>OZ012738.1:614512461-615712461 GCA_963859935.3 Lathyrus sativus | reverse complement strand
TCTGGGAATCGTATTGTCACTCATGAATGTCTGTGACGCTGACGACCGCATAGGATGCCGTACCTTTGTCCGTGGATTAGGTCCATCATACCTGTGAGTGGGGTTGGGATATTGCAGGAAACTTATACCTTCAGACTACCTGGTTTTCTTGACAGTGAATCAGTTATGTTGGGTTCTCAGTTGCAGATATGTTCTTGATAGAGCAAGGATTTGATCAGAGGATCTTATCATCGGATGTTTGTCTGTTCTTGATAGAGCAGGCTTTGATCAGTGTATTATTATCAGAAGTTTGTCCTGGATGGAGCAGATTTTCGAGTGGGGTCTGAAGATCTCGCCAGCAGTTGTTATTTTGTTCTTGATAGGGCAGATTTTTGAGTAGGGTTTGAAGATCTCATCAGCAGCTGTGCATTTGTTCTTGAGAGGGCAGATTTGTGATTTGGGGTCTGAAGACTTCTCCAACAGATATTCCTTGATCTTGCATCCAGGGTTTTTCATTATCAGGCCTTCGTTCTTGTCAGAGCAGAATCTTGATCTTGATCCTACCAGATGGTTATTCACAACAGATCAGATCAGTGGGTTTACACCGGGGTTTCCTTCTCAGCAGTGACTGTTGACATCGAATCTCCACAGCAGCCTTGGATATATTGTTGCATGCCTGCATTTTGCATTAGCTTGCATAATCATTCCATTAGCGTGTGTCTGTGAGGTTGCTGTCTCCATGATTGGGCCTAGATTCTTCTCCTTATTATTATCAGCAGATGCCAGGACCGGGGAAATCTCTCAAGCACACAGACACACGCATGCATTTGCATGAAGCATTCTTGCATGACATACATTCTGTTGCTTTTCCTAACCTTTGATCTTGACAGGTTTTTCAGGTACTCAGGTTCCGAGCTGCTTTCAGGATTGATCAAAGATTCATCCACCGCTACTCGACTCGCGCCAATCAAACGAGAATCATGGACCAGGTACAATCAGATGTTCAGGAGCTTCGTGAAAGGATGGATCGTTTTATGGAGTTGATGCAAGTAGTTGCGAACGGGCAAGAGCAACTTCGTACTTTGGTTCAACCTCTCATCTCCAGGGTTGACAGCAATGGAATTCTTCACGGCGGGGCCGTACCCACTCCTCCTCCTCAAGGCGATACTCCTCAGAACGTTGTTCCTGCTGCCGGGGGCAACGGTAGTGCTAACGGCAATCTTATGAATAATCTCGGACTTAACGCGGCGGGCGCCGTCAATGGTGGTTTGGGAGCCAATGTTAATGTTGGTGCAGGAAATATGGTGGTGCCTCAACCGTGGCTGGAGGACCATCAGGACGACATTTTCTCTCAGAGAGGTGTAGAGGCTGAGTTGACTGCTGAAGCTAGACTCAGGTTCAAGGCACTGGAAGATAAAATGAGAGATATAGAAAATCAGAATACATTGGGCGTTGACATGTCCAGGCTTGGGCTGATTGCTGACTTTAAAGTACCTCACAAGTTTAAGGTGCCTATCTTTGAGAAGTATAGAGGCACTACTTGTCCCCGTGTTCATCTCCGATCGTATTACAGGAAGATGTCTGCTTACTCTGATGATGAGAAGTTGCTGATGCACTTCTTTCAGGATAGTCTTTCTGGCCCATCGCTTGAATGGTATATGGGTTTGGAACCCGCTGCTGTGCGAACGTGGAAAGATCTCGCTGAAGCATTTGTTCTCCACTATCAGTATAATAGCGACTTGGCTCCCAACCGAGTTCAGCTTCAGAATCTCTCGCAGCGTAGCAATGAAAGCTTCAAGGAGTACGCCCAGCGGTGGCGTGAATTGGCTGCTCGGGTTCAACCGCCGATGGTTGAGCGTGAGTTGGTACAGATGTTCGTGGCTACTCTTCCCGGAGTCTATTATGAGAAGTTGGTTAGTGGCATGTCCGGGACATTCTCGGCCCTCATCACTTTGGGCGAGCATGTTGAAAATGGTATAAAGATCGGCAAGATTCAAGGCGAATCATCCTCATCTGGAGGGGCCAGCAAGAAACCTTATACTGGCAAGCGTCGGGAGGGCGATGCCAGTGCTGTCTCTAATGCTAGGAGAAAGGGCAAGGGCCCTCAGTCTCAGATCGCTAGCATAAACATCCCAGTTGCTCCCCCGCAGCCGCAGCAGCAGCCTCAGCAACAGAATAATCCGGGATATAAGAAATATCAGCATCGGGGTCCCCTGGCAAACCGTCATTTGGAAACTCCTCCTATGTCGTATGCCCAGCTTCTGCAGACGTTGCTTCAGCTCCAGCTAGTTCAGAAGAGGACGCTAGCTCCCTTGACAGGGGCACCACCACCCGGGTACGATGCTAATGCTACTTGTGAATTTCATTCTGGGGCACCTGGCCATACAATTGAAAATTGCAAAGCTTTTAAGCACAAAGTCCAGGACATGATTGACGCCAAGATAATAAATTTTTCGGACAACGTGCCCAACGTCACCAAGAATCCGATGCCTCACCACAGGGGGGGCGGAGTAAATGCTATTATCTCTGAAGAGAATTCAGACCTGCTGACTGATGTCAGAGAGTTGAAGACGCCGTTGGTTTTTGTTAAAGCTAAGCTGCTGAAGAAAGGTTTCTTTCCCGGATGTGGGGAATTTTGTATGGCATGTGCTACACGTCCTGATGGGTGTGAGCAGTTGAGTGAAGGTATCCAGAGTCTGATGACCGAGGGTATTTTGCAGTTTAGTCGAAGCGTTGAGAATGCGTCAGGAGAAGTCGTGCTGAAGCAGGCGGACGAAGTCGCTACTATCACCATTCCTCGCCACCCTATCACTATATCTGCACCTCGTCCGCCTACTATTACCATCACCAGGGCTGGACCAATCCCGTTCGAGAGTACCAATGCCGTGCCATGGCATTACGGCGCTGAAGTGTATTGTAATGGCCAGAAGGTAGAGATTGAGCCGTCCAGATCGACTGCGCAGAATCTTGCTGAGGCCAGTGGTATCACCAGAAGTGGTAGAGTGTTCGCGCCGGCAGAGGGTGCGGCAGAGAAGGTAGTCAGGGCTGATGCTGCTGACAAAGGCAAAGGTAAAGCCGTTGAAGAGGTTCCTGCGGGGGCAGAAAAAGACTTGTTGGTTAAAGACGCAGAAGAGTTCATGCGACTGATCAGGAAAAGTGACTACAAGATTGTAGATCATCTTCACCAGACTCCGTCGAAGATCTCAATTCTCAACCTGTTGCTGTGTTCTGAAGCACACCGCAACGCATTGCTGAAAGTATTGAATGCTGCATACGTGCCGCAGGAGATATCGGTTAATCAACTTGAGGAAGTGGTAGCTCATGTCAACGCTGGTAATGGGCTGGGTTTTACAGATTTGGAGCTGACGCCCAAGGGAAGAGATCACAACCATGCCTTGCACGTCTCGATCGAGTGCAGAGGCACCATTATGTCACATGTCCTAGTAGATACGGGCTCCTCGCTGAACGTGCTTCCGAAGAAAGCACTAATGAAGTTGGATACCCGGGGACTGCTGTGCACGCCCAGTGATCTGGTCGTAAAGGCTTTTGACGGAACCAAACGCCACGTCTTTGGAGAATTGACCCTGCCAATTCAGGTTGGACCAGAGACGTTTAATGCAGTGTTCTATATTATGGATATCATGCCCGCCTATAGTTGCCTCTTAGGTCGGCCGTGGATTCATTCTGCTGGTGCCGTGACGTCCACGTTGCATCAGAAGCTTAAATATGCTGTTGGGGGCAGCATAGTGACAGTTTGCGGAGAGGAGGACATCATGGTAAGCCACCTGTCGTCCTTCAAGTATGTCGAAATGGATGGCGAGATCCATGAGACTCTTTGCCAGGCGTTTGAGACCGTCAGGGTGAAGGAAGTAGCTCCCGTTGTTGCAGAGAAGCAAGAGGTGAACCTCTCCTCGTTCAAGGAAGCTAGGGCTGTTGTCGAAGCCGGTTCTACCCCAGGCTGGGGGCACGTCTTGGGTATACCACTCAAACAGGATAGGTTTGGATTGGGATATTCTCCTGAAGCTGAAGCTTCAACTTCTTCTGGTAGCTCATCTCGTGGGAAGGGGCCGATCCTATTCACCAAGGGAGGAGTAATATTCGAAAGTGTCAACGCAGCGTCGGAGGACAGCGGAGACAGTGACTGTGATCTCGATGCCTGGATTCAACCGAGCAAGCCAGGCGAGCGCCTTCACAACTGGACCATCAAGGAGATTATCGAGCTGACAAGTGAAGAGTAATGATTTGCTTTTTACAATCTTTGTACAACCCTATGTCCTGCCCGGGGCATAGTGGTTTTACTGTCAGGGCCTTGTTGGATTATGTGTATACATTTTATCAATAAATAAAAAGGCGTTTTCTTCGTAATCAAATATTGTGTTCTCTGTTATTCATATTTTATGCTTGTTTTGAAAAACAGCAAAAGGGCGACGAGGCTCGTGCTAACCTGCATATTCCTGCTTTAAACTTAACCCTTGTTATTGCAGGATCCACGTAACAGACGACATCGACTCTGGACCCTCTACGGCTCACTACGACTTTGATTGCCCGATCTATCAAGCCGAGGATGAGATTGATGAAGACGAAGACCTTCCGGAAGAATTGGCCCGCTTGTTGAAACAAGAGGAGAAGGTTATTCTGCCTCATGAAGAGGAGATTGAGATCATAAATCTGGGTTCTGAGGAGCTTATCAGGAATGTCAGAGTCGGGGCTGCGCTGCAGAACGATGTCAAGCATAGACTGGTCGAGATGCTTCGAGAGTATAGTGACGTCTTTGCTTGGTCATATGAGGATATGCCTGGACTTGACACAGATATCGTGGTTCATCGCTTGCCGTTGCGAGAAGATTGCCCTCCAGTCAAGCAGAAGCTTAGGAGGACGAGACCAGACATGGCTGTAAAAATCAAAGAAGAGGTCCAGAAGCAGTTGGACGCAGGATTTCTAGCCGTCACCACCTACCCTCCGTGGGTCGCCAACATAGTGCCTGTACCGAAGAAGGACGGTAAGGTACGTATGTGCGTCGATTATCGGGACTTGAATAGGGCGAGCCCTAAGGATGATTTCCCGTTGCCTCATATCGATGTGTTGGTCGACAATACAGCCCAGTTTTCCGTGTTTTCGTTCATGGATGGCTTCTCCGGTTACAATCAGATTAAGATGGCGCCGGAGGACATGGAGAAAACGACGTTTATTACCCCCTGGGGCACGTTTTGCTACAAGGTAATGCCCTTCGGTCTGAAGAACGCAGGGGCCACTTACCAGCGAGCAATGGTAACTTTGTTTCATGATATGATTCATCACGAGATTGAAGTCTATGTTGATGACATGATTGCAAAGTCCCAAACGGAGGAGGAGCATCTGGTCAATTTGCTGAAGCTGTTTGAAAGGCTTAGGAAGTTCAAGCTGAGGCTGAATCCTAACAAGTGCACTTTCGGGGTGCGGTCCGGAAAGTTATTGGGGTTTATCGTTAGTGAACGAGGTATCGAAGTTGATCCTGCAAAGATAAAAGCTATCCAAGAGATGCCAGCGCCGAAAACAGAAAAAGAAGTTCGTGGTTTCTTGGGCCGAATAAACTACATTGCAAGGTTTATCTCTCAGCTCACGGCCACTTGTGAACCGATGTTCAAATTGTTAAAGAAAAATCAGGCGATTACTTGGAATGAGGATTGCCAGAAGGCATTCGATAAGATAAAGCAGTATCTTCAAGAACCTCCGATCTTGATACCCCCAGTGGCTGGACGGCCATTAATCATGTACTTGACAGTTCTGGAGAATAGCATGGGGTGTGTTCTCGGTCAGCACGACGAGACGGGCAGAAAGGAGCATGCCATTTATTACTTGAGTAAAAAGTTCACTGAGTGTGAATCTCGATACTCGATGCTGGAGAAGACGTGTTGTGCATTAGCTTGGGCTGCCAAACGTCTACGACAGTATATGCTCAATCACACCACTATGCTGATTTCGAAGATGGATCCGATCAAGTACGTCTTCGAGAAGCAGGCTCTTTCGGGCAGGATTGCCAGATGGCAAATGGTGTTAACAGAATATGATATTCAGTACGTCTCTCAGAAAGCCATCAAAGGGAGCGTATTGTCTGATTACCTTGCCGAACAGCCAATCGAAGACTATCAGCCGATGAAGTTCGAGTTCCCTGATGAGGACATTATGTTTCTCAAAGCAAAGGATTGCGAAGAGCCATTGCCCGACGAGGGGCCGGATAGGAAGTCTCAGTGGAAGTTGATATTCGACGGAGCAGTCAATTCCTATGGAAGTGGTATCGGGGCTATCATCACGACTCCTCACGGATCCCACATCCCGTTTACTGCGAGACTGACGTTTCCAGTTACCAACAACGAAGCCGAGTACGAAGCATGTATTATGGGTCTAGAAGAGGCAATTGATTTGAGAATCAAGAATCTAGACATATACGGTGACTCAGCGCTTGTGATCAATCAGATCAAAGGGGAGTGGGAAACTCGTCAACCGAATCTAGTGCCGTACATGAATTACGCCAGAAGGCTGCTTCCGTTCTTCGACCGAGTAGAACTTCATCATGTACCCCGGGCTGAAAATCAAATGGCTGATGCTTTAGCCACGTTGGCTTCTATGTATAAGGTCAATCTTTGGAATGAGGCTCCAAGCATTGTTCTTTCGCGTCTTGACAGACCAGCATATGTGTTCGCAATCGAGGATGCCACTGACGGCAAGCCATGGTTCCACGACATCCAGACCTTCCTTATGACTAAGGAGTATCCTGTGGGTGCGTCAACCCAGGATAAGAAGACTCTGAGGAGGCTATCTGGAAACTTTTACCTCAATCCTGATGGAGTGCTGTATAAGAGAAACCACGATCTCGTGCTACTCAGATGTGTAGATGAGAAAGAGGCAAGAATGCTCATGGAAGAAGTCCATGAGGGCACATTTGGTACGCACGCCGGCGGGCATGCCATGACGAGGAAGATCCTGAGAGCAGGATATTACTGGTTGACCATGGAGTCGGATTGCTTCAGATTCGCGAAGAAATGTCATAAATGCCAGATTTATGCTGATAGAGTTCATGTGCCGCCGTGCCCCTTGAATGTCATGTCCTCCCCTTGGCCGTTCTCCATGTGGGGCATTGACATGATAGGCAAGATCGAGCCCACCGCATCCAATGGTCATCGTTTTATTCTGGTAGCTATCGACTACTTCACCAAGTGGGTGGAGGCAGCCTCGTACGCTAATGTGACCAAGCAGGTGGTGGCTAAATTCATCAAGAGGGACATCATCTGTCGCTATGGAATTCCCGAGCGGATCATTACTGATAATGGTTCGAATTTGAATAACAAGATGATGAAGGAGCTGTGCCAGAGCTTCAAGATTGAACACCACAACTCATCTCCTTATCGGCCGAAGATGAATGGCGCCGTTGAAGCGGCTAACAAGAACATCAAGAAGATTGTTCAGAAGATGGTTGTGACGTACAAAGATTGGCACGAGATGCTACCGTTTGCCTTGCATGGTTACCGTACGACGGTGCGTACGTCGACCGGGGCAACTCCTTTCTCCTTGGTGTACGGTATGGAAGCTGTCCTACCGCTAGAAGTGGAGATTCCCTCTTTGCGAGTTTTGGTTGATGTGAAACTTGATGAGGCAGAATGGGTGACGAATCGCCTGAACCAGCTCAGCCTGATGGACGAGAAGAGGCTAGCATCGATTGCATTTGGTCGCCTGTACCAAAGCCGAATGAAGAAAGCTTATGATAAGAAGGTGCGTCCTCGAAGCTTTCAGACGGGTGATCTCGTCCTGAAGAAGATTCTTCCACCACACTCCGATCACCGGGGCAAGTGGACTCCGAATTACGAAGGGCCGTATGTCGTCAGCAAGGTCTTCTCAGGAGGAGCTTTGCTGTTATCCACGATGGATGGTGAAGATTTTGCATCCCCGGTGAACGCGGACGCAGTTAAAAAATACTTTGCTTGAAAGCGACCCGCTGGACAAAAAAGAAAGAGTCCAGGCAAAAAAGGGGCATCCCGGCGAACCAAAAACAGAATAAAAGGTTCGGGCAAAAATTAGGGATATATTGAAAAGATGTACACCCGCGAAGTCGAAAACCTACACTGGGCGGCTTCGGCAAAAAAGGGTATCCCGGTGAACTGAAAACCCGAAAGGGCGGTTCACGCAAAAGTTAGGGATTTAAATAAGCAAATGACTGCGTTCCGCGTATGGACTTTCATTGTTTAGTGGTTCGGAAGACCTGAGGGCCGTTTATCTGAATCAATCTCTTCCAAAGCTGAAGCGTCGGAAAAGTATCGAAGTCGAGTGGGTCTTAGAGGGATCAACTCATGGTGTTCGTCTACGCCTCGATTGCCGACATTTGTATATACTGATGTATATTTATGTTTTCTTTTTTGCGCGGCTTCCTCATTCCAGGAGCTTGCCTCTGTTGTAAAACATTTTTGCCCATTCAGGGGTTCACCATCAATAAAATGCACATTATTCAGCAATTCTACTTGTCTGTTTTGCATTTATCTGTTTTGTTTGCGAATGATAACGCCGATGTGTTTTTGATAAAATGCGCATACATAAACTTGCGGGCCTAGGCCCATTGATTGTTGAAACAACTAATTAACTGAATATTGTCATGAGATAATAACCTGGATAGGCCCCTTTGAGGAGGGTATCTTGTTTGTTTGTTTGTGTGGTTGCAGGTGTAAGATGTGCCGTGCGCATCCCCGAAGCAGGATGAGTCCTCCTTCTTCAGCAGAGTTCAGTGATCTCTGCTCCGTAGAATCAGAATCAGATAGTGAGCATTGATATGTCTTCCCCAGGTAGAGGTGATTCTCTTCCCCCAAGCAGACGCGTCCTGAAGGAACGTCACCTCATCAGCTGAGTTAAGCGCCGAAGAATGATTGAGTACCGTAGCTCGTCTTTCCCCAGCACCGGGTCACAAGTGCAGAGTTCATAGAAGTGTTCGGGAGCTGAAGCTCGTGTTTCCCCAGTAAAGTCACTAAAGCAGGATTTTCCCCCGCACCGGGTCACAAGTGCAGGTTTCGCAGGAAGCTAGTCGTATGCCGAAGTATGCAGTAACTGATAGTGCCAGACTGAAGTCTCCAGCAGAATTGAGATTCCCCATCAGAGCCGTATTCTCTCCTGAAGTTGGACGATTCCTTCTTCCCCAGTAGAGTGTTGGAACAGCTGATGTTGTATTCCCCGGCAGAGTTGTACTCTCCCCCGAAGTCAGATGATTCTTTCTTCCCCAGCAGAATTGAAATTCCCCATCAGGATCGTACTCTTCAGTGAAGTAGAATGATTTCTATCCCCGGCCGAGTCCGCAGAAAAGCAGAATCCTCGGAAGTTGATCAGGTCATGATCAATTTTCCCCGGCAGAGCGTGGAGCAGCCGATGCTGTATTTCCCCAGAGTCGTACTCTATCCAGTAAAGCAGAATGATTTCTCCCTCCTCAGCCGAGTCTGCAGATGTCCAAGGGATCCGAATCCTGGGAAGTGGATCAGATCATGATTGGTTTTTCCCCAGTGGAGTGTTGAACAGCTGAAGTTGGTTCCCCACGGAATAGTTATCCCCAGAAGAGTAGCCGAGACGGCCACGCAGTTCATTCTAGCGATTGATATCAGCAGATCCAAGTTCTCGTAGAGCTTCATCCCCTGCAGCAGTCAGCTGAAGTTGTTCCCCTGCAGCAGTTCGCGGAAGATTGATTCCCCAGACAGAGCCTAATTGATATTGGCGTGTTCACATTCTCCTCAGCAGGATGATTCCTCTACCTGAGTGGTTCTTTCTCCTTGACAGGAGGATTCCCCCCTCGGCATTTATTTTGCTGACGGGATCGTATCATTGTGCATGACTGCATAGCATTCAACACTGCATAGCATTGTGCATGATTGCATGACACTTAGCATAAATACATATCATTCCCGCCGTGTGGGGCATAGCGCAGCAGCATATGCATCATAAGCATGATCTAGGTCATTATCATCCTTATTATACAGATGTACTACCGAAAGACCGGTTGCTCAGGACGATTCTTGAAGTTCTCCCCAGCAAGGTCATTTTCTTAGATGGTTCTGAAGACCCCGGTGATCCCCGCAGTCGCTCGCTCAAGATGGTTTTTGAGATCCCCAGCAAAGACTTCGGTTCGAGATGATTCTTAAGTCCCTCAGCAGGGCCATTTGCTTAAGACGATTCTTAAGACCTCAGTACAGCTTCCCGAGTTGTTCGCCTAGTATGATACTTGAGCTCCCCGATAGCGCCTCCAGCAGGAGTTGCCCAGGAAGATTCCTGGAATTCCCAACAGAATGTTTGCTCCAGAAAGGTTATTAGTTCAGGACGATTCTTGAAGATGCCCGACGGATCTGTTTGTTCAAGTTGATTCTTGAAGTCCTCAGCAGCGTGACATGTCTGCTCCAACGATGTCTAATCTGAAGATGGATGTCGTAAAGCGCCCGAAGGCGATATCAGAAGGTTCCTGTGAAGCCAGATTTCCGTGTGGATGAAGCAACGGGTGGCTGAATATAAGGTTCCAGGGTTGTAGATACAACACAATGATCCGTGTGAGTCTGAAGACCAAGTCAGTTATCCTGAGGTGATGATTGAGTGCGATCAAGGGAATGATACGTCTTCTGATTAAAGTCAAAGATGTTTCCCCAACAGTGATGTCTAATCTGAAGATGGATTTCATAAGCGCCGGGAGGGCGATACCAGAAGGTTCCTGTGAGTTCAGATTTCCTTGTTGATGAATCAACGTGTGGCTGAGAACAAGGTTCCAAGGTTTGTATTCAAGTGATCCGTGTTGGCCTGAAGACCAAGTCAATTGTCCTGAGGTGATGATTGATTGCGATCAAGTGAATGATACGTCTTCCGATTGAAGTCGAAGATGTTTCTCCAGCTGAAGCGGAGTTTTGCCTGTAGGCAAAGTGTTTGAATCCCCGTGGAGTCATGAATGGCTCAGGATACCATTTCTCTGACTAAAGTCACAGATTTCTTATGCTGAAGCAAAGGTGCCTAAGGGCAAGGTTATCCCCAAGGTTATGAATTACCTAGGATTCATTTTTCGGGCTGAAGGCCGAAGTATATCCCTGACTAAAGTCTCGGATACTCTATAGCAGAGGTGGAGTTGCCTGAAGGCAGATGCATATATCCTTGAGGGCCAAGGATCACTTTCTTCAGACTGAAGTCGAAGGATACCTCCTGCAGAGTTGCCATCCTTGGAGGCCAAGGATGCTTATCTTCATAAGTACTTGAAGATCTTTTCTAGCTGAAGCTAGAGGTGGCCAGGGGCCAGGGTTTCATATATCTTTAATGTTGAAGTTCTACGGCGGGCAGTGTGCAGCAGTATTCCGATGTTCGTTATGGTTCTGAGGGTGAACCCCGGATCAGAGTGTGCTCGGTTAAGTCTCTCCTTCCCAGCGGAGTAGCTTCAGGTATGCAAGTGTATTTTGTGTTCCATTTACCAGGGGTGAACCCCAGGTCAGATGTGTTTGAAATCATGTTTGTTTCCGGCGGCGAGGTTGGATGTTTGTTTGACGGCGAGGTCACACTCTTTAAATCCCCAGCAGAGATGATGTTTGTACGACGGCGATGTCGAGTGTCTCTCAGATTATGTTTGTTTCCGGCGGCGATGTCAGATCAGTATTTCTCCAGCTAGTTGTTGAGCAGCTAGTGTTGCAATGTTCAAAGATTTGTTCCCCGCAGAGTACCGTGCGCTCGTGCAGTTGGCAAATTTTCGGGTTTACCGATATTCAACCGTCTCGTACCTTGATTGGTTGAGAGTCGTTCGCTTCTCACCCAGTCAGGTTCAAGCCGTTTGAATAGGGGCAGCTGTTGCACCCCAAAATTTGACCAACAATTATTCATTCATTGAGTGTTTGAAAGTTGATATCTTCATCAGAAAGTTCAAGAGATCTTCAGAGGAAGTGTTTTGAAACCAGGGTTGTGTGCTTCACAGTTTGAAAGTTGTGGGTGCTCCTCAGATGATTCTGAGACTTGGAGAATGAACTTGATGTTTTGAGAAAGCCTATGAGATGTCTTGATAGCCATCATGAAGCCCAGAGAGGTCATTGAGCAAGAATTCAGAAGATTCAACCATGAATGGTAGAATTAGGGTTTTGACTGAGTCAACCCTAGACCAGCTGAAGATTTGGAGAAGGTTGAGACTTAATCCAAGGGCCATGAGATCATGGAATGATGCATAGAGATTATATAAAGATGATTCCTAGACCAACTCATCATGATTGAAGGGTTTGAGAAGTTTTGAGTTAGGGTTTCTGAGGATTGTCAGTGAAAAAACCCTAATTTGATCCCTATCTTCCAGGCAGTTTTAGCTATAGATGTGATTGAGATCCCATCTTCCCCACAACATGAATGTTGTAGGGCTTGTTCTAAGCTTTAATTTGAGTGGTGGAAGTCCTTGATAGGAGTTACAGAGCTCAAGTTATGGTTTTGACAAATTACAGGTCAGTAGAGGTGTGTGAATCTGGGTCCTTGAAAGTCACCCAACTTGCAGACAACTTTTGCCCTAGTAGGATGATTCCTATGGTTTCTTGGTCAACATGAATGTTGAAGAGGATCTTCTTAGCTTTAATTTGAGTAGTAGAAGTCCTTGATTGGATTTGTGGAACTCAACTTATGGTTTGAACAAGGCAGGGGTATTTTGGTCATTTGTCAGTTATAGGTCATTTTATCCAATGCCTAAAACTCCTATTTCCAAGCCTCAAATGGAAAAACTCAAAACATGAAAGTTGCTCAAAATGTGATTTTAAGTCTAGAAAGAAGGTCACAAATTGTTGAAAAAGCTCATAGCACAAGATTCCATGATTGGTCAAGAATGAACTAAAAATGACTTATAACTTTGAAAAGTTGAAATTGAAAAGTGTTTTGGGAGATCTACAAATCCAAAATAGGTCATCCAATATATCATTTTGATTGGAAAAACCATTTTGAGAAGATTGGTTTAAGTAGAATTTTCATTTGAGGCTTAAAAAAGGAGGTTCCTTTGGAAATTTGTTACTTGAAAAAGAAGGCAATGTTAAAAAACCCTACATAAGCAACAAATGGACTTGTTTTTCACTTATCCTCATTCAATAACTCATGTAAGGAGAATTTGGCAATGAATTGCAAGGCATAGCATGTGGTATATGAGAAATCCAACATGGCATATCATGGAACTTTCATGAAGTTTCCACATCATTCTAGATGAATCTAGAGACTTCCATGGATTGTTATTTAAAGAGGGCATCAAAGAGTGATGAAAGGTTGGTGAAAGTGAAGCCAAGTCAGGGGAGAGAGAAGGATACATTGCCATTGGAGAAGTTTCTTCAAGTTGAAGCAACTTGAGTTTTCTTTCACTTCAAGCCACCACCTTCACAACAAGTGCAAACAGAAGTTTCTTCACCATTGTAGGATCTCATTGAAGCCATTTCAAGACCTGCAACCACCTCCACGAGCCTCACCATCATCTTCTTGACAGGTTTTTCTTCACTCTATATCTCTTAAATTATTGAGTTCTAGTTAGTTTCATAGGTATAAGATTGATGTACTAGGCTAGAGGATCCATCCCTGAGTGTTGCAGCATGTTCCATGAGGATCCATAACAGAACCAGAAAACTTTGATTTTCAAGAACTATTAGTTTAGGGCATTTCAATCATCAAGAATTAGTGTGCATTAGTTAGGGTAATGTGTAGTGTATCTGTAAATCATTAGGTTGAAGTTTGGTGAAAGTTTGATAGCAGTTGAATGTGGTTGTACCCGGATCTTCAATCCTTCTGTTAGAACAATTTAGGGCGAGATGTGGAAAACTGTACGTAGGGTTGTGTTCCCCTTGAGATTTAGAGCAACTTTCGTTTTTAAGTCGTGGCAAACCGTGGCCTGTAGAGAGAGATAATGGAACTCGAAGGTTTGCGCATGGAGGTGGGGGTTCTGAAACCCTAGGTCCCATTTGGGGACGATGAAGAGCAGCCATTGGATCCTCTCTAATATTTGACAATTTATTCCAATCGTGCGGTCGTGGATGCGTCTGAGAAAGAGAGGGAAGTTTGAATTAACTAAAACGCCGCGTTTCATTTAGAGGGCGCTGGGCCCAGACTTCTATCCCCACCCCCCTTATTTGTTGGCCCAATCCATATAACTAGCGAGGAGTGCTATTCTGACCCCCCCTCCCTTTATTCATTTAATTTGTTTTAATTTTCTTTTTTAATATTTCTGTTTTGTTTAATTCATTAGAAAATGATAGAAAATGATTTTTAAATGCTTCTTTTTTTCATGAGTAGATTAAAATGAGTAGAAAATTATAAAAATAAAATTGAGATTTTATTTTTAGGTTTAATATTTTTAGTAGATTTTCCAATTCAATAGCTTTTTAATTGTTTCATTTTGATATTTGATTTTGTAGGAATTGTTTTAGTACTTTCCATTAATCTTTTTTACCCATTCTTTTTGGTGCAATTAGATGATTAGTCATACTTCCCCATAGGATTTTTTCTAGATTTTTTAGAATTAATCTTGATTAGTTTAATTAGGGTTGACTTAGGATAGTCTAATTAGGGTTTAGAATTGTGCATAGGTGATGATTCCTTTCTTTGATTGAGTTTTATCTTGATTTTTAGGTAGAAACCTTTGTAGATGTTATGAGTAGGTGTTGAGGACCCTTATGAATATTTGTTAAATTTTTTCCCCATTAGTTTAGTATTTTTAGGCATTTTCTGAAGTTGCCTGATGATTTGGCCTGTTCAGTGGGTTATCTGTTCATCTGTGGGGTTCTTTCTGAGGAATTTGATGAAAGGCTTGGGTTGCCTTGAGGATATTGATGGAGAGCATCATGAGGGGAAGCTTGTAGATCAAGATGCAGAGACCCAGAGCTTGGCTGATGCCCTGTTGGTGAGGTTTGAGAGCCTGAAGTTTGAAGGAAGTTCATGGTACTTTCCTGAGGAAGGCACTATGAATGACTTTCATCCTTCCTTCTCACCTCTTTCTTAAGTATCCAATGATGTTGGAGCCAACTTGTGAGTTTAATTTCTCCTGAGGAGGAATGTAAACTGATCACTTGTTGTTGAGCCACATGGGATGCAACTCCTAAGTGGAAGCCTTCTAGTACTTTCCTGAGGAAGGTCCTATGAGTCTATTCATTTAGTTCCACTAGTTGATCTAGGATTTCTCAAGTATCCAATGATGTAGGAGCCAACTTGTGAGTTTAATTTCTCCTGAGGAGGAATGTAAACTGATCACATGTTGTTGAGCCACATGGGATACAACTCCTAAGTGGAAGCCTCCTAGTACTTTCCTGATGGAAGGTCCTATGAGTCTATTCACTTAGTTCCACTAGTTCAGATAGGATTTCCTAAATATCCAGTGATGTTGGAGCCTGCTTGTGAGTTTAATCTCTCCTGAGGAGGGATGTAAGCTGATCACAGTGGTTGAGCCACATAGGGTATGACTCCTGAGTATACACCTCCTAGTGTTCTCCTGAGGAAGACACTATGAGCTTGCTTGCTTAGCTCCCTTTCTTTGGTAAGCTTATTCTGAAGCTTGAAGACTGGGAATGATTTCTCCTGTTTAGAGTTTTGCTTGAGAGCTTTGCTTAGATTTGATTAGGATTCTGTGATTAGGGTTAGGATTGGAGAATAGATGATTCTTTCTCAAGTGTGTTGTTTGCCTGTTGGCACTTCATTTCTTTTACCTGTTATTGCTTGATAGCATGTTGATTATTTTCAGTATGATTGCTGTTATTTCATGACTGGCTTGAGGTTGAGATGAGCTTGTGGAGGCTGAAGCCCCACACAAATTTCCTCCCTCACTTGCATTGCATGCATTTTACTGTTAAAACTGATGTTTTTGTCTGTATTCTATGTATCATTGACATGATCCCTTAGGACTCTCATTTCCTTTGATAAGGATCTGATGATAGACTTTTAGGTTGAAACCTATGCATGACAACATCTAGGAGTTCCCTGTTCAAACCTCAACCATAGGACGAATCCATGGCATGATAACAGTAGGACTTGATAGTCTCCCTCCTAGTTGAGCCATATTTTCAGTAGTTTCCCGAACTACGTTTGCTCTGATCTTTCATATCAGATGAAAGTACGTAGGCATAGGATGCGACATCCTAGCGAGCAACTTTCCCCATCTTCACCCGTAGTTAGCCGAACTACGTTGACTCTGATTTCTCATTCTCTGATGGGAATACGTAGGCATAAAGCGCGACGCTTTGCCGAGTCATTTTTCTTTTCTTTTTCAGCCAGCCTTGATAGGTAGATAGATTATAACCAACCCGTCCAAGTAAACAAACAAGCGAGGATCCCGTCGAGTACGACGGACGTGAGGGGTGCTAATACCTTCCCCTTGCGTAACCGACTCCCGAACCCAGACAATGGTTGCGATGACCTTGTCTTACCCTTATTCGTCAGGTTTTTCCGATCGTTTCCTTTCCCGCTCTGAGGGATAAATAACGAAAGGTGGCGACTCTTCTGTCATGCCGGCACCTTATTTTCGCGCAAGCGACACATGGTATCCAGGAGGTGTCTCGGGGTCAGTTTCAACAGCGGTCATTATATCATCTGTTATCCTGTGAGACTGAGGTGTTTCAGGAGTGGCTGGATAATCAGGTGGGTTTAACTCATAAAGCCAATTATCCTTATTATGAACACTTACTTTAGCATGATCGGGCAATGTGAACAGGGTGACTACTTTGTTCCGGATCAGGTACTCAAAAGGTGGGCGTCCTAAATTCCTTATGATATGTCTATTGAAGCAGAATTTAAGATTCATCAGGCGTACGGTTCCCAGACGGGTGCACCTGTCCAGTTGGTACCTAAGTCCTAAGGCATCAGCAATCATGGTTACAAGACCTCCTACCACTATGGGTAATTCAGGTTCATCTTGGATGCGGGTGAAGGTTTGCATCATGAAAGGGACACCATTAACACACTGTCCAGTATTAAAACATGACATAATAAATAATTCATCCTTAGAGACTCCTGTAATGTTTTCTTCTTTTCCAAAGAAGGTATGGGCGAGGAATTTGTGGAAGTAACGAAGAGCAGGGTTATGGATCTCATCATTGTTCATGTCATTTGGTTCAGGGTGGTAGTTTCCGGTCAGAGTTCCCCAAAAGAAATCTAGCTCCACATCCATCAATTCTACCTGTGTGGTAGTGAAGGCAAAAGGTCCACTAGGGAATCCTAACAGGTCAGCTAGTTCTTTATGGTTAAAGTCGTATTCTATTCCAAATAGGCGGAAACGAACGAATCCTTTCCTAGAACCAAAACCGCGCTCAGGTAGGTAAAGTAGGGAACTAAGGAACTCAAGGGTGAGCTCTCGGTAAGTCGCAAACTTGTGTTGGATCATTACATTCTCCCATCCGAGTCGGTTGAACAGGTATATCACGCTATCATGTATACCTAAGGTTTCCATAGTCTTTTCATTTGGGTACAGGGTCAAATCCATTTGCCTCTGTGATAACTCTTCGAACTTTATTCTTTGGTTCCTACCTCTAAATTGGGTTTCCATATAGTTAATAGGTTGGTTAGCCATGGTCAGTGAAAATACGGTGGAAACAATTCAGTGGAAAAGACTTTAGAAAATCTGTAAAAAGTGATTTAGGATAAAAATAAGAAAATGAAATGCTAAAATGTAATGGCTATAATAGTAATGTAAAATAAAACTAACAAAACAATTTAAACAAATAGTAGTAACGATAATTAAAAATGCTCAAAAAGAAAAGAATAGTTTAAAATAGGTAAATAAGTGAATGCGTTGCCTCCCACTAAGCGCTGTTTTTATTGTCAAAAGCCTGACGTAATGCTGAGGTTTAGACTAATCAGGGGAATTGGCGGACAATTTCAAAAGTTTTAGATCATTCGTATAGTCTCTATTTTCAACTTTGTGATAATGTTTTAGGCGCTGTCCGTTTACTATGAATGGTTCATTGTTCCTACCCTTGATTTCTATTGCTCCACTTGGGAATACTTTAGTTATATCAAAGGGTCCTGACCATCTAGACTTTAATTTTCCAGGAAAGAGCCTAAGTCTTGAATTAAAGAGGAGTACAACGTCTCCCACACTGAATTCTTTCTTAGATAGGCGTTTATCATGCCATCGCTTGGTTCTTTCCTTATATAGCTTAGCATTTTCATATGCATCTAACCTTAATTCTTCTAATTCATTAACGTCTAGGATTCGCTTTTCTCCCGCAGAATTATAGTCCATATTGAGAGTTCTGATCGCCCAATAAGCTTTGTGTTCTAGTTCTACTGGGAGGTGACAAGATTTTCCATAAACTAGTTTGAAAGGTGTAGTACCTATGGGAGTCTTGTAAGCGGTCCTATAGGCCCATAGAGCTTCATTAAGTTTAGATGACCAATCTTTCCGAGATGTGGCGACAGTCTTTTCTAAGATTTGTTTAATCTCTCGGTTTGAGACTTCGACCTGTCCACTTGTTTGTGGGTGATATGGTGTAGCCACACGGTGTCTCACTCCATACTTAGATAGTAATTTGTCAAAGATTTTTGAAATGAAGTGTGAGCCACCGTCACTTATGACGAGTCGAGGTACACCAAATCTGGGAAAGATTATGTTTTTGAAAAGCTTTATTACTACTCGTGCATCGTTTGTAGGAGAAGCTATGGCTTCAATCCATTTCGATACATAATCAACAGCTACGAGTATGTAATTATTACCGAAAGATGATGGGAATGGTCCCATGAAATCTATTCCCCAGACGTCGAAGATTTCTACTTCCAAAATTCCCTTTTGGGGCATTTCATCTCTTCTTGAAATATTGCCGGTGCGTTGACACCGATCGCAACTTATAATAGCGATGTGGACATCCTTCCATAGATTAGGCCAGTATAAGCCGGCTTGCAAGATTTTTGCGCAAGTCTTGGAAGTGCTCGCATGTCCACCATAAGGAGATGAATGACATTGGGCAATGACATCTTCTATTTCTTCTTCGGGAATACATCGGCGAAAGATTCCATCTGGTCCTCTTTTGAACAGTAATGGTTCATCCCAATAGTATTGTTTCAGGTTATGAAGGAACTTCTTTTTCTGCTGATAGGTTAGATCGGGTGGAAGAGCTCCTGCGGCTAGGTAGTTGACAATGTCAGCGTACCACGACAGTCCTACAGTTGTCTGTATTATTTCCACGGGTTCTGGTTCATCTATATCTAACTTCGCTAGGTCGCTTCCTATTTGTGCTATCAGCTGTTCATACGGAAAATCATCGTTAATCGGCACTTGTTCGGGTTTAATACCTTCTATTCTAGATAAATGGTTCGCTACGACGTTTTCAGTACCTTTCTTATCTTTTATCTCTAGATCAAACTCTTGTAAGAGCAAAATCCATCTTAAGAGTCTTGGCTTAGCATCCTTCTTAGTTAATAGATATCGGATAGCAGCGTGGTCTGTGTAAATGATTATTTTCGCTCCGACTAGGTAAGAGCGGAATTTGTCAAGCGCAAAGACAACTGCTAGCAATTCTTTTTCTGTAGTGGCGTAGTTCATCTGGGCAGAATCCAAGGTTCTACTGGCATAGTAAATCGCATGGAGTTTCTTTTCTTTTCTCTGACCCAGGACGGCGCCTACAGCATAGTCACTCGCATCGCACATGATTTCGAAAGGTAATCTCCAGTCAGGGGGTTGCATGATTGGTGCGGTGATGAGGGCTGTTTTTAGAGTTTCGAATGCCTTAAGACAATCTTCATTGAATATGAACTCAGCGTCTTTCATTAATAAACCAGTAAGAGGTTTAGTAATTTTCGAGAAATCTTTGATGAATCGTCGGTAAAAACCGGCGTGTCCTAAAAAGCTTCGTATTTCTCGAACGGTTTTAGGAGGTTGAAGATCTTTTATTACTTCAATCTTAGCTTTATCAACTTCAATTCCCTTATCTGATATTACATGACCTAATACTATTCCTTCGTTGACCATAAAATGACATTTCTCCCAGTTAAGCACGAGATTTACTTTTACACATCTCTCTAATACCATTTCTAAGTTCGATAAGCATCCTTCAAAACTTTGCCCGCATACAGAGAAGTCGTCCATGAACACTTCCATGATGTTATCTATAAAATCTGCGAAGATTGACATCATACATCTTTGAAAGGTTGCAGGAGCGTTGCACAATCCAAAGGGCATTCGCCTATAAGCGAACGTTCCATAAGGACATGTGAATGTAGTCTTCTCTTGATCATCAGGATGGATAGGGATTTGGAAAAATCCCGAGTAACCGTCAAGATAACAGAAGTAAGAATGCTTGGCTAATCGTTCTAACATTTGATCTATGAAAGGTAGTGGGAAATGATCTTTTCGAGTGGCTTTGTTTAGTTTACGATAATCTATGCACACTCTATATCCCGTCACTACTCTTTGCGATATCGATTCGCCTTGAGCGTTTTTCACAACAGTGATACCTCCTTTCTTTGGCACTACATGTATTGGACTAACCCATTCACTATCAGAGATTGGATATATTATCCCGGCATCTAATAATTTCTTGACTTCTTCCTTTACTACAGTGCTAAGGGTTGGGTTAATTCTTCTCTGAGATTCTCTGGAGGTTCTGCAATCTTCTTCAAGCAGAATGCGATGCATGCAAACTGAAGGACATATTCCTTTGAGATCAGATATGTTATATCCTAATGCAGTTGGATATTTCTTCAAGACATCTAAAAGTTTCTTTGTCTCTGTGGTTCCTAAACTGGAATTTACTATAACTGGTCTTTTACATTCAACGTCTAAGAATTCGTATCTTAGGTTGTTAGGTAAGGTTTTTAATCCTAATGTAGGTTTATCTTTACTTGGCATGGGATCCGGTGTAAGTGCTAAACTTTCGCTTAAACTATCATCCTGATACGGTTTTTGCCAATTATCATCTTCGAGAATTGGAGGGATTTAAATTTTCATTATTTCAGAATAAGTGGTCTCCTCCAGTTCCATTTCTCTTACACATTCGTCAATTACGTCCATTAGATAGCATGTATCCTCTATAGCTGGTGATTGTAAGAATTGTGTCAAAACAAATTCGACTTTCTCTTCACCTACTTCAAAGGTTAGCTTTCCTCTTTTTACGTCTATTATAGCTCCGGCGGTAGCTAAGAATGGTCTTCCTAGTATGATAGGCGTAGTGGAGTCTTCAGAGATGTCCATGATTATAAAATCAGTAGGAATGTAGAATTGTCCTATACGTACTGGGACGTTTTCTAGTATGCCTACAGGATATTTAACAGAGCGATCGGCTAGTTGAACAGACATTTTAGTTGGTCTTAGGTCTCCCATGTCTAGCCTTTTGCAAATCGTTAAGGGCATAACACTGATACTGGCTCCTAAATCGCATAGAGCTTTGTCAATGACGAATTTTCCTATTACACAGGGTATAGAGAAACTTCCTGGATCTTTTAGCTTAGGAGGCATATTATTTTGAATTATGGCGCTACACTCGGCAGTAAGTGTAACTGTTCCGTTATCCTCTATCTTTTTCTTATTGGATAAGATTTCTTTTAAAAACTTGGCGTACGAGGGTATTTGGGTAATTGCTTCTGTAAACGGAATAGTAATATTCAACTGTTTCAGAAGTTCGACAAATTTCTTAAATTAACCCGTCGTCTTGGAACTTATTAATCTTTGAGGGTACGAAATTGGTGGTTTATAGGGTGGTGGAGGCACATAAGGTTGTTCTTTCTCCACTACCTCTTGACTTTCATCTTCCTTTTCTTCTGGATCATTCACCACTTCAGTCGGTTTATCCGATTTTTGGTACATGGCTGGATTGTCAAGTCTTGGATCGGTAGGTCCGTCAAGTTCCTTGCCACTTCTTAATATTACGGCGTTGGCATGTCCTTTCGGGTTAGGTTGAGGTTGTCCAGGGAACACTCCAGCTGGTGCAGCAGTAGGCGCTTGTTGTTGAGCTACTTGTGAAATCTGAGTTTCAAGCATTTTGTTATGGGTAGCTAATGCATCCACTTTGCTCACTAATTGTTTAATCTGCTCGCTAGTGTGAATGTTTTGGTTTAGGAAGTCCTTGTTTGTCTGAGATTGGCTAGCTATAAAGCTCTCCATCATCAATTCAAGGTTCGATTTTCTAGGGATATTAGGAGCAGTCTTTTGATATCCTGGTGATGTAGCTGGTGCTTGACCTGGTGCGTAATAAGCATTGTTATTCTTATAGGAGAAATTCAGATGATTCTTCCAACCTGGGTTGTATGTGTTTGAGTAAGGGTTTCCTTGAGCATAATTCACTTGATCAGTGGGAATTCCTGCCAATAGTTGACAATCAGAGACTTCGTGTCCTGGGACTCCACATAACTCACAGTTAGGTGTTACGGCAGCCACGGTGGCTGCAGGTGTTATGGCCAAGTTGTCGATCTTTTGGCTTAGTTGGTCAAACTTCGCATTGACTTGGTCCATACTACTTACTTCGTACATACCTCCCTTTGTTGGTTTCTCAGTTGCGACTCTCTCGCTTCCCCAAAGGTAATGATTCTGAGCCATACTTTCGATAAGTGCATAGGCATCATTATATTCTTTGTCCATCAATGCACCACCCGTGGCAGCGTCAATTGTCATTCTTGTATTGTACAAGAGTCCATTATAGAAGGTATGGATGACCATCCATTCTACTAATCCATGATGTGGACAAAGCCTAAGTAGATCCTTATAGCGTTCCCAAGCTTCGAATAATGATTCACTTTCTCTTTGCTTAAATCCGTTGATCTGAGCTCTCAGCATAGCTGTCTTGCTCGGTGGAAAGTACCTGTTCAAGAAAACTTTCTTAAGTTGTTCCCACGTAGTTACTGAGTTCGAAGGCAGAGATTGAAGCCATGCTCTTGCTCTGTCTCGAAGCGAGAAAGGAAATAAACGTAATCTAATAGCTTCTTGGGTAACTCCATTGGCTTTTACGGTATCCGCATATTGCACAAAGATCGAAAGATGAAGATTCGGGTCCTCGGTAGGATTTCCGGCGAATTGATTTTGTTGCACGGCTGATATTAATGATGGTTTTAGTTCGAAATCATTTCGGTTGATAGCCGGTGCTGCAATGCTTGAATGCGGTTCACCTTGCGAAGGATTAGCGTAATACTTGAGTGGATGAGTTTGTTCTTCAGCCATTCCTGCGTTTTCTGATTTTACGACTGGTTCAGGTGGATCTAATTGAAGATCTGGAATGTTGGAATTATTTTCGAAATCTAGTATACGTCTTCTTACGTGTAAGAAGCGTTCTGATTCAGGGATTAGAGGTTGTAAGTCTTCGCTTTTGGAGCGAGTACGTGGCATACACTCGGAGATTAGATTAAATTAAATAGTTGATACCTTAGTCTAGACAATGCTACCTCAGTGCACTAGTAACTAAATTAAGGAATCCCCGGCAACGGCGCCAAAAACTTGATGGGCTAAAGACGTGTCTACTTATGCGTCTAGCGGTATCTTACTGCAAGTGCACAGCCTATCGAAGTAATATTTAAGATTATCGATCCACAGGGATTCTATCGTTACTTAGTGCTAGATGAACTTCTAGTTTAGCTAAGGCGAATAGTTGTCACGATTGTTGTTGGTTTTCTAAGACTATTGAAGGCGGAATTAAATTCAAGTTTTTAATAAAATAATACTAAGACGGTCGGTATGTAACTATACTAACTTAGGTGGGTCAATCTAACCTAGGCTTATAAAGATGTTCACTTAATCTATTCGGTAGAGATTACTAGTTTGAATACCCTCAACTCACACTCTCGTGGTCTTGAATCAGATCTTATCCCTAAAGCCCTATGCCTGCTCTCGCTAGCCCATAAGTGTTTAGAGATAATTTTTGGAAGCTAAATAATTCTAATTTATCTTAAAGCGCTCTCGCTGTATTTAATTTAAATGCCTAACTTTAGCTATCTGGTTAAAATCTCACACTCTCGTGGTCTTGACCCAACCTAATACCCTTTTCTTACTCTCGTAACGAAAAGGTCGAATTCAATTAAAAAGCATCAGCCAGAATGTTAAGCGATTAATTATTTTAGCCCATGATTATATTTTACCGGTTAAGTTGGTTATAACTACATACCGCCCTAAGGTATTTAGCTACTCATCGAGGTTAAATCAGACTCAGAGTTAATTATTGACTTACTAATGGCAGAAAAATAAATAGACATTATAAATAAATTAAATTGCAATAATTGAAAAACCTGATTAACAAATATCTGAGTAGACTCCTTCTTCCACAGACCGGAAGGCTTGGAGTAGGCGGAAATAAAAATTAAAACGAATGCTGAAGGCTGGAAACAAATAAAAGTATAACAATTCCCTAATATTGGAAATTGTTACACGGTTGGTTTGGATACAAATAAAATAAGACAGAAAGTAAAATAATGCTGGAAAAATAATTCTGGTGGTAAGGTAATTCGGCAGAGCTTCCGCAGGAAATTTGGATAATGCCGTCCCCCTGAGTTCTCCTGAGCTGGTCCTATTTATAGAGCTTCCAATGGGCTGGTGCCTTGGTCTTTGCTTCTTGGGCTTTGCTGGAGTGGTTGAGAAAATGTTGGGAAGTGGCAGCAGAAAATGGGAGAAGTCTTCCTCACGTGCTGCCTTGAGGAGAATTACTAGGAGGAGTGGTCTTCACTGGTGGCTTGACGTAGTCTGAGTCAAAATCAAGTTATATCCTTGTCACGGGCGTGACAAGGTCTTCACGCTCGTTGTTTGATGATTTCAAGTGTCACGGTCGTGACTACTTCCTCACGATCGTGATGGCCCAAAGTAAGGTGTCACGGTCGTGACACCCTTGTAACGACCGTGGCCGTAACAAATTATGCAGAGTTTATGCAGGCTTCTGTCTTGCTTCATTTCTTGTGGTTTCTTTGTTCTTTTCTTCTTAATTCATGATTCGGCCTCACATAACGATGTACCTGCAAAATAGTAAGAAAAACTCGAGAAATCGAGCGTTAAAACGGTGAATGCGCGACAAAAGTCAATGAAATCTAGCGATATAACCGATGCGTTTTCTCGTCATCGGCAGCACATTCAAAGACGATCCGGTGTCAACCAATACGTGCGACATTACTGATCCTCTACACTCGACAGATACCTGCAGCGCCATATTATGATCTCTCCCTTTCGGAGTCAAGTCAAAGTCGGTAAATCCCAGGCTGTGGCCTGCATTCACATGTGCCAACACTCCTTCCAGCTGATTCACGGAGACGTCTTGGGGTACAAAAGAAGTATCCAGGACTTTCAGCAACGCATTTCTGTGGGCTTCCGAACACAACAGCAATGACAGGATAGATATTTTGGACGGCGTCTGCTGCAGATGCTCCACAATCTTATAATCACTTTTTCGAATCAAGCGCATGAACTCTTCTACGTCTTTTGACGCCGATTCTTTGTCACTTGCTTGCACTGGGCCATTCTCAACCGCTTTCCCTTTTCCTTTAGCGAGTCTTTCGGCCTCCACTTCAGGGGATATGAAGATCCTACCACTTCTTGTCATACCTCCTGAGCCAACAACATTATCCACAGTCTCGGTTGGCTGCTTATTAACATCAATTTTTATCCCGTCATAATACACCTCCAACCCGTATGACCAGAGGACTGCTTTCGTGCTCTCGTACGGGATCGGCCCGGCCTTAGTTATGGTGATCGGTGGTCGCTGAGCTGGTGCTGCGATAGTGATTGTCTTCCGAGGAATCGTTACCGTGGCCACATCAGTCTGATCACATGCTACTGCCCCCGCGGGCTCTTCAGTTACTGCTTGGTCAAACTGCAATATGCCTTCATCAATTAAAGCCTGAATGCCCTTCTTCAAATCATCACACCCCCCAGCTAGGGTCCAACAGTCTAAGCAATACTCGTCACATCCCGGGTAAACACCCCCTTGTAACAGTCGGCTCTTTATCTCGCTCAGCGGTGTCTTTAAATCATCGACATTCATAATCAGATTTAACCCTTCCTCCGTTAGAATGGCGTTAGCCCCGTGATTAGGCATGGGTTTCTGCACTATATTCGGACCTGCCGTTCCGAAATTGATAGTCTTATTGTCCAAAAGATCCTGCACAACATGCTTAAAAGCATGGCAACCTTCTATATCATGACCCGGAGCCCCAGAATGAAACTCACAGTGCCTGCTTGCGTCGTAACCAAACAGGGGAGCTCCCGTTATCGGTGCCAGAGTTCTTTTCTCTACCAGGTTCAATCCCAACAATGTCTGCAACAAATCTGCATAGGTTGAGGGAGGCTTCTCAAACACTATTCTCGGTTTACTACCCTGGAATCTTCGTTGAGCCTGCTGTGCCCCCTGCTGAGGCTGCTGCTGCTGTTGCATTGGTTGTTGCTGAACCGGTTGTTGCTTCTGGAGTGGTTGTTGTTGATACGGGATAGTAACACTCGCCACCTGCTGCGGCTGACGATATTGACCTCGTCCCCTGCCTCGGCCTCGGCCTCGCCCTCCAAATACTGCGCTTGCCTCGCCCTGACGGCGCCCACCATAAGCTTTCCTATTACTGCCAGATGCAGTTGATTCCTCAGCCTGGAACTTTCCTTGCTTAATGTTACGTTCAATCTTTTCTCCCATCAGAATGAGGTCTGAAAAACTGGCCAGAGATGTGTGAAACAGCATATCATGAAACAGACCGGTGAATGTGCCACAAACATGTCATTCATTTCCTTGTCTTCTACAGGAGGACGGACCCTGGCAGCCATATCGCGCCACCTTTGCGCGTACTCTTTAAAGCTCTCCCCCTTCTTCTGCGACAGTCCCGCCAACTGGACCCGATTGGGTGCCAAGTCGCTGTTATACTTGTAGTGAGCTACAAATGCCTCTGCTAATTGCTTCCACGTCTTGATATCAGTTGGCTCCAACCCCATGTACCACTCTAGGGAAGGGCCTGACAAACTATCTTGAAAGAAATGCATTAGCATTCTCTCATCAGTTGAGTATGCAGACATCTTTCTGTAATAGGCTCGTACATGCACTTTTGGACATGTGTCCCCTTTATACTTATCGAACGCAGGAGCTTTGAATTTGATTGGCACCCTTAAGCCAGGTACCAAGCCCATTGTTGCCATGTCCAAACCCACAGCGCTTTGGTTCAGGACTCCCCTCATCTGCTCTTCCAGCATTCTGATCTTCTGGGAGTCGTCCATCGGCCCTTCGAAACCTCCGCCGGAGAAAGCGTCCTCCTGCTGATCTTCTTGCCACATACCATTTCCAGCCCCATACCCATCATATCCATTATTACGTCCAGCTCTGATCTGATTCATCCCCGGACCTCGACCTCTGTTGCCGTACCCTTGAACACCTCCAGCAGGACCAAAAGCCATAAATCCAGCACCGTTTCCGTTTCCAAAACCTCCGTAACCCTGGTTGGTCGCGCCATAACCGTCTTGCCCAAAGCCTTGAGCATTAAAGCCATATTTCCCAGCGTTATCGAATCCCTGATCGTTGAATCCGAATCCAGTATTGGCAAAACCGTTGCCGCCTAGATTATCACCCAAGTTGACATCACCAAGCCCAACGTTATGGACAGCAGTCTCATTTCCAACTCCGACGTTACCATTTACAGCAGCGGTAGCGTTGTTGATATTAGCAGCAGGTATATTGACTACCGGTGGAGCCACTGGCGTGGGAGTGCCGTCTCCATGAACAGTATCGACCCGTACAGACTGATGATCTTCATTACCATGACCAGCGTTTCGGGCTAACAGAGGCTGGACCATGGCCTGCAAATTCTCCTGCCCTTTCGCAATAGCTTCCATGGTCTGCATGAAGAGAGCGAGCTTCTCGCGCACATCTTGCATCTCGTTCTGCATTTGATCCATTATTCTTCGACAGTTGGTGCGGGTAGAATAGCGGTGCGGATGCTGATCTGCAATCCTGGAAAGTACCTAATAAAAAGCAGGACATAAGACACTTATTCAAAGATTACCTGTAATGCAATATGAATATGAATGCAATGCAATGTGTCTGTGCATTAGGGAGATTCATTCCCCCAGTTCTAGTGTGAAGGTGCCAGTGCAGTGACAGTGTTGACAATAGGAATATCGGAGCTGAATCATAGAAAGCCTCATATATTGCGGGGAAAATCAATAAGCCCAGAGTACAATATCACTGAGAGTACAATAAGAAGGCATGACCTCAACCAACAATCCTGGTGATGGTCAGCACTATGCAAATAAAGCATACATGAAATGATTAAATCCTCCCAAAAGTCTGGTACTCTTCTATCAACTTCTTGGTCTCTGGATGGCTTGGTCGATCAAGCAGCCCTTCAACAAGTTGGTTTCTCTTCTTAAGAACACGACGCACGTCTTCAGC
The DNA here is from genome assembly GCA_963859935.3 of Lathyrus sativus. Classification (NCBI taxonomy): domain Eukaryota; kingdom Viridiplantae; phylum Streptophyta; class Magnoliopsida; order Fabales; family Fabaceae; genus Lathyrus; species Lathyrus sativus. Next base: position 615,684,205 of record OZ012738.1, on the reverse strand, counting down.
AGTTTCTTCCCATGTTGCTTCTCCGAAGCAATCTTCTAGCTTTCGCTTCTGAGACACCGTTTCATCTCTGGATTTGATTGCCTTGTTCAGTGCATGCTGGACACTATACCGGGTCATCACTTCTTCCTCACACTTCTTGATGCTAGACTTCAACTGCTCTTCGAGGTCGGAAATTTGCTGCTTCAACTTATCTTCCCTTTTCTTATTGTTGGTGAGTGTAGCATTCCAAGTCTTATTGCAAGAGGACATTTCTCGGTGTGCTGCGTCAAGTGCCTTCTTTTTGGCTTCCAGCATGTCATGGGAGCTTCTGAACTCTTGCCCCAGACGTTCGCGCTTCTTCCTCTCCTCAGTCAACTCATCCCCTAATCTGTTCATTAGCTCAATCTGCTGTTGGAAAGCATACACGGACTTGTTTTTCTCACTGCGTACCTGGGCTAACTCTCGCCCTAACCCTTCGTTGATCTTCAACAAGGCTTCCTTTTCCTTCACAACTTGCTCGTAGGCCTCCCTAGAAACAGTAGTTGGCTCTTCTGACGGGACGGGAACAGTGACAGGTGCAGCGGGAAATGGCATTAATAACTGACTTGCTCTTTCCTGGATCCAAACCCTGTAAGGCCCATAAGCCTGGCAATCGTTCTTACCTAACAGTGGCTTCCCTTTGCGGTTAATACGTGTCCAGGCATGTTGCAACTTGGCTAATAACTCCCCCTTCACGTCACCTGTGAAGTACAGAGATTCCCGTACTTCTTCCTCCTGAGGTGGATTCTTCAGTGCATATCCGAACTGACGAATGAATAGAGAAGGGTTGTAATTGATACACCCTTTTCTTCCTATCAGCGGCACATTAGGGTACCTAGAACAGCTGAAGATGAGCTCAGATCCCAACAGGTCTCGATCAAACCACACAACGTCTTCGGAATATAGCCTCATCAGGCGCTCTGACCAACTGGCCGAGGTTGCACTGTCCACAAATGGTCCCTTCATGGGGAGATGACTTTTGAACCACATATTTAATAGAGGAGCACAACAGTAAACAACTTTTCCCCTTCGGTTTTCGTTCTTGTAGTGCAATGAGTGGTAGAAGTCTCCGATCAACGTTGGCACTGGATTGCCGGCAGCGAATAGATGGAAAGCATCCAGGTCTACGAAGTTGGGTAAGTTAGGAAACAGCACAATTCCATAAATGCATAAAGCCAAAATAGCATTGAAAACCACCCAACAACCGTTCTTGGCGTACTCTTGAGCCTTGCCAACCAGAAAATCTAGAGAGAAACCGGGAACCCCAAGCCAAGAAGTCACCAACAACTCAGCAGCATTCATATGCAAGGCTTTGGCTAAGTCCTCCAATTTGGGTTCAGCAGCAGAGTGAATAAAGGGAACCTTGTTCTGCACCGGTAACTCAGTAAACTCCACATACTCTTCAATGGTAGGCCCTAGAATGAAGTCAGTAAACGTGAAACATCGCAATGCCGGGTCATAGAATTGCATCAAGGTGTACAGCCCGTTCATCTCATCAGCAGTGGGCTTGCAGACTAATCTCAGTAATCTTCCATGACTCATTCTGAAGCTTCTCCTAACCTCCTCATCGGCAAGAGATATCAGACCAAGCAAAGAAGTAATATCAGGTGAAGGCAGCTTATACGCAAATGTCTTCCTCAAACCAGCCATGATCAAAACTCAGAAGTCTGGGTACTAGAACCGGGGAATATGCAAATGCACCTGCAGAACAGACACACGTTAGTGAAATGCAAGTGGTAATGGATATGCAGGCAATGCAATGCAAGTAACATGCAACAGGGACCAAAGCTGTAGCTGAATAGCCTGAACCCAATCAAGAAAGGTCTCAGATAGACCATCCAGAAGTCATCAAACCCTGGTCTCAGATAGACCTAAAACAAAGCTCCACCAATGGTCTCTGACAGACCTCAAACCATAACTCCAAATGGTCTCCGGTAGACCTCATATCATGTCTCCAACTGGTCTCTGACAGACCTCAGAACTATCCAACTGGTCTCTGACAGACCTCATAACACATCTCCAAATGGTCTCTGACAGACCTCATAACTCTCCATACATACCCAGGATCTCGGACCAAGAAACAAACCGGGAGTCTGAAGGTCTAGTTACCGGCATAACCCCAAACCCTCTCACAGGTGGATGTCCTAGTAACTGACAAAGGTATGGCATCCTATGCGGTCGTCGGCGTCACAGACTTTCAGGGTTGATGATACGATTCCCAGAAGGAGTGGCATCATCAAATCCTGAAGAGGCCTCACTTAGCCAACTTCCAAATGATCGGTTCCCGGAGTCGACAATTCAGCTGACCAACAACCCCTTCGACCCAAAGGGTAGAAAAAGAAGCCAACCAGAAGAACCTCGTCCGAGTGTAGATTTCATGAGACACTAATGCAAGCAAAGCCGGCACGCGCCCACTACTTTCTACTCTAATTCTAGGTGCACTCAAGCCCAGGTCCGGCTTATCTCTCAATATCAGAACACCCGTCACCCCCCAAGATACAGCAATAATAATCCATATATACAAAGCTGAAAATAAAGGTCAGAAATATAAATCCATACAAAATCCTCGACGGGAAAACAAGCGTTAGGATTGACTCTCTTAAGGGACGTTGGATCCCAAATGCATAAGAACTATCACAGTCCTTAGCAGCCAGGGGACGTTGGATCCCCAGCAGAGTCGCCAGCTGTCGCTACTGCGAAAATCGGCGCCGGCTGAACAGAAGAGTCGCCACCGTGCGTTATTTATCCCACGGGAGGGAAAGGAAACGCTCAGAGTAAACCTCGCACAACATGGGAAAGGTATGGTCGTCGCAACCAAAACCTAGATTCGGGAGTCGGTTACGCAAGGGGAAGGTATTAGCACCCCTCACGTCCGTCGTACTCGACGGGATCCACGCTTGTTTTCGGGTATGGATTGTTATTCTATCTAAACTATAGGTCAAGGGTTAAAAAAGAAAATAAAATGAAAATAAAAATGACTCGGCAAAGTATCGCACTTTATGCCTACGTATTCTCGACTGGAACGAGAAATCAGAGTCAACGTAGTTCGCCTACCTACGGGAAAGGAGGGGAAGGTTGCTCGCTAGGATATCGCATCCTATGCCTACGTACTTCCACACTGCGTGGAAGATCAGAGCAAACGTAGTTCGGGCTACGGAAGACACAGACTTGTCTTGGTTGATTTTATTCCTTCTGAAAAAGGTTTTCTTGATTAGCAGTCCAAGCGGACAAAAATGACATCTTGATGAGTTCACATTCTTTTACGGAAAGAAGTGTCTTTTATTGTGTTTGAAATCTTTACGTGTTTTTCTGTTTGTTTTGAGGAAGAAGAGACAGAACTCTAACCTACGGTTGCAAAGGGAAACAAACTAACCTAATGTTATCATGCATGGGTTAAGACCTAGTGTCTATCATGCTCCTCTCTTGCACAGAGAAAAAACAGAGATCCTAAGGGATAGGCAGAAACAGAAACAATATCAGATATATACAGTAAAACAGTAAAATGCATGAATGCAACAATACAAGCGAGGAAAGGGAGTCCCACTCAACCTCGAACCTAGAAAACAATAGGCAAAAGTGAACAGACTTCACTTTCAACCCAGCAGGGTAAACAGCAAACAATACAGTCCAGAAAACCAATCAATACATCAGCAATGAAATACAACAGCAAAAGAAACAGCATCAGCAGCTCTGAATCAACATCTGGCTTCAAGTAATCTCCAATCATTCACAGGCTTCAACAAGCATCAATCTCCATCTTCATGGCCTTCAGGCAAGGGCTTTGATCATCAGTCTTCTATCTGCAATGGCTTTTCTTCAAGTCTCAGGCTCCAGGATGAACATCAGCCAACCAGATGAAGTGAATGAATGTTGGACAGTTAATTACCTACCAAGGGTGGTTCATCAACTGTTAACATTAAACAGAAAGTTTTCTCTCAAAAGTTCTATCTTTCAAATACATTCACTGATCCTTCAAAAGGAAGGAGGTGGATATTTGAAAGAGACTTTGAATCATAGAGAAAGGATAGAGGCAAACAAAGCCATCTATGTTTGTGAAGCAAGCTTTCTAATCTAGAGTTCTGCCTAGCTCCTAAACCCTAGTCTCCTCAGCAGCTGCTAGCAAGAACCTCCTCTCCAACTCTGGCAGTTGTTCTTCAATCTCTGGATCTCCAATGGTCTTCATCTCCCCAAGTCTTCAGCTCTCCCAAGTCCCCAAACAATCCCAATACCCAAGCAAGCAAACACTAATCCCCAGAGGGCACACCACACCAGTCAATCAGATACAACAGCATATTAATAGCAGTAGGGGAATCCTGACTTTTTCTAAGGGGATCTAATAACTACCCATAGCCCCTATAGTCCCATAGCTAAACTAATCAAACCCTAAGTCCTGAGGGAAAAGAATCAAGCATCCTAAGTCATCACCTAAAAAACCCTAATTGTCCATGTTATTCACACTTACACTAAGCACCTAAATTTAATTTCTAAAAATGGGAACTAAATTGAATCTACAAGTTTAATGTCTAACCTAAACAACCTAAAAAGAATGGGCAAAAAATATTGAAGCAGATAATAGAACAAAAAATAACAAAATCATGTATGAAATGAAACTATTAAAATGTCATTTATTTAGAAAATAGGGGAAAAATATCAAATAAAAAGTAAAATGCCATTTTTATTTTTTATAATTTTCTTGACATCCTAAAGAAAAATATGCAAAAAGAATGAATTAAAAATGATGATTTTTCTATTTATTATGAATTTTTAAAAATGAATGAAAAATGAAAAGAAAATAATAAAGAAAATATAAAGAAATAGCCAGAGGGGTGAGAATAGTAAGCAATTCATGTTCAGCGCGTTGGGCCTGCTAACTTGGGGGGTGCGAATAGCTGTCTGAGCCCAATCCCCCCAATAAGTGAAACGGTGCGTTTTACTTTTTAAATTTTCCCACCAGAACTCAGGCTAAACGTGGACCGTTCGATTCGTGGTCAAGTCAATCTTCCCCACCAGATCCAAGGGCGTACGAGTTATCTTCTTCCTCCATCCGTCTAGGGTTTCAGCCATGAGTTCCATGCACGAAAATTCCATCCAACCTTTCTCCATGCTCTCTTGATGAAAATGAACAATTCTAAGCCCTAAAATAATCTATAAAACCCTAGGAATCCATGTCTAGTCCTAGTTTTCTCTAATTCTCTTTGTAGACTCCAAACAGAGGGCACGAAACTCAGGGTATACCATGCTTGCCTGATGTCAACTTTACCAGAATTCAAACCTGATGATCCACGGATAATCTACATACTTTCCTCATTATTCTATGCCTCATTACATTGATTATAGTCCAGTACACAGCTTATTCTTGAAGCTAACAGAAATGGCAACCTGTCATGGATCTCTACGAAACTATCCCTAAACTTCAAGAATCATTCCCCTAGGGTCTCTAAACAATCCTATCCTAACCACATGATCTATAACAGCCTGAGTAGTGAGATTCGAAGAAGTTTACATACCTTGCACTTGGTGATGGCAATGGTAGTTAGACTTCAATTCAACCCTTGACACTTGCTGAAAATGATCTCTAATGAATGTGTATGCTTCTGTTTGCAGTGATTTTTGCTTAACCCTTGTGAATTACTCTATTCCATTCTTCATGCAAGTTGGAGTTTCAACTTGAGTCTCTTCACACAGCCACGAATTCTCTCCAATTCCTTGTGCCAATTACTCCCTGATGATAGTGGATGATGATGGTAACAGAGATCAGAATGATGGAGGAAGTTTTAATGGATTTTTGATGAAAATGCAACTTGGAGTGAAGAAGATAATTGGTACAATTCTTGATCAATTCAACCACTTCTTGATGTGAATCCTAGGGTTTGAATGATGATGATGAAGATTCAATCCAAAGATGTGAGAGTTTTGAGAGATTTGTGAGAGTTTGAGTAGCTTATGCAAGAATGAAAAAATGAATGAAAATGGAGGTTTTGAACAAATGGGAGCACCAACCCTTGCATGAATCAGCTTGTATGAATATATAGATGATGTTGGAACCTCCTAGAACATTGGAGAAATTTCCCTTGCATTTTTCCTTTTCAATTTGGATTATGTTACTTTCAATTCAAGCAACCATGGATAACTCACAAATTATGACCTAAACTCAAAATTCCACTTTAGCCAATGTCTTTAAAATGCCTTTTCCATTCAAAATGACCTATAATTTTGCATCATTTGGCCAAGATATGAAAAATCTCATTTTTTAAGCCATTTTTCTTCATTAAATTCACCAATTTTGAAACCTTGTGCTATGGACATTTCCAATCTCTCATGGTCACTTTTCTAGACTCAAAATGTCATTTGGAGCAAGTTTGATGTTGTAAGTGTTTCCATTTGAGGCCTCCTTGTATGAGTTTTGGACATAGGTTAAAATGACCTGTAATTCACAAATGACCAAAATACCCTTTGCTTGCCAAGACCATAAGTTGAGTTCCACACATCATATGAAGGCATACTATACCATTCTAGAAAGCTAAGACAATGAGGAACAATTCTTATGTTGACCAGAAATTCATTTGAAATCTCCTTGAGGGGTAAAAGTTGCTTGGAAGTCAAGTCACTTTCACAGACAAAATTTCAGATACCTCAGATGACCTGTAACTTGCAAGGACCATAACTTGAGTTCTATAAATCTCCATGATGTCTTCCACCACTCAAATTAAAGGTCTTGAGATCCTCTACAAGTTTCATGTTGGCCAAGGGTCCATTTGAAGCTTGCATTTTGACTTACCTTGCTTGGAAATTTGACCTAAACTAGGGGATTTTACATAGAAACCCTAATTTAGAAACTCCTCTTCTCCTTGACTCCTCTTGATTTCTTCTTAGCATGAAAACATATCCTTATTCTCCATGTCAAATGATGAACCCCACATCCCTTCAATAGACCTGAATGCCCTCAAATCAATCAATTGACCTAGGGTTGACCTAGGGTTGACCCAGATGAAACCCTAGTTGACTGTTTTCAACTGCAATTCTTGTGATCACATCAACAACTTGTTTTCTTCCCCAAATGACTTTCTAAGTCCTCCAAGATGTATAGATACTCCCCATGCTCTCCCTTCACAACTCATAATTCCCTTGTTGACCCTCAGGTACCCTCAGATAGGAGATAGACTCAAGGCTTGATCTGCTGAACTCTTTGCTTTCAAATTCTTTCTTGATGACTTGAATGAGATTGAATTAGGATAATAACCTCTGGATAGGCCTCTAGAGATGAGAATAATGCTTGATCCCCTGTTGAATGCCTTGCTATGCTTATGTTATGCAGATGGTTAGGCTATGCACATGACTCTATATGCAAATGCTAATGATATTGAAACATAAACCAAGTGAATAAGGTTGAGCAAATTTTAGGGTGCAACAGTAGGGCCCCGTCCCCTCGGTGATCAGAGCAACCTCGCGATTCACAACCCTGAGCTGCTCCACAGCGCTAGAAAACCCGGCCTCGACGGCCCTCAAGTAGTCCTGCTCCAATTCACGGATCCTGCCCAGCAAATCAGCTGGGGAAAGTAAGAGCCTTTCCTCGTCAGTCTCGCCCTCGGTGGGGTGAAAAGAAGTCTCCAGCTCCTCGATCCGAGCCTGTAACCCCGTCCATTCCTCCTCGGTGCTTTCAGCTACTCATCAGCCCCGCTGCTCTTTTAACGCTGCGCCACGCTCTCCTCCCAGCTCGGCTGCCAGATTGGTCAACCTCGACTCAGTGAAGGAGATATTTCCCTGTAATTTGGCCAGCTTGACTGAAGAACATCCCTCATTGCTTAAGACCAAAGCGGTCGAGAAGACCCGCATCATCGCGGCCAAGTCCTCAGTAAGCATCTGTATTCGGGCATCCCGGCTTGCCCTGAGGACGCCTTCGCTTCTGAGACCGACACCACCGGTGACCTAGCCCCGTGGAAGAAGTCGGGGTGCTGATGACAATAGGGGATAAGAAACCCCTCCTCAGTACTACCCTTTGTAAGGTCGACAACGGTATCAGGACCATGGACTCTCACTCGCTTCGGGGTCCCTTGCGACATAGGGGAATGACTGCTCTGGGGAGAAGACGAGGAGCCCTTTCCACCCTAGTCGGAAGGAGGCTGCTGCATCACTTGGGCAACCCTTCCTTTTCCGCTCTTAGCCGCGACCTTAGAGGCTGCCAACTTCTTCACGCACTATTGCATAGTCAACATGCTTCCTGCGAAAACAAAAGAAAGGATTAGCGAACACAAGGATAAACGGGGACCAAAGAGATGGGCAGAACACCATCTGCTACCTAGGAAATGTAGAGCCTTCTCGTCAGACGAACACTCGAGTAGAGCTTTCGTGCTTATGAGCCTCGCCTGCTGGAGAAGATTCCCATAGATGTCGAGGATAAAGTTCCCATTGGGCGTCACAAGCTTTGCCAGGGTGAAACTGGCCACGAAGGACACTAGCCTCTGGTAACCCACCTGGTCCTCCTCGACCATGGTCCCTGCCCGTACAATATAATGATATGTGCCCCTCCTGAAGTGTTCCTTCAACCAGTCCAGGGGCACCTTTGGCACCATGACTTCCTCCCGCTGCCCGTTCACTTCCCGGGCTTCATGTTGGTACAAAGAGGCACACGCCTTGAAAGAGATAGGCCGGACCATAAAGAAACGCGCTTCGAAATCCCGGACAGAGTCCATGTACGCCCGGGAGAGCCTCCTTGATTGCTTCAATGATACCCATTCTTATCGGCCATCCACCGTCTGCCTTTGCAGGTGGAAAAGTCAAAAGAACAGCGTAAGGGTGGCACCGATCTTCAAATGCCGACATATGAGCTCGTATGCCTGAATGAAGGCTATAGCATTGTGGTGCAGTTGAGAAGGTGCCAGCTTCAGCCAGTCGAAAATGCCCAATTGGAAATCAGTGAAGGGGAGCAGAAGACCCGCCTCGCGGAAGCAAAACTCATACATAGTGTTGCACCCAAATTTTGGACCATAAGATGCCACCTCTTTTTTTTGTTTTATCGTTATTGGACTTTATTTAATATTTATGCAACTAACCAATTTGTGCAGACGCGGTAATATCGAGGGGAAATAACACCCATTAATCTAATCCTTCCAAACAAGGTTATTTGGTCCTTATTCAAGTTGATCCTGAGGCTAAGAGTTCTTTTCAAAAATAACCAAATTTGAACAGTGGAAGACAAAACATACGGAAATACTTAACAAGTTTGGTCAGCGTTTATGGAATATCACCAACTCAAGACTTCTTAATTGGTTGCAACAACACCTTTATTTTCCAACACAAAGGCTTCGCAGGTTATTGGAGATAAAAATCATTTGTGTAATCTAAACTACCGGACAATTAACGGCTAATAACAGTATATAAAGTGGTGGACGATATCATATAACTATCATTAATGCTACTTGGAGGTTAAATACATGAAGAAAAACCTTTCAGAAACATGCTTTGTGAAGAGCATTCACCAATTCACTTTGGGTGGAGACTTGATCCAATTCCAAATTCTTAAGAATCTAAGGATACAAGTTGGCATTACATAAATAAGCAAAATCACATTACACCAGGCCAAGTTACAGGAAAGGTTGCTTATATCGTAACCTACATTGAGGACACATCATATATGTTTTCAAGCAATGGCAAATGTTGGACTCAACCAATTCATCACGTATAAGAGCAGGAATAAGCCCTTTAAGTATGCATTACAAGTTGCTGGACACTTCAAAATGTTACAGAGGATGGATTACAAGAATGTTCCAAATGATAAAAAACTACAAGTTACAACGGTATATCAGCACCAAATCCCACATTGCATTGCTCAAGGAGGTGCGCTGAACTCCAACAGTACTTGCCCCGAGATTCTATCACGCTGTCAAAACCCAGCAGCAACAGTTTTCGCACGAGCAGCATCGCAGTACCACCATGGATCTTGTTAAGCCAAAATCCCCTTATGTTGCACCATTGAGGAACCATAGGAGATAACCGTCTTGAACTAAATCTCGAGAATCTAAACCTAAAACAAGCATAATGCCAGGGTGTGATGCAATCTTGAATTACTTTGTGATAACACCGGCATACCAAGACAGTGACATACTCAACATGGGATGATTCCTCCGTCCGAACAGACCGTAGCACGACGCACCAGATACAAAAGGCATCAGAATATCTACATTTACCCCTTCACTCAGAGCATTTGCACCAGAAGCATTTGGCCCGCGAGGGTCCGTGAAGATAAATTCACCTGCCAAAGTGATAAGTATAGCAGAAAACCCTTGAACTTCTTCTTGAAATAGACACGAATGATATTTTTTAAAAGAAAGTTCAAAAAACCTTAACAGGCATAAGATAAAGGTTAAGAAGGAGTTGAGTTCGTTTGGTTTCACCCCTCGATTCGGAATCGACAGCGGCGACATCGATGAGGCATTCACAGGAGGAGTAACTCTATGGATATCCTCAGCAGCATGTTGGGTGTCATGACGACTCTTATCTGAGCAGATCATCACTACAGACACGTATCACATTAAAAGGGAATTCCCACCTCAGTCATAACAGCTTCTAGCCATTTGAATGATGTTGCTGCAGGATAGTTGAGGAGGTCAAGTTCATGAGTTCTCTCTTAAGACATTTGTTTGACCAAATAACCAAAATAAAGATACAGCAACATAAGAGGAACAAATGCCTCATAAGTGGCGTTACGAAACAAGTCTTCGGGGAAGAAACCATGGTATTATTTGAAGGCGCGTTATGGTTTTGAACCTTCAGAATCACGTACCAGCAGGGTTCGACGACACCGCAAGCTCGCCTGCGAGACATAATTAATAGACAAGATTACCATTAAAGAATAAACGGATAAATTTAAACAACGAGAAGCAATAAATAACGAGCACCAACGTCATTAAGAGTATCAATGCAGGTGAGCAGTTAAAACAGGGTCTCACACGTAGCACCCGTTAAGATCAGCTGCAACCATCGCTCCGAATCCAAAAGCATTCCAACCAACTCAGATGATGTTTTAGCTTCTCATTCACCTGCTTTTACCAGAGAGAATATCTGCAAATTTGCAACTTAGATATCAGACGGTTACTGAGATGTGAACATCAATATAAGAACAGGTTTGGCAGTACATTCATGAAACCATATGGCTAAAAACAAAGGCAAATCATTAGAGAAACTAGCAGATGGCTTTTAAGCATCACGTGTCAACTACAGTCAAACTATAAACCTCCGGAAGAGAAGTTAGAGGTGCTATCAAAGGGTGCTTACCCGAAACCGAGCCGCAACTTCAACAGAACTTTCAACTTCAGCCATGTCGCTCCATTTATCTTCGTCCCATTCCCCGTTTAAGCCTACAAATCAAGGAATCACATATAGCAGCCGCTAGAGGTACACGAAGAAACCATACACACAACATTCACAAAGAAAATAGGGAGAACCTTGTCCTTTGTTTGTTTCCACAGAAGATGCATTTATGTAGTCATGTAATCCTTTCCCGCCAGCTGCATTACGAGAAAGAGAATCTAGCAAGCCAAACTCCCTGCAACATCCAAGCAACCTCTCGAAAAGGATTTTCTGCAGCCAACAGTTCTCAAGGGTTGAACACAAACACAAGTTAAACTAGAGATTCATGCCTTTAAGGAGCCTACACACCTGCAGAAGAGTACCTGCGCGTGACTGATCAAGAGGGAGTAATCTTGATGTTAGTAAACATATTCCAACCAACAGCAGCATAACTTTTGAAATAAGGCTTTTAATTATTGGAGACGATATTACCAAAGCTCAAGCTTGCACGGAGAGACTTGCTTGTTGTTGCATTCTGACAGAGAGCCTAGCGAACGCTTGTTGTTGACGAAAGTGATTTATTCGGAAAGAGATACGACCTCGACCACCTGGAACTTGAATCAGCCGTCACCAATCCTCCAACCAGAACATCAAGGAACGGGTATCGTGGAGCCATCCTTTTATGACAGCAGCAAGCCAAGACGGAAACAGCCACTTCAAGCTAGCTCAGACGCGTAAATCATCACTTGCCATCAAACATCCCTCGGCAAACAGCTAGACCAACATCACGCCTACAACAACAGCAAAACCTCAGTAACCTCATCCTCAAGTTAATCCACATAATGCCGTCTCAAACACCAAGAAGAATTACCATATTGGCATACCAATTACCGACCAGTTTTGATTCTGCCTTATGTTGTCACGAGAAGCTTCGGCTTCTAAGCACTAACAAGTTGGATATGGAAAACTACACGAGATCAAGTCTGTTCAAAATACAATTTAGGGCTCGAGAAACTAGGTTCTTCCTAATCCTCGATGCTCTGCTCCAGTGCCATTTCATGTGTCCTACTACACCGTCGCCGACGTCATCAAAGCTGTGCCTAAGAAAAGACGATATAACCATCTGTCAACTAAATTGAAGGAAATATATTATGACTCCAAAAATAACAATTCAAACAAGAATTTGAAGAAAAAAGCAAGAACTCCTTAATCTTGCAACAACATTGCTCATCTCCCTAGCCTTCAGCAACAACCCCTCCTCTCCCACACGCACCAACACGAGATTCTTCACCTGGGCCTCTAATCCTTCCCTGGCCCAAACCCGTTTGCTTTCCACACCTACAAACACACGATCCAAAAATCAGTAAATCGATGAAGAATATTCCTTGAAGAAATAGAAGATTCGATCCAAGATTAAATCAGATCCAATCCCCATTAAGTTACATATCAGAGATCGTGATTCTCCTCAACAACATTAACTCAGAAATAACGAAAAAGGAAGGATTTCAAATCTCAGCTAAACCAAAATGGAAGGTCCAGAAATCCACAATCAACTTTAGTCAAAACATTGATTCCTAAGGGCCTATTTAAAGGGATCAAAAGAACACGAAGAAAAGAACACCGATAGATACCAGAAAACCCTAAAGCTCGTAAGAAACTTATCTGTTCAAATTTTTCCACCACCACTCGCTGCGAACCTCAGATTGCCATCAACTGCAGCTTTCACGAAACGTGAATCATCGTGAAGCTTCGATCGCCATCACCGCAGCGGTCATCCATTGTCGGTAACACCCTATTCTTTTCACGATCTTAAACTATTGATGTTGCTTGCTTCGTTTTCAGGTTCGAGACATGGAAGGGATTGATAAAAAGAAAGGTGAATGGCGATGGCAATTGGAGATGAGAAAGAGAGGGGCGCGGTCGACGGGGAAAGAGGGCTAATTCGGGACCTAGGGTTCCCGTCTTTCTTTTTTGTTTTTTATTTATTTGTTTTTATTATTTTGTAATTTGTTAACTTAGTAATCACCTACACACACTCACATAATCACCTCACTAAACCTTTTTTCGCCTTAATCCCCTTAATTAACCAATTTAATCAGTTTTATTAATCATTAACCGTAATTAACTTTTTTTAAACTAAATCCATCTAAATAACTTAATGATAACCTTTACTTAATAATTACTTAATCCTTTAATTTGACTTTTTTTTGTCTTTAACCTATTATTATTATTATTATTATTATTATTATTATTATTATTATTATTATTATTATTATTATTATTATTATTATTATTATTATTATTAGACCTTTTATAAAATTTAATAACTTTTATAATTAACTTGCTTAAATCTTTTTTGTAAAATCACTAAATATAATTTGGTCAAAACTCATCTTTATAATTTGTTTTTATCTATTAATAATAACAACTTTGTTTTGCTACATAATATTAAAACCTATCATTAGTAACTAAGCTTTTATTTACTAATTAAATTTAATTGATTTATAACCTAAAAATCACTTTACTAAAAAAAATCTAATATAACTTTTCTCAAAATTAATCTCACTAATAATAATCTAATACAATATTCTCATAAAATAAATCAATCTTGTTAAAAATCAACTTCAATCATCAAATTCAACTTTTATTAAAATCAAGCAACCAATTCACCCTCTAATTTCCCTTTTATAATCAAGTACAACTCTTTTATTAAAATTAATCAATCTCGTCAAAAAAAATAATATTAACTTTTCCTTAAAAAACAACTCGACCTCCGCTTAAAATCAACTCACCTCGTAAAATTAATCAATTCAATCGTACACTTCACGACACTTGCACCTACACCTCAGCGCTTTCATGCGTATGTGTATGGTTTACATTTCCGCAACTTATTCATTGCAATTTACATTACCGCATTTACATTATCGCATCGCATTTCGTCCAAAGGAAAAACCTACACATGAGTCAACACTTGTGTGTAGTGCACGTCATTTGCATCATTTCCCCACGATCCTTGATTCCATTCAAGTTGATCGCTTAAGATAGGTCCTACCCCATAGGAAGGACCATTATCTCTACAACTTAGACAAACAAACAACACTATACAACTTTTCAAACACAATAAAGAATAGATGTTAATCATCTTAAGTGAGATATAATCTCCACCCCTACAATAATACAATCAAACATGTAGGAACTTTGCCTTAAGAGTGATAAAGGCATACTCGTCAAACAATCCGAGTACTTAAGCCATTTTCTTAAGACGATGCAAAGACTATTTTCCTACAACCCCCTTTACACTTGTGGTGGTTACATCTCCCTTAACATGAAGACTCATCTCTTCTCCTAAACCCAATCAAAACAACTACCCTAAACCCGTAGGAACTTTGACCACAGTCAAAGAGCTCCTCTAACCCTTTAGGGGAACTACAGATACTCTGATTCCACTCCCGTAAGGATATGTAGGCATAAGATGCGACATCTTATCGAGTATACTTAGAAATAAACCCATAGGTCTTTTAACCCTTAAGCAGATAAACACATAGCAATAAACAAATATAAAACAAGAGGTTCCTGTAGAGTACTACAGAAACTTAGGATGCTAGTACCTTCCCTAAGTTTAACCAACCCCCGAACCTAAAACAATCTAAACCTTGCATTTGCATTGCATTGTGGGAATTTCGATCTTTATCCCTTCCTTTGGACAAATCAAAGTTCGGTTGCAAATTGAATTAAAGATTCAAACTAATCAATAGTTTGGTATCAAAATTTCACCGCGACAGAAATGGCGACTTCACTGGGGACCTATCTCTAGTGGGTTTCCCTATCTTATTTTATTTGTTTACTGCTTTATATATATCTGCCTACTTGATTAATTGTTTATATGTTTTCTCTTATATTTCTTTTGGGGTTGTTGTCTTTGAGTGGTGAGATAAAGTTCTACACCCGAACCTGAGAGAAATTAAGATAGGATGGTGATATAGTCGAGGAGGCTTATAGGGAGTTGAATCCCTACTAAGTTGAGTCGAGAATCCCGCTCAGTTGAGGCCCTTTCGAAATAGTACTGTTGAACGAGTAATCGTGAAGACACTCACTATTTTCGACTTTGGAGCCTATGATATTGAGGACCGTAATTACCTTAACCCAACTTTGGCCTTTATTAGGACGTAGTGCGGGACTATGAGGGAGTACTCCCGAAGTAGTGCTACACGAAGCTACACTCAAAAGAAGTTCTCTTGAGAATATTATTAATCCTCGAGTAATTGGGAAATTGATAATATCCGATAGATAGGCTGATGATTCTGAGTCCCTTTAGAACCTTGTTCTGCAGGTACAAACAACCTTTAGTCCTTAAACCTTTGGGAAGGGTACACCTTTACTCCATGCTCGTTGGAAACCTAGGGTGCCCCTTGTTTGTTTATCTTTATGTCCTTATGTGAATACTTGTGTTTGCTGCATTCATATAACATCATTCCGTATTGGACTTCATGGGATTCACTTTCGTTTATAAACATTGTAGGTCGCTATGACTTCAAATGAAAGACATACTGTGAAATATACTTTTAAGAGTCCCAAATTGGATGACCTAAAGAAGTTGTGGGGTTTCATCAAAGATCAAGAAGAATTCAAGAAAAAATATGGGAAGATGATATCTTTGTTGGGTTGCTCAGTGAATGAAGGACTTCTTGCCACTCTATTACAGTTCCATGATCCTCTCTACCATTGTTTCACCTTTCCAGACTTTCAGCTGTTACCTACATTGGAAGAGTATTCCTTTTTGGTTGGTCTACCTGTCCTAGAAGAATCTCCTTTTCCCTTCTTGGAAAAGGACCCTGATGAGAAAGATATTGCTAAAGCCCTCCGTTTGAAGGTATCTGACGTCAAAGCCAACCTAGTTACTAAGGATGGAGTTCTTGGTTTAAAGACAGGTTTCCTAGTCGAGAAGGCTTCATTCTACGCTGATTATTCTAATAAGGCTCTGTTTGAGGCAATTTTTGCTTTGCTTATTTATGGGTTGTTTTTATTCCCAAGTTTTGAAGGTTTCATCGATCTCAAAGCATTCAAGATCTTTATGAAGAACAACCCAGTGCCAACTCTGTTGGGAAATGCATATCACTCTATACACCTCCGAAATCTTCGTGGTGGGGGGATGATTACTTGTTGTGTACCTTTACTTTACAAGTGGTTTATTTCGCACTTGCCGAAGTCTAGCTCTTTTACAAACATTGGCAAAGAGCATTGGTCTCCAAGAGTTATGGCTTTGACCCATTCCGACATTGATTGGTACAACCGAGTGTATGATGGAGTATTAATCATTGATAGTTGTGGTGACTTTGCTAATGTACCATTGCTCAGCTTTGATGGAGGAATCAGCTACAATCCTATTTTAGCCCGTCGACAGTTGGGATACCCGTTGAAGGAACCTCCCAAGAGTGTTCAAGTAGAGGGTATATTCTTCAAAAATGATATGGAACTCCGAGGAAAGATTCTAAATGCATGGCGTAGTGTACACAAAAAGGGGAAGAGAAGTCTAGGGAGGCCTAATTGTGTGTCTTTAGAACCATACCTCCAGTGGGTCAGAAAAAGGGAAACCAAGCTAAAGATGCCCTATTCCCGTCAAGATCCCATAGCTCCAAGGAGAGAGCCCACTTATGTCTTTATGTCTGAAGCCGAGAAGTTAGAGGTGTCCTTAAGGAAGTCTCAACATGAGCTGGAATCTTGGAAGAACAAGTACCATGTAGCAGTGGCAGAAAATGATGAGTGTCAGAAGCAGAAGGCTGAACTTCAAAAGGAGAGGGATGAACTTCAGAAACAGCTACAATTGAAGGATGAAGAGCTACTCCCCTGCAAGAAGAGGAAGGTCATGGAGGATTTATTTTTCTCCGACCCACAATGCACTATTTGGAAACTAATTGTGGACAACCTTATCCGTGAGAAGACGCAACTAGAAGAACAGCTCAAGCAGCAGCATTCAATGCTTCTTTAGTGTCTTTACTAGCTTTTATTTAGCTTTTATTTGGGACTCTTTAAAAGAATATTTATGTAGTCCGTTTCAAATTTAATAAAACGTTTCCTTTTACCGCAATGCCCATAAATAGAGGAATCCCATGAAGTCCTAATCATCTTGCATTGCATTCTTTTCCCTTGTTCACTTCAAGAAACTCAATTTCGTTCTGTAGGTATTATAATCATGGATTTCAGAAGAGAAACCCTGAAGTACACTTTTCAGAGTCCCAACATCGAAAGCTTGAGAGAACTAGCCGAACTCGTCGAGGATCGCTTTGCCTTCGCAGCAGAATATGGAGGAGTCTTCCGTTTCCTTGAGCTAAGGATGAAAGAAGGATTGTTGGAAACATTGGTTCAATTTTATGACCCGATGTATCACTGCTTCACTTTTCCGGACTACCAATTGATGCCGACCTTGGAAGAGTACTCAGAACTCTTGAGGATGCCTGTGACTGTTCGACCCCTATTCACCGGAAGGGAAGACACGCCTAGTCACCAAGAAATTGCAAATGCCACTCATCTCAGTCTTGAAGATGTTCAAACACACCTGGTCACCAAGGAAGGAGTCCTTGGGTTCCCCGCTGACTTTTTGATCGAAAAAGTCCGTTACCATGCTGAAAGAAAGGAGGTTCTCATCTTGGAAGCCAATTTTGCCTTGTTGGTTTATGGGACTTTCTGGTTCCCTAAAATTGACAATTTTGTTGATATGGATGCAATCAAGCTGTTCATACTCAAGAATCCAGTACCCACCTTGCTTGCTGATACGTACTTTTCGATTCACTCGAAGAATGCCGAAGGAGGAGGACACATTGTATGTTGTACAGCCTTGCTGTACTCATGGTTCATCGCTCGGTTAACTTGGTATCCGTCCCTTTGGGATGAAGTAGCAACACCTCGATGGTCCGAGATACTTATGGCCCTCACCCATTCGGACATTGTTTGGTATGATCCCGCCTATGGAGGCGTGCCTATGATTCCTAGCATCGGAGGATTCCCCAACGTACCGCTTATTGGAAGAGAAGGATGTATAAGTTACAATCCCGCTTTGGCCCGTAGACAGTTTGGGCACCCTATGATCCAAGTGCCTGACCTGGTTTCGTTGGAAGAGATCTATTTCAAAGGAGAGGAGGATCTAGATCTAAAGACTATCATCATTTATGCATGGAAATATATTGATATGGAAGGAACAGCTGCTTCAGGATACCCCAGCTGTGCTGTTTCTGAGGATCATCTGCATTGGGTGCGAGAAAGGGCTCTCGATCTCAAGATGCCTTTTTCTTTTCATGAACCTATGGTATTATCTCCTCATGACCCCGACTGGTTCAATGTGGAAGAAATAGAACAAGTAAAGATTGCTTTAGATGAAGCCCGGAAATTGAGGACTGCTTGGAAGAATAAGTTCTTCACCCTCAAGGTAGAGAAGGAAAGACTTCAAAAGACTCCGGAAATAGAAGTTGCCAGAAAGAGAAAGGCGCAAGGAGATTTATTTTCTCCTCATGCCTCTGCAAGTGCTGTCACCAGTGATGATCTCCCCTCAACTACCATGGCTTGGAAGGAGTGTGTGGAATGACTCATCATCGAGAAAGCGGCGCTGCAGGAGCGTATTGATCAGCCTACCGAGGAGCTTCGTACAAAGGAGGAGACTGTGGGATAGAGTTCTAAGTTTTCTTTTTGCTTTCGATGTAATAAACTCTTAAAAGAGTACTTTGCTTTACATTGTTTCTCGAGAATAAAAAGTTTTTCAATTATTCTACATTATGATACTGAAAAACACTTTGAGTTTCTTGAAGTCTCATCTGCATTATGCATTAACATTCTGCATTTAGCATGGCATTTTACATTTGTGCATGTGTCTTTCCTTTGTTGTGGCTCATTTCGGTTTTCCATCTTTTGCTGTCAGTCGTCGTCTCGACCATCTGACCAAGCCGGAAGTATCATTAAAGGATAGTAAGGAGAACGAAGATATGGATCGCATGACTAACTTCAGAGTAAGGTCTAAACCGACACTTCGCCATCCCTCTGACAACTTTGTTCCTATGCAACTTCATCCTGTGCAAGACAACCCGTTTGCTGACTTTTAGAATATTCATGCTGAAAAGGAAATGGACGATCCTGGGCTTATAGCATTCGAGAATGAATTTCGTGACTTCAAGGAACGATGGAAAATGATGAAGAGGAACCGTGCGCCTGATTTTCATGCTCATGACCTGCGCCTAGTTCCAAACCTAGTTGTCCCTCCGGAATTCCAAATGCCCACTTTCGAAGTGTACAAAGGTACGATTTGTCCAAGGTATCATTTGGTGACGTTTTGTCAGAAGATGACTGCTTACCTTGGGAACGACAAACTAATGATTCACTGCTTTCAAGAAAGTTTGTGTGGAGCACCGTTAACATGGTATATGAAGCTATAAAGGAATCACATTCAGTCTTGGGAAGACTTAGCTTTTGCTTTTGTGAAGCAATACCATCACAACTTGGGTATAGCCCCAGACAATAAAGATGACAGTGGACCTTCCAGAGAATTCATAGCTCCGGTACCCCATCCTCAGCATCAGTATGCAATGCCCGCTCAGCGTGAACAACAACCAGCTCCTAGGCAGAGGTTGGCCTCTCCAGATCAACCATAGAATCGACGATTTCGGAAAAGGTATCAAAGGATGCCTCTGGATACTCCAAGAGAAGTAATTCATCAGTTTGATCCCATCCCTGTGAAGTATGCTGACTTGTTTCCAGCTCTAATCCAAAGAGGTCATATCCAGACAAGAGCTCCACCTAAGGTACCTAAGAAGTTTCCATACTGGTACAAAGCCAACAGATTTTGCCTGTATCATCGAGGTGCTCCGGGGCACGACATTGAGAGTTGTTACGGTATGAAGGCAGACGTTCAAAGTTTGGTCAAATGTGGAGTCTTATTCTTTGAGGGTTTCGTCCCTTATGTGCGAGATAGCCCCATATCTCAACAAGGTTCGTCCTCCCCGGGCATGATTCAAGGTCGTAAACTCCGCGTCTAAAAGCTGCGCACCAGACATTTTACATGTCTCTCCAGTCTACATGAAAGCATAATAAAGACCCTAGAAAGGACTCTCCGAAGAAGTTTATTTCATTTTGTTCATGTTTATTTCTTTGATTGAAAGCATATTTGGCATGTAAGAACTTTCTATTTTGAATAAGTAATGCAATAACTGTTTGTCTTGAAGAAATCCATTCGTTTTCACTCAAATTGTTTATAATGCCGATTTTATCCAATCTTCTTTTCACTTTGGTGAAGAATTGGAAGGAGGATGATGAAGTAAAACACATGATCTCTTGCGGTATGCTTCGAATAAGAACCCTACTGATGATGTAAGGCCTTGTTTCAACCACCTAAACATCAACATAGT
This sequence comes from Lathyrus sativus, assembly GCA_963859935.3. Taxonomy (NCBI): domain Eukaryota; kingdom Viridiplantae; phylum Streptophyta; class Magnoliopsida; order Fabales; family Fabaceae; genus Lathyrus; species Lathyrus sativus. Next base: position 615,663,515 of record OZ012738.1, on the reverse strand, counting down.
TAAACCCTCTCTTTCAAGCCTAAAAAAAAAAGGGGTTTGTTTTTCTCCCAAACCAAAACCTCATTTTTTGCCTGGGGAAGGGTACCATCAAAAATGAACATTTTTCAAATTGGGTGGGCACAAATATACTAACCCTTTATTCCTCCATTTTACCAGTCATAAATTAAGCCCATATGCAACCTTCAAAGTCCTGATTGAAGTAAGGTTTAGTTCGAAAGCATACTTTATGAGATATTGTTTCCTGACTCCTTGAGCTACGCTCAAATTAAATCGGCTTTATGAATAATTGTAATTTATATCCCAACTAGTGATTTCGATCACAAGTTATAACGATATCTCTTTTCAAAACTTCAAGACAAACGTGTGTTGCATTAACCGTTCCGAAATCGACATTTCTGACTTGCTAAAATACGCTTGACATCTTAGAAAGATTACACGGACTTTGATGGACTTGAAGACCTTGCCAACCTGGGGCAATTTATTTTTCAAGATGTTTGATCCGTACGAGTTTGGTTTCCTCTAAAGCACAAATTGGAAGACTCAGTTATACCGCCAATCAGGGACAGTTACGTCGAGATTCGGCGAATCTCTAGAGAGTTTGAAAAGAGTGGGGCATTTGGACATCATGTTTTCTGTAAAATCCTCTCTAGATGTTGCTTTTTAAACCATGTGACTTGGGGCATTTGAAAATTGAAGCAAAGCGGACGTTCATCCTCAAGAAGCTCAACTCCAACATGTTCAACAACTTTGATGGCCAGGATATTTAATTTATCCCCTATGAAATTTCAGTTTGGGTACCTCCGTCTGCGACTTCAGACTTCACACCTATCAAGATGTTACATCCCCAAGTGGAATGCGTTCTATTCCCCAAATATTTCGAAGTCTTGAAGCAGTATTGGGATCCTATATTTAGTTCTCCATCTATCCTCAATGATACTTCTATCTTCAAAGATTGGTCGAGATGTTTATCTCGAGATGATTATTTCATCTCCGTCACCTCTTTCTATCTGTTTTGTCAGCATAGGCATACGCATAGCATATAAGTAGACAACATGGCATGTGCATTTTCGCATTCTTTGCGTTTGTTTCTATCGCCTTGGCTGTAGTTATCCCTAGGCGTCTGGGTGTGTCTTATCCTTCCAATTAGATTCATCCCTAGGCAGAAAGAGCATAATGTTTCATTTTCCCCATGAAGTTCAACCCTCATGGAAGACGGTTATTTTAGTACAATTCCATTTGAGTTCATACCTCATTGGTCGAGTCTTGCTTGACAGTTTCTTTTCGGCTACTTCCCGATTTGAACTTCGGTCTTCGGCAATCACATCATGAACGTGGATTAAGTGTGCCTTTATTCCTAAAGACAGACATTTCTTCAATAATGGCATCACAGGATTTTATCGAACATCTATCTCTTTATTTGAGCAACTCGTTTTGATCAGGATCTTACTCAAAACGACGAACAACAGTTCCACAAGACAGATCATCTACCCTCCGTTGGGTCCTTCAACATTATTGATTCATCAAAGAAGACGGTTACAAGACATCTCTCTTTATTTGAGAGCCCACAGAATATTTTACAGCTACAACAGGATATTCCCCAGGAATAACCTCCCCAGTGGGTTCATCACACAAATTTACCTCCGTCAAGTGGCATCTCTCTAGAGAAGTCAAAGAAGTTTACCACGATAGTCTCCGTACTTGAGAAGACATACGTTACAATTCAACCGGCGCACATCTCTTCTGAAGATCCCCGGTGAAGCTACATCTACATTTACAATCACATTTACAAATTTATAACTACATCTACAGGGTTCTACAACGAACTACATCTACAGGGTTCTACAACGAACTACATCTACAGGGTTCTACAACGAACTACATCTACAGTCTACCACGACATCTACAATCTACAAAATTACAACCCCCTATGAAGGTGCTCTCACGAGTTTCCATCATTTCGGGAAGAGACCGAGACCAGCTCATGATTCCCATATCATGATGCTCGGGGAAGTTCCACAACTACAACAACATTTACAACGACATCTACAATCTACAAAATTACAACCCCCTATGAAGGTGCTCTCACGAGTTTCCATCATTTCGGGAAGAGACCGAGACCAGCTCATGATTCCCATATCATGATGCTCGGGGAAGCTCTACATCAGAGACCGAGACCAGCTCATGATTCCCATATCATGATGCTCGGGGAAGTCCTACATCAGAGACCGAGACCAGTTCGTGGTTCCCACACCATGATGCTAGGGGGAGTTCTACAACAACAACATCTACAATGACATTTACATCTACATCCACAAACTACAATGATTCTACCACCTACAAGATTTTGACATTTCAAGCAGAGACTGAGACCAGCTCATGGTACCCTTATCATGACGCCCGGGGAAGTTATACATTTTACTATTTCAAGTTGGGTTCCAAAAAGAAAGGTATACACAAAAACGAGAAAAGAAAGAAAAATGCCAAAGTGAAACTGAACTGTTGACTCAATTCATTTGGGTCGTCACCAACCATTACATTATGATAATAAGCTCCTCGCCTATCGTTTAAGTCACCATATCCTGGGTGTTCGAGTTGCTGTTGTACTTTCAGAGATTTCTCTCTGGCAGTCGTTTCCTGTTCCCGTGGAATCTTCTTTTGTCGAGCCTGTTTTTTCTCTCGGGTGTCGTTTCTCCATGTGGCGTCATTTCACCACAGGATTCGTTGTCTTACATTCTCATATCATTGCATATCATTTGCATCCGGTGGCTTCTTAGGGCCGAAAATTCGCGCAATGTTTGTATTTAAGTCCCTTCTATCTCGTCGAGACGGAGATTTCGATCTCCGTATCTCCGAATAGAAGTAACTTAAATAGGGGCATCTGTTGCACCCTAATTTTGGACCATAAGATGCCACCTCTTTTTTTTTGTTTTATCGTTATTGGACTTTATTTAATATTTATGCAACTAACCAATTTATGCAGACGCGGTAATATCGAGGGGAGATAACACCCATTAATCTAATCCTTCCAGACAAGGTTATTTGGTCCTTATTCAAGTTGATCCTGAGGCTAAGAGTTCTTTTCAAATTAAAATAACCAAATTTGAACAATGGAAGACAAAACATACGGAAATACTTAACAAGTTTGGTCAGCGTTTATGGAATATCACCAACTCAAGACTTCTTAATTGGTTGCAACAACACCTTTATTTTCCAACACAAAGGCTTCGCAGGTTATTGGAGATAAAAATCATTTGTGTAATCTAAACTACCGGACAATTAACGGCTAATAACAGTATATAAAGTGGTGGACGATATCATATAACTATCATTAATGCTACTTGGAGGTTAAATACATGAAGAGAAACCTTTCAGAAACATGCTTTGTGAAGAGCATTCACCAATTCACTTTGGGTGGAGACTTGATCCAATTCCAAATTCTTAAGAATCTAAGGATACAAGTTGGCATTACATAAATAAGCAAAATCACATTACACCAGGCCAAGTTACAGGAAAGGTTGCTTATATCGTAACCTACATTGAGGACACATCATATATGTTTTCAAGCAATGGCAAATGTTGGACTCAACCAATTCATCACGTATAAGAGCAGGAATAAGCCCTTTAAGTATGCATTACAAGTTGCTGGACACTTCAAAATGTTATAGAGGATGGATTACAAGAATGTTCCAAATGATAAAAAACTACAAGTTACAACGGTATATCAGCACCAAATCCCACATTGCATTGCTCAAGGAGGTGCGCTGAACTCCAACAGTACTTGCCCCGAGATTCTATCACCCTGTCAAAACCCAGCAGCAACAATTTTCGCACGAGCAGCATCGCAGTACCACCATGGATCTTGTTAAGCCAAAATCCCCTTATGCTGCACCATTGAGGAACCATAGGAGATAACCGTCTTGAACTAAATCTCGAGAATCTAAACCTACAACAAGCATAATGCCAGGGTGTGATGCAATCTTGAATTACTTCGTGATAACACCGGCATACTAAGACAGTGACATACTCAGCATGGGATGATTCCTCCGTCCGAACAGACCGTAGCACGACGCACCAGATACAAAAGGCATCAGAATATCTACATTTACCCCTTCACTCAGAGCATTTGCACCAGAAGCATTTGGCCCGCGAGGGTCCGTGAAGATAAATTCACCTGCCAAAGTGATAAGTATAGCAAAAAACCCTTGAACTTCTTCCTGAAATAGACACAAATGATATTTTTTAAAAGAAAGTTCAAAAAACCTTAACAGGCATAAGATAAAGGTTAAGAAGGAGTTGAGTTCGTTTGGTTTCACCCCTCGATTCGGAATTGACAGCGGCGACATCGATGAGGCATTCACAGGAGGAGTAACTCTATGGATATCCTCAGCAGCATGTTGGGTGTCATGACGACTCCTATCTGAGCAGATCGTCACTACAGACACGTATCACATTAAAAGGGAATTCCCACCTCAGTCATAACAGCTTCTAGCCATTTGAATGATGTTGCTGCAGGATAGTTGAGGAGGTCAAGTTCATGAGTTCTCTCTTAAGACATTTGTTTGACCAAATAACCAAAATAAAGATACGGCAGCATAAGAGGAACAAATGCCTCAGAAGTGGCGTTACGAAACAAGTCTTCAGGGAAGAAACCATGGTATTATTTGAAGGCGCGTTATGGTTTTGAACCTTCAGAATCACGTACCAGCAGGGTTCGACGACGCCGCAAGCTCGCCTGCGAGACATAATTAATAGACAAGATTACCATTAAAGAATAAACGGATAAATTTAAACAACGAGAAGCAATAAATAACGAGCACCAACGTCATTATGAGTATCAATGCAGGTGAGCAGTTAAAACAGGGTCTCACACGTAGCACCCGTTAATATCAGCTGCAACCATCGCTCCGAATCCAAAAGCATTCCAACCAACTCAGATGATGTTTTAGCTTCTCATTCACCTGCTTTTACCAGAGAGAATATCTGCAAATTTGCAACTTAGATATCAGACGGTTACTGAGATGTGAACATCAATATAAGAACAGGTTTGGCAGTACATTCATGAAACCATATGGCTAAAAACAAAGGCAAATCATTAGAGAAACTAGCAGATGGATTTTAAGCATCGTGTGTCAACTACAGTCAAACTATAAACCTCCGGAAGAGAAGTTAGAGGTGCTATCAAAGGGTGCTTACCCGAAACCGAGCCGCAACTTCAACAAAACTTTCAACTTCAGCCATGCCGCTCCATTTATCTTCGTCCCATTCCCCGTTTAAAGCCTACAAATCAAGGAATCACATATAGCAGCCGCTAGAGGTACACGAAGAAACCATACACACAACATTCACAAAGAAAATAGGGAGAACCTTGTCCTTTGTTTGTTTCCACAGAAGATGCATTTATGTAGTCATGTAATCCTTTCCCGCCAGCTGCATTACGAGAAAGAGAATCTAGCAAGCCAAACTCCCTGCAACATCCAAGCAACCTCTCGAAAAGGATTTTCTGCAGCCAACAGTTCTCAAGGGTTGAACACAAACACAAGTTAGACTAGAGATTCATGCCTTTAAGGAGCCTACACACCTGCAGAAGAGTACCTGCACGTGACTGATCAAGAGGGAGTAATCTTGATGTTAGCAAACATATTCCAACCAACAGCAACATAACTTTTGAAATAAGGCTTTTAATTATTGGAGACGATATTACCAAAGCTCAAGCTTGCACGGAGAGACTTGCTTGTTGTTGCATTCTGACAGAGAGCCTAGCGAACGCTTGTTGTTGACGAAAGTGATTTATTCGGAAAGAGATACGACCTCGACCACCTGGAACTTGAATCAGCCGTCACCAATCCTCCCACCAGAACATCAAGGAACGGGTCTCGTGGAGCCATCCTTTTATGACAGCAGCAAGCCAAGACGGAAACAGCCACTTCAAGCTAGCTCAGACGCGTAAATCATCACTTGCCATCAAACATCCCTCGGCAAACAACTAGACCAACATCACGCCTACAACAACAGCAAAACCTCAGTAACCTCATCCCCAAGTTAATCCACATAATGTCGTCTCAAACACCAAGAAGCATTACCACATTGGCATACCAATTACCGGCCAGTTTTGATTCTGCCTTATGTTGTCACGAGAAGCTTCGGCTTCTAAGCACTAACAAGTTGGATATGGAAAACTACACGAGATCAAGTCTGTTCAAAATACAATTTAGGGCTCGAGAAACTAGGTTCTTCCTAATCCTCGATGCTCTGCTCCAGTGCCATTTCATGTGTCCTACTACACCGTCGCCGACGTCATCAAAGTTGCGCCTAAGAAAAGACGATATAACCATCTGTCAACTAAATTGAAGGAAATATATTATGACTCCAAAAATAACAATTCAAACAAGAATTTGAAGAAAAGAGCAAGAACTCCTTAATCTTGCAACAACATTGCTCATCTCCCTAGCCTTCAGCAACAGCCCCTCCTCTCCCACACGCACCAACACGAGATTCTTCACCTGGGCCTCTAATCCTTCCCTGGCCCAAACCCGTTTACTTTCCACACCTACAAACACACGATCCAAAAATCAGTAAATCGATGAAGAATATTCCTTGAAGAAATAGAAGATTCGATCCAAGATTAAATCAAATCCAATCCCCATTAAGTTACATATCAGAGATCGTGATTCTCCTCAACAACATTAACTCAGAAATAACAGAAAAGGAAGGCTTTCAAATCTCAGCTAAACCAAAATGGAAGGTCCAGAAATCCACAATCAACTTTAGTCAAAACATTGATTCCTAAGGGCCTATTTAAAGGGATCAAAAGAACACGAAGAAAAGAACACCGATAGATACCAGAAAACCCTAAAGCTCGTAAGAAACTTATCTGTTCAAATATTTCCACCACCACTCGCCGCGAACCTCAGATTGCCATCAACTGCAGCTTTCGCGAAACGTGAATCACCGTGAAGCTTCGATCGCCATCACCACTGCGGTCATCCATTGTCGGTAACACCCTATTCTTTTCACGATCTTAAACTATTGATGTTGCTTGTTTTGTTTTCAGGTTCGAGACATGGAAGGGATTGATAAAAAGAAAGGTGAGTGGCGATGGCGATTGGAGATGAGAAAGAGAGGGGCGCGATCGACGGGGAAAGAGGGCTAATTCGGGACCTAGGGTTCCCGTCTTTCTTTTTTGTTTTTTATTTATTTGTTTTTATTATTTTGTAATTTGTTAACTTAATAATCACCTACACACACTCACATAATCACCTCACTGAAGCTTTTTTCGCCTTAATCCCCTTAATTAACCAATTTAATCAGTTTTATTAATCATTAACCGTAATTAACTTTTTTAAAACTAAATCCATCTAAATAACTTAATGATAACCTTTACTTAATAATTACTTAATCCTTTAATTTAACTTTTTTTTGTCTTTAACCTATTATTATTATTATTATTATTATTATTATTAGACCTTTTATAAAATTTAATAACTTTTATAATTAACTTGCTTAAATCTTTTTTGTAAAATCACTAAATATAATTTGGTCAAAACTCATCTTTATAATTTGTTTTTATCTATTAATAATAACAACTTTGTTTTGCTACATAATATTAAAACCTATCATTAGTAACTAAGCTTTTATTTACTAATTAAATTTAATTGATTTATAACCTAAAAATTACTTTACTAAAAAAAATCTAATATAACTTTTCTCAAAATTAATCTCACTAATAATAATCTAATACAATATTCTCATAAAATAAATCAACCTTGTTAAAAATCAACTTCAATCATCAAATTCAACTTTTATTAAAATCAAGCAACCAATTCACCCTCTAATTTCCCTTTTATAATCAAGTACAACTCTTTTATTAAAATTAATCAATCTCGTAAAAAAAAATAATATTAACTTTTCCTTAAAAAACAACTCGACCTCCGCTTAAAATCAACTCACCTCGTAAAATTAATCAATTCAATCGTGCACTTCACGACACTTGCACCTACACCTCAGCGCTTTCATGCGTATGTGTATGGTTTACATTTCCGCAACTTATTCATTGCAATTTACATTACCGCATTTACATTATCGCATCGCATTTCGTCCAAAGGAAAAACCTACACATGAGTCAACACTTGTGTGTAGTGCACGTCATTTGCATCATTTCCCCACGATCCTTGATTCCATTCAAGTTGATCGCTTAAGATAGGTCCTACCCCATAGGAAGGACCATTATCTCTACAACTTTGACAAACAAACAACACTATACAACTTTTCAAACACAATAGAGAATAGATGTTAATCATCTTAAGTGAGATATAATCTCCACCCCCACAATAATACAATCAAACATGTAGGAACTTTACCTTAAGAGTGATAAAGGCATACTCGTCAAACAATCCAAGTACTTAAGCCCTTTTCTTAAGACGATACAAAGACTATTTTCCTACAACCCCCTTTACACTTGTGGTGGTTACATCTCCCTTAACATGAAGACTCATCTCTTCTCCTAAACCCAATCAAAACAACTACCCTAAACCCGTAGGAACTTTGACCACAGTCAAAGAGCTCCTCTAACCCTTTAGGGGAACTACAGATACTCTGATTCCACTCCCGTAAGGATATGTAGGCATAAGATGCGACATCTTATCGAGTATACTTAGAAATAAACCCATAGGTCTTTTAACCCTTAAGCAGATAAACACATAGCAATAAACAAATATAAAACAAGAGGTTCCTGTAGAGTACTACAGAAACTTAGGATGCTAGTACCTTCCCTAAGTTTAACCAACCCCCGAACCTAAAACAATCTAAACCTTGCATTTGCATTGCATTGTGGGAATTTTGATCTTTATCCCTTCCTTTGGACAAATCAAAGTTCGATTGCAAATTGAATTAAAGATTCAAACTAATCAATAGTTTGGTATCAAAATTTCACCGCGACACATAGGAAACCTCATCTTCTCGTAGCTCGAACATATCCGATGATGATCCTGTGGCCGGTACACTTTCCAGCTCACAGAAGAGCCCTCACAATGGTCCTCGATGGTCATGAAAGCGTCGACGTCATTATCGACGAAGCAGGATAGTGTGTTTAAAGGTTCCTCTGCGACCCAGTCCTTGACAGATCAGGTTTGCCCCTCGACAGGCGGGGCCACCGGGGACTCTGGCTCCACGTCAACTTCCATGGTTCCCGTTTCCCACGAGGTCATGTTCACCTGAATAGCATAAGGAAAAGGTGAATTCAACGTTTCAAGATCAAATTCACCCTTCCACCACAAATAAAGTGAAAGGGCGATGAAGACGACGACTACAACTCGGCGGAGGCCCGTGTCCCTGCGGCGTCCATCTCTACCCAAGCGTTCGTCCCCCGGGGCATTCATCTAACCTTATCCTATGTCCCTGGGTCGTTCATCTAACCTTACCCTACGTCCCCGAGGAGTCCATCCTTACCATGTCGTCTACCCCCGGGACATTCATCCTAAAGCCCTAAGCGGCCTCGGGGCCTTCATCCCAGAACAAGAGGATCCCGCCGTATTCGCCAAAGAACCCACGCTCTCCTCAGAACATTCATCATGTCCACGACAAAGGACGCCAAAATTAAGAAAGACTGAAGAAGAAGTAGAAAACTTACTGGGAAAATAGAGACGGCGGAATGCCCGACAGACGATACGGTGGCAGTACTGTGTCACTGTATGTATGGGAGATCCAGATATCACGTGCGATAGCAAGTGAGTGCGAAAAGTGGTAAAAGGGAAGGCACCTACCTATTTATAAATGCAACACGGAACTCGGAGCGCCCCTAGACACTCAAGTACCCTATGGTAGCCGACCTAAGTGGCACAATGATTGTCAGACACGTGGCCACCACTAACAGTCGCGTCCTTTCATTCTCCCTTTCGAGCACAGGCAGGCGAGCGTCCGCGAATCTTTCACCTCCTCGACACGGCAGTCCGAAAAGTTTCTTCCTCGTCCTTCTTCGTCCCCGACGCAGTTATCATCAAGTCATTGCTCCTTTACATTGGAGCTACGACTTGGGGGCTCCTGTTCTGGAGTAGGCCCATACCTGCCCATCCGTCGGACAGGCCCAACCCAACACTATTTGGGGAAGGCCCACTAAGGCCCAAATCCCCCTAGTGTCGGGCATGGTTCTGGACACACCGGGCAGACATCTCCCCCCGTCGGGCAGAATAACACGTCTTCCACGTGCTCCCCCCGTAGGGACACGTCATCATGAAACTACCCATGTAACGCCCCATATTGCTTTCAGGATTACCGATTGACCCCACAAACCAACACGGGTCTTTTCAGCATGCTTTTTCCTCACTCACATGCTTTCCGGGAAACTTCCCAGAAGGTCACCCATCCCATAATTGCTCTAAGTCAAGCACACTTAATTTTGAAGTTCTTATGAATGGGCTACCGAAAAGAAGATGCATCTTGTTGGTATAGGTAGTACCAATTAATCCTTATAAGCCTTCATTCAACCATGCAGTCCCATACCTGCATAGCCTCAGGATCCCTCTCATTCGGATGTGAATTCGGTTTTCCCCTAGAAGCTGCTAGGAGTGTCTCATTGTCATGCCTCATGACACCGACAACCACTCCCTCTCCCACGGGTGTTACATGTAACCACCGTCCTCTTTCACCTCAGGTGTTACATGCCCACCAGCTTCCGCATGGTTCGTCCCCGAACCACATCGTACTGGGAGAGGTATGGCTCTGATACCATTTGTAACGCCCCATATTGCTTTCAGGATTACCGACTGACCCCACAAACCAACACGGGTCTTTTCAGCATGCTTTTTCCTCACTCACATGCTTTCCGGGAAACTTCCCAGAAGGTCACCCATCCCATAATTGCTCTAAGTCAAGCACGCTTAATTTTGAAGTTCTTATGAATGGGCTACCGAAAAGAAGATGCATCTTGTTGGTATAGGTAGTACCAATTAATCCTTATAAGCCTTCATTCAACCATGCAGTCCCATACCTGCATAGCCTCAGGATCCCTCTCATTCGGATGTGAATTCGGTTTTCCCCTAGAAGCTGCTAGGAGTGTCTCATTGTCATGCCTCATGACACCGACAACCACTCCCTCGCCCACGGGTGTTACATGTAACCACCGTCCTCTTTCACCTCAGGTGTTACAACCCACCTCCAAAAGAGCTGGTCATCCCACCTTTCGGAGATCACGGGACAGTTGAACTAGGGAGAAGACCATGTGTTGGTCTTCACTATGCCACGTAGGCCCTAACAGTTACTTGGGTTGGGCCTGGCAGTCCAGCCCAACACAAGTGACCGTTGGCCCTGCGCTGGGGTTTCACTATAAATACCCTCTTTCACTAGAGGGTCAGGTATTCATTCTCTACACCTAACTTCTGTATTTGCTCCCACTTTGGTCCTTTACTCACATAAGCATCAGAGTATCTTGCAGGTACACCCCCTCCTCCTTCCTACTTCTGTTGAGCAGCTTCCAAATCAGTAACGCGTGGCGGTCGGCAATCTCTTCTGGTCAGGTACGATCAATAACCATGAAAAGAATCCTAAAGATTTTAACAACATTTTATCTTTCTTATACCCAAGAATAAGAACCCTAAAACACTACTGACTTCAGACCTATAGCCCTTTGTAATGTGATCCTGAAATTGGTCACTAAAACTATAACTATCAAAAAAAAGATCCTACCCATTATTATTAGTGATCATTAGGCTTTATTTGGTAAGACACAATTTTGGACTTATAGCTTATAAGCTTATATGACAATTTAAACATGTTTGGTAACAGTCTTTTCATCATGAGCTTATAGCTTATTTTGCTAGCTTATAACTTATTTTCCAAACGCTATTTCAAATAGCGTTTTAGTTTATAGCTTATAGCTTTTCATTTTCTTCCTTTTTTATCCGTATTATTTTAACAAAAACTCACTTTTATCCTTTATAATTTATTTTAATTTAACATGAAATAATTATGTATTAAATATCTTTTATGTCATTTTACATTTATAAGTTAGTTAAACCGCTAATTTTACCAAACACTTCAATTAACTTATCAACTATCAGTCTCAACCATTAGCTATAAGCTATCAGTCATCAGCCATAACTATAAGATATAAGCTATCAGCTAGCTTACCAGTCAACTGCTATTTTTACCAAATAGACCCTTATAGTGCTTATATGGAGAGAAAAATGATCACAGACAACACTATTGTGGCTTATGAGATTTTCAACTTTCTGAGGATAACTAACTACAGGAAAAAAGGTTATATGAGTATAAAGATGGACATGGAAAAAGCTTATGACAGACTTAAATTGAGCTTCATTCACAACACTCTATTATCTATGGGTTTATCTACCAAGATCACTAAAACCATTATGAGATGTATTACTACTGCCTATTTTTCCATTCTCCTAAATGGTCAACTTACTCAAAATTCAAGCCCTTCTAGAGGAATTAGACAGGTAAACCCCCTTTCCCCTATCTTTTTTTATCATTTGTGCTTATGTTTTCTCTTACCTTTTAAATAATTCTCTTCAGATCAAAATGTTAAGTGGCATCTCTACATATGAGAATGCCTCTAATATATCTCGTATCCTTTTTGCAGATGATATTTTAGTTTTTTTAGAACCAATGAGAAGGAAGCTAAAAATCTTTTCAATATCCTTAATGTATACCGAAAAATTCAAGACATGAGATAAACTTTAGAAAATCATAAATGATTTTATATAGACACACTAATCAAACTCAAAAGAATGAGTTTCCCAAGTGGATTGATATACATATCCCTGATAAGATTCAAAAATACTTAGGATTACCCATTTACTTAAACTCTTCTAAAGCTCAATCTTTTTAATTTATTATTGACAAGGTCAAGAAAAAACTAAATGATTTGAGTACTAATATGATTTCTTATGCAGGAAGATCCACCCTTATCAAAGTTGTTCTTCAAGCCCTACCTACTTATCTCATGAGCTTTTTCCTTCTCCCCATTTTGTGTGTAAGAAAGTGGAAAAGCTCATGAGAAATAAGTTGTGAGGTGACAACAACAACAACAACAACAACCACAACAACAAGAGGATACATTGGTGGAAGTGGAAGAAACTATGCTGCAACAAAGGAAATGATGGCCTAGAATTTTGGAAAATTAGAAACGTTAATGAAGCTCTCTTAACCAAATAAAGTGGAGACTTCTTACTAATCCTGATTCTTTGTTGGCTAAAACTTTGGCAGCTAAATACTATCCTATAAGAATTTTCTTCAGGCTAAGTTGGGAAGAAACCCTAGCTATACCTGGATAACTATTTACCAAAGCAAATGGATTATAACTAAAGGTATATATTGGGTTATTGGCAATGGAAACAAAGTTATGATCTGGGAGGACAATTGGTGGCCTAATCAACGTGGGTTTGAAAAACTAACACAAAAACTCTTGAATACGAGGGTATTTGGAGTTAGGGACTTAATTGAAAGGGAAACTAATAGTCGAGATTAGACTCTCGTTGAATGCACTTTCGTTCCTATAGACATAGAAGCTATTACGGCATCTCTCTTTACAATATTTAAGAAGAGGACAGTCTAAGATGGACCTTCAATCTTAATGGCAGTTATACTGTGAAATATGGACATCAAAGCATCCAGAACTGGAACATGACAAAAGAGACACAAATCTCAACCAAAGGTAAGGACAAAAATTTCTAGAAAATGCTTTGGGAAATTCATGCCACCCTAAAAATAAAATTCCTTATTTTGAGAATCCTAATCAACTTTATTCTTGTCATAGGAAATGATAATTTTTTAATGCACCATTTATGTTTCTTAGCCACCACGCAAAAATACTTAAATGTCTTCATATTTCGGAGATGCATCTCCGGACATATCAAGTTCTAATTGAACGTTAGAATATTTCAGAGATGCATCTCCATTTATTTTACAATTGGAAATATAACAATTATTAATACATTGAAAAGTGAGAACCTCAGTCATTTTGAAACAAAAATTTTCTTTTAAAACGACAATTATTTTGAAACGAATGGAATATTATTTTGTATTTTTCATCCATTGCAAAATTTGGTTTTATTATAAAAAGAAAATGTTATCTTATAGTATTAGCAAGTCAACAAAAAAATTCAACTAATTGGTATTTTTCATTACGGTGACTCTTCCAGATGTATTTAAAATTATTGCAGTTTATAGCTCTTTAACATTCCCCTAATGCAAAATCAAGCATGAGATGATTTTGGGTATGTAGTTTTAATAAAATGTAAAGTCACCGTTCATATTAAACCTTGTTTTTATGCAAAATCGTTATGAATTTTTCAAATAAAAGATGATCGAGAAAATGAAGAATATAATGATAGATTAAAAAAATATAGTTATTTTTAATTATATGATACGTTAAAGTTTGCATTTTTGGCACTACATATCATTGTCACTCATTAAATGCAATTTTCAAATGTTTTTATAAATAAATGTCTCCTATACAAATTTGATAGGATTTAAAAAATCTTTAAAATTATTAAATAGATAAACTAAAAGACTAATTTTAGATTAAATAATTTTAAGAATAGATGTAAGTAAATTAAATTCATCTTATTATTCCGTGATTTATGAAGAAACATTTCATATTACTATAAATCAAAAGGAGACAAAACTAAAAGATAAATTTGGAATGCACCTCTTTTTGATTGATTTGAAAGGGCATAAGACAACATTAATTTGTGCCAACATCAACTCCAACTCAACATGTTCGAACGTGAGAAAAATCGAATGTCAGTATGTCACAATTACTTAATGATGATGCAATCAAAATATTTGTCTATATAACTGAAGAAAAAGTTTTTCAAAAATATGCAGGGAAAGCACTTCTGTTTGAATTTTTGTTTGAATTTTAATTAGTTCAAATCTAACAATCAATAATGAACCTTTTATATAGAATAAAAATAATAAAAGTCTAGTAAGTAAAGTTCTGATATGTTATATTCTAAATTTAAAGATTAAAAGATCTATTAGTGAGATACAAAGATAACTCAAAAAGATTAATCAAATTGGTTTTGAGGATTTTATACACCAATATCCTATAAAATAAAAAATATCAAAGTATTCTCTTTTGAAAAAAACTTAATTTTTTTTAAAGAGAGTACTTTGGTATTATTTGTTTCAGAATAGGATATTTGTGTAAAAAAACCTAGTTTTGAGGCCTGAATAAAATGAAGATGCATTTAAAAAACAACAAATGAAGTTAATCTCATTTCATGTTAGAGCTAATTCCGAAATAAATTAATAAACTCAATAGATAGAATATTGGTGGTGAAAACAAAACAAAAATCAACAATAATTTTTTTTACAGAGTATGCGCGAGACATGTAGCTTAAACCATTTCATTATAAATAGATAGATTAGTCTCATAGCAAAAAAGAGTTGTTTTTTCTAAACCATTTGCTCATCAGATGTCAACATGCATCCATGTTGAAAAATTTATCATTTAGTTACAAGATAGCAACCTAACAATAAGAATATCTTCTTTGTATAATTAATGAGAATACAAAGAGATAATTTTATCTCACCATGATACCAATATCATGGTAGGTAAGACTCTATTTTGGTTTTGTTCCCTCAGAAGGAATTATCATAATATGTTATTATAAAACGAAGGAAGATAATGACTTTTATAGCAATAAAAAAATAGTTAAGAATAACTATAGTTTATGTTGTAATATGCTTGAAAATTTTAAGTGAGATTTTCAGATTTGTTTATGGATTCCTGAGTAAAAGAGTCATAACTTTGATCCTTCGAGTTTTGGTAGTTATAAAATTGATTTTCTCCCATATTTGTTAACACATGCGATATATAAGGAAGCAATTTTAGGGAGAAGCAAATGATAGAAATTTCTAAAATTTTATTCTTAGGTTTTTGTAGTCTTTTGGAATTTGTGAATCACTTAAACATCTTTGGTTGTGACTCTTATATTGATAGTTGAAGATATTAGAAAATGCTTGAGAAAAAAAATAGAGTTTAGTTTGGAAATTCAAAAAGACTTTTTTTTGTAACTCATATTATAATCTTTTATAACAATTTTAAAATATAGTGAATAAAAGAACTGCTCTTTTCCTCAGACATAGATCGGTTAGATCGAACCAAAAGAATAATTTTCTATGTGTTATCGCCTATTATATTTTTATTGCACATTGTAACACCCTCCTAAACCCCACAGAATTTATACAAATAATTAGAGTAAATCATCATGAATTCACAAAAGGGTGTCACACATAACTTTCAAAACATCAAAAACCACCTGTCATGCTTATTAACACTTAAATAAATAATCATGCTTTCAAAATTTCAATTCACATGTAGCAACGGATTCATTTTATATCATAATTCTCTTAACAGAATAATCATGTTCATCACATGATTCAACATTGCTTAGGCACCAAGGCCAACATCACGATATTCCAATGAATATAAAAACATAACATAGAGTACATAATGTATCTCTAAAATATAAACCAAACGATCCCAGTGTTACATGACCAGAGCATGACTCGACCCAATATAACTAAGTTACTAAATAGCTAAACCAACAGCGACCACACAACTACGAGCAGCTCGACTCATGATACCTGCACGATGTCAGATAGGACATCATTCCAACAGAAGGGTGAGAAATATTATCATAATAACAATGCATATAATTATATATGTACATTAACATAAAAATATACATACTCTACGATCTCACCACATTTCGTCATAATTCACTCATATACATCGCAATGTACATATTCACAATTCACATCATTGCTCATAAACATTTACAATTATGTTTATTCACCAATTCACAACTCACAGTTCAACAATTCATACACATACGCATACTGTCATACAACAATTACCTATGCCATGTGACTCAATGCAACTCAATGCAATGTGGTGCCAACACTTGTTATTATTTTTCGGTTTTTACATTTAAACCGGGTCCGTCCCCTAGACCAATAACAAACAAAAGTCCGTCCTCTAAGCTTTCAAACCCACCCTCTAGGTTTGGGACAAGTCACTAGTCTCCACGAAACTAGCAAGCATTGCCTCTTGACAACAAATGATGTGTATGCAATCAACAACCAATGCACTTAAGATCGTTCTCGCATCTTAATCCCATGCATTATCAAATAATTCATCACACAAGAATTATAATATGATTGCACACACAACACATTTCATAATAATCAAAGTATTCATACTTTCAACATCATCATTACATTCATCAAGTAATGCACAAGGATCAATTAGATTTCATCATAATTCACAACAAAGTTCAATGATTACACAAAGCACAATCAATCCATCACCAATAAATGAATTCAATATTCAATACACAATCAACTTGTTAAACAATAATTGATATCTCAATAACCAACAAAAGGTTTATAATCAATTCAAACAATGCATATATTTTCCAAAAGGCAACATTTCACACTTCACAATTCACAATCTAGGATTCACGCCACAAGAAAGACTGATCATACTTGAGCCGAACAATCAACGTTGGATGGAAACGCAACAAGAAATAAGAATGCTGTCATGTTCGCTACACCACTCGCCTAGCGAGTCCTTGGCAAACACTTGCTACGGGTTCGCCTAGCAAATAAGCTCGCGAATGGAGTCTGGGAGCTACTGGAAGTGCTCGCTACCTGCTCGCTTAGCGAGGTCCTAGCGAACCCTTCGCTACCTCACTCACTACCAGCGAGATTGGATCATTTGGTTCTACCCAAGTCTGAGACCGTTCGCTACTAGCTCGCTGCTGACTCGCCTGACGAATAACTCGCCACCCTGCTCGCCTAGCGAAGGTGCTAGCGAGCGTCTGCGTTGTTCAAAACCCTAAATCTCCAAAACCATCAGAACTCATAAAATCGCCCGATTCAAAACCTACAAGTTCTAGTAGACTTAGCCTAATAATCCTCGACTAAACTACGCCATTTAATCCAACTTCTAACCGTTCAAACATCGATTTCTATCGATTAAACCCATTTCTGCCCTAGAATGGAAATGTAGAAAAACACCCAAACAATCCAAACAAGTCATACATAATCATATACATTTATAAGATAATAAGATTTCACACCCTTACCCGATTAAATCGACTCCTAAGGGTTGATCTTGATGAATCCAAGCTTTTTCCTCTATTCTCCTATTCTCTCTTCTTCCTCTTTCTTTCTCTTCTTTTTCCTTTTCTTTTCTCCCTCTTTCCACTTATATCTCTTTCTATTTTATTTCTCTTCAAACATCTACTAAATCATTTTCTCACAAAATATCCAACTTAACATTAAATACTTAATGCCTAAAATACCCTCCAATCTATTTTCTCCGAAAACTCTCAAAATCGGTAAAATAGCATAATATGCAAACATAACATATTAAAACATCAATTCCACAATTAAAATAATAATCACCAAATTAAATCAAAAGGACTCAACAAAATGGGAATAATTGAAATCGGGGCGTTACAACTCTCCCCCACTTTAGAAATTTTCGTCCTCGAAAATGCCACCTGATTCAAACAACTCTGGATACGAATCTCGCATCCCATTCTCTAATTCCCAAGTCATATTGCCTTCCAAGGCGCCTCCCCACGCTACTTTCACAATCTCAATATCCTTTCCTCTTAGCTTCTTAACTCCACGATCCAAAATCCTTATCGGTAAAGCTTCAACCGTAAGGTTATCTCTCACTTCAACTTCGTCCATATGAATAACATGTGACGAATCCGGAACACACTTCCGAAGATGCGAAATATGGAACACATCATGCAAACTCGAAAGACTCGGAGGCAACACACATGATAATCCACAACACCAACTTGTGCAGTAATCTGATACGGACCGATAAAACAAGAAGTCAACTTCTTCGACTTCAAAGCACGACCCACATCCGTAACCGGTGTAACTCTCAAAACACATGGTCTCCTTCTTGAAACTCAAGATCTTTCCTTCTCTTGTCATGATAGCTCTTTTGTCTACTCTGAGAGCTTTCATCTTCTCCCGAATAAACTTCACTTGCTCTGTCGTTTTGTTGTACCATCTCCGGTCCAACTACCGATTTCTCACCGGTTTCATGCCAACACAAAGGTGTTCGATATCTCCGACCACACAAAGCCTCAAATGGTACTATACCAATACTTGAATGAAAACTGTTATTGTAGGTGAACTCAATCAACGCTAAAAAACTATCCCAAACACCACCTTGTTATAGCATACATGCACGCAATAAATCCTCCAACGATTGGATTATCCTCTTGGTTTGACCATCCATCTGCGGATGATAAGCCGATCTCAATCTTAGCTTAGAATCCAAAGCTTTTTGCAAACTCTCCCAAAACCTCGATGTAAGTCTAGGATCCCTATCCGATACAATACTCATAGAAACTCCATGTAACTTCACAACCACACGAAGATAAATCTCGGCTAACTTCTCCAAAGGATACCTAATATCAATCGGAACGAAGTGAGCAAATTTAGTAAGCCTATAAACAATCACCTAAATAGAATTATGCCCTCTTTGCATATTCGGCAATCCCATAACAAAATCCATCGATATACTATCCCATTTCCATTCCGGAATATCCAACGGTTGCATCAATTCACTAGGCTTCTGATGCTCTACCTTAGACTTCTGACAAGTCAAACACGCATACACAAATTGAGCTACATCCCTCTTCAACCCGGGCCACCAAAATATTTTCTTCAAATCTTGATACATCTTATTTCCTCCGGGATGAATACTTAAGTTACTTCGGTGTCCTTCTTCCAATATCATCTTTTTCAACTCCGCATCATCGGGAATACAAATACGATCACAGAATCTCAAAACTCTGAAGTTATCAACCTTGAAATCCTCATTCTCATTCATCATCCAATCAACAAACTTCAAATTCAACTTTTGCTTTTCGCATACGGTAGCAAGAAAATTGTTCGTAACATGTAGCATACCAAGTCTCACACTTCTCGGCGTCATTTCACAAACTAAACTCAAGTCTCTAAAATTCTCCCCAAAGTTCCCATTCTCTCATCATCAAGGTGGACACATGTAACAACTTCCGACTCAAGGCATCGGCTACCACATTTTCCTTACCCGGATGGCAATTCAAACCAAAATCATAATCCTTCGAAATCTCTAACCACCTCTTTGTCTCATGTTCAATTCCTTTTGATCAAATAAATACTTCAAACTCTTGTGATCACTAAGAACTTCAAATCTTGCACCATAAAAATAGTGCCTCCAAATTTTCAAAACAAACACCACGGCCGCTAATTCCAAATCATGCGTAGGATAATTCTTTTGATGCACTCTCAATTGTCTTGAAGCATAAGTCATAACTTTTCCCTCTTGCATCAAAACACCACACAAACCAGCCAAAGAAGCATCACAATAAACCACAAATGGTTCCATTGGATTTGGCAAAATCAAGATTGGCGTCGTCGTCAATCTTCTTTTTAGTTCAATGAAACTCTTTTCACAATCAGTATCCCAAATCAAGCCTTCCCCTTTACAAGTCAACTGCGTCGACGACAATGATAACTTGACAAATCCCTCAATAGACCTCCGATAATAACCTGCCTGTTGCAGTGAGAATCATGATACCAAGCTATTGATTAACTTAAATCTTTAATTCTTAAATTCACAACCAGACTATAATTTATCCAAAAAGGAAAGGTTTAAAGAAAGAAAAACCTATAAAAATGCAAAGCAAAAAGCAAGGCTTAAAGCTAAGCAAAGATAGATCTAAAGATTCGGGGGTTAGTTATGCCTAGGGTAGGTATTTCACATCCTAAACATCTGTAGTACTCTACAGGAACCTCTTGTTAATATTTGTGTTTGCTAAAGTTTGCTTGCTAAAGGGAATGTGCTAAGGGTAAAGATATAAAGTATATACAAAGTTTGGTAAAGTATGCTCACGAAGACATCGCATCTCGTGCCTACGTATCCTGACAGGAATGGAATCAGAGCAACTGTAGTTCCCCTAACTAAGGGGGGAGGAACTCTTGACTGTGGTCAAGGTTCCAAAGGGAAAGTAAATGTCTGCGGCGAGACACCTACATAGAGTGCGGCGACTCTAAACTAAAGTTAAGTTAGAAAAGAAGGGAATGTCCATGGCGGGACGACTAAATAGAGCATGATGACTCCAAGCCTAAGTTGTAAATGTTAACAGGAAGTTAGTTGTTAGTGAGGGAGAAAGAAAAGGTTGGTTGTTAGTTGGCTCGCCAAGACGTCGCATCTTGTGCCTACGTATTCTCATCGATAAATAAGAAATCAGAGCATTCGTAGTTCCCCTATCTAGGGGGTGAGGAACTCTTGACTGTGGTCAAGGTTCCGAAGGGAAAGTAAATGTCTGCGGCGAGACACCTACATAGAGTGTGGAGACTCCTGAATCTAAGTTGAGATTGTTATGGTAGAGGGTATCCACGGCGGGACGCTAAACATGAGTACGGCGACTCAAATCCTAAGGTTAGGGTAAAAGGGTAAAATATGTCCACGGCGGGACGCTAAATAGAGCACGGAGGCTCCAATCCTAAGGTTAGGAAGGTGGATAAAGGATGTCCACGGCGGGACGCTAAGAGTGAGCACGACGACTCAAATCCTAAAGTTAGGATAAAGGGATAAATTGTCCATGGTGGGACGCTAAAAGTGAGCACGGAGACTCGAATCATAAGGTTAGGATAAAGGGAGAGAATGTCCATGGAGGGACGCTAAAAGTGAGCACGACGACTCAAATCCTAAGGCTAGGATAAAGGGGAGAGAATGTCCACGGAGGGACGCTAAAAGTGAGCACGAAGTCTTGAATCCTAAGGTTAGGATAAAGGGAATGAAACTAACCTAATGTTATCATGCATATGATTGAACACCTAATGTCTCTCCTACTCCCATCCTAAACGGACGGACTAGGAATCCTAGGGGGATCATGGCACAAGGCCAATTAACAACAGATAAATCAATCGCAGATGAAATGAGAAAGAAAATAAAATGATGAAATAAAGATTAAAAAAATGATGAAATAAAATGAAAAATAAAATAAAAACATGGAAAATAAAGTAACATATTAAAAATAGTAGACAAATGATTTTTTTGGGGTTTTTGGATATTTAAAACTATCTTTTGAAATAAATAATACAAACAAAACAAGTAATAAACTAAAATAAAAGTAAAAGAAATGAAAACAAAATGCTAAAAACAAGGAAATGCATCCACCAAGGGTTGAACCCTTGACCTCAAAGCTGCAGACCCAAAACCCATCCATTCTAGCCAGCGCACGCGTGTGAAATTGGAAGCAAGGAAAAACAATAAATGTAAAACATGGAAAATAAAAGGAATAAAATAGCAAAACGCCCCAAGATGGGCTCGAACCGGGGACCTGATAGTGAAAGGCAAGGCAATTAACCACTGGGGTGGCGATACATCCAAGTATTAATGCCACCCCATGTATTCATATACCAAACAGGCGTGATTTCTAGGCAAGCCAAGATGGGCAAAACACAAGGTAACAACATGAAAACGAGAACACCATGACTCAATCAATACCCCACCAAATTCAGTAAAATTTAGGTCTATCTTGAGTGAAATTTAACAAGGATTGCAATGGCATTATCAATTTTTCAAGATAGGGTGCCCAATTTAAAATTCAAATGCAGCTGTCATGTGAGTGTGTGATATGCAATTTGAGATCAATGGACCAAACCAGATGCCTTTAAACTCATGTAATAGCCTGAGCAAATTTCAAATATGTAAAACATAGAATCTAGGTACAAGGATCACACAAAAACAGTCCTAGTCAGAATCTGGTATGCAAGTTGCACAAATTGCCTTGGAAATGCATTATGATGGCCAGAACTCAAAACAGATGGGGTCATGGTTAAATGAAGGTGTGCACATCTTTTAAACATGTTATTCAATGATCCTAGATGCTTAGATCAATCAAAATCAGTTCCGAACCAAAATTGGCATGTAGGTTGAAATTATGGACCAAAACGCTTGATATGTGGTTTTGAAGAATAAGATCAGTTCAACATGCATACACAATTCAATCACCACACACTAAAGGATTCTCAACTGTCAAAAACATGTATTCAAAGTATCTTACAAGATCAAAACAGATGGCACATGAATTGAAAGTATAAAACAGAAACTGGCAGCAGCTTGTGCTTGTCAAAACAAGACTTTCATGATCTCAACACAAACAATACAAGACATGATTAAAAGGTTGAGCACAGGTCAAAACATCATGACAGCAAGTCCATGGTTATCAAAACAACATGCATACACATCAAGACAATTTGGACTTTAAGCAAACTAAACATGGCGACTGGTACAACAATCAAAGAAATAGAAGCAGCATCAAACACCTCAAATAGTTTATGCCTTGCAAGTTACCACACTATAGTAATGAATACAAGCCAGCTCCAATAGAAAAACTTATTTCTAGCATCTTAATCAAACAACATGTTCTAGTTCACAACAGATCAAGACAAGCAAGATAGGCAAAGTTTGAAAACAAAGCATGGCAGCATAGTATGTGGTTCAAATAGGACAGTCATGACAGCAACAGGTGAGGCAATGCTAGCATAGTCAACAGATAAACCTAATATTATATGTACATGACAATTAGCAATTCAAATCACTTAGAGCTAAGGCAGTTTGGAATCACAACAGAAAACATGGTATCTTGATGCAAACCATCACAACAATGATCAAAGGATGTTTACAAGCAATTTTAAGACAGAATGCACATAATGCTCTCAAAACATTAATACAATGCATATAGGTTCAGGCACAGTTAATAAATGTAAGCAAGACATGGACAAATCATGATTTCCACACAACCCTACTATAAATGTCAAGTTGAAAACAGTCAGGTTCAAAGAACATCACACTTTCATGTTAGCAAACACAGGCCATTCATCATCAGCAGTTCAAACCAACCATAAAGATATGCTTAACATGACAAGGGTAAAGATCAAGTTTCAAGGCAAAACATTTCTTGACAGCCACAAGCATTAAAACAACAAAAATGGTATTGGTCATCAACTTCACATGAGTCATCCCAAATCCAACAGAACAAAACAACTTACAAGCATACTCCAAATGTGTCATAAACCAAGTTTGAGCACAAAAATGATTCAAAAGTAAGCTAGAAATGAAAATGACCTATGAGTTGAAAAGGCACAAGATTTTGAACAACATGCAAGAACAGAAAAGTGCAGAACCAAAACCAAACTAGTTTTAAATGATACCAACATTACATGAATCCAATATGTAAGGGTTTCTAAACCAAAATGCTAACAAACATGTTCATGATTCAAAAATGTTGTTGTAACAGAAACAAATCAACAATGTTCACAAACTAGACAACATCAAACTTCAAAACAGTTGTAAACCAACTTTCACTTGTTCATACATGATAATTGGTAGCATTTGAGAGAAACTCAAGGTTTAGCACATAGCAATACAACATGGTAAAGTGATACACATTGATGAGCAAACAAGCAGAATATGATAGATTCAAACACATTGCTTTTAATCTTAAACCAAACTAATGCACATCAAACAATTTCATGACAGATTTAAGGGGTATAGTAACAACCAACCTCTTGTAGACCTCCAAGCAAGTTTGTGCAGTATGGAAAACCTTGAAGCCTTCAAATAAAATCCAATCCAATGCCTTGATGAAGATAACAACCTTTCTTGCACTTGAAGTAAACAAGTAAACCCTTAGAATAGAACTTGAAACAAGTGATGATGATGGTTTTTTAAGTTATGGATAGTTGGTACATCATAAACCAAGGGTGTTTGGAGGCTTACAAAGATCAAAACAGGCCTGGTATGTGTTTTGGTAGATTTTGAGTATGAAGTCAAACTTTCTTTGGTTGAAAGTTGACTTTTGGGAAAATGAGGGTTATGGTTGGTTTAAGAGTTTGAACACCTCCCACACATCATTTGTGGATTATGTGGATGGTTTATGGTGATTTTGGTTGAGTGGAAATGGTTTTGGAAGCAGTTTTGTTCAAGACAGATTTTTGAGTGTTTTTTGGGATGGTTTTCTTCACTTGTAAGAAAATGCGAGGTAGTATGATAGCAATGAGTTTATCTTGGGTTGTAGAGTGATCTGGTGTCCCTCTCAACATAGAGGAAACCTCTATTTATAGGCAAGGCAAGGCTTGGGGCAGATTGGTACTTTGGCACTTTTGGAGGGAGTTTTGAAAATGCAATCTTGCTTGAGATTTGTTGCAGCTGCAAGTTCAAGTCTTTGGCTCCAGCTGATGCATTACTCAAGTGACATGAATGAAATAACAATGATTGAAGTGTGGCTAGGCAGTAGGAGGGCTGTTTGTTGCAAGAGTTCCATAAAGTTTCTCTTTCTTCCTTTTCTTTGATTAAAATAATACAACTTGCCTCCAACTTGCAAGACTCACCAAACCTCCTCATTTTCTGCATTTCTTCTCCTGATATCCTCTAAATATCAGATAGAAACATGATCCAAGGGCTGAGAATAACTCAAGTGACCAAAAGGTGAGTTTGTGAAAAAGTGAAAATGTAGGACTCAAGTGTTAAAACCTCAACTTGCTGAATTCATAACTCTCAACTCATAAGGGCTATGGAGGAGTTCTAGTACATTTTTAAAATCCTTCATGTAGCTCTACAACTTACATGTTTTCATGATCTTCATATTCCAGGTGGAACTAGGTCAAAAATCCACTCAAAGTTGGCTAAAAACATGCTTAGAAAGTGAAATAACTTAGAATTTTTCTAAGTTATTTTTCCCTCTTGTAATGAATTTGGTCATAACTCCAAATCTATGCATTTTATGCTCATGGACCACTGTGGGACTTTTGTAGGACTTTTCAAGAGCTTTCTGATGAGCTTTGAACCAACTTAAACGGATGTGTGGTTAAGGAGTTATGGTCTTGCCCCTTTCAAAACTCAAATTTCCGATTTTTGCGATTACTCCCCAATCCTTGATCCAATGGTCACAAAACTTCATGAATATGTGTAATATGACATTAGGAACATTTTTTATTCACACTTTGAGGTCAAATTCTTTATGGATGAAGAGTTGACTTTTCGGTTAACCGAACGATCGATCGATGACTACCGAGTCGACTGTTGTTGTTCTGGGTCTTCCGAGACTTTGAAACTTCTTGAGGGGACTTGAATTATTCATACGAGCTTCATGGACCATAATTAAATCATTGGAACACCTTTAAAATCAAAAGTCAAACCACAGTTGACTTTTCCTGATCAAAAACTCTAATCGGGGATCCTGAACTGCACCGTTCTTGATCTTTGCGTGAAAACCTCAAATTGAATTCATGCTTGGCCAAATGTAGTATCTTTGATGAAGTTGAGACTTGTTTTATGGAGAAACAATCCAACAACCTGATTGATTAAATCATTGAAACCTCAATTTCCGACTGTACAGAACCCTAGTTCACCTGTAAGTTAACAAAGAAAAACTTGAAGTAGGTTAAGGTTACATAATCAAATGAATATGATCCTAAAATGATGATGAAGATCTAAGGGGTCAAAATTTAGGGTGCAACAGTTGCCCCTATTTAAATATCTTCATTGGATGGTAATGAAAGATGACAATCCTCGTAGAATCGTAGTGAAAGATATTTAAATATAGCAAACCAAAAATGTTGTCCCTTAGATCTGATGATATGCAAAAGGACAAATGCGAATATGCCATGAATCTAAATGATGCTTTATGATGCTTGGATGCAAGACAAATGCAGACACACGAGCAAAAATTAAAGAACGACAATACGACGAGTAATTACTCACAGGGGACCTGACACACTAGGGAAACAACAGACATCATCCATGAACGGAACTGGATGGCAAAGAGTCACAACATTCAAAATATCAATGAATGAGGTGAGGAGAAACCTGAGAAATATAACAGGGATACAGAAACAAACATCACAGACATTCGGAAGAACATCGAATGAAATCTGAAACACACCAGAGATACTCGAAAAAATATCGAATAAACTCCGGAACATATCCAAAGAAGCACATTGAAGACATATATTTTGAAGGTTCATCTGAAAATTTTTAGAATGGTATTTAAATGTACGGGGAAAAGGTTTGAAGATATATCTAGGAGAACATCAGATAGGCAACAAAGGAGTTCTGGAAGAACATCAGAACAAAGATATATATATATATATATATATATATATATATATATATATATATATATATATATATATATATATATATATATATATATATATATATATATATATATATATATATATATATATATATATATATATATATATATATATATATATATATATATATATATATATATATATATATATCCGGAAAAACATCGGATAGATTCTGGAAAAACATCAGAATCAAGGTAAATGTCTGGAAAACCACCAAATATGTTCTGGAAAAACATCAGAACAAAGACTCAATCTGGAAAAACATCAGATAGAGAAACATATCCAGAAAAACATCTGATAGATTCTGGAAAAACATCAGAATCAAGGTAAATATCTGGAAAACCATCAGATAAGTTCTGGAAAAACATCAGAACAGAGACTCAATCTGGAAAACCATCAGAAAGAGAAATAAATATCTAGAAAACCATCAGATAAATTCTTGAAGAAACATCAGAACAGAGACTCAATCTGGAAAAACATCAGAGAGAGAAACATATCCGGAAAAACATCGGATAGATTCTGGAAAAACATCAAAATCAAGGTAAATATCTGTAAAACCATCAGATAAGTTCTGGAAGAAACATCAGAACAGAGACTCAATCTAGAAAACCATCAGAAAGAGAAATAAAGGTGACATCCAAGAATGACATTGGATAAAAAGATACCAGACATCCAATATAGCTTTGAATGAAAGGTATAAACATAACATCTGAGAATAATAATGGATGTATATAGGAACAGACATATCCGGAAGAACAGTCGGATAAGAAATGTCATATCTGGAAGAACATCAGATAGACATGACACAAAAATCTGTTTGGTAGGTTCCAAGTGAGTTGGACTTTGACCACAAGGTAAGACGTGGATAAAACACGACCTCGGGAGAAATGAAAATGAGGATAAAACACCCATGTTATGCATATGTATATAAATTATGCAGATGGTATATGATCAAAATGCAAATGCAGACGCCGACGACAAGGCTCGACTCTTTTGGTGAGAAGGCAAGACTAGAAGACTGACTCCTCAACACGGAGATCACTGCCATTCTTCTTGGGGACTAAAGATGCTATCGTTGAACATATCTCTGCCACACTGGTAAACTGTGTCAAATTGATGATCCTTGTAGGAAGGATGAAGAGCTGAATGGGGATTCTTTCAAGTAAACTGCCCCAGATTAGCTGTCTGTTATAGATGAACTGATAATTGCTTTAGCTTGTTGAAGATGTTGAAAATGACTGATCCGCTGGGTGCTTGGAAGGCTTGCCCCAGTCTGAGTCTTGAAATATCTTCTGGATAAACCATGTTTGAGAAGACCTTGCTCTGAACAAATATTGAACTGATTCTTCGACAGGATGTGAAAAGAACTTGCCCCTGATAGGATCACCGACCAAGTTTCTCAATGTTTGAAAATTCCTTGAGAGGAAAGCCAGTTTGCAAACAAAAGTATTCATACAAACATGATAATGCAAAGTTCATGCGACTTTTGAAATCAAAATCATTTTTGAAATATGAAAAATAAATGAGTCATTGGCCAGAACACGGTGGTTCAAGACACTCAAAGTTTAAAGGTAAAGCAAAAAGGTATGATGCCAAAACAAATGATCTGCAAAGATCTTTTGGAGCCAGTTTACGCAACCTTGTTGTAGTACGCTTTCAAAACAACCTTATTTCAGTTAGGTCTTTTGAGGGTTGTAGCGTGGCCTGGTTCACGGTTTAAGAAACAAAGGATAAAGGCTCAAAGTTTATTTGTGCCCGCCCAATCTACGTGATGATCTTCAGTCCTATGCTCAGCTAACTTAGAATATGCACTCAGGTTCCCAAAAGGTGGGAGATTGCACTAATAATAGCCATGATGATGGTTCAGCAGTCCAAGGACTCTTGAAACGGCAGTCACTGCTTCTTTACAATATTTGGTTATTTTGACATTGAGGACTTTCAGGGTGAAGATTTAAAGATCTCCTCTTCTATTATCCCTAACTTTTACCTGAACTGTTTCTTGCAAAGATTACAGTCAGCGGGATGCCCCAGTTTTTCCTAAGTCTCCTTCATAGGTTTTGACTTAGCAGGTTTTTTCTTTTGATATATATATATTTTCTTTAAAAGAAAGAGAGTGATTGTCTGGCTTTAATGATTGCGGTAAACCATCATCGACTTTTGACTTGGAAAACATCTTCAACACTTACTTGCAGCGTGTGAAGGAAAACTTGTGAATGCAACCTTTATATGAAGGGTGTATTGTAGGAAAGCAACCAAGTTAACTGAGAAACTACCCAGCCCCAGGTTAAGATTACGGGTTTTTTGTAAAGAAAGAAACTTCAACTTCTAGGCTCGAAGGGGTTGACTAGGGATTATCTTCCTTATTTCTCCAGTGTTTGGGAGTTGAAACAATGCCTTACATCGTCAACAAAGTTTGATTGAAAGCATACTTACAACAGTTATGAGTATAATGTTTTCATCACCCTCCATCAAATATTTGCATACCAAAAGTTTGAACAACAAGTGTATACTTTTAAAAGATAAAGCATAAAGATGCAAATATTAGACAAAATGAATTGAATCAAAAGTTGCAATGATCATTCATTAACATAAAAGTACAAACATAATTTGAAGGCAAACAGCTAGTACAAAATAAGGAAAGTACAAACAACAAGAAACAAAAAGGCCTAGTAACTAAATCAGGACAAGGATGAGCCGTCTTGTCTGAAACACCGGCGTCAAAGAAGATAGTCTGCTGAAGTCAGTCTGAAGCTTCACCTTTGATGTACTGGCATGGGATTGTTCTGGACATTCGGATGACTATCTTTAAAATCAAGGATTCCAGTTCTAATTAACTCACGCACTTTGGCCTTCAGTGCATAACAATGTTCCAAGTCGTGGCCTGGGGCACCCTTATGAAAAGCACAATGGAGATCAGCCATAAATCCAGTTGAAGGAGGATTAGGAGGAGGTTGCAAAGCCTTTGTAGTGATCAGCCCTTGTTGAACCAGGTCAGGATAAAGCTCTGTGTATGTTATGGGAATAAGTTCGAAGTGATTCCTATTCCTATATTGGTTCTGTCCAACAGTTGGA
The DNA here is from genome assembly GCA_963859935.3 of Lathyrus sativus. Classification (NCBI taxonomy): domain Eukaryota; kingdom Viridiplantae; phylum Streptophyta; class Magnoliopsida; order Fabales; family Fabaceae; genus Lathyrus; species Lathyrus sativus. The sequence goes on along the minus strand of OZ012738.1, from coordinate 615,633,230 downwards.
CGTTGAGGAATCTGAGCTGGTCGTGGAGTAGCAACAGCAGCAACAACATGATGATCAATAAACTAAGGTCTAGGGCGAGGCCTTCTCACTTTAGTCATAACAACATTAGTCTGATCCTCTCTCTTCTTCTGGAAATTCCCATAGGATTTCTTTGCACCATTCGAAGATTCAACAGCTTTGGATACCTTGCCATTTTTCAACCCTTCTTCTAACATTTGGCCAATGGTCACGAGATTTGTAAAGCTCGAAGAAACACTTCCAATCATCTTTTCCCAATAGAAAGGAGACAAAGTATCCATGAACATTCCAGTTAGCTCCTTCTCTACTAGAGGGGGTTCAACTTGGGAAGCTAACTCTCTCCAACATTGAGCGTATTCTTTGAATGACTCTCTTTCGCCCTGAGACATATTTTGAAGTTGACGGTGATCAGGAGCCATGTCCAGGTTGTATTTATACTGCTTCATAAAAGTGTTGGTGAGATCTTGGAAACAGTGGATATTGTTATGCTCTAAGTTCATATACCATTTGAGAGAAACACCACTCAAGCTGTCCTGAAAGCAGTGGATGAGCAGCTTCTGATTGTTGGTGTAGGCTGCCATCTTTCGTAAGTACATGATCAGATGGGCTCTTGGACATGAGTGACCCTTATACTTCAAAAACTCAGGAATCTTAAACTTAGCAGGCATAACGAGGCCAGAAACTAAGCACATGTTGTCTGCATCAACGTTAAAGAAGTCAGTACCCTCAACAGCTTTAAGTCTCTTGTCTATGTTCTGAAACTGTTCACGGACAATCTCAGACTCAACAAAATCTTCGTGGTCTTCTCCTTGAGCACTGGCAGCATTGTAGTCAAAGAAAGAAGTCTCAAAGGGAGTTCGGTCATTCTGGGCAACAGTGTGGACCACAGGTCTGGGCTCAGCAAAGACGGGAGCTTGAAAAACTGGTCTGACAGCTGGACCGATCATAGAAGTATATGCAAGAGGTGGAGAGTAGTTGGGAGGTAAACCAAACTCTGGCCAAGTTGACGGTGGTATTTGAATAGGAGCAGTGTCACCACTTGAAACTTCCTGAATGACGGTCCTTTGAGATGGCTCTCCTCTGGCAATCAATACTTGAAGCATCTCGGTGAGCTTAGTCATGCCTAACTTCAACTCATCGATCTCCATTCAGATTTCTGTGTTGTGTACTTCTTGCTCTGACATCTTGCGTCTATAATTAGCTCTAGTCCGATATCGGTGTCGAGGAATCAGTTTGATGACTCAACGACACACTGGAAGATGAAGACAAACGGAGATGAACTACTGGGGTATGCAATGAACCATGCAAAGATGCAAATGCAATGCAATACAATGATGTTATGCAAGATGGGATGCAAAACACACATAACAGGATCAAAGGCTCAAGACCACAACATGAGGTCTGGGTAAAGAACCAACCACAGGGTGTGTACTATGGGTAAAACACCTGCATAACGGGTTCTAACAAAGTTCCCAGAGTCCTCGACCCATATTTCGGATATTATCGACACACCAACTACTTGGAAATCAATAATATTCTCAAGAAAGTCTCGTCTGAGTGTAGTATCGCGTAGCAACCATTTCGGGAATACTCCCTCATAGCCATCGCACTACGTCCTAAAAGGCCAAGTAGGGGTAAAAGGTAACTAGAAGTCTTCAGTTTCACAGGCTCCTAGGTTGAAAGTAGTAATGTTTTCACGAATACTCGTTCAACAAAAATACTCCCAAGAGGGCCTCCACTGAGCGGTGGTTTCTCAAGTCAGCTTGGTCGGGAATCAACTCCCTATAAGCCTTCTTGAATATACCACCTTCCTATCATAAGTGCACTCAAGTCCGGGTATAGGACTTATCCTCACCACTCAAAGTAACAACCCTACATACAGAAAACCCAAACGCAGACAGATATATGTACAAATATATAAATATACAAGCAAGCAAACATGTAGCAAACATAAATATAAACAAGGTGGGTTTAACTCTCTTAGGGGAGTCCCCAGTGAAGTCGTCATTTCTGTTGCAGTGAGAATCATGATACCAAGCTATTGATTAACTTGAATCTTTAATTCCTAAACTCACAACCGAACTTTAATTTATCCAAAAAGGAAAGGTTTAAAGAAAGAAAAACCTATAAAAATGCAAAGCAAAAAGCAAGGCTTAAAGCTAAGCAAAGAGAGATCTAAAGGTTCGGGGGTTGGTTATGCCTAAGGTAGGTATTTCACATCCTAAACATCTGTAGTACTCTACAGGAACCTCTTCTTAATATTTGTGTTTGCTAAAGTTTGCTTGCTAAAGGGAATGTGCTAAGGGTAAAGATATAAAGTATATACAAAGTTTGGTAAAGTATGCTCGCGAAGACATCACATCTCGTTCCTACGTATCATGACGGGAATGAAATCAGAGCAACCGTAGTTCCCCTAACTAAGGGGGGAGGAACTCTTGACTGTGGTCAAGATTCCAAAGGGAAAGTAAATGTCTGCAGCGAGACACCTACATAGAGTGCGGCGACTCTAAACTAAAGTTCAGTTAGAAAAGAAGGGAATGTCCACAGCGGGACGACTAAATAGAGCACGACGACTCCAAGCCTAAGTTGTAAATGTTAACAGGAAGTTAGTTGTTAGTGAGGGAGAAAGAAAAGGTTGGTTGTTAGTTAGCTCGCCAAGACGTCGCATCTTGTGCCTACGTATTCTCATCGATAAATAAGAAATCAGAGCGTTCGTAGTTCCCTTATCTAGGGGGTGAGGAATTCTTGACTGTGGTCAAGGTTCCGAAGGGAAAGTAAATGTCTGCGGTGAGACACCTACATAGAGTGCGGCGACTCCTGAATCTAAGTTGAGATTGTTATGGTAGAGGGTATCCACGGCGGGACGCTAAACATGAGTACGGCGACTCAAATCCTAAGGTTAGGGTAAAAGGGTAAAAGATGTCCACGGCGGGACGCTAAATAGAGCACGGAGGCTGCAATCCTATGGTTAGGAAGGTGGATAAAGGATGTCCACGGCAGGACGCTTAAAGTGAGCACTGCGACTCAAATCCTAAAGTTAGGATAAAGGGATAAATTGTCCACGGCGGGACGCTAAAAGTGAGCACGGAGACTCGAATCATAAGGTTAGGATAAAGGGAGAGAATGTCCACGGAGGGACACTAAAAGTGAGCACGGCGACTCAAATCCTAAGGCTAGGATAAAGGGGAGAGAATGTCCACTGAGGGACGCTAAAAGTGAGGACGGAGACTTGAATCCTAAGGTTAGGATAAAGGGAATGAAACTAACCTAATGTTATCATGCATAGGATTGAACACCTAATGTCTCTCCTACTCCCATCCTAAACGGACGGACTAGGAATCCTAGGGGGATCATGGCACAAGGCTAAGTAAACAGCAGATAAATCAATCGCAGATGAAATGAGAAAGAAAATAAAATGATGAAATAAAGATAAAAAATGATGAAATAAAATGGAAAATAAAATAAAAACATGGAAAATAAAGTAACATATTAAAAATAGTAGACAAATGATTTTTTTGGGGTTTTTGGATATTTAAAACTATCTTTTGAAATAAATAAAACAAACAAAACAAGTAATAAACTAAAATAAAAGTAAAAGAAATGAAAACAAAATGCTAAAAACAAGGAAATGCATCCACCAAGGGTTGAATCCTTGACCTCAAAGTTGCAGACCCAAAACCATTCATATACCAAACAGGCGTGATTTCTAGGCAAGCCAAGATGGGCAAAACACAAGGTAACAACATGAAAACGAGAACACCATGACTCAATCAATACCCCACCAAATTCAGTAAAATTTAGGTCTATCTTGAGTGAAATTTAACAAGGATTGCAATGACATTATCAATTTTTCAAGATAGGGTGCCCAATTTAAAATTCAAATGCAGCTGTCATGTGAGTGTGTGATATGCAATTTGAGATCGATGGACCAAACCAGATGCCTTTAAACTCATACAATGGCCTGAGCAAATTTCAAATATGTAAAACATAGAATCTAGGTACAAGGATCACACAAAAACAGTCCTAGTCAGAATCTGGTATGCAAGTTGCACAAATTGCCTTGGAAATGCATTATGATGGCCAGAACTCAAAATAGAAGGGGTCATGGTTAAATGAAGGTGTGCACATCTTCTAAACATGTTATTCAACGATCCTAGATGCTTAGATCAATCAAAATCAGTTCCAAACCAAAATTGGCATGTAGGTTGCAATTATGGACCAAAATGCTTGGTATGTGGTTTTGAAGAATAAGATCAATTCAACATGCTCTGGTCAAAAACATGTATTCAAAGTATCTTGCAAGATCAAAACAGATGGCACATGAATTGAAAGTATAAAACAGAAACTGGCAGCAGCTTGTGCTTGTCAAAACAAGACTTTCATGATCTCAACACAAACTATACAAGACATGATTAAAAGGTTGAGCACATGTCAAAACATCATGACAACAAGTCCATGGTTACCAAAACAGCATGCATAGACATCAAGACAATTTGGACTTTAAACAAACTAAACATGGCGACTGGTACAACAATCAAAGAAACAGAAGCAGCATCAAACACCTCAAATAGTTCATGCCTTGTAAGTTACCACACTATAGTAATGAATACAAGCCAGCTCCAACAAAAAAACTTATTTTTAGCATGTTAATCAAACAACATGTTCTGGTTCCCGACAGATCAAGACAAGCAAGATAGGCAAAGGTTGAAAACAAAGCATGGCAGCATAGTGTGTGGTTCAAATAGGACAGTCATGACAGCAACAGGTGAGGCAATGCTAGCATAGTCAACAGATAAACCTAATACTATATGTACATGACAATTAGCAATTCAAATCACTTAGAGCTAAGGCAGTTTGGAATCACAACAGAAAACATGGTATCTTGATGCAAACCATCACAACAATGATCAAAGGATGTTTACAAGAAATTTTAAGACAAAATGCATATAATGCTCTCAAAACATTAATACAATGCATATAGGTTCAGGCACAGTTAGCAAATGTAAGCAAGACATGGACAAATCATGATTTCCACACAGCCCTACTATAAATGTCAAGTTGAAAACAGTCAGGCTCAAAAAACATCAAACTTTCATTTTAGCAAACACGGGCCATTCATCATCAGCATTTCAAACCAACCATAAATATATGCTTAACATGACAAGGGTAAAGATCAAGTTTCAAGGCAAAACATCTCATGACAGCCACAAGCATTAAAACAGCAAAAATGGTATTGGTCATCAACTTCACATGAGTCATCCAAAATCCAACAACACAAAACAACTTACAAGCATACTCCAAATGTGTCATAAACCAGGTTTGAGCACAAAAATGATTCAAAAATAAGCTAGAAATGAAAATGACCTATGAGTTGAAAAGGCACAAGATTTTGAACAAAATGCAAGAATAGAAAAGTGCAGAACCAAAAACAAACTAGTTTTAAATGATACCAACATTACATGAATCCAATATGTAAGGGTTTCCAAACCAAAATGCTAACAAACATGTTCATGATTCAAAAATGCTGCTGTAACAGAAATAAATCAACAATGTTCACAAACTGGACAGCATCAAACTTCAAAACAGTTGTAAACCAACTTTCACTTGTTCATACATGATACTTGGTAGCATTTGAGAGAAACTCAAGGTTTAGCACATAGCAATACAACATGGTAAAGTGATACACATTGATGAGCAAACAAGCAGAATAGGACAGATTCAAGCACATTGCTTTTAATCTCAAACCAAACTAATACACATCAAACAATATCATGACATTTTAAAGGGGTATAGTAACAACCAACCTCTTCTAGACCTCCAAGCAAGTTTGTGCAGTATGGAAAACCTTGAAGCCTTCAAATAAAATCCAATCCAATGCCTTGATGAAGATAACAACCTTTCTTGCACTTGAAGTAAACAAGTGAACCCTTAGGACAGAACTTGAAACAAGTGATGATAATGGTTTTTTAAGCTATGGATAGTTGGTACATCATAAACCAAGGGTGTTTGGAGGCTTACAAAGATCAAAACAGGCCTGGTATGTGTTTTGGCAGATTTTGAGTATGAAGTCAAACTTTCTTTGGTTGAAAGTTGACTTTTGTGAAAATGAGGGTTATGGCTGGTTTAAGAGTTTGAACACCTCCCACACATCATTTGTGGATTGTGTGGATGGTTTATAGTGATTTTGGTTGAGTGGAAATGGTTTTGGAAGTTGTTTTGTTCAAGACAGATTTTTGAGTGTTTTTTGGGATGGTTTTCTTTACTTGTAAGAAAATGCAAGGTAGTATGAGAGCAATGAGTTTCTCTTGGGTTGTAGAGTGCTCTGGTGTCCCTCTCAGTATAGAGGAAACCTCTATTTATAGGCAAGGCAAGGGTTGTGGCAGATTGGTACTTTGGCACTTTTGGAGGGAGTTTTGAAAATGTCATCTTGCTTGAGATATGTTGCAGCTGCAAGTTCAAGTCTTTGGCTCCAGCTGATGCATTACTCAAGTGGCATGAATGAAATAACAATGATTGAAGTGTGGCTAGGCAGTAGGAGGGTTGTTTTTTGCAAGAGTTCCATAAAGTTTCTCTTTCTTCCTTTTCTTTGATTAAAATAATACAACTTGCCTCCAACTTGCAAGACTCACCAAACCTCCTCATTTTCTGCATTTCTTATCCTCATATCCTCTAAATATAAGATAGAAACATGATCCAAGGGCTGAGAATAACTCAAGTGACCAAAAGGTGAGTTTGTGAAAAAGTGAAAATGTAGGACTCAAGTGTTAAAACCTCAACTTGCTGAATTCATAACTCTCAACTCATAAGGGCTATGGAGGAGTTCTAGTACATTTTTAAAATCCTTCATGTAGCTATACAACTTACATGTTTTCATGATCTTCATATTCCAGGTGGAACTAGGTCAAAAATCCACTCAAAGTTGGCTAAAAACATGCTTAGAAAGTGAAATAACTTAGAATTTTTCTAAGTTATTTTTCCCTCTTGTAATGAATTTGGTCATAACTCCAAATCTATGCATTTTATGCTCATGGACCACTGTGGGACTTTTGTAGGACTTGCCAATAGCTTTCCAATGAGCTTTGAACCAACTTAAATGGATGTGTGGTTAAGGAGTTATGGTCTTGCCCCTTTCAAAACCCTAATTTCTGATTTTTGCGATTACTCCCCAATCCTTGATCGAATGGTCACAAAACTTCATGAATAGGTGTAATATGATATTAGGAACATTTTTTATTCACACTTTGAGGTCAAATTCTTTATGGTTGAAGAGTTGACTTTTCGGTCAACCGAACGATCGATCGATGACTACCGAGTCGACTGTTGTTGTTCTGGGTCTTCCGAGACTTTGAAACTTCTTAAGGGGACTTGAATAAGTCATACGAGCTTCATGGACCATAATTCCATCATTGGAACACCTTTAAAATCAAAAGTCAAACAACAATTGACTTTTCCTGATCAAAAACCCTAATCGAGGATCCTGAATTGCACCGTTCTTGATCTTTGCGTGAAAACCTCAAATTGAATTCATGCTTGACCCAATGTAGTATCTTTGATGAAATTGAGACTTGTTTTATGGAGAAACAATTCAACACCCTGATTGATTAAATCATTGAAACCTCGATTTCCGACTATACGGAACCTTGGTTCACTTGTAACTTAACAAAGAAAAACTTGAAGTAGGTTAAGGTTAAATAATAAAATGAATATGATCCTAAATTGATGATGAAGATCTAAGGGGTCAAATTTTGGGGTGCAACACTGCCAAACCTTAAAAAAAAACTCTGAATCTCCGTAACCGATCTAGGAGCCTCCCATTGCATCACCGCATCAATCTTGGATGGATCAACACTAATACCACTACCGGAAATAACATGTCCATAAAAACTTACTTCCGACAACCAAAATCCACGTTTTGACAACTTAGCATACAGTTGTTTCTCTTTCAAAATTCGTAGCACAATCCTCAAATGCTCTTCTGAGACTTAGAGTAAATTAAAATGTCGTTGATGAATACAACCACAAAACTATCCAACTGCTCATGAAAAATACGACTCATGTATTCCATAAATACACCCGGCGCATTAGAAACTTCGAATGGCATCGCTAAATATTCATAATGACCATACCGTGTCCTAAAGGCCGTCCTTTGAATATCCTCTTCTTTCACACGAATCTGGTGATATCCTGATCTCAAATCAATCTTACTAAAAACACGTGCACCAACCAATTGGTCCATCAAATCATCGATCCTTGGAAGCAGATACTTATTCTTAATTGTCACCTTATTCAATTGTCATTAATCCACACAACCTCATATAACCTTCTTTCTTCTTAACCAACAAAACCAGTGCATCCTACGGCGACACGCTCAGACGAATAAACCTCTTCTCAAGCAAACATTCAAGTTGACTCTTCAACTCTTTCAATTCCTATGCCAACATACAGTATGGAGCCATCGATATCGGACTAGTTCTAGGAATTAAGTCGACCCCAAACTCCACCTCTCGTTCTGGTGGTAAATCTCTTATCTCATCAGGAAAACTTTCTGAAAATCATAAATAATTGGGACACCACCAACTTCACCACTCCCATTAACACTCAAAGTTGCCATCAACATAAACATCCCAACAACATCCTGCACCCACTCATCAAAACAATCTGTAAGGACTTGGCTTAACTCCAAACAATTCACTACATGCACCTTCTAAGCTCGCAAGATAAGTTTATTCTAGCCAACATGATCTCGTCTACTATCAACAAGAGATTAAGGGTGATCAGTTCCTCAATTTGTCAATAGACAGCCGATAATTATAATGGGGCATAAACCATCTTTACCAAACTATAATAGCGTTTAACAACACACTGAGCCACCACTCCACACTTGAAGCATCTTGGAGAAGCACAAGCATTTTACCCCACTTATTTCAATCCCACTCCTGCAGACAAGGTTTAGAAAAACAAACGCGTACCAACAGTGTTTTCACACACATGTCGCATACTAAGGAACAAACAACATTAGACAACTTGGCCGGATGGACCGACCTGCTCTGATACCACTAATGTAACACCCTTCTAAACCCCACGGAATTTATACAAATCATCAGAGTAAATCATCATGCATTCACAACAGGGTGTCACTCATAACTTTCAAAACATCAAAAACCACCTGTCATGCTTATTAACACTTTAATAAATAATCGTGCTTTCAAAATTTCACTTCACATGTAGCAGCGGATTCATTTTATATCATAATTCTCTTAACAGAATAATCATGTTCATCACATGATTCAACATTGCTTAGGCACCAAGGCCAACATCACGATATTCCAATGAATATAAAAACATAATATAGAGTACATAATGTATCTCTAAAATATAAACCAAACGATCCCAGTGTTACATGACCAGAGCATGACTCGACCCAATATAACTAAGTTACTAAATAGCTACACCAACAACGAACACGCAACTACGAGCAGCTCTACTCACAATACCTACACGATGTCAGATAGGACATCATTCAAACAGAAGGGTGAGAAATATTATCATAATAACAATGCATATAATCATATATGTACATTAACATAAAAATATACATACTCTACGATCTCACCATATTTCGTCATAATTCACTCATATACATCGCAATATACATATTCACAATTCACATTATTGCACATAAACATTTACAATTATGTTTATTCACCAATTCACAACTCACAGTTCAACAATTCATACACAAACGCATACTTTCATACAACAATTACCTATGCCATGTGACTAAATGCAACTCAATGCAATGTGGTACCAACACTTGTTATTATTTTTCGGTTTTTACATTTAAACCGGGTCAGTCCCCTAGACCAATAACAAACAAAAGCCCCTCCTCTAAGCTTTCAAACCCACCCTTCTAGGTTTGGGACAAGTCACTAGTCTCCACGAAACTAGCAAGCATTGTCTCTTGACAACAAATGATGCGTATGCAATCAACAACCAATGCACTTAAGACCATTCTCGCATCTTAATCCCATGCATTATCAAATAACTCATCACACAAGAATTATAACATGATTGCACGCACAACACATTTCATAATAATCAAAGTATTCATACTTTCAACATCATCATTACATTCATCAAGTAATGCACAAGGATCATTTAGATTCCATCATAATTCACAACATAGTTCAATGATTACACAAAGAACAATCAATCCATCACCAATAAATGAATTCAATATTCAATACACAATCAACTTGTTAAACAACAATTGATATCTCAATAACCAACCAAAGGTTTATAATCTATTCAAACAATGCAAATATTTTCCAAAAGGCCACATTTCACACTTCACAATTCACAATATAGGATTCATGTCATACGGCTACCCATAACATAACATATCACAACATACAACTATGCAAATCAGAAAGACTGATCATACTCAAGCCGAACAATCAACGTTGGATGGAAACACAACAAGAAATAAGAATGTTGTCACGTTCGCTACACCACTCTACTAGCGAGTCCTTGGCGAACACTCGCTACGGGTTCACCTAGCGAATAAGCTCGCGAAGGGAGTCTGAGAGCTACTGGAAGTGCTCGCTACCTACTCGCTTAGCGAGGTCCTAGAGAACCCTTCGCTACCTCACTTGCTACCAGCAAGATTGGATCATTTGGTTATACCCAAGTCTGGGACCGTTCGCTACTAGCTCGCTGCTGACTCGCCTGGCGAATAACTCGCCACCCTGCTCGCCTAGCGAAGGTGCTAGCGAGCGTCTGCGTTGTTCAAAACCCTAAATCTACAAAATCATCAGAACTCATAAAATCGCCCGATTCAAAACCTACAAGTTCTAGTAGGCTTAGCCCAACAATCCTCGACTAAACTACGTCATTTAATCCAACTTCTAACCGTTCAAACATCGATTTCTATCGATTAAACTCATTTCTGCCCTAGAATGGAAATGTAGAAAAACACCCAAACAATCCAAACAAGTCATACATAATCATATACATTGATAAGATGATAAGATTTCACACCCTTACCCGATTAAATCGACTCCTAAGGGTTGATCTTGATGAATCCAAGCTTTTCCCTCTATTCTCCTCTTCTCTCTTCTTCCTCTTTCTTTCTTTTCTTTTTCCTTTTCTTTTCTCCCTCTTTCCACTTATATCTCTTTCTATTTTATTTCTCTTCAAACATCTACTAAATCATTTTCTCACAAAATATCCAACTTAACATTAAATACTTAATGCCTAAAATACCCTCCAATCTATTTTCCCCGAAAACTCTCAAAATCGGTAAAATAGCATAATATGCAAACATAACATATTAACACATCAATTCCATAATTAAAATAATAATCACCTAATTAAATCAAAAGGACTCAACAAAATGGGAATAATCGAAATCGGGGCGTTACACACATAAGTTATTTGATTTATTATCCAAATTCTTTTTCCCTCACATCAAAGGCTTTATATGTTTGAACTTTGAATTACTCTATAAGTTTTTCATGCTAAATAGCGCCAATCGTGGGGAAAAGGAGTTAAGTTTACAGGAGAGCACCTTGGGTTCCAAATGGTACATCAATAATTTTTTAGAAACGACGACTTCAAATTGTGGAATGTGAAGATGCAAACAATACTAATTCAATAAAGGTGCGTAGAAAGCATTTAAAGAGAGACCTTGATGTCTGCAAGCCTAACCCAAATTGAGAAGACTGAGATGGTGGATAACGTCAAAAGTCTCATTATCTTGTGCTTTAAAGATTAAGTATAAAGAGAAGTCGCGAGGGAGAAGACTACAAATGAGAACAAAGATATTTACGTAAAGATTGATGATGAGGACAAGATATACTCTTGTTAAGCTCCAAATATCCTTTGAGCACTTTAATGATATTATTCTGTATGCTAAGGGAGATACTATCATTTTGAATTAAGTTCAGACCACCGTAAGATCAAAAAAGTTATCAGAGTTAAAAATTTTGAAGGTTGACGATGATGGTGAAGGCTTAAGTGACTGAAGAGCAAGGAGTGCGAGTAGAGGAAACTAGAAAGGAAGTAGATCCATGTTATATTTCAAGTCTAAGTCCAAGATTTTTTATAAGTCAAAGTTTAAATGTTTCACTTGTAATAAAATCGGTCACATCAAGAAGAATTATCCCAAAAGAGGGAGCAAGGATGATTATGTTCAGATTGTGGTTGCTTCATATGAAGATGGTTATAAAAGTGTTGGTGCACTAGTGGTAACAAGTTTGGAGACAGCGAAGAGTTAAATTATGGATTCATATTTCTCTTATCACATGTGTTCAAGAAAAAAATATTTTTAAACTTTGAAGCTGAAAAAAGGTGGAGGAAAGTTCAATGACCGTGAGTTTCTTTTAAGGAATGTGAGGTATGTTCCCAAACTTGAGAAAAAAAATTTCCATAAGGATATTTGACGATTGGGCTACAACACTAGTATTGAACTTAGGGTGTTAAAAATTTATCAGGGTGCATTTATAATTGCTAAAAGCTCCAATATGTGTTGGTTATATATTTGGAATGGTTCCACTAATATTGGTCAAGTATCATTAGCTATCCAAGACCTTATTGACGAATTTAAGTTGTGACATTTGAGATTAGGACATGTCAGTAAAAAAGGGTTAATTGAACTTGCTAAAAAACGGTTGCTACAGAGTAGGAAATTGAATAAATTAGAATTTTGTGATAATTGCATTCTAGGCAAACAACACATAGTGAAGTTTAGGAATGATGTGCATAATTCTAGTTGACCTTTTGAGTATGTTCACTCAGATCTATGAGGTCTTACAATGGTGTAAACTCATTGAGATTGATTCAATTTCATATTTATTGTTGATTTCTCTAAAAGAGTACAAGTCTACATTTTAAAAATTCAAAGGGACACCTTTGAAAATTTAATGAAGCATATACTCTTACAATAAATCAATTGGAAACTAAGTTGAATGTATTAAGAATTATGTAAATGAATCCTGGAGGGTCAAAATTGTGAAGTGTGTCTTCATTAGTTATGTTGAAAGGGTGAAAAGTTACAAATAGTGGAAAATAAATTCTGGAGGATTAAAATTTATCATGAGTATAAATATTACTTTTGATGAGACCCGTATGAGGATGAAGTGTAACCCATAGATTAAAGAATAAAAAATTATAATGAAAAAGACTCAATTTAAGGTGGAGGTTTTCACTTGTGATACTCGACACAAGAAAGTAGTTGAAACTTCAATTTCTAGTATTATTTAAGAGCAAAATACATTGTCTCCTAATTATTTTTTGGATTATGATACTAGATACAAGGAAGTGATTGAAGCTTCTGTGTGAATGATGAATTCCACTTATAAAATCAACAAATAACATTAATCACTGTTTGAGTTTGTCATTGTCATGGTAGGACGAAACAATGTCTTGTTTTTATTCAAAGATCATAACACATGATTATGCACCACATATGTGTGTAACAATCATTTCACGCAGTTAAAGGTATTTCAATTTTTAATTTATAATGTGTTGTTGTTGCTTGTGTTTAACGATCCTAACCTACACATTAAAGATCTCAATATAGAAATCTACTATGGACTGCACAAATTTTATATATGAAAGAATATTTTTGTTAATATTTTCTTATGTATATTGAGTTTGATATAGTTATTCTTTTTTCTTTTTAATCTTCAATCTGGTCTCACTTCAAATTATACAATTTGAACACCCATTATTATTAGTATTGTAAAATCTGAAATATACTATTAATTTTTATTTGATTGTAACCTTCAACGTATTCTTATATTTTTTTGTCTCATTTGAATTCTAGAAGTCGGAAGCTGCAAAAACACATTCTGTATTTTAGAATTCAAAATTTTTATTTTTTTTTGTTAAAACAAGAGATTTTTAGGAGATTACAAATATTAAACTTCATTTACCTTTAATGATTTCTTAAAAATCACACAATCTATTCTGAGAACAAAAGTGATATTTATTTTTAAGATTTAACAATTTCTTTTATCATTTATGTTAGAAGTGTATATGGGTTGGATAAATTCATCAATTTGATTAAACCCATCCAAATCAATCCAAAAAATAGGCTGAGTTGGATTATTGGGTGAACATGATTTTTAAAAATGAAAACACATTTAAAACAATAGGGTTATGAATAAATTGAGATTCAACCCACAAAACACATGGGCTATTAAGTGATTTTTATCTCTTTTTTGTAATTTGATGAGTGACGAATTTGATGTGTTTAATCTTGGTTGTTTCAATTAAAATCTTTTGCACATTTTATCTTTTGTGAGACATGATTTTAAATTATTTAGGATGTTGTACTTTGATTGTTTTTAAGCTAATTCGTGTAAGTTGAAAGAATTTTATACACTTCTAGTTACTACCATAATGCAACTTTGATTTTTGCAAATATGTTTATTGTTGAAGTTTTTTTTTTTTTTTTGAAAAAATAATATGACACATCATTAATAATTATAGGAAAATATTTTTTTTTTGAAAAAATAATATGACACATCATTAATAATTAAAGATTATTGTGTGTATTCAATACACCGAACAATTAACATTTTCTTTACTTGGATCAATAAAAGGTGGACATCCAAACAACTCATGTACACCTCTAATTTGGATCAATAAAGTGTGGACATCCAACATTCGATTTGGTTAATTGGGTACATAGGATATATAAAAAAGAGAATTTCTTAATGCACCATATATGTTACTTAGGCACCACGTGAGAAGACTTAAATGCTCTTATATTTCGGAGATGCATCTTCAGACGCACCCAATTTCGAGTTAGCATGAAAACACCCAGGAGATACATCTTCAAACTTATTCCAGAGACGCGTCTCTAGAATTATTTAGAGCTTATATCACGCTAGAACCCTTCTTCTTCCTCATTTCATCAAAAACTCAAAACTCTCTTCAAACTCTCTCAAATTTTTTCCATCACCAAGTCCAAAATCAAACAATCAGGCTCAAAGGGCCATCAATCAACATCAGAAAAATCATCCAACACCGAAGCAAAGTGAAAAATTGTAAGTTTTTGATGTTTTGATAAGTTTTTTAAGTTTTTTGAGTTTATGTGTAAATGAGTAGAAAATGATGATTTAGATATCAAATTAGTATGAAATGATAGAATGTTAGTTTATACATGTTGCAGAACTAGTTTCTTTGTTGAAAATCATTATCAAACCGTTCAAGGTTTGCATTTCTGCATTGCCTCCACTGATAAACTTAATAGTTGTAGAAAATTCTAGAGATGCATCTACAAAAAATTTCAACATTTAGATTCATATTACTCGGAGATGCATCTCTGTAAATTATCAGTGTGTTTTTTTATTTTCTTCTTTGTAGTGTTGCTTCATTGCACCAATTGTCCGGTTCACTTTAACTTACATGCATTATGGTTGAAAGACATGATAGGATGATGCATGAGAGGATTGCATAACATGCATCAGTGCGGCGGGAGAATAGTCAGATTTCGGAGGCTTCTATTCACACTAGACGTGCAAAGACATATACTTCTGGGACTCATGCTTCTCCATCTTCTTCTTTCTGTAGGAGACGGTTTTCACCTACCAACACATCACTCCTTTCATCCTCACACAGGAACAAGATTTCACGTATTCAGACGCAGAGGTACTCGAGTCACCGGTGCCACCTCCTACTGTTGATGTTGCTGAGCCAATGTCACCTTCTATTGAGCCAGTGGCACCTCCTACTGATGAGGCAGTGCCACCTCTAGATGGTGAGGATGTTGAGGATGTTAAGCCAGAGACATTCGGAGGAGATATGTAGATAATGCTAAGGGTTTCTTGCCTATATGTCGTTGCATTGTGGAAATTGCACAAGCAGACATTGACTGAGGTATTTTTCTTGATGGGTCTGATGTAAGGCAGATCCTAGATGTCATCTTGACGGAGGCACAAGGGCATTGATGTACCAGAGATAGCGTTGGAGGGCGGGGAGATTGATGGTCGAGGAGCCCGAGGAATCAGAGGAGGCAGAGGAGACAAAGAAAATGGAGTCTGACATACACAATAGTGTAGTAGTATATAGTAATTGTACATTGAATTTACTATGAATTGTATTTTATTTTCACCTCATGTTATTTTATCGTTTTTTTCGATATTATTTACATATGACATTTTTGGACTGTCTGAATTTAAATGTCATGCTTTGCATATCAATTATATGGTTTAGATCTCCATGTAACATTGTGTATAATGCTTATAAAACTTCATATGAATACACATAAACAAAACGTAACACATACTATTATGTTCTGATATGTTATAGAAATGTATCTTCGTAAAATAAACTGACAGTGATGCATGGTATATGTTTTAAATTGTTACGCAAATGCATCTCCAATTCATTTAACGTTTGAAGATGCATTCGGAGATACATCTCCGAAATTTGAGGACATTTAAATATTTTCACGTGGTGTATTAAAAATATATAACATGCATTAAAAAATCCTAAAAAAAAACTCAACTCAAGTGTTTTTAAGTGCATAATTGGAATATGAAAATTACTCTTAAAAAATTAAAGTACGCTCACACAGGTAGTTATTTAATGCAAGATATTTTGATATTTCATTTTACAAAATGTTCAAAATGTTTTTAGATATAAAATTGACAATAAATCGAACCAACTCGAACATAATTTAATATTCAATTCGACAATTAAATCATTGAATGAGTAAGAAAACTAAATTCGTTAACTAAATAAGCTGAACTTAAACTATTTGTAATTCAATTACTCAACTCAATTACATATGAAAAAGATTATATTAGAAGTAACTTTAAGACTTACTTTAAATCTTAACCTTCTATTTTTTTATTATATTAGAAGTAACTTTAAGACTTACTTTAAATCTTAACCTTCTATTTTTTTTAATCTGGCGATTTAATTTATCATTTATATCCTCAAATGAGTGAAATATTTTAATTATGTCATATTAAAAAAAAGACTATATAGAGTGATTAAAAATTAAACTTCTTTATTTATTAAAAAAATTTAATTAAAATACACTGACACAATGTAAAAAAAGTTTACACCGTCAATTAATCATAACCATTTGATGTTCAGAAGAGTTTGACTTTTATTTTACCCAATTATAAAGTAAGACAAAAAGATGATAGTGATGAATTATAAAATAAGACAAACAGATGATAGTGATAAATTGACGGTGTAAAACTTTTTACACTGACAATACATAAAAATTAATCTCTTAATAAAATTCTAAGATTAAAATAAGAATATCAAAGATTTTTGAAAATAAAGTTAAATTCCAATCTTGTAATTTTTATTGTTTTTAAATATTTTTCTTTTTAAAAAATATTAATTTAAAATATAAAATATATTAAAAAAATAGAAATTTGTAGATCAGACAAAGATAATCTAACGAGATGAACTTAATAAATTGTACCAAGTTATTCGTGAACTTTAAATGAATCTTGCTTGTACTTCAAAAATGTTTAAATCAAATTCAAATCGAATTTTGAATTGAATCAATTCTTATCGAATCAAACTGAATTGAATTGAGGAGACTTAGACTTGACTCATTTGATATCCATAACCTCAAACAAAAGTTATTTACAAAACCTTTTTTACATGCCTTGTCATGCACACACGGCTAGATTACTATATTAATTACAAGTCAAATTTTCTTTCAATTTAAGTCATAAGCATCATAAAAGCTTTTAAGCAAAATGACTTCCGGATTCTTTACAAGCTTTTTCACATGTTAAATGTAAATCGTAGATGTATTTTGATAGCTATAGCTATAGAGAAGAGATTTCCAATATGGAAAAGTATTAAATGTATTTTTAAACTGAAAACTCAGTTTAATGTTAACACTTAATTGAATTTAATACTAATGCAGTTTTCACCTTGAAGAGATTTCTCAAACTCTTCCAGCTGACGAATGAAACCACGATTAGGAGCTGCTTTTGGTCTTTTGTTCTTTACATGTTGCAGAGCTTCAGATAAGCTCATTCCACGATACTTCATCAGATATGCCACAATGATAGTAACACTGCAAGGTGGAAATAATTTAGAACCAGATTTTTCCAATTGATCAAATGAAAAAGAAAATAGTCAAATGAATAATACAAATATCGAGATTCTTTATTTTAAGTTCCACTATGAACATTAAGAAAGGAAATGCTGTATGAACTTTGTGCAGAATTTAAGCCACAGGCTTGAAGTAAACAAGGACATAATCATCATTTATGAATCTCCAGCTACATGCTTAACTACCGAGAATTCTCCCACAAATTGCGGTCGGCTACATAGATCAAACGATACCATAATGTTCTATCATATCTCCATCAAACTCATTAATCTCTAGATCATTTTTATCAGTTTCTCTAATAGTATCTTTAGGTCTTCCTCTGCCTCTACATTCTGCTCCCACTTCATTGTTTGAGAAGCAACATTCCAGACATTTAAACCAAAACAAAGCAAAAATTCCATAAAAGTAAAACAGGTTTCAAATAAGTTATTACCACATGTCTAAGCAAAATTATAGTTTCGCAAAGAACAGGGGAGAAAGATTGGAACAGTTAAACTTACCTCCTTGATCTTCCAGCATAACAGTGAACCAAAACACATCCACCATTTTTTTTGGCTTCGTCAATAAATTCAAAACACCCGTCGAAGTATTGTGTTAAGTTGGTATACTCTTTGTCAGCAACTTCCTCAATTTTCCAACAAAAGTCCAACTTTAGTATGGATACAATACAGTAGTACTACATGCCTAAATTACTTAAAATACAAAATACATCACAAACTCGGATCATTCATAATTAGAGTGTAATCAATATAATCATAACCAACCTTAATTACAAGCAACAAGGATCTCATTTACGTGCGGATCAGTCTCACTTAGTAGAACACAATATTACACAAGTCTGTTAAAAGGCAATTGATATTCAGAGATGATATAGCATCTATATCTATATTATAAAGCTATCTGGTTCTACAAATAGAATTTCTAAGATAGACGGAAATATTTGTACACAAACTCTCTCCTGTCAGAAGTGTCAAGTCCTGGAAGAATCTCAACTCATGCTAAACTGTCAAAGATCAAAGCACAGGCTTTCAAAAAAGCTAACCAAACATTGTCTAAAGCACACAATGATCATGGGAATGGGGTTGATTTTGATATCCACTAGATCTGCCTCCCTAAACCCACCCCATCCTCGCCGAAATTAAAAATTGCTACTCAAACCTGTCCTAATCGGGGTTCTGGGAGACTCATCCAACCCTAACTTCCTTCTTTTTACCCTACATTAACATTATTTCTTTAAACTAACCTTATATTAAATACAATGCAACTCAAATAATCCATAAACATGGAAATATTTAAGAACATCAAGAAAGTAACAAGTTAACAACCAAATCATCTTTCTAATACAAAGGTTTTAAGAAACAGTCCGTTACGCAAAAATGGCCGCGACAAAACAGTATTGGAAGGTGGCGATGCTGATACTATTATTCACCGTTTTTATGATAAAGAACAAACTGTGGTTAATTCATACCACGATGACCACAATCAGCGTCGCAACACCTGTAGAAATTACGAAAGCCTTTGCGCGAACGTGACTGTAATTTAAAACGTGCAAATACATAAGTTCATCCTTATATTTTAACTAATATTGTAACTTAATTAACATTGCTCTTTGTTTAGTAAAAGATATAGAAAATTCACTTTCATTACTTTGATAGATTCAAAATCAAAACACCCTCAACACCAAAATCAAAAAACATAAAACATCATCAAAGTCAAAACCACTTCACTGATCATCACAATCTTACCATCTATAACTTTATAGACAAAATCTCCAGGATGTGCAGGTGCAATTTTCCCAGCCACAGTCAAAACATGTGTAACATTAACATTTTTCAAACCAACCTTGTTCCCCGCAGAACCAATCGAACCCAAAAACAGACCCTAAAAAATTCACCCATTTTTACAACATCCATAATAATCACGATAACGAAAAATGCAATTAATCAAATTGAATCAGTAACTAACTACCTCGTCAATTTCGCATGGAATATTATCCTCTTTTAGCGATTTATTCAAAAGCATAACCTTCAAAATTACTGCTATTTGTTTCTTCATCGATTCATCGAATTGATTCATGGCTTCTGACGTTGCCGCCATTTCAAGATTCGCTCCCTTTCAGAAAACAATGAAATTCACACGAATTGAATACTGAAATCAGGAGCAATGCAGCGTGAAAGAAAGGATTCAGGGTTTTCGTGTAAAAGGAATGATTAGAATCAGCGAAAGGGAGAAGAACTCACCAACAAAGTCTAAATTGTGGGTTTTGGTTTTTGTTGCTGATATAATTTGATCGAACTACTTTCCGTTATTGACTTTTTTTTTTTTTTTTTACGTATAAAAAACGTAAATAGTTTTTGGTTAAATGCACTTTATGTATTCTATTTTAGTTTTTTATGTTTTAATTCTTTCCTTAAAAATTTCAGTTTTTCTTTTATTATTTAACAATTCTTCTTCACCCTTCTTTCTCGTTATATTACATTGATATGGTATTTCAACATTCGCCAAACTTTTTTTTAGGTGGTCCATGTTGATTTTGTGTCCTAGGCATTTGGATGGATTAAATTATAAGATTGATTGACTTGCTTTTTTATTTTTTATTTTATTGTGGAATTGATTTGGGTAGAAAATAAAGTTTGTTTTTGAGAATTTATGTGGCTATTTAATTATGGAGAGTTATTTTTGTTGAATACCTTTTGGTTCTTGATCTCACCTGATAAGAAAGAATCGATCACGCGTGTTGGATTGCAGTTTTCACCGAAGTTAGAGAGAAAGAGGGGGTGTACTTGCAAAACACTCTTATGCTTAAGTGAGTAAAGGATCAGAGTGGGAGAGCAAATACAGAAAATTAGGTTTAGAGAATAAGATACCTGACTCTATTGAAAAAGAGTATTTATAGAGAGACCCCAGCGCAGGACCAACGGTTACATTGCATTGGGTCAGACTATCATACTCAACCCAAATAACTGTCAGGGCTTATGTGGCGTAGTGAAGACCAGCACGTGGTCTTCGCCCTAGATCAACTGTCCTGTGATCTTCGGAAGGTGGGCTGACCAACTCTTTCGGAGGTGGGTAGTTTCTGATAACGTGTCCCTGCATGGGGGAGAACGTGGGAGAAACGTGTGAGTCTCCCCGTCAAGGGGGTCGTCTGTCCGACATATATGGCTTGTGCCCGGCATGGGAGGATTATGTCTTATTGGGCCTTCCCAACATAGCGTTGGGTTGGGCATGCCCGACTGAAAGGCAGGTTCAGGCCCAGTCCAGAACAGAAGCCCCCCAAGTCGTTGCTCCAAGGTGGAGGAGTGATGACTTAAGGATAAGTCCACGTCGAGGACAAATAGGGAAGTCAGTCATATGCCGGAAGATGGAGTCGGGAGTCGTGCTCATTGAAATATCATATCGGGGAGGTGAAGAACGGTCTAGTTTGCTAGCTTTCTGAGCTCGAGGGAGAACGAAGGGGCACGGTTATTTATGGTTGCCACGTGTCATGTGCCTGTTGCCCGTCCTAGGGGGGCTAATTATAGGGGTGCTTGAGTGCCTATGGGCGCTTTGAGTTCCGTGCTGGGGTTATAAATAGGTTGGGGTCTGCCCCCTCGTTACTTTTCGCTCTCCAATCTAACGAATGCACCTCTTTCTTGCTCCTCCATACTTCCGTCGTCGTGCAAACGTTGCCACCGTACTGTCCGCCGTGAAGTCCATCGTGTTAGAACACAGATTGGTTCTTAATAATAACTCTTTATTTTGATGATAACTGTTAGGAAATTTATATTTAAGAATTATATACTCTAAAATTTGTTTGAGAGTTTTACTGCAGATTGAAATAATATTAACTCTCTAGAAGCAAATATGTTTTGAATACAAGAAGTTATTCTGACTCTGAAGCGCCAGATGCACCTTACAGAAGAATCTGTTTGCTCCTTACAGAAGATCCTGAGCATTGTCTCCAGAAGGATCTGAAGCAAGAAGCTCCAGAACATTCTGAGTCAGAAGCATCTGAAGATAATCAGAAGCATCTGAAGCTGAAGCATCTGAAGCATAGAAGAATATTTATTGAAGAGTTTCTCAAAGCATTTATCTACAGAAGTTTCTGAAAGTACCAACGCTGCCAAGTACAGAAGTTCTGTGTCAAATATGCACTGATGATCAACACGCTGAAAGCACACATGCTGCAGAAGACTCTGATATAGCAAAGTTCTGATTTTCATTAGAAGACTCTGATCCATTCAGACTCTGAAGAACTTGCTAAAAACTGAAGAAGAAATATTCAAGAATATATTCGTTGGAGCTATTCAACGTCTCTTTCCTCATTTGTGCTAGACACACTTACACAGACAAAAAGGATTTTTCTGTGCCATCTACTTCTAGGAAAGGTCACTTGATGTGAAGACAAAAAAGGCTCAGACCTTTTTGGGACTCTCTTTTCAACGTTCAGCTTGCTTGAATCAGCTGCCTATAAAAGGAGAACTTCACCACATTCTTCAGTTACACACTTTGCTGAAAAGAAATCATTATATTCTAAAGCTCTCATTCATTCTTATTCTTCTTAGAATCTCATTGTACTTAAACTTAAGAGAATAATCACTGTTGTGATAAAAGCTTTTTAGAAGCATTAAAACTCTTGTATTTAATTTACATTGATTGTAAAGGATATTCCTTAAGAGGATTCAGTTGGAATCAGTAGCTCTTGAGAAGACTAAGAACTGTTGTTCTTAGGTGTTACTATTGTAATCAGTTTGATTTAATAGTGGATTAAGTCCTTGTTGAGAAAGGCAAATCACTCTAGGAAGGGTGGACTGGAGTAGTTGTTTAAACGAACCAGGATAAAAATAATTGTGTGATTATTTTCAAGTCTTAAATTTTCATACTTATTCAACCCCCCCCCCCCCCCCTTCTAAGTATTATCTCACCTTCAGTTGGCATCAGAGCTCCAGTTCTGAGTGTGCTATCACTTAACAGTGTCAGTAAAGATCCAGAGAGATATACTTTGATATATATATTTATTTGTTATCATGGCTGATAATTCAATGTCAAATATTAACAATAAATATGAAGAGAGGGATAGGATCAGCACCAAACCCCCAATGTTTGATGGGGAGAAATTTGACTACTGGAAAGACAGAATTGAGAGTTTTTTCCTAGGATATGATGCTGATCTATGGGATCTTGTCATAGATGGATATGTACATCCCACAGATGGGGATGGCAAAAAGATTGACAGAAAATCTATGACAGATTCTCAGAAGAAAGACTTCAGAAATCACCATAAAGCCAGGACCATATTACTGAATGCTATTTCACATACAGAGTATGAGAAAATTACAAACAGGGAGACTGCTTTTGATATGTTTGAATCCCTAAAAATGACACATGAGGGAAATTCTCAAGTTAAGGAGACAAAAGCTCTGGCTCTGATCCAGAAGTATGAGGCTTTCAAAATGGAAGACTCTGAATCTGTTGAAGCCATGTTCTCCAGATTTCAGATACTCACTGCTGGGCTGAAAGTTCTGGACAAGGGATATTCTACATCAGATCATGTAAAGAAAATCATCAGAAGTCTGCCTATCAGATGGAGACCAATGGTGACTGCCCTGAAGATGGCCAAAGATCTGAACAAGATCTCTCTAGAAGAACTCATCAGCTCACTGAGGAGCCATGAGATTGAGCTTGAGGAAGATGAACCTCAGAAGAAAGAAAAAGGTAAATCTGTTGCATTAAAATCTAACAAAACTGCTAAAGCTTTGCAGGTCATTCAAGAAAGCTCTGAAGAATCTTCTTCTGAAGAAGAAGATGAGTTATCCATGCTGTCCAGAAGGATTAACAAACTCTGGAAGCACAAGGGAAAGAAGTTCAACAACTTCAGAAGATCTGACAACAGAAAGGAATCTTCTAGTCACAGAAGATCTGCCAAGAAAGAAGTTGTGTGTTATGAGTGCAAAGAACCTGGGCACTACAAGAATGACTGCCCCAAACTTCTGAAAGAAAAACCCAAGAAGAAGTTTAACAAAAAAAGAAGGTTCTGATGGCAACATGGGATGACTCAGATGAATGTGAATCATCTTCTGAATCAGAAGAAGAATGTGCAAATGTTGCACTAATGGCCAGTACAGAGGATCAAGAGGAAGGTACCTCAGGATATGAATCAGAATCTGAATCTGATGATGATGCAGAAGAGGTAATGGCTAAACTTACCAAAGAAGAACTCATTAAAGTTTTAACAGAATTTCTTAAAAGTTATAACAACATCAAACTCAAATACAAGAAGCTGAAAAGCAATCTTGAATCTGAAATTGATCTTCTGAAAACTGAACTTGTTGAGCAAAAAGAAATAAATTTGAAAATCAAAAATGACTTTGAAAGAACTCAACAAGAATCTGAATCTGAGACTAAGTCATGTGAAAATATTTTAGAAAAATATGACTCTAGCTTTTAGAGATTTCTCACTAAGAGCATAGACAGAAGCAAGATGGCTTCCATGATCTATGGTGTTAGTGGAAACAACAGAAGAGGCATTGGATATGAGTCTTCATCTGGAAGCAATCCAAAACCTGTTGACAAACTTTTCATCAGGAAGACACCTTTGTATTCTCAATTCAAATTTGGTCACTTGAATGACATTAAACACACAAGCTTTGAGAAGAGTACTTATGTGTTTAAACCTAAGGCAAGTCAGAATAAACATTATGTTGTAAAACAGAAGTTTAGACAAACCTACAAACCAACTAACCCCAAAGGACCCAAGAAGATCTGGGTACCTAAAAACAAAATAATTCCTGTTGCAGATGTTCTTAGCAGCAAGGTCAGGACACCAATCATGGTACCTGGACTCTGGATGCTCACGACACATGACAGGAGAAAATTCTATGTTCCAAAGCCTGGAACTTAGATCTGGAGGTGACGTGAAGTTTGGAGGGAACCAGAAGGGCAAGATCATTGGATCTGGCACCATTGGAAATGGTAAACTTCCCTCTATTACTAATGTTTTACTTGTTGAAGGGTTAAAGCATAACTTATTGTCCATAAGTCAATTAAGTGACAATGGTTATGATATAACTTTTAATCAAAAATGTTGTAAAGCTATTAGTCAGAAGGATGGCTCTATCCTATTTAGTGGTAAGAGAAAAAACAACATTTATAAAATAAATCTTTCAGAACTTAAAGTTCAAAATGTTAAATGCCTCTTGTCTGTTAATGAAGAGCAATGGGTCTGGCATAGAAGATTGGGCCATATTAATATGAGACGTATATCTCAGATTAATAAACTTAATCTTGTCAGAGGACTCCCTAATCTGAAGTTCACTTCAGATGCTCTTTGTGAAGCATGCCAGAAAGGGAAGTTTTCAAAAACATCTTTCAAATCAAAAAATGTTGTTTCTACTTCTAAACCATTAGAACTACTTCATATTGATCTGTTTGGACCAGTGAAAACTGATCCATCAGAGGCAAGAAGTATGGATTGGTCATTGTTGATGACTTTAGCAGATGGACATGGGTAAAGTTCTTAAAACACAAGGATGAGTCACATTCTGTGTTCTTTGACTTCTGCAAGCAAGTCCAGAATGAAAAGAATTTCAAAATTATAAAAGTCAGAAGTGATCATGGTGGGGAATTTGAAAATAAATACTTTGAAAAATATTTTTCTGAAAATGGCATTGCTCATGATTTTTCTTGTCCTAGAACTCCACAACAGAATGGGGTTGTAGAGAGGAAAAACAGAACTTTGCAAGAAATGGCCAGAACCATGATCAATGAGACAAATCTGGCAAAACATTTTTGGGCAGAAGCAATCAATACAGCATGCTACATTCAGAACAGAGTGTCTGTTAGACCTCTTCTGAAAAAGACTCCTTATGAATTGTGGAAGAACAAAAAGCCCAACATTTCATATTTTCATCCTTTTGGATGTATCTGTTATATGTTAAACACTAAGGAAAATCTGAGCAAGTTTGATTCCAAAGCACAGAAGTGTTTCATGCTTGGATATTTTGAACGCTCTAAAGGCTACAGAGTATACAACACTGAGACACAGATTGTGGAAGAATCCATTCATGTCAGATTTGATGATAAGCTTGGCTCTGAAAAGCCAAAGCAGGTTGATAACTCTGCAGATAGGGAAGTAGTCTTTATTGACTCTGAAGTACCAGAAGCAGACAAACTTCAAGTGAAGGAACCAGAAGCAACTCCAGATGCTACTCCCTTAACTTCTCAGATGAATAATCTAAAAATTTCTGAAGAGTCAACTATCAGAGGATCATCATCCAGAATTAAAGCTTCTCATCCAGAGGATGTCATTATTGGAAAGAAGGATGATCCCATCAGAACAAGATCATTTCTAAGATCATCTGAAGTATCACTTTTTGGACTAGTGTCAGAAATTGAACCATCTTCTGTAGAAGAAGCTCTGCAAGACAATGATTGGATTATTGCCATGCAAGAAGAGCTAAACCAATTCAGCAGAAATGATGTATGGGATCTAGTTCAAAGACCTCAAGGATTCAATATTATTGGTACAAAATGGGTCTTCAGAAATAAGCTAAATGAGAAAGGAGAAGTTGAGAGGAATAAGGCAAGGCTGGTTGCTCAAGGATACAGTCAGCAAGAAGGTATTGATTACACTGAGACATATGCTCCAGTGGCAAGGTTAGAATCTATACGCCTTCTTATTTCCTTTGCTGCACAAAATAACATCACTCTGTATCAGATGGATGTTAAAAGTGCCTTTCTTAATGGTATTATAGAAGAAGAAGTTTATGTCCACCAACCTCCTGGTTTTGAAAATGAAAAATTTTCAGATCATGTTTTCAAATTAAAGAAATCTCTATATGGATTAAAACAAGCTCCCAGAGCTTGGTATGAGAGATTGAGTAATTTTCTTCTGGAGAAGAATTTCATTAGAGGCAAAGTGGATACAACTTTATTCTGTAAAACTATAAAGAAAGATCTTCTAATTTGCCAAATTTATGTAGATGATATTATTTTTGGATCAACAAATATTATGCTTGGAAAGGAGTTTGCTACATGTATGCAGGCCAAATTTGAAATGAGCATGATGGGAGAACTCAGATTCTTTTTAGGAATCTGTCGCTACTGCGAAAATCGGCGCCGGCTGAACAGAAGAGTCGCCACCGCGCGTTATTTATCCCAAAGAGGGGAAAGGAAATGCTCGAGGTAAACCTACCGCAAAACGGGGAAAGGAATTGTCATCGCAACCAAATCCTGGATTCGGGAGTCGGTTACGCAAGGGGAAGGTATTAGCACCCCTCACATCCGTCGTACTCGACGGGATCCACGCTTGTTTTCTGGTACGGATTGTTATTCTATCTACTCTACAGGTCTGGGGTTAAAAGAAAATAAAATGACTCGGCAAAGTATCGCACTTTATGCCTATGTATTCCCGTCTGGAACGAGAAATCAGAGTCAACGTAGTTCGCCTATCTACGGGAAAGGAGGGGAAGGTTGCTCGCTAGGATATCGCATCCTATGCCTACGTACTTTCATACAGCATGAAAGATCAGAGCAAACATAGTTCGGGCCACGCACGACACAAGTCTGTCTCGATTGTTTTTATCTCCTTCTAAAAAAGGGTTTTCCTTATTACTGGTCCAAGCGGACAAAAATGACGTTTTGAGGAGTTCACATTCTTTTACGGAAGAAGTGTCTTTTATTGTGTTTGAAATCTTATTGTGTTTTTCTGTTTGTTTTGAGAAAGAAGAGACAGCACTCTAACCTATGGTTGCAAAGGGAATCACACTAACCTAATGTTATCATGCATGGGTTAAGACCTAATGTCTATCATGCTCCTCTCTTGCGCAGAGAGAAACAGAGATCCTAAGGGAATAGACGGAAACAGCAACAATAGCAAATATACAATAAAGCAGTAAAATGCATGGATGCAGCAATGCAAGCGAGGCAAGGGAGTCCCACTCAACCTCGAACCTAGAAAACAACAGGCAAAAGCGAACAAAATTCGCTTTCAACCTAACAGATTAAATGGCAAACAATACAGCCAGGGAAATTCAAACAATACATCAAAAATTATAAACAGCAAAATAAACAGCCAACAGCAGCTCTTCATCAACAAGCTTCATGCAAAGTCTCTGTCTTCAATCTTTCAATGGCTTTTCTTCAAGTCTCACTCTCCAAGATGAGAAACAGTTAAGAGGATGAACTGGAATGTTAAACAGTTAGTTGACCACCAAAGGTGGCAAACAGACTGTTAACCATAGGTAGAAGGTTTCTCTCAAGAGTTCTATCTCTTAGACACTGTCACCAAACCTTCCAAAGGAAGGGGGTGAGTGTCCTAGAGAGACTCTGCATCATAGAGAGGGATGGAGGCAAACAATACCTTCCATGTTTGTGAATCAAGTGGCTATTCTAGAGCTCTACCTAACTCCTAGATCCTATAACCTTCAACAGCTGCCAGCAAGATATACTCTTCATCAACTCTGGAAATTGGTCTTCATTCTTTCAGTCTTCAAGGGGCTTCATCAACAAAGTCTTCACTCAAACCCAAACCCCAAGCAGGCCCAATACCCCACACAGTCAAATAATAACCCTAGAAGGGCACACCACACAATCAAGCAAATACAGGAAATATACTAGTAGTAATAGTAGAATGGGGGAAGTCTAATATTTTCTAAGGGAGCTGTTACTTACCCTCAATACCCCTATAGTCCCATACCTCAAAATTCAAACTACAACTCCTAAAAGAAATGATCCATCACACCTATATCACACTTAAACCCTAATTTGATTCCCCTAATCACACCTAAACAAACCATCTAAAATTTAATCCTAAAATCATGAATAAAAATCAAGGGGACACCTAATATATGTATCTAATTATACTAAAAAAATTGGCCTAAAAAGATTATGAGAAGCACCTAAAAGAAATTCTACAAAACTATATACAAATTAAAAGCATTTAAAAAGGCATTAAAAGAAAAAATATGCAAAAAATATTAAAAGAAAATAAAATGGAAATTTTATTACATGATATTTTTCTACACAGAAATATGAAAATGATAAAAAAACAACCAATCAAAAATATGGAATTTTCAATTTGTTATGAATTTTCAAACAATTAAGAAAAATAAAAGAAATTGAAATGAATTAAAATGGGCTAGGGGTGCAGTTAGCAATGATTTGCATTGAAAAATGAATGATGGGTCCAGACTGGGGGTGCGCGTAGCAAGGCGCGTCTGGGCCCAGTTTGATCAAAAAAACTCAAAAAAGAAAATAAAACGAAAACGGTGCCGGAAGTAAAAAACTCAGTTCAATTGGAAATGGGCCTGGATATTGGGGGTGTGGCTAGCAATTGCACTTAAGCCCAGCAAAGTCGTTTAATGAAACGACGCGTTTTGGCTTCAGACTCTTCCCTCTCATTTCAACTTCAAACCTGGGCCGTGCAATCAAATTCTCAGTCAACCATGAAGACCTCATCCAACGCCTGAGGTGTTTCTTCTCCAATGGAATGCTAGGGTTTATGAAACAGCCATGGAAATGGAACTTCATGCATCATCTTCTCCTCACTCGTACATGCTCAATTCTTCATCAAATCCCAACGTGCAAAAAAGCAAAATCACTCCAAATTCATCACTGAATCCATCTATAGTATTGGTTTCAATTGATATCCATTCTCGCATGAAACACGATCACTGCCTCAAAATTACTCAGAATTTTCATCATCACTAATCCATGATCTGAGTACACTAAACTCTTCATGGCCTTGCACTGATCAATAATCACTATCAACTTAAGATTCTAACAACCTAATCACCAAGTTCTAGGTCTCAACAGAATTTGTGCTCCAATGTCAAACTCCATGAAATGCTCTCAAATTCACTGGAAATGATCATCTACCTATGCCTAACAGTTCTAACCTAATGATTCTACATCATGCTATCAATTCTAAGCTAATTCGAAGAAAACA
This sequence comes from Lathyrus sativus, assembly GCA_963859935.3. NCBI lineage: Eukaryota > Viridiplantae > Streptophyta > Magnoliopsida > Fabales > Fabaceae > Lathyrus > Lathyrus sativus. Next base: position 615,603,183 of record OZ012738.1, on the reverse strand, counting down.
CTAACCTGGTGCAAAATTGAAAACAGATGGATGATCTCTTGGATTCACAGCTTGCAATGCTTTGGACTTGATCAATGGAGGTGGATCTTGATACTGTATGCACTTGTTCTTGCTTAAACACCTTGGATTCTTGTAACCAATTCCTTTTGCAATTTGGAGGTGAAAGTGGTATAGCACGATTCTTGTAATTTCTGCTTCAGATCTTGCTTGCAATGTACTCAGGGATGATTCTTGAATGAAATTGGATCATAACATTGAATGAATGAAGGAGAATTGAGAAGTTTGGAATGAATTTGCAAAAATGCAAAATGGAGTGAAACTTGGTGTTTTGGATCAAAATGAAGTGCAACCCTGCATTGAAGGGGCTCTAGGGTTTATATAGATGCTCATGGAAACATCTAGAACTTGCTGGAAACTTCTTGTACACCAATCCCTTGTGTTTTGGCATGTGTTACTTTAATCATAAGCAAGCCATGATATCTCTCAAACTTTGAACTAAACTCAAAAATCCACTATTGCCAATGTTCTCAAAACATTCTTTCCAATCGAAATGACCTATAATTTCATCCCATTTGGACATGTTATGAAAAATCTCATTTTTAGGTCACTTTTATTCATTAAATTCACCTTTTAATTGACCAAATTTGCAATCTTGAGATATGAGCATTTGTCAACTTCCATGACCACTTTTCTAGACTCAAAATGTCATTTGGAACAACTTTGATGTTGTGAGGTTTTTCATTTGAAGCTTCCTTGTATGAGTTTTAGGCATATGCTTGAAATGACCTGTAATTTCCTAATGACCAAAATACCCTTTGCTTGCCAAGGTCATAAGTAGAGTTACACACATCATATGAAGGAATACCATACCTTTATAGAAATCTAAGATCATGAGGAACAACTCTCATGTTTACCAGAAATCCATTTGAAAGCTCCTTGAGGGGTAAAAGTTGCTTGGAAGACAAGTAACTTTCACAGACAAAATTTCAGATGCCTCAGATGACCTGTAACTTGCAAGGACCATAACTTGAGTTCTATAAATCTCCTTGATGTCTTCCACAACTCAAATTAAAGGTCTTGGGATCCTCTACAAGTTTCATGTTGGCCAAGGATCCATTTGAAGCTTGCATTTTGACTTATTTTGCTTGGAAGTTTGACCTAAACTAGGGGATTTTACACAGAAACCCTAATTTAGAAACTCCTCTTCTTCTTGATTCCTCTTGATTTATCTTTGGCACAACACCACATCCATATCTACATGTCAAATTATGAACCCCACATCTTTCAAATAGACCTTGATGCCTTTCAATCAAGCATTTGACCTAAGGTTGACCCAGGGTTGACCCAGATGAAACCCTAGTTGACTGTCTTCAACTGCAACTCTTGTGATCATATCAATGACTTGTATCACTTTCAAAATGACTCTCTATGTCCTCCATGATGTCTGTATACCCTCCATGCTCAATTCACAGCTCACAACTTCTTTGATGATCTTCAAATACACTCAACATAGGAGATAGATCCACTGCTTGGTCCACTGACTTCCCTAGGTTTCAATTTCTTTCTGATGACTTGGATAGGCTTGAATTTTAATAAGAACCTCTTGATAGGCTCATAGAGATAAGAATAGTACTTGGTCCCTTGCTAGATGGCTTGCTATGCTATGCTATGCAAATGATTAGACTATGTACATGACTTTTTATGCAAATGACAATGCAATTGAAACATAAACCAAGTGAGATAAGTTGAGCAAATTTTAGGGTGCAACAGCTGCCCCTATTCAAGCGACTTGGACCCGACTGGGTGAAACGCCCAGAGCCTTCAGACATTCGAGGTACAAGACGGTTGAATACTAAGAACCCAGAAATTTGTCAACCGCAGAAATAAACTGCACCACTGTTTGGGGAACGACATCCACCAACTGAATTTGGTTGCTACTGCAACAACTGATCCGACGTCTGATAATTCTGATTTCAACTTCAATCACCTATGTAACGCCACAGGTACTGAACACTTTTCGCAAAACACCTCTGTCCACAACTGGACTAACCTTATCAACACAAGAAGAGAGACAAATTCGTCAACACGAATAGAGATTCTGTCGTCACAGGAGTAACCTTGTCCACATCTGGACCCAAATTTCGCCCAAATCACGAATAAACACAAATCTGTCCACGTCAGGACTCACATCACGGAAAAATCCCGGCGCTTCCGCTGGGGAAACATTTCTGTCTAATCACAGGAAACTCCATCCGTCTATCCATACGGGCAAACCATCTGTCTAAACACAGGAAACTTCATCCGCCTATCCATACGGGAACATCATCTGCCTAAACACAGGAAGCTTCATCCGCCTATTCATACGGGAAAATCATCTGCCTGAACACAGGAAACTTCATCCGCCTATTCATACGGGAACATCATCTGTATGAACACAGGAAACTTCATCTGCCTATTCATACGGGAACATCATCTGCCTGAACACAGGAAACTTCATCCGCCTATTCATACGGGAACATCATCTGCCTGAACACAGGAAACTTCATCCTCCTATTCATACGGGAACATCATCTGCCTGAACACAGGAAATTTCATCCGCCTATTCATACGGGAACATCATCTGCCTGAACACAGGAAACTTCATCCGCCTATTCATACGGGAACATCATCTGCCTGAACACAGGAAACTTCATCCGCCTATTCATACGGGAACATCATCTGTCTAAACACAGGAAACTTCATCCGCCTATTCATACGGGAACATCATCTGTCTGAACACAGGAAACTTCATCCGCCTATTCATACGGGAACATCATCTGCCTGAACACAGGAAACTTCATCCGCCTATTCATACGGGAACATCATCTGCCTGAACACAGGAAACTTCATCCGCCTATTCATACGGGAACATCATCTGTCTGAACACAGGAAACTTCATCCGCCTATTCATACGGGAAAATCATTTGTCTGAACACAGGAAACTTCATCCGCCTATCCATACGGGAAAATCATCTGTCTGAACACAGGAAACTTCATCCGCCTATTCATACGGGAACATCATCTGTCTGAACACAGGAAACTTCATCCGCCTATCCATACGGGAAAATCATCTGTCTGAACACAGGAAACTTCATCCGCCTATTCATACGGGAACATCATCTGCCTGAACACAGGAAACTTCATCTGCCTATTCATACGGGAACATCATCTGCCTGAACACAGGAAACTTCATCCGCCTATTCATACGGGAAAATCATATGTCTGAACACAGGAAACTTCATCCGCCTAGGCTACTGGACCATCATCTGCCTGAACACAGGAAACTTCATCCGCCTATTCATACGGGAACATCATCTGCCTGAACACAGGAAACTTCATCCGCCTATTCATACAGGAACATCATCTGCCTGAACACAGGAAACTTCATCCGCCTATTCATACGGGAACATCATCTGCCTGAACACAGGAAACTTCATCCGCCTAGGCTACGGGAACATCATCTGCCTGAACACAGGAAATTTCATCCGCCTAGGCTACGGGTAATACCCTGGTACAGCTTTTCTGCCTATCTTGCAGCAGCTAGCTCCATTAATCACATGGGTAACACAATATGAGTCTAGTATTCCAATTTTCAGTGCTGACATGGCAGCAAATCTGAGAAGGACTCTACTGGGGATTTTCTGAATCCACACTGCCAGACAACTTCGAAAGATCGATTCACGAAATCTTCTGATGTTGTCACAACAACGACCTTGAAGAAATACTCCACTGGAGGGGTAAAAGAAACTTAAACAAGCAACTCTGTGGGGAATAATGCCAAAACTGACATTATCGTTGAATGTCTCACGCCGAGATCTTGAATGTTTGGTAATTAATTTGAGCAAGAGCTCCCTCCACCTGCAAGGGAAACAACACTTGAAAACAAACGGTTAACCAACCTGGTTTATGTTTCAGAATGCATATGTTTGACAATGGCGTAATGCTTCATTCGACATGGAAATGCTACGCGTTTTCATTTGGTAGGTGCAAATATGACATTATATGCCAATGCAAATGCAGACTCGAACTGCGGGATACGGAAGCTGCTTCAGCAAAATAAATGCTGAAGACAACGCCAACTCCGCTGGGGGTAACCGGGCGTTACAGAATTATTCCAGCAAAATAAATGCTGGAAGAGTGAAGCCCGCTTCGCTGAGGAATCACTGAATGCGCCAATCATGATTGGACTTGTTGCTGGGGAGTGAACGAGTATCACATGATATTCCGACAAAATAAATGCCAGGACACACAGCCAACTCTGTCGGGGAGAGTCTTAATCTTCGAGTTCCACTGGGAGGAAAGAGAACACTTGCTGAAAAGAGAGAACTCCGCTGGGGACGAAACGACTCTCTTGGGGAAAATCAACTGACTCCGCTGGGGGAGCGTAAATGACCCTACTGGAAAGGGAATCTCTACTGGGAAGAGTAGACTGTCTGGGCACAGCTCACAAATTGAAACTATTAATCTTCTGAGGCTAAACCACTCTGCTCGAGATGGGGGATCCTTTTGGGGGACACCACACTGTCTGAATACAACCTTTGATCCTGGAATTATCAATTCTGCTGAGAGTAAATGACTTTGCTGGAGAATGTCCTTCGGCTAAGCTGCGACTAGCTGGGGAATTCGATCCTTCTTTAGTAAGGAACACTGTCATCTCAGAAGTGCGACCTGCATGCGGATCGAGTCTTTCGCTACGAGCCTCTAGTCAGTACTGCAATCTTTTGATCGCCCACTTCATACGGCTACGAACCCTGCAACGCCACAAACAAGACAAGACAAGTCTATGCAACCGAATCTATTCAGGTTAGTGTTGGTGACATTATTTTCAGTTAATTCAAAGTTTTAGCAATTATTGGCAAGGGCCAGCGACGTTATACACTTGCTAGTTTTATTAAACCTAGGCGTTTATCATGTACAAAATAGTAAAGAACCAGCATCAAATACTGAATAACATGTTGTATTGATTGGGCCCCTAAATGGGCGGAGTTTTGTACACGGGATGTAACTCCTGAAAAGAGGAAGCTACACACAACAAATATACAAGTATGCACAAGAAGCATAAATATACTGACAAATCAAATTTGTACACATGTCGGCAACGGGATGCAGACGAACATCACGAGCTGATCCTCCTATGACTCGCCTCACTCTAGTGCTTTCCCGGTATTCACACTTCCGAAGAGATTGTATCTGATAATCGACCCCTCAGGTATATCCTCCCGCACCAATGTGCACCGCAGTATCAAATTCGGACCGCAGTCATTTGCTTTTCAAATCCCTAACTTTTGCGTGAACCGCCCTTTACGGGTTTTCAGTTTACCGGGATACCCTTTTTTGCCGAAGCCGCCCAGTGTAGGTTTTCAACTTCGCGGGTGTACATTTTTTCAATTTTATCCCTAACTTTTGCCCGAACCTTTCATTCTGTTTTTGGTTCGCCAGGATGCCCCATTTTTGCCTGTGTCGCTTGCGCGAAAATAAGGTGCCGGCAAAACAGAAGAGTCGCCACCTTTCGTTATTTATCCCTCAGAGCGGGAAAGGAAACGATCGGAAAAACCTGACGAAAAAGGGTAAGACAAGGTCATCGCAACCATTGTCTGGGTTCGGGAGTCGGTTACGCAAGGGGAAGGTATTAGCACCCCTCACGTCCGTCGTACTCGACGGGATCCTCGCTTGTTTGTTTACTTGGACGGGTTGGTTATAATCTATCTACCTATCAAGGCTGGCTGAAAAAAGAAAAGAAAAATGACTCGGCCAAGCGTCGCACTTTATGCCTACGTATTCCCATCAGAGAATGAGAAATCAGAGTCAACGTAGTTCGGCTAACTACGGGGGAAAAAATGGGGAAGGTTGCTCGCTAGGACATCGCATCCTATGCCTACGTACTTTCATCTGATATGAAAGATCAGAGCAAACGTAGTTCGGGAAGCTACGGGTTAAAATGGCTCAACTAGGAGGGAGACTATCAAGTCCTATTGTTATCATGCCATGGATTCATCCTATGGTTGAGGTTTGAACAGGGAACTCCTAGATGTTGTCATGCATAGGTTTCAACCTAAAAGTCTATCATCAAATCCTCATCAAAGGAAATGAGAGCCCTAAGGGATCATGTCAATGATACACAGAAACAGACAAAAACATCAGCTTTAACAGTAAAATGCATGCAATGCAAGTGAGGGAGGAAATGTGTGTGGGGTTTCAGCCTCCACAAGCTCGTCTCAACCTCAAGCCAGTCATGAAATAACAGCAATCATACTGAAAATAAACAATACGCCATCAAGCAATGAACAGTAAACTGCAGTCATACAGATAAAGGAAATGAAGTACTATCAGGCAAACAAAACTCACATGAGAAATAATCAGCTATTCTCTAACCTAACCCTAATCACAGGATCTAAACAAACCTAAGCAAAACTCTCAAGCAGAACCCTAGGCAGGAAAAATCATTCCCAGCCTTCAAGCTTCACAATAAGCTTACCAAAGAAAGGGAGCTAAGCAATCATACTCATAATGTCTTCCTCAGGAGAACACTAGGAGGTGTATACTCAGGAGTCATACCCTATGTGGCTCAACCACTGTGATCAGTTTACATCCCTCCTCAGGAGAGATTAAACTCACAAGCAGGCTCCAACATCACTGGATATTTAGGAATCCTATTTAAGCTAGTGGAACTAAGTGAATAGACTCATAGGACCTTCCTCAGGAAAGTACTAGGAGGCTTCCACTTAGGAGTTGTATCCCATGTGGCTCAACAACATGTGATCAGTTTACATTCCTCCTCAGGAGAAATTAAACTCACAAGTTGGCTCCTACATCATTGGATACTTGAGAAATCCTAGATCAACTAGTGGAACTAAGTGAATAGACCCATAGGACCTTCCTCAGGAAAGTACTAGGAGGCTTCCACTTAGGAGCTGTATCCCATGTGGCTCAACAACATGTGATCAGTTTACATTCCTCCTCAGGAGAAATTAAACTCACAAGTTGGCTCCAACATCATTGGATACTTAAGAAAGAGGTGAGAAGGAAGGATGAAAGTCATTCATAGTGCCTTCCTCAGGAAAGTACCATGAACTTCCTTCAAACTTCAGGCTCTCAAACCTCACCAACAGGAAATGAGACAAGCTCTGGGTCTCTGCATCTTGATCTACAAGCTCCTCTTTATGATGCTCACCATCAATATCCTCAAGGCCACACAAGCCCTTCATCAAATTCCTCAGAATGAACCCCACAGATGAACAGATAACCCACTGAACAAATCACATTATCAGGCAATCTTCAGATGATACCTAAAAATTCTAAACTAATGGGGAAAAAAATAACAAATATTCATAAGGGTCCTCAACACCTACTCCTAACATCTACAAAGGTTTCTACCTAAAAATCAAGATAAAACTCAATCAAAGAAAGGAATCATCACCTAAACACCATTCTAAACCCTAATTAGGAAGCCCTAAGTCTACCCTAATTAAACTAATCAAGATTAATTCTAAAAAAATCTAGAAAAAATCCTATGGGGAAGTATGACTAATCATCTAATTGCACCAAAAAGAATGGGTAAAAAAGATTAATGGAAAGTACTAAAACAATTCCTACAAAATCAAACATCAAAATGAAACAATTAAAAAGCTATTTAATTGAAAAATCTACCAAAAATATCAAACATAAAAATAAAATCTCAATTTTATTTCTATAATTTTCTATACATTTTAACCTACACATAGAAAAAAGAAGAAATTAAAAATCATTTTTTACTATTTTATATGAATTATTCAAAAACAGAAAACATTAAAAAGAAAATTAAAAGAAATGAATTAATTAAAAGGGAGGGGGGTATGAATAGCACATCAGACCAGTTAAAATGCATTGGGCCAAATAAAGGGGGGGGGGGGGTGCGAAGAGAAACCAAGCCCAGGATGGCTGGTTTAATGAAACGACGCGTTTCATATATTCAAATCTTCCCTCTCTTTTTCAGACGCGCTCACAGCCCTTGGATTGGAATAACTTGTCAAATACTGGGAACGATCCAACGGCTTCCCTTCATCGTCTTCATCAAACTAGGGTTTTGCAGAACCCCTTGCCTCCATGCACGCACGTTCGAGCTCTTCTAGCTCTCTCCACACGCCATGATTTCACATGCTCCCAACACAAAACTTGCTCTGCTAAATGCCTAGAAGAAGATGGTACGACTAGATTTTTCTAACTCCTCCTAGGTTTTTCTAACCGAAAGCTTGAACACCTTGGCATCACCATAGTTAACTGCTATCCAAACTTCAGCAAACTCAAAGCTAAAGATGCACAGTTGATCTACAAGTTATCCTCATCATCCTAATCTATTCTATATCAATTAAAACCCTAAAACAAGCTTGCAATTATTGATTCAAGATTCATGCTCCTGTTACAAAACTTAATGGATTGTGCTATAACCTTCAGGGATCAATCTACTAACCTCCTACACTAATCCTATGGTCAAGAATCCAATTAAAACTTCATAAATATTGAGATTCGAAGAAGAGAAAAACCTGCTCAAGAAATGATGGTGAAGGTTGCTTGCAGTACTTTCAAGGCTTGCAATGGCTTGTATGTGATCCTTAGAAGATGCACTCTCTTCTGTTTGCAAAAGCTTCGAAGGAAACAGCTTGTAATGGCAGAAATCACAACTTTCTTGAACTTGAAGGAACTTTCTTCAATGGTGTTTCTCTCTCTCCTTGGCTTCACTATCCCCAACCTTGCATTCAGTGTATTACCCTCTTTAAATAACAATTGGAAGAATGATCTAGAACTCCTTAGAACCATCTAGAAACTTCATGAAAGTATCATGTGATGATAAGTTCAAAATCTCTTATCTCATGCTCTTACTCCTTATTTTCGTGCCAAATACTCCTTACATGAGATATTCAAGTGTTATGAACCAAAATAAGGCTTTACATTGGCTTGTGTAAAGATTTTCAAAGTTAACTTCATTTGCAAGTAACAAATTAACAAAGAAACCTCATTTTTTGGACCTCAAATGGAAAATCCACTTAAACCAATCTTCTCAAAATGTTTTTTCCAATCAAAATGATATATTGGATGACCTATTTTGGATTTGTGGATCTTCCAAAACACTTTTCAATTTTAACTTTTCAAAGTTATAAGTCATTTTTAGTTCATTTTTGACCAATCATGGAATCTTGTGCTATGAGCTTTTTCAACAATTTGTGACCTTCTTTCTAGACTCAAAATCACATTTTGAGCAACTTTCATGTTTTAAGTTTTTCCATTTGAGGCTTGGAAATAGGAGTTTTAGGTATTGGCTAAAATGACCTATAACTGACAAATGACCAAAATACCCTTGCCTTGTTCAAACCATAAGTTGAGTTCCACAAATCCAATCAAGGACTTCTACCACTCAAATTAAAGCTAAGAACATCCTCTTCAACATTCATGTTGACCAAGAAACCATAGGAATCAACCTACTAGGGCAAAAGTTGTCTGGAAGTTGGGTGACTTTCAAGGACCCAGATTCACACACCTCTGCTGACCTGTAATTTGCCAAAACCATAACTTGAGCTCTGTAACTCCTATCAAGGACTTCCACCACTCAAATTAAAGCTTAGAACAAGCTCTACAACATTCATGTTGTGGGGAAAATGAGATATCAAACACATCTAGTGCTAAAACTGCCTGGAAGATAGGGATCACATTAGGGTTTTTTCACTGACAGTCCTCAGAAACCCTAACCCAGAACTTCTCAAACTCCTCAATCATGATGAGTTGGTCTAGGAATCATCTTTATATAATCTCTATGCATCATTCCATGATCTCATGGCCCTTGGATTAAGTCTCAACCTTCTCCAAATCTTCAGCTGGTCTAGGGTTGACCCAGTCAAAACCCTAATTCTATCATTCATGGTTGAATCTCCTGAATTCTTGCATAATGACCTCTCTGGGCTTCATGAAGGCTATCAAGACATCTCATAGGCTCTCCCAAAACATCAAATTCATTCTCAAAGTCTCAGAACCACCTGAGGAGCACCCACAACTTTCAAACTGTGAAGCACACAACCCTGGTTTCAACCAACTCCTCTGAGGATCTCTTGAACTTTCTGATGAAGGTATCAACTTTCAAACATTCCATGAATGAATAGATGTTGGTCAAATTTTGGGGTGCAACAGCTGCCCCTATTCAAACGGCTTGGACCTGACTGGGTGAGAAGCGAACGGCTCTCAACCAATCAAGGTATGAGACGGTTGAATACCGGTAAACCCGAAAATTTGCCAACTGCACAAGCACACGGTACTCTGCGGGGAACAAATCTTTGAATACTGCAACACTAGCCGCTCAACAACTAGCTGGAGAAATACTGACCTGACATCGCCGCCGGAAACAAACATAATCTGAGAGACACTCGACATCGCCGTCATTCAAACATCATCTCTGTTGGGGATTTAAAGAGTGTGACCTCGCCGTAAAACAAATATCCAGCTTCGCCGTCGGACAAATGATGATCTTGAACATCTCTGACCTGGGGTTCACCCCTGGTAAATGGAACGAAAGGTACATTTGCGTATTTGAAACTACTCCGCTGGGAATGAGAGACTTAACCGAGCACACTCTGATCTGGGGTTCACCCTCTGAACCATAACGAACATCGGAATACTGCTGCACACTGCCCGCCGTAGAACTTCAACATTAGAACTATATGAAACTGTGGCCCCTGGCCACTTCCAGCTTCAGCTAGAAAGGGTCTTCAAGTATTTCTGAAGATAGATGGAACCCTGGCCCCTGGCCACTTCCAGCTTCAGCTAGAAAAAACATCCTTGACCTTCAAGGATGTAAACTTTGCCCGTCGGCAACTCTGCAGGAGGTATCTTCGACTTCAGTCTAAAGAAATGGTCCTTGCCCTTCAAGGATACATGGATATGCCTTCAGGCAACTCCGCCTCTGCTATAGAGTATCCGAGACGTCAGTCAGGGATATACTTCGGCCTTCAGCCCGAATAATGAATCCTAGGTCCTTCACGACCTTGGGGGATAACCTTGCCTTTAGGCACCTTTGCTTCAGCTTAAGAAATCTGTGACTTCAGTCAGAGGAATGGTATCCTGAGCCATTCATGACTCCACGGGGATTCAAACACTTTGCCTATAGGCAAAACTCCGCTTCAGCTGGAGAAACATCTTCGACTTCAATCAGAAGAAACTATCCACTTGATCGCAATCAATCATCACCTCAGGATAACTGACTTGGTCTTCAGACTCACACGAATCACTCTGTTGTATCTACAACCCTGGAACCTTGTCTTCAGCCACCCGTTGCTTCATCCACACGGAAATCTGGCTTCACAGGAACCTTCTGATATCGCCTTTGGGCGCTTACGAAATCCATCTTCAGATTAGACATCGTTGTTGGAGCAGACATATCACGCTGCTACTCGCTTGACATCCTGTCAAGTCGTTGCTAACTAAAAGCAAACATGTCGGGTCACCGGACATAATCATCACGTTAACAACTCTGTTGAGGAGAGAGGAATGAGGGTTCACCCAAATAATCCTGATGACTTACTGGGGAAAAAGGAAGAAGGGTTCACCCAACGACCTTGTAGACTTTGCTGCAGAAAGACGAGAGAGTTCACTCAAACGACTTCAACAACTGCTGGGGAATAACGACAGAGCACACTCAGACGATTCCTACCAATTTTACTGAGGGAAAGCTACCTTTCAAGGGAGCTGCATTTTCTACCGATCTCATCTGGACTTATACTTGAGGATGACGGACTCCTCCGGAGAGCACAGCACGTCAGGCTGATCAACACACTATCCTCTGCTATACTCTGCATGGGGAAAGCGATAGATGCCCCGAACGACTTTTTGGGAAATGACCCTTCTGGGGAACATAGCTGTCAGGCCACAAGACACTCATGTCCTTAAGTTCTCAAACTCGCGGGATAAACAAACTTCAGCTTGCTGGACAATCCTTCGGGATCTGTTTGGGGGAACCTTCCATCTGCCAATCATGACTGTGCTCGACTGGGGATATCAATCTACCTGCCTGCTGCTGGGGAAAAGCCCTCCACTCTGTTGGGGGTTCCAGGAATCTTCCTGGGCAACTCTTGCTGGAGGCGCTACTGGGGAGCTCACGAATCATCCTGAGCAAACCATTCGGGAACCTGTACTGAGGTCTTAAGAGTCATCTTAAGCAAACGGCCCTGCTGAGGAATTCGAGAATCATCTTGAACCGAAGACTTCGCTGGGGATCTCAAAAATCATCTTGGGCAAGCGAGCGACCGTGGGGATTTCACCGGGGTCTTTAAGAATCATCTAAAGGAATCGACCTTGCTGGGGAGAACATCAGGAATCGTCCTGAGTAACTGGCCTTTTGGTAGTACACTTGTTCAACAAGGATGATGATGACCTAGGTCATGCTTATGATGCATATGCTTCTGCGCTATGCCCCACACGGTGGGAATGATATGCTAAATGCCATGCAATCATGCTCAGTGCTATGCAATCATGCATAATGCCATGCAGTGTTGAATGCTATGCAGTCATGCACAATGATACGATCCCGTCAGCAAAATAAATGCCGAGGGGGGAATCCTCCTGTCAAGGAGAAAGAACCACTCAGGTAGAGGAATCATCCTGCTGAGGAGAATGTGAACACGCCAATATCAATTAGGCTCTGTCTGGGGAATCAATCTTCCGCGAACTGCTGCAGGGGAACAACTTCAGCTGACTGCTGCAGGGGATGAAGCTCTACGAGAACTTGGATCTGCTGATATCAATCGCGAGAATGAAATGCGCGGCCGTCTCGGCTACTCTTCTGGGGATACCACCTCTGTGGGGAACCAACTTCAGCTGCTCCACACTCCGCTGGGGAAAGACCACTCATGATCTGATCAACTTCCAAGGATTCGGATCTCTTGGACATCTGCAAACTTGGCTGAGGAAGGAGAAATCGTTCTGCTTCGCTGGATAGAGTACGACTCTGGGGGAATACAACATCAGCTGCTCTACGCTCTGCTGAGGAAAATTGATCATGACCTGATCAACTTCCGAGGATTCTGCTTTTCTGCGGACTCGGCCGGGGATAGAAATCATTCTACTTCGCTGAAGAGTACGACCCTGATGGGGAATTTCAATTCCGCCGGGGAAGAAAGGATCATCTGACTTCGGGGGAGAGCACAACTCTGCCGGGGAATACAACATCAGCTGTTCCAACACTCTACTGGGGAAGAAGGAATCGTCCGTCTTCAGGAGAGAGCCTGATTCTGGTGAGGAATCTCAATTCCACTGGAGACTTCAGTCTGGCACTATCAGTTACTGCATACTTCGGTATACGGCTAGCTTCTTGCGAATCCTGCACTTGTGACCCGGTGCGGGGGAAAATCCTGCTTCAGCGACTTTACTGGGGAAAACACGAGCTTCGGCACCCGAACACTTCTTCGAAATCTGCACTTGTGACCCGGTGCTGGGGAAGGAGAAATCATTCTTCGGTGCCTGACTCAGCTGATGAGGTGACGTTCCTTCAGGACGCGTTTGCTTGGGGGAAGAGAATCACCTCTACCTGGGAGACATATCAATGCTCATTATTCTGATTCTGATTCTGCGGAGGAGAGACTACTGAACTCTGTTGGAGAAGAAGGACTCATCCTGCTTCGGGGACATCAATCCTGGTCTACTGAGGGCAATCTTGACCCTAATCTGATGAGGGGTAAACGCCATCTCAATTTGCTGCAGTCTCGCACTGTACAGGGGAACAACCTCAAACCGTACATCTCTGCGGAGAAACAATCCTGATTCAACAATGCCAACACAGGGAATACAGGCTACCAATCATGGAGTCAAGTAACAGGTTATGCTGTAGGATAGCAATCCAATGACCGCAAGGCTTCTTCAGAAGGTTCAGGTTTTGACGGGGTAATGACACGATTCCCCGATACTCAATTCTTGCTAGGGTGAACAAACTCATCTGAACAACTTGCCCCAGCGCAATTCAACTTGCCCCAATCCGACCTTTGGGAATAAATCATTCTGAGCCGAAAACAACTGGCAACAAGACAATCTTCAGAGGGCTTGCCCCAGCATCTGCACAACGGGAGGATTCATCCTCAACTAATCAACTCTCAGCATGGTCGGCTTCAATATCTCTGAAGTAGTTTGCCCCTGAACGAGCGATGAGCGACTCAACATGCTCTGATCGAATACTGGAGGGATCTGCCCTTAAATCGCAAGGATTCCGGATAACTGCCCCTGATTGGGTTTCAAGAAGATTCGCTTCCGATCAACCGCTGCTTGCATAAACTGCCCCATAATCAAATGATGCTCCGGGACTTGTCCTCAGACAAACTGATTCCAAACTCACTGGAAGTCATTGCCCCAGATTCACAGGGTTTCAAAGCATACCACTCTGACCCAGACCTCTGGCGATTCAGTCCTGATTGACTATTCCTTGCTGAAGTTCCTTCGTATCAGCTACTAACCTGCAACTAAAATTGTTTATTCACGAATAGTAATTTTAATGCAGTGTTCATGCAAATTTCGAAAAACGTTGTACTGTCACTCATTTACGTGTCATGCTAGTGAGTGACGAATGAACTCAAGAGTTCAATCGTAGTGCTGATGCGATCAGTGAAAAATGCAATAAGGATATGATTAGCAAATCATGAAGGAGTCAGGTTACTCAACCTTATCGTAATGCGCTCTCAGAATAAACCCTGCCTCAATTAGGTCTTTTAAGGGTTGTATCGTGGTCGGGTTCACGGTTCGTGAAGCAAAGGATATTTGGCTCAAATCATGATTTGTACCCACCCCTTCTACGTGATGTTCTCCGATCTTAAAGTTCAGTTAACTTAGCTCGAGCGCTCTCCTCTTCGAGAGGTATGTTAAACATTTGGGAACAACTGGTTAAAGAACTCTCAAGGTGTTTCGGAGTGACAGTTACTCCTTTTCGTTTTCGGTGTCGGTGTCTACACGACTTTGTCCTTGTTCGAGGATTTTTCTTTTTTATATCCTTTCTTTTTCATTCTTTTGTTTTGATTCCCTAACTT
Organism: Lathyrus sativus; assembly: GCA_963859935.3. Classification (NCBI taxonomy): domain Eukaryota; kingdom Viridiplantae; phylum Streptophyta; class Magnoliopsida; order Fabales; family Fabaceae; genus Lathyrus; species Lathyrus sativus. The sequence continues at coordinate 615,588,118 of OZ012738.1, read as the reverse complement.
TTGCCTGGACTGACTCCTTTTGAGTTCTTTTCAATTTTTCTTTTTGAAGTCCAGCGGGATGCCCTGATTTTGCCTAAGTATTTGCTTTCTAGCTTTTTTCTTTTTTACTTAGCGGGCTTTCTTATTTCTCTTTTTCTTGGAACAAGTCGTGTGACACTGGTTGTCTTGATTGCTCCGAAAGGATTATAACTGTCTCACTCCTGATTGGTGAAGTTTAACCATTGTGGTTGATGAGGTACGACCTCTGGAGAGGAATATGATGTGATTGATCCTCGAAGGACAACACTCCTCTATAAGACTTGAACGCTCGATCAAGCTAACCGACAACTACCCTGCCCCGGGTTAAGATGCGAGGGTTAAAAAAAATCCGAAAGAAACTCCTACTTCTCGGCTCGAAGTGGTTAACAAGGGATTCTCTTCCTTATCTCTCCGGTGTTTAGGGATTTGAAACAATGCCTTGTACGTCATCGGCAAAGTTTTATCTGAAAGCAATACGATCATCGGTTATGCGTATTCAGTTTCATCATCCTCCCTCCGCTCATTGCTAATCATAGTAAGAAATCGGAGTAAATAAAATGCAAATCAGTGCAATGCAGTAAATGAGTGACAACGACATAACTAATTCAGAAGAAATGCATAGTCACTTTATTATCATTACCATTCGAAACATACAATGTTTAATAGCAAGTAGTAACTAACAGAAAAGAAACTACAAATGCAAATGGTAAAAAGTCTGAGGACTGCCAATGTTGAGGACGTCTGCCCGTCTGGATCACTGGCTTCTGGAAACAACCCTCTGAATCTACGAGCTCAAACAGCTGAGAGGTCGTTACGCACAACCAAGACTCCCTCTGGAAAGGAAATACACCCTTGGTCGATCAATTGCTGCACCTTCGCCTGGAAAGCCTTGCAATCTTCAGTTGAATGCCCCAGAGATCCACCATGGTAGCCACACTGAGCATGAGGATCGTACCCTGGAGTGTAAGGCTCTAGCACGGGCTTGAGAGCTTTCGGTTCCACCAAGGAATTCTGAACCAACATCGGAAGAATCTGGCTATACGGCACAGGCACTGGATGGGGAGAAGCGTTCCTTCGTTCCACGAGGCTGCGAGGCCTTTTGTGACCCTGGGGCCGGTATTCTTTCCGCCCAGGAGCAAGAGGTCGTCGTTTCTGAATGGCAACGGTCTCTTGTTTAGACGCTTGCGTCCCTGAGCTTGATCCAGGTAGGAACTGCGAGCGAGGTGATTCAGTCACCAAAGGTTGAGGGACGTATTCGAGATCTTTCTCAGCTTCAGGCAAAGGAGTGGAATCATCCACTTCTCCTGCAGGGTAGGGGATAAACTTTCCCGATGCTCTCATGCCGCCCGGCACAAGCCTAATTGTCCTCGAGTCGATCAGGTCCTGAATCTTATTCCGGAGAGCCTTACATGTTTCAACATGGTGCCCCGGCGCTCCTGAGTGGAAATCACAACGCACGCTTAGATCAACGTCTGATGACCCCTCATCTGGTGGATTTAAGGTCCGAAGCTTGAGAACTCGGTTCTGAACCAACAGCGGCAGCAGCTGGGCATAACTCACAGGTAGTGGGTCCAAAGCTCTATCAAGTAGCTTCTTCTTCTGACCATAACCTTCAGGATTATTCTGAGATGCTCGGCGCGGCTGACGACGAGACAGGCCTCGAGCTTCCTGCTGTGTAGAGGGTCCATGAGGTCCACTTGGCTTCAGCACAGGTGGCACTGACGGTAACGGAGGAAGCACTCTGGTCTCTTCCTTGGGCGCTTGACCACTCTCCTTATCTAACATACTTCTCACCACTCCCATGAGAAAGCTCAGCTGATTCTGCAGCTGCTGATTCTCCTCTCTGAGCACTTGCTGGTCCAGACGCACCGCCTGTATGTCATTCATGACCTGCCCCAGCTGGCTTTGGACTTTCTCTAGTTCAGCTTGTACCTGCTCCATCAATCTGAGCTGCTTGATTCTGAGTCAAACCTGCAAACACAAGGGTTAGAAGACAAGCCCCGACTTCTGTCATGCAAGATGAATTATGCTAATGTCATGGGTGTCTGTACGTTTAGGAGATCACCCCTAATTCTGGTGTCAACGTGCCAACATAGTGTCACTGCAATGATAAGACTGGATCCATTCATGGAAGAAAATATCTCATCTTGCTCGGGACACCAGAATCAGGGTACGAAATGCGCCTGCAGCACAGACACATGCTAATGGAATGCAAACATGAATATGCAATAATGCAAAATGCAGGCATGCAATAATATATCCAGGTGGCTGCTGTGGAGATTCGGTGTCAACAGTCACTGATGAGGAGGAAACCCCGGTGTAAAACCACTGATCTGATCGGCTGAGAATAACCATCTGATAGGATCGAGATCAAAATTCTGCTCTGACAAGCATAAGTGCCTGATAATAAGGACCCGGGATGTATGATCAGAAAGCGTCCGCTGATGAAGTCTTCAGACCCCAAATCAAAAATCTGCCCCCTCAAGAACAAATGCACAGCTGTTGATGAGATCTTCAGACCCCACTCAAAATCTGCCCTATCAAGAACAAACAACAACTGCTGACGAGATCTTCAGACCTCACTCAAAAATCTGCTCCATCCAGAACAAACTTCTGATAATAATACACTGATCAAAGCCTGCTCTATCAAGAACAGACAAACACCTGATGATAAAATCCTCTGATCAAACCCTGCTCCATCGGGAACAGACGAACACCCGATGATAAGATCTTCTGATCAAACCCTTGCTCTATCAAGAACATCTCTGCAACTGAGAACCCAACATAACTGATTTACTGTCAAGAAAACCAGGTAGTCTGGAGGTCAAAGTTTCCTGCAATATCCCAACCCACTCATAGGTATGATGGACCTAATCCACGGACAAAGGTACGGCATCCTATGCGGTCGTCAGCGTCACAGACTTTCATGAGTGACAATACGATTCCCAGAAGGAGTGGCATCGTCAAGTCATGAAGAGGCCTCTCTTAGCTGACTTCCAAATGATCGGTCCCCAGAGTCGACAATCCTCACGTCTGGACTCCTCTCAGATCCTCAGGACCGGAAAGGAGCACCTCTGCAAGAATCTCGTCTGAGCGCAGATTTTCGTAGGGAACTGTGCCTGCTCAGCAGACAGGTTCGTCTACTACTTCTCCGCAACTATATCTAGGTGTGTACTCAAAGCCCAGGTCCGGCTTTTCACTCACAGTAACATCCCTCTCCCACAGCAGCACAGATAATCATATCAAACTGGAAATAAAATGCGGGAAATAAAGTGCGGGAAGTAAAAATGCGATAAATAAACGCAACCCAACAAGCAAACACACAAACGATAGGATTGACTCTCATAGGGAACCGGAGAACCAGAGATTCTGGGTTCGGTCCCCAGCAGAGTCGCCAGCTGTCGCTTGCGCGAAAATAAGGTGCCGGCAAAACAGAAGAGTCGCCACCTTTCGTTATTTATCCCTCAGAGCGGGAAAGGAAACGATCGGAAAAACCTGACGAAAAAGGGTAAGACAAGGTCATCGCAACCATTGTCTGGGTTCGGGAGTCGGTTACGCAAGGGGAAGGTATTAGCACCCCTCACGTCCGTCGTACTCGACGGGATCCTCGCTTGTTTGTTTACTTGGACGGGTTGGTTATAATCTATCTACCTATCAAGGCTGGCTGAAAAAAGAAAAGAAAAATGACTCGGCCAAGCGTCGCACTTTATGCCTACGTATTCCCATCAGAGAATGAGAAATCAGAGTCAACGTAGTTCGGCTAACTACGGGGGAAAAAATGGGGAAGGTTGCTCGCTAGGACATCGCATCCTATGCCTACGTACTTTCATCTGATATGAAAGATCAGAGCAAACGTAGTTCGGGAAGCTACGGGTTAAAATGGCTCAACTAGGAGGGAGACTATCAAGTCCTATTGTTATCATGCCATGGATTCATCCTATGGTTGAGGTTTGAACAGGGAACTCCTAGATGTTGTCATGCATAGGTTTCAACCTAAAAGTCTATCATCAAATCCTCATCAAAGGAAATGAGAGCCCTAAGGGATCATGTCAATGATACACAGAAACAGACAAAAACATCAGCTTTAACAGTAAAATGCATGCAATGCAAGTGAGGGAGGAAATGTGTGTGGGGTTTCAGCCTCCACAAGCTCGTCTCAACCTCAAGCCAGTCATGAAATAACAGCAATCATACTGAAAATAAACAATACGCCATCAAGCAATGAACAGTAAACTGCAGTCATACAGATAAAGGAAATGAAGTACTATCAGGCAAACAAAACTCACATGAGAAATAATCAGCTATTCTCTAACCTAACCCTAATCACAGGATCTAAACAAACCTAAGCAAAACTCTCAAGCAGAACCCTAGGCAGGAAAAATCATTCCCAGCCTTCAAGCTTCACAATAAGCTTACCAAAGAAAGGGAGCTAAGCAATCATACTCATAATGTCTTCCTCAGGAGAACACTAGGAGGTGTGTACTCAGGAGTCATACCCTATGTGTCTCAACCACTGTGATCAGTTTACATCCCTCCTCAGGAGAGATTAAACTCACAAGCAGGCTCCAACATCACTGGATATTTAGGAATCCTATTTAAGCTAGTGGAACTAAGTGAATAGACTCATAGGACCTTCCTCAGGAAAGTACTAGGAGGCTTCCACTTAGGAGTTGTATCCCATGTGGCTCAACAACATGTGATCAGTTTACATTCCTCCTCAGGAGAAATTAAACTCACAAGTTGGCTCCTACATCATTGGATACTTGAGAAATCCTAGATCAACTAGTGGAACTAAGTGAATAGACCCATAGGACCTTCCTCAGGAAAGTACTAGGAGGCTTCCACTTAGGAGCTGTATCCCATGTGGCTCAACAACATGTGATCAGTTTACATTCCTCCTCAGGAGAAATTAAACTCACAAGTTGGCTCCAACATCATTGGATACTTAAGAAAGAGGTGAGAAGGAAGGATGAAAGTCATTCATAGTGCCTTCCTCAGGAAAGTACCATGAACTTCCTTCAAACTTCAGGCTCTCAAACCTCACCAACAGGAAATGAGACAAGCTCTGGGTCTCTGCATCTTGATCTACAAGCTCCTCTTTATGATGCTCACCATCAATATCCTCAAGGCCACACAAGCCCTTCATCAAATTCCTCAGAATGAACCCCACAGATGAACAGATAACCCACTGAACAAATCACATTATCAGGCAATCTTCAGATGATACCTAAAAATTCTAAACTAATGGGGAAAAAAATAACAAATATTCATAAGGGTCCTCAACACCTACTCCTAACATCTACAAAGGTTTCTACCTAAAAATCAAGATAAAACTCAATCAAAGAAAGGAATCATCACCTAAACACCATTCTAAACCCTAATTAGGAAGCCCTAAGTCTACCCTAATTAAACTAATCAAGATTAATTCTAAAAAAATCTAGAAAAAATCCTATGGGGAAGTATGACTAATCATCTAATTGCACCAAAAAGAATGGGTAAAAAAGATTAATGGAAAGTACTAAAACAATTCCTACAAAATCAAACATCAAAATGAAACAATTAAAAAGCTATTTAATTGAAAAATCTACCAAAAATATCAAACATAAAAATAAAATCTCAATTTTATTTCTATAATTTTCTATACATTTTAACCTACACATAGAAAAAAGAAGAAATTAAAAATCATTTTTTACTATTTTATATGAATTATTCAAAAACAGAAAACATTAAAAAGAAAATTAAAAGAAATGAATTAATTAAAAGGGAGGGGGGTATGAATAGCACATCAGACCAGTTAAAATGCATTGGGCCAAATAAAGGGGGGGGGTGCGAAGAGAAACCAAGCCCAGGATGGCTGGTTTAATGAAACGACGCGTTTCATATATTCAAATCTTCCCTCTCTTTTTCAGACGCGCTCACAGCCCTTGGATTGGAATAACTTGTCAAATACTGGGAACGATCCAACGGCTTCCCTTCATCGTCTTCATCAAACTAGGGTTTTGCAGAACCCCTTGCCTCCATGCACGCACGTTCGAGCTCTTCTAGCTCTCTCCACACGCCATGATTTCACATGCTCCCAACACAAAACTTGCTCTGCTAAATGCCTAGAAGAAGATGGTACGACTAGATTTTTCTAACTCCTCCTAGGTTTTTCTAACCGAAAGCTTGAACACCTTGGCATCACCATAGTTAACTGCTATCCAAACTTCAGCAAACTCAAAGCTAAAGATGCACAGTTGATCTACAAGTTATCCTCATCATCCTAATCTATTCTATATCAATTAAAACCCTAAAACAAGCTTGCAATTATTGATTCAAGATTCATGCTCCTGTTACAAAACTTAATGGATTGTGCTATAACCTTCAGGGATCAATCTACTAACCTCCTACACTAATCCTATGGTCAAGAATCCAATTAAAACTTCATAAATATTGAGATTCGAAGAAGAGAAAAACCTGCTCAAGAAATGATGGTGAAGGTTGCTTGCAGTACTTTCAAGGCTTGCAATGGCTTGTATGTGATCCTTAGAAGATGCACTCTCTTCTGTTTGCAAAAGCTTCGAAGGAAACAGCTTGTAATGGCAGAAATCACAACTTTCTTGAACTTGAAGGAACTTTCTTCAATGGTGTTTCTCTCTCTCCTTGGCTTCACTATCCCCAACCTTGCATTCAGTGTATTACCCTCTTTAAATAACAATTGGAAGAATGATCTAGAACTCCTTAGAACCATCTAGAAACTTCATGAAAGTATCATGTGATGATAAGTTCAAAATCTCTTATCTCATGCTCTTACTCCTTATTTTCGTGCCAAATACTCCTTACATGAGATATTCAAGTGTTATGAACCAAAATAAGGCTTTACATTGGCTTGTGTAAAGATTTTCAAAGTTAACTTCATTTGCAAGTAACAAATTAACAAAGAAACCTCATTTTTTGGACCTCAAATGGAAAATCCACTTAAACCAATCTTCTCAAAATGTTTTTTCCAATCAAAATGATATATTGGATGACCTATTTTGGATTTGTGGATCTTCCAAAACACTTTTCAATTTCAACTTTTCAAAGTTATAAGTCATTTTTAGTTCATTTTTGACCAATCATGGAATCTTGTGCTATGAGCTTTTTCAACAATTTGTGACCTTCTTTCTAGACTCAAAATCACATTTTGAGCAACTTTCATGTTTTAAGTTTTTCCATTTGAGGCTTGGAAATAGGAGTTTTAGGTATTGGCTAAAATGACCTATAACTGACAAATGACCAAAATACCCTTGCCTTGTTCAAACCATAAGTTGAGTTCCACAAATCCAATCAAGGACTTCTACCACTCAAATTAAAGCTAAGAACATCCTCTTCAACATTCATGTTGACCAAGAAACCATAGGAATCAACCTACTAGGGCAAAAGTTGTCTGGAAGTTGGGTGACTTTCAAGGACCCAGATTCACACACCTCTGCTGACCTGTAATTTGCCAAAACCATAACTTGAGCTCTGTAACTCCTATCAAGGACTTCCACCACTCAAATTAAAGCTTAGAACAAGCTCTACAACATTCATGTTGTGGGGAAAATGAGATATCAAACACATCTAGTGCTAAAACTGCCTGGAAGATAGGGATCACATTAGGGTTTTTTCACTGACAGTCCTCAGAAACCCTAACCCAGAACTTCTCAAACTCCTCAATCATGATGAGTTGGTCTAGGAATCATCTTTATATAATCTCTATGCATCATTCCATGATCTCATGGCCCTTGGATTAAGTCTCAACCTTCTCCAAATCTTCAGCTGGTCTAGGGTTGACCCAGTCAAAACCCTAATTCTATCATTCATGGTTGAATCTCCTGAATTCTTGCATAATGACCTCTCTGGGCTTCATGAAGGCTATCAAGACATCTCATAGGCTCTCCCAAAACATCAAATTCATTCTCAAAGTCTCAGAACCACCTGAGGAGCACCCACAACTTTCAAACTGTGAAGCACACAACCCTGGTTTCAACCAACTCCTCTGAGGATCTCTTGAACTTTCTGATGAAGGTATCAACTTTCAAACATTCCATGAATGAATAGATGTTGGTCAAATTTTGGGGTGCAACAGCCTGGACTCTCTTTTTTCTGTCCAGCGGGTCAATTTCAAGCAAAGTATTTTTTAACTGCGTCCGAATTCACAGGCGACGTAAAGTCTTCACCGTCCATGGTGGTCAACAATAAAGCCCCTTCTGAAAAGACTTTTCTGACAACGTATGGCCCTTCGTAGTTGGGGGTCCACTTGCCCCTGTGATCTGCCTGTGGCGGGAGAATCCTCTTCAGCACAACGTCGCCCGTCTGAAAGCTCCGAGGATGTATCTTCTTATCATATGCTTTCTTCATTCGGCTCTGGTACAAACGACCGTACGTTAGAGAAGCTAGCCTCTTCTCATCCATTAAACTTAGCTGGTTCAACATGTCTTTCACCCATTCTGCCTCATCTAGTTGGACATCTCGTAATACTCTCAGTGAAGGAATCTCAACTTCCAGTGGTAACACTGCTTCCATTCCATATACCAACGAGAACGGGGTTGCCCCGGTTGATGTGCGTACCGTCGTACGATAACCGTGTAAAGCAAAAGGTAGCATCTCATGCCAGTCCTTATAGGTCACCACCATCTTCTGAACAATCTTCTTTATATTCTTATTGGCCGCCTCAACGGCGCCATTCATCTTGGGTCGATAAGGGGAAGAGTTGTGATGCTCGATCTTAAAATTCTGACACAGCTCCTTCATCATTTTGTTATTCAAGTTTGAACCGTTGTCGGTAATTATCCGCTCAGGGATCCCATATCTGCAAATGATATCTCTCTTGATGAATCTGGCTACCACCTGCTTTGTCACATTTGCATAAGAGGCCGCTTCCACCCACTTGGTAAAATAATCGATTGCTACTAGAATGAACCGGTGTCCATTAGAAGTCGTCGGCTCGATCTTTCCAATCATATCGATTCCCCACATCGAGAATGGCCATGGAGATGACATCACATTCAGAGGACTTGGAGGCACATGGATCTTATCTGCATAGATCTGGCACTTATGACACTTCCTCGCGAACTTGAAACAATCAGTTTCCATAGTTAGCCAAAAATAACCTACCCGAAGCAGCTTCCTCGTCATAGCATGCCCACCCGCATGCGTACCAAATGTACCCTTATGTATTTCCTCCATGAGCAGCTTCGCCTCTTTCTCATCTACACAACGTAGCAACACCAAGTCGTGATTTCTTCTGTATAAGACACCGTCCGGATTCAAATAGAAATTACCCGCCAATCTCCTGAGAGTCTTCTGATCGTGACTGGATGCCCCAGCCGGATACTCTTTATTTTTCAGGAAGTTAAGGATATCGAAATACCACGGTTTATCATCAGATGCTTCGCCAATGGCAAACACGAAGGCAGGTCTGTCAAGCCGAGAGATAACAATTCTGGGAGCCTCATTTCAGAAGTTGACTTTGTACATGGATGACAAAGTGGCCAGGGCGTCAGCCATCTGATTCTCTGCTCGCGGTACATGATGCAATTCAACCTTGTCAAAGAAAGGCAACAACCTCCTCGCGTAATTCATGTACGGTATCAAATTAGGCTGGCGTGTCTCCCATTCCCCTTTTATTTGATTCACCACCAGAGCTGAGTCTCCGTATACATCCAGATTTTTGATTCACAAATCAATGGCTTCTTCAAGCCCCATGATACAAGCTTCGTATTCGGCTTCATTATTGGTAACTGGAAAGGTCAATCGAGCGGTAAACGGGATGTGCGACCCGTGTGGAGTAGTGATGATTGCCCCTATTCCGCTACCGTAGGCGTTTACAGCTCCGTCAAAGATCAACTTCCACTTGGAACCCAATTCTGGTCCTTTGTCTGGCAACGGCTCTTCACAATCTTTCATCTTTAGGTACATGATATCCTCGTCAGGAAAATCAAACCTCATCGATTGGTAATCCTCAATAGGCTGCTCTGCCAAGTACTCAGACAATACACTCCCCTTTATAGCCTTCTGTGAGACATACTGGATGTCACATTCAGTCAAAACCATCTGCCAACGGGCGATTCTCCCCGATAATGCCTGCTTTTCGAATACATATTTGATAGGATCCATCTTCGAGATGAGCATGGTTGTATGATTCAGCATGTATTGCCTCAAACGCTTGGCGGCCCAGGCTAGCGCGCAACAAGTTTTTTCGAGCATTGAATATCGAGATTCACATTCAGTAAACTTCTTACTCAAGTAGTATATTGCATGCTCTTTTCTTCCTGTCTCGTTGTGTTGACCGAGAACACAACCCATACTTCCCTCAAGAACCGTCAAATACATAATCAAGGGTCTCCCTGCCACTGGGGGTATCAAAATAGGAGGCTCCTGCAAATACTGTTTTATTTTATCGAACGCCTTTTGACAATTTTCATTCCATGTTACAGCTTGGCCTTTTTTCAACAGCTTGAACAATGGCTCACACGTAGCTGTCAGGTGAGATATGAACCGAGCGATGTAGTTCAACCTACCTAGAAACCCGCACACCTCTTTCTCTGTTCTAGGCGTCGGCATCTCTTGTATTGCTTTTATTTTTGCAGGATCAACCTCTATTCCTTTTTCGCTCACGATAAACCCCAGCAGTTTACCCGATCTCACCCCGAAGGTGCACTTGTTAGGGTTCAGTCTCAGCCTGAACTTCCTAAGCCTTTTGAATAACTTCAGCAGATTCACCAAATGCTCTTCCTCCGTCTGGGATTTGGCAATCATATCATCGACATAAACTTCGATCTCTTTATGCATCATATCATGGAAAAGAGTTGTCATTGCACGCTGATACGTTGCCCCAGCATTCTTCAATCCGAAGGGCATCACTTTGTAACAAAATGTTCCCCAAGGTGTGATGAAAGTAGTCTTCTCCATATCTTCTGGTGCCATTTTAATCTGATTATAGCCCGAGAAGCCATCCATGAAGGAGAATACGGAGAATTGAGCAGTGTTGTCAACCAGCACATCGATGTGAGGGAGCGGAAAATCATCTTTCGGGCTCGCTTTGTTCAAATCACGGTAATCTACGCACATTCTCACTTTACCGTCTTTCTTTGGCACTGGTACAATATTAGCGACCCATGAGGGATATTTTGTAACAGCTAGGAAACCAGCATCCCACTGCTTTTGAACCTCCTCCTTAATTTTCACTGCCATATCAGGTCTAGTTCTGCGAAGCTTCTGCTTGACCGGCGGACATTCTTCTTTTAACGGCAGCGGTGCACCACCATATCTGTATCAAGCCCAGGCATGTCTTCGTACGACCAAGCGAACACATCACTGTACTCTCTGAGCATTTCAACCAGTCTTCGCTTGACGTCGCTCTGCAGCGCGGCTCCTATACGGATGTTCTTTTCAACCCCTTCCGACCCCAGGTTAATAATTTCGATGACCTCCTCATGAGGCAGAATGACTCATTTTTCTTGCTTTACCAACCAAGACAATTCTTCGGGAACATCTCCATCTTCAACAATCTCTTCTTCGGCCTGAAATACCGGGTGCTCAAAGTCGAGACGAGTCATAGGCGGTTCAATGATGTCATCTGAAAATGTTATCCTGCAAAAGGAATGGTTAAATGCTTCAAAATGCGTACAAAGCGAATAACCACGTTGCCATTTTATTGTAAAACACAAAACAGAAAAAACAGAGATCGCAATATTTGTACATGAAAAAAACGCCTTTTATTTAATGATTAAACAACGCAATATACATAACAGCACGACCCTAAGCAAAATCATGATGCCTCGGGTAAGACACCAGATTGTTCACCAATTAAGAAAACAAAGTATTACTGTTTGAGAGTCACAAGAACAATCTCCTGAATAAACCAATTGCATAATCCTTGTCCTGACACGCTCGGCTGAATCCAGGCGTCCATGTCGCATTCGCTGTCTCCTTCTTCGGAATCTGAAACAGCGTTGATGGCCTCGTGACACACTCCACTAGCGGTGATTGTTATCGGTCCTCTGAAACGGGGTGCCCCTGCAGCAGGCGTTGATGACGACGGTTGATATCCCAGCCCAAATCGGTCCATCTTCACGGGAATATCCAGAACCTTGCCCCAGCCCTTTGTCTCGCCAGCCTCCACTAGAGCTTGAGCTTCCTTATATGACGAGACGGCTACCTCTGACGCTTTACTCGGCCCAGGACCTTTGTCTTTGATGCGCAACCCTTCAAAAGCTTGACAGGGTGTTTCATGAATCTTGCCTTCGACTTCTACATACTTGAATGATGACAGATGGCTAACCAATATATCTTCTTCTCCACAGACTGTGACCACACTGTCCCCTACCATGTATTTCAGCTTTTGGTGCAAGGTAGACGTGACTGCCTCAGCACCATGGATCCAGGGTCGTCCAAAAAGGCAGCTGTATGCTGGCTGGATATCCATAATATAAAATTCAGTCGCGAAAACCTCCGGCCCCACCTGTAGAGGTAATGTTATGGATCCAAAGACTGTTCTTCGTGTTCCATCAAATGCCCTGACTACCAGATCACTAGGCGTACAAATGATCCCCCTGATGTCCAGTTTCATCATTGCTTTCTTGGGCAGCATGTTCAAGGAAGATCCGGTGTCTACCAATACATGAGACATGACTGAGCCCCGACACTCAACTGAGACGTGCAACGCCATATTATGCTCTCTCCCCTCCGGGGTCAAATCAAAGTCTATAAATCCCAAGCTATGGCCTGCGTTCACATGCGCCAACACCTCCTCCAGCTGATTCACGGAAACATCTTGGGGTACGAAGGACGTATCCAGAACTTTCAACAATGCATTTCTGTGAGCTTCGGAACACAATAGTAACGACATTATGGATATCTTTGACGGCGTCTGTTGAAGGTGCTCAACAATCTTATAATCACTCTTACGAATAAGGCGCATGAACTCTTCTACATCCTTCGATGACGTTTCTTTTTCGTTCCTTTGCACCAGGACATTCTCATTCATCTTTCCTTTTCCCTTCGCCAGTCGTTCAGCCTCTACCTCAGGCAATATAAAGATTCTCCCACTTCTTGTCATCCCTCCGGTACCGACGACGTTGTCTACAACCTCAACTGGCGGCTTACTAACATCAATTTTCACCCCATCACAGTACACTTCCAACCCATAGGTCCAGGGGACTGCCTTAGTGCTCTCGTAAGGGATTGGTCCTGCCTTGGTGATAGTGATCGGCGGTCGCCTGGCTGGCGCCGTTATAGTTATTGTTTTTCGGGGAATCGTCACAGTGGCTACATCACTTCGCCTGTCTGCTAATACCTCTGCAGGTTCTTCAACTGCCGTTCGGTCGAATTGCAATGTGCCTCCATCTATTAAGGTCTGAATACCCTTCTTCAATTCAGCACACCCCCCAACTTGGGTCCAGCACTCTAAACAATACTCGTCGCAACCTGGATACACATCTCCTTGCAATAACCTTCTCTTTATCTCACATAACGGTGTCTTTAGGTCATCAACATTCATAATCAAGTTCAAACCCTCCTTAAAATGACATTTGCCCCATGGTTGGGCATGGGCTTTTGCACTATGTTCGGACCCGCCTGTCCAAAATTGATAACCTTACTATCCAATAGATCCTGCACCACATGCTTGAACGCGTGGCAACCCTCTATATCGTGGCCAGGAGCCCCGGAGTGGAATTCGCAGTACTTGTTCGCATCGTAACCGTACGGAGGAGTGCCTGTTATTGGCGTTATAGTTCTCTTTTCTACCAAGTTCAAACCCAGTAACGTCTGTAGCAATTCTGCATACGTCGAAGGAGGCTTTTCAAACACCCTCCTTGGTCTGCCCCCCTGGATTTTGCGCTGGGCAGGATGTACCCCCTGTTGTGGCTGCTGTTGTTGTTGTATTGGTTGTTGCTGAAATGAAATAGTAACACTTGCCACCTGCGGCGGCTGATTGTATTGGTTTCGACCTCTGCCCCGGCCTCGGCCTCGGCCCCTAAACACTGCACTTGCATCACCTTGACGGCGCCCACCGAAAGCCCTTCTGTTACTACCAGCTGAAGTGGATTCCTCAGCTTGGAATCTTCCCTGCTTAATATTGCTTTCAATCTTCTCTCCCATCAGGATTAAGTCTGAAAAACTGCCCAAAGAAGTATGAAACAACTTGTCATAAAACATGCCAGTAAATGTTCCTATGAACATATCATTCATTTCTTTGTCCTCTAAAGGAGGATGAACTCTAGCAGCCATGTCGCGCCATCTCTGCGCATACTCTTTGAAGCTCTCGCCCTTCTTCTGGGACAACCCCTGCAACTGGACCCGGTTGGGTGCCAAGTCACTGTTGTACTTATAGTGAGCCACAAACGCTTCAGCCAGCTGCTTCCATGTCTTTATCTGAGTTGGTTCCAATCCCATATACCACTCAAGGGAAGGACCAGACAAGCTATCTTGAAAGAAATGCATCAGCATCCTCTCATCGTTTGAATACGCCGACATCCTTCTGTAGTATGACCGCACGTGCACCTTTGGACAGGTATCCCCCTTATATTTGTCGAATGTGGGAGCTTTGAATTTTATTGGTACCCTCAGGCCAGGCACCAGACCCATTGTAGTCATATCTAAGCCAACAGCACTTTGATTTACGACCCCCTTCATCTGCTCCTCGAGCATCTTGATTCTCTGAGAGTCATCCATAGGACCTTCGAAACCTCCACCGGAGAAAGCATCCTCTTGCTAGTCTTCTTGCCAATTACCGTTCCCAGTTCCGTATCCATCGTACCCGTTGTTACGGCCAACTCTAGTCTGATTCATCACAGGGCCTCGCCCCCTGTTACCATATCCCGGAGCGACTCCTGCAGGTCCAAAAGCCATTAACCCCGCGCCATTTCCATTTCCGAATCCGCCATAACCCTGATTAGTCACACCAAATCCGTCCTGTCCGAAACCTTGAGCGTTGAAGCCGTACTTCCCAGCATGATCAAACCCCTGGTCATTGAAGCCGAATCCATTATTACCGAAGCCATTACCTCCCATATTATCACCCAGGTTGACATCTCCGAACCCAACGTTGTTGACGACAGTCTCGTTACCGATTCCAACGTTACCGATCCCGGCGGTAGCGCCGTTGTTCACATTGACAGCGGGTATGTTTACCACAGGTGGAGCCACCGGTGTGGGGGTACCATCCCCGTGAATAGTGTCGACTCGCACAGAATTATGGTCTTCATTTCCGTGCCCAGCATTTCTTACCAACAAAGGCTGTACCAAAGCTTGCAAATTCTCCTGGCCTTCCGCAATGGTCTTCATTGTCTGCATGAATAGCGCCAGCTTCTCACGCATGTCCTGCATTTCATTCTGCATTTGATCCATAATTCTTTGGCAGTTGGTACGAGTGGAGTATCGGTGCGGGCGCTGACCTTCAATCCTGAAAAGACCTGGTACAGTGCAAGAAATGAGGTACAGTTCAATAATCACCTGTAATGCAATATGAATGTGAATGCAATGCAACATGTGTCTGTGCATTAGGGCGTATCTTTTCCCGATTCTAGTGCGAATGTGCCAGTGCAGTGACAGTGCTAGCAATACGATGTTCGGAGCCGAACCATAGAAAACACCTCATATATTGCAGAGAAATCCATTAAGCCAAGAATACAATATCACTGAGTGTACAATAAGAAGGCATGACCTCGACCAACAATCCTGGTGATGGTCAGCACAAATGCAAATAAAGCATACACATCAATACATGAAATGGTCAAGTGCTCCCATATGCCTGGTACTCCTCTAATAACTTCTTAGTCTCTGGATGACTTGGTCGGGTAAGCAGACCCTCAACAAGTAGATCTCTCCGCTTGAGAACACGTCGCAAATCACTGGCAGATTCCTCCCATGCCCCTTCTCCGAAGCGATCCTCTAGCTTCCGCTTCTGAGACACAGCTTCTTTCTTGCCCTCGATGGCCTTGTTCAATGCATTCTGGAGACTATATCTTGTCATTACCTCTTCTTCATACTTCTTAGTGCTAGCCTTCAACTGTTCTTCGAGTTCAGAAATTTGCTGCTTCAATTTGTCTTCCCTCTTTTTATTGTTGGTTAGCGTAGCATTCCACGTCTTGTTGCAAGAAGAGATTTCCCGGTGGGCGGCATCGAGTGCTTTCTTTTTGGACTCCAACATGTCATGAGAGCTTCTGAACTCTTTCCCTAGGCGTTCACACTTCTTCTTCTCTTCAGTCAATTCAGCACCTAGCCTGTTTACTAACTCAATCTGTTGTTGGAAAGAATGCACAACCTTGTTCTTCTCACTACGCATCTGAGCCAGTTCCTTTTCTAACCCTTCATTGATCTTCATCAATGCTTCTTTTTCTTTTACAACTCGCTCGTAGACCTCCATAGTAACAGTGGTTGGTTCTTCCACCGGAATATGAACAGGGACTGGTGCAGCTGGAAATGGCATCAGTAACTGTCTTGCTCTCTTTTGGATCCAAACTTTGTATGGTACATAAGCCTGACAATCATTCTTCCCCAACAGTGGCTTCCCTCTTTTGTTGATACGCATCCAGGCGTGCTGAAGCTTGGCTAGTAACTCTCCATTCAAATCACCGGTGAAGTACAGAGATTCATGTACTTCTTCCTCCTTAGGTGGGTTCTTCAACGCGTATCCAAACTGGCGAACGAACAGAGATGGGTTATAATTGATGCACCCTTTTCTTCCTATCAACGGAACATTAGGATACCCAGAACAACTGAAAATAAGCTCAGACCCCAGCAAGTCTCGGTCGAACCACTCAATGTCTTCAGAAGATAGTCTCATCAGGCGCTCTGGCCAATCAGCTGTAGTTGCACTATCTACAAAAGGTCCCTTCAGGGGGAGATGGCTCTTAAACCACATGTACAACAAAGGCACACAACAAGAGATGTTCTTGCCTCTCCTATTCTCATTTCTGTAGTGCATCGAATGGTAGAAGTCCCCGATTAATGTGGGTACAGGGTTGCCAGCAGCAAACAAATGAAATGCATCCATGTCCACGAAGTTCGGGAAATTGGGAAACAGCATTATCCCATAAATGCACAGAGCCAATACAGCGTTAAAAACCATCCAACATCCATTCTTGGCGTATTCCTGAGCCTTACCAATCAGAAACTGGAGGGAGAAACCTGGAACCCCGCGCCAAGAAGTCATCAACAGCTCAGAAGCATTCATGTGCAAGGCCTTAGCTAAGTCCTCCAACTTGGGCTCAACGGCAGAGTGAATGAAGGGAACCTTATTCTGTACTGGTAGCTCAATAAACTCTGCATACTCTTCCATGGTAGGCCCCAAAATAAAGTCAACGAATGTGAAACATCTCAAAGCAGGGTCATAGAATTGCATCAGTGTATATAGCCCATTCAGTTCATCATCAGTTGGTTTGTGAACCAATCTCAACAGCCTTCCGTAACTCTGCCTGAAGCTTCTACGGACATCCTCATCAGCAAGAGAAATCAGACCCAGGAGGGGAGTAATATCAGGGATAGGTAACTTGTAGGCAACTGTCATCCTCAAACCAGCCATGATCAATACTCAGAAGTCCAGACACTAGAACCAGGGAATATGCAAATGCACCTGCAGCACAGACACACGTTAATGGGATGTAATGATAATGGTTATGCAAACAATGCAATGCAAATAAAATGCAACAGGGACCAAATGCCATGGCTGAGAAGCCTGAACCACATCACAAGTCTCAGATAGACCATCCAGAATTCCTCAAACCCTGGTCTTGGACAGACCCAAAATAAAGCTTCAACTCTGATCTCTGACAGACCCCATACATAGGCTCCAATCAAACCTCAGACCCAATAATTACTCCAACTTGGTCTCTGACAGACCCCAATAACTGTCCATAGGTATCCTGAATCTCAGATCAAGAATAAACCGGTATCTGGAGGTCTAGTTACCTGCATAACCCAAACCCTCTCACAGGTAGGTGTCCTAGTAACTGACAATGGTATGGCATCCTATGCGGTCGTCGGTGTCACAGACTTTCAGGGTTGATGATACGATTCCCAGAAGGAGTGGCATCATCAAATCCTGAAGAGGCCTCACTTAGCCGACTTCCAAATGATCGGTTCCCAGAGTCGACAATCCAACTAACCAGCAACCCGAGCCACCCAAAGGGCAGGACAGGAGGCCAACCAGAAGAACCTCGTCTGAGTGTGGATTTCGCGGGACACTAGGACATGCAAAGAACGTGCGCGCCCACTAATTTCCACTCTAATTCTATGTGCACTCAAGCCCAGGTCCGGCTTATCTCTCAATCATAGAACACCCGTCACAACCCCAATACAGCAATAATAACAATAATATAATGCTGAAAGTAAATGACGGAAATATAAAATCCATACAAATTCCTCGACGGGAAAACAAGCGCTAGGATTGACTCGCTTAAGGGACGTTGGATCCCAAATGCATAAGGAACTATCGCAGTCCTTAGCAGCCAGGGGACGTTGGATCCCCAGCAGAGTCGCCAACTGTCGCTACTGTGAAAATCGGCGCCGGCTGAACAGAAGAGTTGCCACCGCGCGTTATTTATCCCAAAGAGGGGAAAGGAAACGCTCGAGGTAAACCTACCGCAAAACGGGGAAAGGAATGGTCATCGCAACCAAATCCTGGATTTGGGAGTCGGTTACGCAAGGGGAAGGTATTAGCACCCCTCATGTCCGTCGTACTCGACGGGATCCACGCTTGTTTTCTGGTACGGATTGTTATTCTATCTACTCTACAGGTCTGGGGTTAAAAGAAAATAAAATGACTCGGCAAAGTATCACACTTTATGCCTACGTATTCCCGTATGGAACGAGAAATCAGAGTCAACGTAGTTCGCCTATCTACGGGAAAGGAGGGGAAGGTTGCTCGCTAGGATATCGCATCCTATGCCTACGTACTTTCATACAACATGAAAGATCAGAGCAAACGTAGTTCGGGCCACGCACGACACAAGTCTGTCTCGATTGTTTTTATCTCCTTCTAAAAAAGGGTTTTCCTGATTACTGGTCCAAGCGGACAAAAATGACGTTTTGAGGAGTTCACATTCTTTTACGGAAGAAGTGTCTTTTATTGTGTTTGAAATCTTATTGTGTTTTTCTGTTTGTTTTGAGAAAGAAGAGACAGCACTCTAACCTATGGTTGCAAAGGGAATCACACTAACCTAATGTTATCATGCATGGGTTAAGACCTAATGTCTATCATGCTCCTCTCTTGCGCAGAGAGAAACAGAGATCCTAAGGGAATAGACGGAAACAGCAACAATAGCAAATATACAATAAAGCAGTAAAATGCATGGATGCAGCAATGCAAGCGAGGCAAGGGAGTCCCACTCAACCTCGAACCTAGAAAACAACAGGCAAAAGCGAACAAAATTCGCTTTCAACCTAACAGATTAAATGGCAAACAATACAGTCAGGGAAATTCAAACAATACATCAAAAATTATAAACAACAAAAATAAACAGCCAACAACAGCTCTTCATCAACAAGCTTCATGCAAAGTCTCTGTCAATCTTTCAATGGCTTTTCTTCAAGTCTCACTCTCCAAGATGAGAAACAGTTAAGAGGATGAACTGGAATGTTAAACAGTTAGTTGACCACCAAAGGTGGCAAACAGACTGTTAACAATAAGTAGAAGGTTTCTCTCAAGAGTTCTATCTCTTAGACACTGTCACCAAGCCTTCCAAAGGAAGGGGGTGAGTGTCCTAGAGAGACTCTGCATCATAGAGAGGGATGGAGGCAAACAAGACCTTCAATGTTTGTGAATCAAGTGGCTATTCTAGAGCTCTACCTAACTCCTAGATCCTATAACCTTCAACAGCTGCCAGCAAGATATACTCTTCATCAACTCTGGAAATTGGTCTTCATTCTTTCAGTCTTCAAGGGGCTTCATCAACAAAGTCTTCACTCAAACCCAAACCCCAAGCAGGCCCAATACCCCACACAGTCAAATAATAACCCTAGAAGGGCACACCACACAATCAAGCAAATACAGGAAATATACTAGTAGTAATAGTAGAATAGGAGAAGTCTAATATTTTCTAAGGGAGCTGTTACTTACCCTCAATACCCCTATAGTCCCATACCTCAAAATTCAAACTACAACTCCTAAAAGAAATGATCCATCACACCTATATCACACTTAAACCCTAATTTGATTCCCCTAATCACACCTAAACAAACCATCTAAAATTTAATCCTGAAATCATGAATAAAAATCAAGGGGACACCTAATATATGTATCTAATTATACTAAAAAAATTGGCCTAAAAAGATTATGAGAAGCACCTAAAAGAAATTCTACAAAACTATATACAAATTAAAAGCATTTAAAAAGGCATTAAAAGAAAAAATATGCAAAAAATATTAAAAGAAAATAAAATGGAAATTTTATTACATGATATTTTTCTACACAGAAATATGAAAATGATAAAAAAACAACCAATCAAAAATATGGAATTTTCAATTTGTTATGAATTTTCAAACAATTAAGAAAAATAAAAGAAATTGAAATGAATTAAAATGGGCTAGGGGTGCAGTTAGAAATGATTTGCATTGAAAAATGAATGATGGGCCCAGACTGGGGGTGCGCGTAGCAAGGCGCGCCTGGGCCCAGTTTGATCAAAAAAACTCAAAAAAGAAAATAAAACGAAAACGGTGCCGGAAGTAAAAAACTCAGTTCAATTGGAAATGGGCCTGGATATTGGGGGTGTGGCTAGCAATTGCACTTAAGCCCAGCAAAGTCGTTTAATGAAACGACGCGTTTTGGCTTCAGACTCTTCCCTCTCATTTCAACTTCAAACCTGGGCCGTGCGATCAAATTCTCAGTCAACCATGAAGACCTCATCCAACGCCTGAGGTGTTTCTTCTCCAATGGAATGCTAGGGTTTATGAAACAGCCATGGAAATGGAACTTCATGCATCATCTTCTCCTCACTCGTACATGCTCAATTCTTCATCAAATCCCAACGTGCAAAAAAGCAAAATCACTCCAAATTCATCACTGAATCCATCTATAGTATTGGTTTCAATTGATATCCATTCTTGCATGAAACACGATCACTGCCTCAAAATTACTCAGAATTTTCATCATCACTAATCCATGATCTGAGTACACTAAACTCTTCATGGCCTTGCACTGATCAATAATCACTATCAACTTAAGATTCTAACAACCTAATCACCAAGTTCTAGGTCTCAACAGAATTTGTGCTCCAATGTCAAACTCCATGAAATGCTCTCAAATTCACTGGAAATGATCATCTACCTATGCCTAACAGTTCTAACCTAATGATTCTACATCATGCTATCAATTCTAAGCTAATTAGAAGAAAACACTAACCTGGTGCAAAATTGAAAACAGATGGATGATCTCTTGGATTCACAACTTGCAATGCTTTGGACTTGATCAATGGAGGTGGATCTTGATACTGTATGCACTTGTTCTTGCTTAAACACCTTGGATTCTTGTAACCAATTCCTTTTGCAATTTGGAGGTGAAAGTGGTATAGCATGATTCTTGTAATTTCTGCTTCAGATCTTGCTTGCAATGTACTCAGGGATGATTCTTGAATGAAATTGGATCATAACATTGAATGAATGAAGGAGAATTGAGAAGTTTGGAATGAATTTGCAAAAATGCAAAATGGAGTGAAACTTGGTGTTTTGGATCAAAATGAAGTGCAACCCTGCATTGAAGGGGCTCTAGGGTTTATATAGATGCTCATGGAAACATCTAGAACTTGCTGGAAACTTCTTGTACACCAATCCCTTGTGTTTTGGCATGTGTTACTTTAATCATAAGCAAGCCATAATATCTCTCAAACTTTAAACTAAACTCAAAAATCCACTATTGCCAATGTTCTCAAAACATTCTTTCCAATCAAAATGACCTATAATTTCATCCCATTTGGACATGTTATGAAAAATCTCATTTTTAGGTCACTTTTATTCATTAAATTCACCTTTTAATTGACCAAATTTGCAATCTTGAGCTATGAGCATTTTTCAACTTCCATGACCACTTTTCTAGACTCAAAATGTCATTTGGAACAACTTTGATGTTGTTAAGTTTTTCATTTGAAGCTTCCTTGTATGAGTTTTAGGCATATGCTTGAAATGACCTGTAATTTCCTAATGACCAAAATACCCTTTGCTTGCCAAGGTCATAAGTAGAGTTCCACACATCATATGAAGGCATACCATACCTTTCTAGAAATCTAAGATCATGAGGAACAACTCTCATGTTGACCAGAAATCCATTTGAAAGCTCCTTGAGGGGTAAAAGTTGCTTGGAAGACAAGTAACTTTCACAGACAAAATTTCAGATGCCTCAGATGACCTGTAACTTGCAAGGACCATAACTTGAGTTCTATAAATCTCCTTGATGTCTTCCACCACTCAAATTAAAGGTCTTGGGATCCTCTACAAGTTTTATGTTGGACAAGGATCCATTTGAAGCTTGAATTTTGACTTATCTTGCTTGGAAGTTTGACCTAAACCAGGGGATTTTACACAGAAACCCTAATTTAGAAACTCCTCTTCTTCTTGATTCCTCTTGATTTCTCTTTGGCACAACACCACATCCATATCTACATGTCAAATGATGAACCCCACATCTTTCAAATAGACCTTGATGACTTTCAATCAAGCATTTGACCTAAGGTTGACCCAGGGTTGACCCAGATGAAACCCTAGTTGACTGTCTTCAACTGCAACTCTTGTGATCATATCAATGACTTGTCTCACTTTCAAAATGACTCTCTATGTCCTCCATGATGTCTGTATACCCTCCATGCTCAATTCACAGCTCACAACTTCTTTGATGATCTTCAAATACACTCAACATAGGAGATAGATCCACTGATTGGTCCACTGACTTCCCTAGGTTTCAATTTCTTTCTGATGACTTGGATAGGCTTGAATTTGAATAAAAACCTCTTGATAGGCTCATAGAGATAAGAATAGTACTTGGTCCCTTGCTAGATGGCTTGCTATGCTATGCTATGCAAATGATTAGACTATGTACATGACTTTTTATGCAAATGACAATGCAATTGAAACATAAACCAAGTGAGATAAGTTGAGCAAATTTTAGGGTGCAACAGAATCCAAGTTAATCAAACTCCAGAGTGCACCTACATACATCAGACAAAGTATGTTAAAGAACTTCTGAAGAAATTCAACATGTCTGACAGCAAGCTGGCAAAGACTCCAATGCATCCTACTAGCTCACTTGGCAAAGAAGAGGTAAGTAAGAAAGTAGACCAGAAGCTCTACAGAGGTATGATTGGCTCTCTTCTTTATCTTACTGCTTCTAGACCTGACATATTGTTCAGTGTTTTTCTGTGTGCTAGATTCCAATCAGATCCTAGAGAATCACACTTGACAGCTGTCAAGAGGATTCTAAGGTATCTGAAAGGTACTTCTAATGTGGGTTTGTGTTACAGAAAATCTGAAAATTTCAAATTAGTTGGATTCTGTGATGCTGACTATGCTGGAGACAGAGTAGAAAGAAAAAGTACTTCTGGAAGTTGTCAATTTCTAGGAAGAAATCTAATCTCCTGGTACAGCAAGAAGCAACCCACAATTGCACTTTCAACCACAGAGGCTGAATACATTGCTGCTGCTGGATGTAGCACGCAGATGCTCTGGATGAAAAGTCAACTAGAAGATTATCAAATTTTTGAGAGTAACATTTCTATCTTTTGTGATAATACTTCTGCTATATGTTTGTCCAAGAATCCCATTTTACATTCTAAGGCAAAACATATAGAAATTAAGCATCATTTCATCAGAGACTATGTTCAGAAGGGAATCATAAACTTAGCCTTTGTTGATACAGATCATCAATGGGCAGATATTTTTACAAAACCCCTTGTTGAAGATAGATTCAATTTTATTCTAAAAAATATTGGTATGGATTTTTGTCCAGAATGATATTTATCAGAAGCAAATTGTCACAGATGCAAAAATGCTTAATTCATCTGAAGTATTTCTTCTGTTTATTTATTCTATTCTGATTAATATTTCTGATGTGAAACTCCGAACTAACCATCTTTAGAAGATCTGAACGTTGGCTAACGTTTCATTTCTTGAAAGAATTCAGAACAGCATGCAAGTAAACACGTGTCACACAAAATCTGAAGAGGTGGCGTGTACATAACTGAAGAGACGTTTGAGGTGAAATTTGAATAGTAAAAATCTTGGTTTTCCCCCCAAAATTGTCAGAAGCATTTATTTTTTGAAATGATTTTATTCTTCTTCATTTAATGCTTGCTTAAACGTGCGTTTTTCTGACTTTTGATGTGCCTGAGTGTTTAGTATAAATACTTGTTGTGTATTCACTTTCACACTTTTCACTCTCAGAATTTACATGCGTTTTCATTTCTTGTTCTCTCTGCATAAAAACTCAAAACCTAAGTGTTTGAAAAAGCATTCTTCAATGGCGTCTTCTTCATCAACAACTGCTCAGTTCCAATCTACAATGGCTGCTGTGACTTCAGATAACTTAGGTGCTGCTCCATATTCTCCTCCCAAGAGAACTCTTCTCACACATATTGATAAACTAGAAGTGCTGTGTGAATCTATGGTTGAATTTGATTCTCTGGCTGACAATGGGTTTGATTTTTTCTCCATTGTTAGAGCTCAAGGTTGGGTGAAATACTTTGATAGGTTGTTTGGACCAGTTTACCCTCTACTTGTGAAGGAATTCTGGATTCATGCATCTGTTTATCCCAAGTTTATTTTATCATCTGTGCTGGGAAAATAGATTATCATCACAGAGGATCTGATAAGAAGATTGATTGGTTATGAAGAAACAGATGGTGTTTCCCACTTGCCAGCTGGGTGTGTGGATATGGAAGAGGTTTATGAGGAAGTTATGACTGCTGGACAAGCTTCTAACAGATTCAAAGATCTGAAGCCTGATTACAAGATCTGGGCCAAGATCTTCATGGGATGCATACATCACAGGAAGTCAACAAATTCCCCAGATTATGTCAACAATGAACAGATCTATTTTATGTACTGCCTTAGTCAGAGCAACAAGGTAGATCTTCCTTACATTCTGTTCATGCATCTATGGAATCACATCAATGCATCTAGAGAATCTGTAAAAGAAAAAGGCCAGAAGATCAGGACTTGGATCCCATTTGGAAGGTTGATCTCAGATCTTCTCACTGAAAATGGTTTAGTGGCTGCTCTGTATGATGCTGGGGTTACAGAGGAATTAGAGTTTATTATGGGAAAGCCTCTGAACACTAAAAGTCTTCTGAGACTCAAGATTATAGATGAACTCGCTACTGCTCCAAAGAGGCTGAATATGTCTGATTTGAATAAGAGGATTCCAGTATCTGACTTTCCTCTATTCTTTGCTGAAGAACCCAGACATATAGTACTAATGTATATAGAGGAATGCAAAAGGGAAGGAGTACCTGTTCCAGCAAATGTGTTTCAGCTTGTCAAACAACCACTACCAGATGCAGGAAAAGAAGAAGAAGTACCACTTCAGAGGAAAAGGACTCAGCCTGCAGCAGAATCTGAACCTGTCCAGAAGAAGGCTAAGATTGTTGAGAAGCCAAAGAATCTCTTAAAGAGAAAGGATTCTGAAGAAGCTGCCTCAGCATCTGCCAAGAGGATTAAACTAAAAGGTACTAAGACTTCTGTTATTTCTAAAAACGTTGTTATTAATGATTCAACTATTAAGTCTGTTCCCAAACCACCTGTTACTCAAACAACTTCTGTTGCTGCCCCTAGTTCTGTCTCACCTCAAAAACAAAACACTGCTTCTGTATCAAAAACACCTCAACCCAAAATACACATCAAACACTTCATTCCACGTCCATCACCATCAGATTCACAACCAACAGAACCACAACAAACAGAACCACAACAAATAGAACCACAACCATCAGAACTACAACAACCTTCTGATAAACAAAACTCTGATCAACCAAAAACTTCTGAACATCCAGAAAACCAAACCACAGAAGATCAACCAGAAAAAGACTCTGTCATACCACCATCAAATACTCCATCTTCTGAACCTGTTGCACTTGTTACTTCTGAACCCACAAAAGTAACTTCTGCTCCTGTTTCATCAGAACCACCATCCAAACAATCTGATACTCCTTCAGAACCTTCTCATATCCCTGAGACAGAAGTTCTTGATATCACTCCATTAAAAATAGTGTTTCAAGTCTCTTCTACCTCTTGTACACCTACAACATCCTCCAACTCATCAGAATCAGAAATTCATCCAGATTTTCTAATTTCTCCATCTGACAAATACCCTGTTCATGAACCTGAACCTGAATCAACCATACCTGCTAAAACTCCCATTTCAGACCCTTTACCTCCACCTGCACCATCATCTGAGATGATTGTTCCCACTTCTAATCCATCATCATCTAGTATATCTTGTGCCCAAGTTTCTTCTCTGTATCATAATCTATCCTATGGTTTCAAACTGAAATATTTTTATGATAGAGTTGAACCTTCTGAACCCCTGAAACCTCTGAAACCAAAACTCAGACAGGCTCTTCCATCTGTAATCCTTTCATATATTCAATCTATGAACAATGAAGGATCCTTAGCAACAATATCTGCTACATCTGGTAAAGCTGTTGTTTCAGCTCTGCAACCTGCATTTGATAACAAAGTTGCATCTGATAAACCATCAACCTCTGCTTTCATACCATACTCTAATGAACCCTTTGATGATGTTTGCCCACGCACAAGACCAAAACCAAATCTGCTTAATGCTTTAAACAGATCCTTACCTCAAAAACCAGAAATTCCTTTCATTCCATATTATCCCCCTCCTCTGATTTCCATCCCAAAATCACTGATACCACCAACTCCCAAACCTAAACATATGACTCTGGAAACCTTGCTTAAACCACCACCCAGACTTAATATTGATCATTTATTTCAAACATTTTTGCAAGAAATACAGATGTCTTTAGGTACTGTTCAGAAGAGATGCTCTGAAACTATGGATGCAAATGAAACTGACATCATCTGGAAAGGATTTATCAATAGATTCAACAATGTAGCTTCCAATCTGAAGAACATCTGTTCTGATGATGCAAAGCTCAGAGCTGAAAGAACTCAATTCTGGATTGTCAACAAATCTGAACCTCTGCTTTGTTTGGATGCTCCTCCTCCTCCAACAGAACCAACTGCCAATGCATTAACTATGACTCTGGTAGAACCCTCTTCAGGATCTCCAGAACCTATGGCACTTGACTCTGTTCAGGCTGCAGAACCTCCACCTTCTTCATCAGAGATAAAGACAGAACATCCAGATTTTGGAGACAAGATTGCTGCTCTGGAGGCTGGTCAATCTGAAATAAAATCTTGGATGGCGAAGCAAGACAAGAAATCTGAGGACATGACAGAGTGAATGTCAAAACAAGATGAGAAGAATGAGACAATGACTAAGTGGATGTCAAAGCAAGAGCAATCTTCATCTGAGATTACAGACCTATTGAAGATGCTTTTGTCAAAACACTCTTAGATTTTTTTTTCATTCTAATGTTTGTGCATCTGTTGTTTTGCATCTGAATTTTATTGTTATATCTTCTGATATTTACCAATGTACTCTTGCTCTGTTTTGTTAAATGAATCAGTGTTTCTCCATTGAATTATCTATTTATTATTCCTTCTATTTGTCTTTATAAAAAGTTTCTACTTTTTGCTTATGACAAAAAAAGGGGGAGAAAATAAAGATCTGAGTTGTTTAATATAACTTCACTAGAATGAATCTTCAGACATATCTATTCTATCTAATATTTTAATTGACCATTTCAGAACATTTGATAAGAACACTCTATAAAAGAATCTCTGAGTTTCTCAGATCATTTGCTTTTTTATCAAACTGTGAATCTTATATCTGCAAGATATTCTGACCTTAAATTATTACAAAGACAAACAAGATCTGACTCTGAAGATTACTCAAGAAAAAAAGGGAAGTTTCTATTCCTTTTTCTCATTTAACTCAGGGGGAGATTCATCATCTCAGGGGGAGTTATAATTCTTTATGTTCAGTTAAATAAAATTTCTGATACTTTTTGTCATCATCAAAAAGGGGGAGATTGTTAGAACACAGATTGGTTCTTAATAATAACTCTTTGTTTTGATGATAACTGTTAGGAAATTTATATTTAAGAATTATATACTCTAAAATTTGTTTGAGAGTTTTACTGCAGATTGAAATAATATTAACTCTCTAGAAGCAAATCTGTTTTGAATACAAGAAGTTATTCTGACTTTGAAGCGCCAGATGCACCTTACAGAAGAATCTGTTTGCTCCTTACAGAAGATCCTGAGCGTTGTCTCCAGAAGGATATGAAGCAAGAAGCTCCAGAACATTCTGAGTCAGAAGCATCTGAAGCTGAAGCATCTGAAGCATAGAAGAATATTTATTGAAGAGTTTCTCAAAGCATTTATCTACAGAAGTTTCTGAAAGTACCAACGCTGCCAAGTACAGAAGTTCTGTGTCAAATATGCACTGATGATCAACACGCTGAAAGCACACATGCTGCAGAAGACTCTGATATAGCAAAGTTCTGATTTTCATTAGAAGACTCTGATCCATTCAGACTCTGAAGAACTTGCTGAAAACTGAAGAAGAAATATTCAAGAATATATCCGTTGGAGCTATTCAACGTCTCTTTCCTCATTTGCGCTAGACACACTTACACAGACAAAAAGGATTTTTCTGTGCCATCTACTTCTAGGAAAGGTCACTTGATGTGAAGACAAAAAAGGCTCAGACCTTTTTGGGACTCTCTTTTCAACGTTCAGCTTGCTTGAATCAGCTGCCTATAAAAGGAGAACTTCACCACATTCTTCAGTTACACACTTTGCTGAAAAGAAATCATTATATTCTAAAGCTCTCATTCATTCTTATTCTTCTTAGAATCTCATTGTACTTAAACTTAAGAGAATAATCACTGTTGTGATAAAAGCTTTTTAGAAGCATTAAAACTCTTGTATTTAATTTACATTGATTGTAAAGGATATTCCTTAAGAGGATTCAGTTGGAATCAGTAGCTCTTGAGAAGACTAAGAACTGTTGTTCTTAGGTGTTACTATTGTAATCAATTTGATTTAATAGTGGATTAAGTCCTTGTTGAGAAAGGCAAATCACTCTAGGAAGGGTGGACTGGAGTAGTTGTTTAAACGAACCAGGATAAAAATAATTGTGTGATTATTTTCAAGTCTTAAATTTTCATACTTATTCAACCCCCCCCCCCCCCTTTTAAGTATTATCTCACCTTCACATCGTACCTTTGCTCAAACTACTGTATAAAGTAAGTTCATTCTTTCTTTTCTTCTATTTCTTTTATTTATGGCAGCTCCTGCAGCAGACACGATAAGTGTCTCGAGGAGGATGTGGGTTTTCCGGCGATTACGACGGGATTCCCTTGACCTAGGATGAAGACCCCCGGGTCAATCAATAGGTTTTGGATGAGTGTCCCGGGGACATATGATGGTGCTGGATGAGTACCTCGGGCACAGATGGTGGTGCTGGATGGGTACCCCGGGCACATATGGTGGTGCTGGATGGGTACCCCGGGGACGGGTGGTAAGGTTTGGATGAACACTCTAGGGACATAGGATAGACATAGATGAATGTCCCAGGGATGTACGCTAGGTATAGATGAATGTCCCGGGGACGTATGCTAGCGCTGGAAGAATGTCTCGGGGACATATGCTAGTGTTTGATGAATGTCTCGACGATACGATAATAAACCACGCGGGGAAGTGGATGTCAAGGTAGGAGGAGCCTGGGTCGTAGATATCGTCCCCTTCGCTCTTTCACTTGAGTTGTGGTGGAAGGGTGAATTTGATCTTGAAATGTCAAATTCACTATTTTCCTCTACTTTTCAAGTGAACATGGCCACGTGGATACCATGAGTTATAGAAGTCGACCAAGAACCGGAGTCTCCGGCGGCCTCGCCCGTCGAGGGGCAGAATCGGGCAGTTGAAGACTGGGTCGGGGAGGAGCCATTGAGTATGCCTTCCCATTTTGTCGAGGATAATTCCGATGCATTCTCCACGGTCGAGGATCGCCGTGAAGGATCCTCTGTGAGTTGGCAAGTGTATAGATTACAGGGCCACCATCGGATCTGTTCGAGCTACGGGAAGTTGCGGTTTTCCATGTATGAATTTTGCTTTCGCGAGGCGGGACTCCGGCTGCCCTTCTCCGACTTTCAAATGGGGGTCTTCAACTGGTTGAGGCTGGTGCCTTCACAGTTTCACCCCAACATGATTGCTTTTATCCGGGCATATGAGTTCGTCTGCCGGCATCTTGAGATTGGGACCACGATCACTCTGTTCTTTCGGCTCTTTCATCTGCAGCGAAAAACGGTTGATGGTCGACAGGGCTGGGTGTCCTTGAAGCAACCGAGGAGGTTGTTCAGGGTGTACATGGATTTTGTCTGATGCTTCAAGGACAAATTCTTCGTGGTTAGGCTCGTGTCTCACGAGGCCTGCACCTCATTATACCGTCGTGAGGTCTGGGAGGTGAACGGGCAACGGGAAGAGATTATGGTACCGAAGGTTCCATTGGACTGGACAGAGGAACACTTTAAATAGAGCACAAACCACTATATCGTGCGGGCAGGTACCTTGGACGCGGAGGACCAGGTAGGCTACCAAAGGTTGATGGCCTTCGTGGCTAGCTTCTCCCCGGCAAAATGTGTGACGCCCGACGGAAACTTCATCCTCGACAAGAACGGGATTATTCTCCAGCAGTCGAGATTTATCAATATGAAGGCCATGCTCGAATGCGCTTCTGACAAGGAGGCCTTGCGTTTGTTAGGTAGTGAGTCGTCTTCTGTCGGCCCGTTCTGGGCTCTGCTATCTTGTGCTTCGCTAATCCTTTGCACTTTTTGTTTTGCAGGAAGCATGTCGACCATACAAGAGCGTGTGAAACGACTGGCGGCTACCAGAGGTGGGGTGAAGAGTGGAAAAGAGAGGGTGGTTCAGATGCAGCAACAGCCTACTTCTGAGCAAGGAGGAGGAGGCTCTTCATCGTCACTGCAGGGGAGCCAATCTCCCTTGTCACAAGAGACTCCAAAGAGGGTTAGGGTCCATGGGCCAGAGACTTTCGTCGACCTTAGTGAGGGCGTCGCAGAAAAAGGGTTCATGATTCCCCCTTGCCATCTGCATCCTGGCTTCTTCCATGGGGCCAGGTCTCCTGCTGTGCCGGCCGCAGAGGCGAAGGCGGTTCTTGGCTCCAGTCGGGAGGTGAGGAAACAGAGATTAACCGAGGACTTGGCTGCAATGATGAGGGTCTTCTCGACGACCCTGACTCTGAGCGATGAGAGTGCCTCTTCTGCCGATCTTGCCAAACTACGGGGGGACCTCGCGGCTGCTGAGTTGAAGCTGACCAAGTTGGTTGCCGAGCTAGATTTATCCAGGGAAGACAACGCCTCCCAGCACAAGTGGAACAATGAGGCAGAGGAGCAGCTGCAGACCACCAGGGAGGACAAGATGAAACTGCAGGCGCAGATCGTTGAGCTGGAAGCTGCCCTTTGTCCTGCTGAGGAGGAAATCGACGAAGAGAAGCTCATGAATTCTTGGGCTGAACTGGTGGCGAGGATTTGGGAGCTCGAGCAGGATTGTTTGGGGGTTGTCGAGGTTGGCTATGAGAGCGATGTGGAGCAGCTCAAGATAGTGAACCCCGAGGTTTCCCTTATCACTGAAGGGACGGGACCCTATCACCAGGTCATCGACGGACGGGTGGTAGCCACTGAGGCCGAGGAGGACGATGACAACCCGACGATCAAGGAGGAAGAGCTGGAGGGGCAGGACACCTCTTAGGGTTAGTTTCAGTATTTCCAGACCTGCGTGCTCGTGTTGATTTTTCTGGCCTGCACGCCTATTTTTGTTGAGCTGTATTATCAGGCCTACGTGTCCTTTTATGTAACTATGTACAATGGGTTCTGCCCGCTTCTTCTTGAATGAATTTTGTTATTTTTTACTATGTGTGATTGTATGTTTATTTTCTTTTATGTATGAATGTGTTTACTTGCTCGACATGTGGTGTCACCGACTGTGTGGATAACGAGTCGGGTGGTCGGAGATGGTACCCGATCGACTAGGGGTTAATGTCCTTTGCAAAGGCCCTTCCCTAGGCGTGAACTTCCTATCGCGAGTTGGGTGTTCTGCCCAACTGGTACGACAATGGTGGAGCTCGGTCGAGGGGTCCCCGCTGGAGCAGGGTCGTGCTTGCATACGGAAAGGGTTGACTCTTGTCTTTTTTTTTTTTAAATTTGGAGTCGCGGTGGTACCTTGTCCCACCCCTGTGCCGCAATGTCGGCGGGTCACGGGCAGTGTTTAACTGTAATACTGTTTAAGTTTTTCTGCACTCCATGGTCAAGCAAGTTTTTCCCCTTGTAGGTTTTCGAGATAGTAGGTCTCGTTGCTCGTCTTGTCCCATATGCGGTAGGGGCCTTCCCAATTCGCTGCGAGCTTGCCTTCGCGTGAGTCCTTTTGGTTTCTCCGTAGGACCAGACTGTTCATTTGGAATTCGCACTTGATGACTTTGTTGTCATGGCGCAAAGCTATCCTTTGTTTCAGAGAAGCTTCTCGTAGGGATGCTCCCGACCGGATCTCCTCGACCAGGTCGAGTTCTTCCTTGAGTGCCTCAGTGTTTGCCTCCTCTGGCAAGGGGGTTCGGTTCTTCTGGAGGACTCTCTTATTTTGACAGGGATCACCACTTTTGTCCCATAGGTCAGTCAGAATGGGGTCTCCCTGGTCGTGGAGTGTGGAGTGGTCATGTACGCCTATAGGATACTGTGCAGCTTCTCGACCCATCCTCCCTTGCAGAATTACCCTGTTCGTTGCATCAACTTGCCGTTCATCTGCGGGTGTTTAGCCGACGTGAAGTGTTGTTTCGTTCCTAGTTTGGCGACGAATTATTGGAAGTTCTTGTCAGTGAATTGTGTCCCGTTGTCGGTGACGATGGCCCGGGGCACGCCGAATCGGGCAAGTATCTTTCGCTTGTAGAATCGTAGTATGTTTTGGGCCGTGATTTTTTCCAGAGCTTCGGCTTTTATCCGCTTAGTGAAGTAGTCCATGCCGACTACCAATTATTTGTTTTGATAGGATCCGATGGTGATGGGTCCTAGGGTGTCCATTCCCCACCAAGAGAATAACCATGGTGATGAGAGCGTTTTCAGATCGCTAGGTGGGGCGAGGTGCATGTCCCCATGCCGTTGACATCTGTCGCACTTCTTGACGTTCTCTTTCGTGTCTTGCTGCATGGTAGGCCAATAGTACCCTACTCGTATTGCCTTGCGAGCGAGTGCTCTCTCGCCTAGATGTTGGGCATTGATACCCTCGTGGATCTCTTGGAGTATGCCCGACACCTTGGATTCATCGACGCACTTGAGGATGGGAATGGAGAACCCTCGCCTGTATAGTTTGTCTTCGACCAAGGTGTAGGAACATGCCCTACGCCTAACAATGGTTGCTTCCTTTGAGTTGTTGGGAAGTCTCCCCGTGCGCAGGTACGTATACACCGGGGTCATCCAGCAGTCGCTGTCGCCGATGGCGTTTACCTCTCGGGGGGCGTTGTGCCCCTCTTGATGCTGGGGGAAGGGAGGATTTCCTGGATCACGGATTTGTTTTCGCCCTTCCTCTTTATGCTGGCTAGTTTGGACAAGACATCCACACGGTTGTTGTGCTCGCGTGGGACATGTGTTACCTCTGCAGAACCGAAACTCTTCATCTTTTCTTTTACCAAGGATAGATACTCAGCGAGGTTTTCGTTCTTAGCTTGATATACCCCTCGCACCTGCAAGGCCACGAGCTGAGAGTCTGTGAAAATTTTCACCTCTTTGGCACCCAAATCTTCGGCCAGGCGTAGGCCCGCGAGAAACACTTCGTACTCGACCTGATTGTTTGATGTCGGGAACGCCAAGGCGAGGGAAACTTCTATCAGGGTACCTTCTTCATTTTCTAAGATAATGCCTGATCCACTTTCCGTCGAGCTGGAGGTGCCATCGACGAAGATGGTCCATTTGTGCGCCCCGGGTGTTAGGGAGCCCACAGACGTCATTTCGGCGAGAAAATCGGCCAGGGCTTGGGCTTTGAGGGCCTTCCTGCATTTGTATTGGATGTCAAACTCGGATAGTTCGAGCGACCATCTGAGAATTTGTCCTGACATGTCTAGCTGTCCGAGTAATTGTTTGACGGGCTGGTCAGATCTTACCATGATCGTTTGAGCCAGAAAGTAATCTTGAAACCTCCTGGCCGCGTTGATGAGGGCCAAGGTGACCTTCTCGATCTGCTGGTACCTGAGCTCAGGGTCTTGGAGAGCTTTGATCGTGAAATATATTAGCTTCTTCCCGTCCGGCATTTCGCGGATCAGCGTCGTGTTGACAGCCTCCGTGGCGACGGCGAAATATAGGTACAAGGTTTCCTCGACCTCTGGTCTCGATAGCCCCTATGGATCCGAGAGGACCTGTTTGAGATGCGGAGAGTCTGCTCGCATTCCTCGGTCCATTCGAACACAACCTCCTTGGGCAACAGTTTAAAGAAGGGGAGGGCATGTTGAACAGACTTGGTGATGAATCCTGACAGGGACGCGAGCATCCCGTTCAGTGATTAGATGGACCTCTTTGTGTTTGGAGTGGCAAACTCAAAGAATGCTCGGCACTTGTCGGGGTTGGCTTCTATTCCTCGTTCTATTAGGTAGAAACCGAGGAATTTGCCTGCTCGCACACCGAAGGTGCACTTGTCGGGGTTGAACTACATCCTGCACTTCCTCGCCGTTTCAAAGACTTTCCGGAGGTAAGCGGTATGGTCGACCTCGTCTCGCGACTTCACGATCATGTCGTCCATATAGACTTCGAGTATGTCGTCGTTTTTTCCTTGGAAGACTTTGTTCATCATCCTTTAATAGGTCGCCCCGGTGTTCTTCAGGCCGAAAGGCATTACAGGGTAGTAGTAGTTTCTCGACTCGGTCATGAAGGTTGTATGTTGCTTATCGGGCTTCACCATGGGGATTTGATTGTATCTCGAGTACACTTCCATGAGCAACAGGAATTTGAAACCTGCAGAATTGTCGACGCGTTTGTCGATGTTAGGTAACGAGTAAGCGTCCTTGGGACACGCCCGGTTGAGATCAGTGTAATCAACGCACATTCTCCATTTTCCATTAGATTTTTTAACAAGTACAACATTCGACAACAGGTTGTGTATCGAGCTTCAAAAATAAAAATTTGCCTCTGGAAGGTCTTTTACATCTTTTTCAGCAGCCTCTGCTTTCTCGGGGGACTGCATACGCCTACGTTGAACTATGGCCCTAGCGGCTGGATCTATGGAGAGGTGGTGGCATGCTATGTCAGGCTGGAGCCTCGACATCTCGGCAGTGCTCCACGCAAAGAGGTCCGCATTCTCCCGGAGGCATGCTTTGAGCTATTTCCTTGCTAGGTCGGGCAGGCTTTTGTCGATCTTTACACCTCTCTCGAGGTTGTCTCCTAGCGTGATGAGCTCGAAGTCTCTATCTAGGATGGGGCGTGTTGGATGGGGAAACTGCCTGTTATCTTCTGGATGTGTGTCTTCGGGATCTCTGCCTTGTCCTTGTTTGTCGGAAAAATAACTGTCGAGGTCGAAAGAGTTGACGTGCGGAAGGGGCTTTGGTTCCTTAGTTTGTGTTGAACGATTGGCTGATTTGGGAGTGACGTTGATGAAGCTGAGTCTTTTGAGTGCCGCCTCGAAGCATCTTCTGGCTGCTTCAATGTCTCCGTGGAGGGTGATGACCCTTCCTCTGGTGGTGTAGTACTTCATCTTCAGGTGGACTATCGACGGTACTGCAGTCAGCTCGGCTAAAGTTGGTCATCCTAAGATGTATTGATAATACAAAGGACACTCAATCACCAAAAAGTGGACTTTCACCAGTCTGGCCGTTTCCTCCGCCCCGAAGGTGGCGAGCAGCTCCACATATCCCCACGGCTTGATGGTCGTGCCGTTGAAATCTTGGAGGTTGGAGCCTATGTACGGGGTCAGGTGGCTCTCGTCTAGCTGCATGGTGGTGAATAGGTGGGCGTACATGATGCCCATTGAACTTCCTTGGTCGACCAGGATTCGACGGACGTTGAAACTTACCATATGTGTTCTAATCAGGAGGGGGATGCTGGCGTTAGGTGCCTCTCCAGGAAGCTCCTCGAGATAAAAGGTGATCGGGTTTGATTGTACTTTAAATTTATCGAGGGTAGCGTTCATCTTCGAGCTCTTGTCGATGAGCTCCTCGAATTTTCTCTTGACGGACCCGACCGACAGCTGAATGGGTCCACCACCCGATATTACCATTGTGGTTGGGAAGTCCTCCCACGGGCCGAAGGCGGTCAGTGGTCTGTCGGGCTCGCTAAAAGAGAAGTCCTCTAGTCGAGGGATGCATAGGGCCACTTGCAGTCCTACTTCGTCGGATGGAATTGACACTTCTTCGATCTTGTTCGCCTCACGGGTCTCAGACTAGGGGGCTTCTCCTCTCCGGGTGTACTATTTTAGATATCCCTCTTTGATTAAAATCTTGATTGCATCCTTGAGGTGAATGCAATCTTCTGTCACGTGTTAGTGGCGCTCCAATGAAATCGGCAGTATTTGGACTTGTTTGCGTTTGTCATAGAGGCTATTGGTTTTAGAAACCGAACACCTCCCTATTGAAACTCTGAATTGATACACTCGGTCAGGATGCACTTGCGGGGAACTGTGAGTAGTGTGTACTCAGTAAATCGGCCTATTGGGCCCCTTTGTTCCCGGGGGCAATCTTCGCGCCTTTTTTGCTCGTTTCGTCATAAAGGAGCAGGCGGGGTATCCTCACGCCTCGCGCTTTTAGGAGCTTCGTGGTTGCTCCCGGCCCGGGCGGTGTTTGTGGCCTCTATCTCCTCATACTCAATGTGTGATTGAGCCATGTGGAGGAGGACGTTCAGAGTAAGGGGCATGCGAGCCCGGCGGCTTTCGCAAAGTCGGAGTGCAGCCTTATGCCCCTCTAGATTAGGAACTTCTTCATGTCGTCCATCGTGGATACTTGAATGCCTCATGATTGAACCTCTCAATGTAGTCTATAAGAGGTTCATTCTTTCCCTGAAAAATGGCTTCTAGGACCGCCACTGTCTTCGGATGGCATCGGGACGCTGTGAAGTGCTTGGAGAGCTAGCGCTTCAGTTCTCCCCATGAGGAGATGGAGTCGGGTGCAAGGCGCTTGTACCACGCCATGGCCCATTTCCTCAAGGTGGTGGGTAATGTAACAGCCCAAATTTCATTAAATAATTAATTGTAGTAATTAATTGATTTAGTGGGATTTTATGTTAATATTGGAATTAATCTTTATTAATTGAAATTAATAGAGAATTGAAAGGAAATTGGAAGGAAAGAAAATAAAAGGGATATATAAGTGAGAAAGAAGAGAAAGGAAATTAGAGAAAACATTTGGAGAGAAAGAGGAAAGAAAGAAGAAAGAAGAGAAAGAGAGGAGAAGAAGAGGAAAAGTGGAAAAATCATCAAGAACCAACATCAAAGCTCTGATTAATCGAGGTAAGGGTGAGAAATGTTTCTATTTGATCATTGCATGATGTTATGTATGTTGGGTTGGGGTTTTGGTAGAGTTTTCATCACTTTCCAATTAGGGCAAATGTTGGATTAATCGGTAGATTGATGATTTAATCGGTTGGAACTGAGTAATAACGCTGTAGAATAGTCGGGTAACATGTATTGATGCTATTTGTACTGATTTGGATGTTCAAGAGTTGGTGGATGGTGGAATGGTGAAGGAGGGACAAAGTGTGGTTCTGTTCTGCGCAGGTTCGCTGGCTCTCGCCAGGCGAAGCTTCGCCAGGCGAAGCCCAGCGAATGCTGGCGAATAATTAAGTTTAAGTTCCAGTGGACTTTGCTGACGAGTTCGCCAGGCGAAGTTGGATAGCGAAGGTTCGCCCAGCGAAGGTGCTGGCGAATGGTGGCGAATGAAGTCAGTAGCTACTGACTTGGGCTCGCTGGAAAGTCTCGCCAGGCGAAGCCTAGCGAGTGTTCGCTGAGAGAGTTCGCCAGGCGAAGGCCAGGCGAAGGTTCGCTGCGAGGGTTCGCCAGGCGAATGAAGGCGAATGTGACAGCATTTTTCTTTTGTTGTGTTGCTCATGTGGTGATTGTTTGATTGATTCACATAGGTTAATACCTCTATGATATGATATAGATATGATCTATTGTGATGATGTGTACTGTGGGTAGCCTCCGGGCGTGAATCCTAGTTGATGTGCGATGCGTATTAATTATGATAAATAGAAATACATGTGAATACAATGATG
Organism: Lathyrus sativus; assembly: GCA_963859935.3. NCBI lineage: Eukaryota > Viridiplantae > Streptophyta > Magnoliopsida > Fabales > Fabaceae > Lathyrus > Lathyrus sativus. The sequence goes on along the minus strand of OZ012738.1, from coordinate 615,549,770 downwards.
AATGTATGTGTATTGTCTAATGAACTTGCGAATGCTTAATGGGTATACAATTATGTGATGAGTATGCATGAGAACATTGTGGGTATGTGTGCATGACTTATAATTGTATAAATGGTATTGTGATGTGAATACCTTGATTGTGTGATATATGTTGTATGTGCAATCATTGTGTAATTCTTGAAGAGATGAATTATTTAAATGCATGAGATTAAGATGTCGGTCTTAAGTGCATTTGTTGTGGTTGATTGTACATGCATCATTTAGTCAAGAGGCAATGTCTGTTAGTTTCGTGGAAACTAGTGGCTTGTCCCAAACCTAGAAGTGTGGGTTTGAAGGCTTAGAGGACGGGCCTTTGTGGTTATCGGTCTAGAAGTGTGGACCCGGTTTAATGTAAAAACCGAAAAAAGATAACGGGTTATCGGTCTAGAAGTGTGGACCCGGTTTAATGTAAAAACCGAAAAAAGATAACGGGTTATCGGTCTAGAAGTGTGGACCCGGTTTAATGTAAAAACTGAAAAAAGATAACGAGAGTCGGTACCGCATTGCATGAGTTGCATTGAGTTGTTGAGTCACATTAATATATGACATATGCATGAAGAGATGCTTATGTGTGAATGATGAGATTGTGAAATTGTGAGAGTATGCATGATGTGGAAATGCTTTACAAATATTCGTGTTGTCATTATATGTGTGGCAAATATATATGACTAAGAAATTGAATTGTGGTGAGAAATACGGAGTGGAACTTGTATTGATTACCTATATATATATATAATCTTATGCTTTGATTATTATGGTTATATTTCTCACCCTTCTGCTGTTTTATAATGCTCTACGAGGCATTGCAGATTAGGATGCTGGAGTCCCTTTTGTGAAGTATTCTTCATTCTTTTGAGTCTGCTGCTCTGATATGTAACACCGGGTAGTTAGACTAGTATAGTCATTCTTTTGTGATACATTGCGATGTATCAGTTGATGTGATTGTGTAATCTAACTGATATGATGTATTAATTTGGATTAACTTGTGTGTACGTGGATTAATATTTTGAAAACGATTAAATGATTTGATCTTCCGCTTAATTTTGAAAATGTTACATATCTTATGGAGAAAAATGTGAAAGTGTTTTATTGGTGAAATTGTGGCATTCTTCTTTTATACCTTATTATAAAACCTTTTTACTCTGATAATTTGTATGTGCTTAATTGTTTTATATGCATTTATTTGGGGTATAGAAGGGGGTGTTACAATAGTGGTATCAGAGCAGGTCGGTCCGTCCGACCAAGTTGTTAGAGTGTTTTTTTTCCTGTGTGTTATTGATATGCGTGTGTTGCATTATCAATATTGGTTGTTCTTACGTGGTTCTGTTGATGGAATTAGTAAGATGGTTGCAGGAAGGAACGACGAAGCGATTGCGGAGGCATTGACGAGATTGGCGGGGGCAATTGGGCAGAATCCTCCGGCCAATGTGAATGTGAGGAATCATGCTGATGATGGATTCCGTGCTTTGGGGAAATTCCAAAAGAATAACCCTCCGGTCTTCAAGGGAACTCATGAACCGGACAAGGCACAAATTTGGTTGAAAGCTGTGGAAAAGATTTTTCGAGTTATGAATTGCTCGGATGCACAGAAGGTGCAGTTTGGGACTCATATGCTCGAAGAAGAAGCTGAAGATTGGTGGGGTAATACTCGCCAAAGATTTGAGGAAGATGATATTGTGATTACGTGGGATTTGTTTAGAGAAACCTTTCTGGAGAAGTATTTTCCAGAGGATGTGCGGGGGAAGAAAGAGATCGAATTTCTTGAGTTGAAGCAAGGTAATTCGACGGTTGCTGAGTATGCGGCGAAATTAGAGGAGTTGATCAAATTTTGTCCTCACTATAATACTGGTAATGCTGAGAGGTCTAAGTGCCTCAAGTTTGTGAATGGTTTGAGACCCGAGATTAGACAAGCTATTGGATACCAGGAAATCAGACGGTTTTCTGAGTTGGTTAACAAGAGCAGAATTTATGACGAAGACAGTAGGGCTAGGTCTAGCCACTACAAGAGCCTAAGTGATAAGAAAGGAAAAGGACAATTCAGAGGAAAACCTTACGTAACTCCTGCCGATAAGGGGAAACAAAAGGTTGGTTTTGGCAAGAAGCCAAGTGGGGGAGTTTCTACCCCGGTCAGGTGTTACACTTGTGGTGAAGCGGGGCATCGTGCTCCGGAGTGCAAAAGTGTTGAACAAAGGTGTTTTAAGTGTGGCAAGCCAGGCCACAAGGCTCTAGAGTGTAGAAGCGGTGCGGGTGTTACTTGCTATAACTGTGGTGAGCGAGGGCACATCAGTACCAAGTGCGATAAGCCGAAGAAGAATCAAGGGAGCGGGAAAGTGTTCGCTCTATCTGGATCTGAGACTGCTAGCGACGATCGATTGATCCGAGGTACGTGCTTCATTAATGGTACACCTTTGATCGCTATAATTGATACCGGAGCTACGCATTCTTTTATTTCTTTGGATTGTGTTAGAAGGTTGAATCTTGAGTTGTCTGTGATTGGTGGCGGTATGGTTATTGATACTCCTGCTATGGGTTCGGTAACTACACCGTATGTTTGCTTGAATTGCCCGTTGAGTATTTTCGGTAGAGATTTTGGGATTGATTTAGTGTGTCTTCATTTAGATCAACTGGATGTCATTCTTGGAATGAATTGGTTAAAATTCAATCGTGTGTATATTAACTGTTTTGACAAAACGGTTATTTTTCCCGACTCGGATGTTGAAAGGGAATTGTTTATGACGAGGAAACAAGTGAAGGAATCGGTACAAGATGGGGCTAAGGTATTTATGCTTATGGCAACTTTGAGGACTAGTGAAAGTGAAGAGATTGATGCTTTGCCCATTGTTAGAGATTTTCCAGAAGTATTCCCTGAAGAGATAAAGGATTTACCGCCGGAGCGAGAAGTGGAGTTTTCGATAGATTTGATTCCTGGAACTAGTCCGATATCGGTGGCTCCATATCGTATGTCGGCCTCGGAGTTAAAAGAGTTGAAGAGTCAACTTGAGGATTTGCTTGAAAAGAGGTTTATTCGCCCGAGCGTGTCACCGTGGGGTGCACCGGTGTTGTTGGTTAAGAAGAAAGAGGGTTCTATGAGGCTCTGTGTGGATTACAGACAGTTGAACAAGGGGACTATTAAGAATAAGTATCCACTTCCAAGGATTGATGATCTGATGGATCAGTTGGTTGGTGCAAGCGTGTTCAGCAAGATTGATTTGAGATCTGGGTATCATCAGATCCGTGTGAAAGCTGAGGATATTCAGAAGACGGCCTTTCGGACGAGGTATGGACACTATGAGTATTCCGTGATGCCATTTGGTGTGACTAATGCACCAGGTGTATTTATGGAGTACATGAATAGGATTTTCCATCCTTATTTGGATAAGTTTGTGGTGGTGTTTATCGACGACATCTTGGTTTATTCGAAGAGCGAAGGAGAGCATGCCGAGCATCTGAAGATTGTGTTATATGTGCTGAGAGAGAAGCAGTTGTTCGCGAAGCTTTCTAAGTGTGAATTTTGGTTGAAGGAAGTTAGTTTCCTTGGTCATGTGATTTCTAGTAGTGGTATTGCGGTCGATCCGTCGAAGGTTGAAGCGGTGTCGCAATGGGAGACTCCGAAGTCAGTTTTTGAGATCAGAAGTTTTCTTGGTTTAGCCGGTTATTATCGGAAGTTTATTGAAGGATTTGCTAAGTTATCGTTGTCGTTGACACAGTTGAATAGGAAAGGTCAAGCCTTTGTTTGGGACGCCAAGTTTGAAGCGAGTTTTCAAGAACTTAAGCGAAGGTTGACGACAACTCCTGTTTTGATTCTGCCAAATCCAGAAGAACCATTCGTTGTGTATTGTGATGCTTCTTTGATGGGTTTCGGAGGTGTGTTGATGCAGAATAACCAAGTTGTAGCTTATGCTTCGAGGCAACTCAAAGTGCATGAGAAGAATTATCCGACGCATGACTTAGAGTTGGTCGCCGTTGTGTTCGTGTTGAAACTCTGGAGGCATTATTTATTTGGCGCAAGATTTGAAGTGTTTAGTGACCACAAGAGTTTGAGATATCTTTTTGATCAAAAGGAATTGAATGCGAGACAAAGAAGATGGCTTGAACTTTTGAAGGATTTTGATTTTGGCTTGAACTACCATCCGGGTAAAGCGAATGTAGTAGCGGATGCATTAAGTCGGAAATCATTGCATATGTCGGCGTTGATGGTGAAAGAGTTAGAATTAGTCGAGCAATTTCGAGATTTGAGTTTGGTATGTGAGAGAACTTCTTTTGGATTTAAGTTGGGTATGTTAAAGCTTACAAGTGGTATTTTGGATGAAATTCGAGAAGGACAGAAATCGGATTTGAGCTTAGCTGATTGGTTGACTTTAATCAACCAAGGCCAAGGTGGTGATTTTCGAATTGATGAGAATGGTATTATGAGATGTCGGGATCGAGTTTGTGTTCCGAACATGGTTGAGCTTAAGAAGAGCATCCTTGAGGAAGGACATCGTAGCGGATTGAGTATTCATCCGGGTGCTACTAAGATGTATCAGGATTTGAGGAAAGTATTTTGGTGGCCTAGTATGAAGAAGGATATCGCGGAATTTGTATATTCTTGTTTGACTTGCCAGAAGTCAAAGATTGAGCATCAGAAGCCATCAGGTTTGATGAAGCCGTTGTTTATTCCTGAGTGGAAATGGGATAGTATCTCCATGGATTTTGTATCGGGTTTGCCGAGGACGCCGAGTAATTTTGAGGCTATTTGGGTTATCGTGGATAGGTTGACTAAATCTGCTCACTTTATTCCTATGCGTATGGATTACCCTTTGGAGAAGTTGGCTAAGTTGTATATTGAGAGGATTGTGTGTCTGCATGGTATTCCGTTAAATATTGTTTCGGATAGAGATCCGCGGTTTACTTCGAGATTTTGGGAGAGCCTGCAGAGTGTTTTGGGTACTAAGTTGCGTTTGAGTTCAGCGTATCATCCTCAGACTGATGGTCAGACGGAGAGGACGATTCAGTCGCTTGAAGATCTTTTGAGAGCTTGTGTATTGGAAAAAGGAGGAGCTTGGGATAGCTACTTGCCTTTGATTGAGTTTACCTACAACAACAGTTTCCATTCGAGTATTGGTATGGCACCATTTGAGGCGTTGTATGGTAGGCGGTGTAGGACACCATTGTGTTGGTTCGAGTCCGGAGAGAGTTCTGTTGTTGGACCCGAGTTAGTTCAACAGACTACTGATAAGATCAAGATGATTCAAGAGAAGATGAGAATTACTCAGAGTCGTCAGAAGAGTTATTATGACAAGAGGAGGAAGGCACTTGAATTTCAAGAGGGAGATCATGTGTTTCTTCGAGTCACTCCGACGACGGGTGTTGGTAGGGCACTGAAGTCGCGCAAGTTGTCGCCGCGTTTCATTGGTCCTTATCAGATTTTGCAAAGGATAGGAGAAGTGGCCTATCGTGTGGCTTTACCACCGTCGCTTGCTAATCTTCACGGCGTATTCCATGTATCTCAGTTGAGGAAATACATTGCGGATCCGTCTCATGTAGTCCAAATAGATGATGTGCATGTGAGAGATAACCTGACTGTTGAGACATCACCTATGCGGATTGAGGATCGGAAATTGAAACAACTTCGAGGTAAAGAGATTGCTTTAGTGAAGATCGCTTGGGGAGGACCGGCTGGTGGAAATGTTACGTGGGAGCTTGAGAGCCAGATGAAAGAGTCTTATCCAGAACTGTTTGAATCAGGTAACATTTTCAAGGACGAAAATTCCTAAGTGGGGGAGGGTTGTAACAGCCCAAATTTCATTAAATAATTAATTGTAGTAATTAATTGATTTAGTGGGATTTTATGTTAATATTGGAATTAATCTTTATTAATTGGAATTAATAGAGAATTGAAAGGAAATTGGAAGGAAAGAAAATAAAAGGGATATATAAGTGAGAAAGAAGAGAAAGGAAATTAGAGAAAACATTTGGAGAGAAAGAGGAAAGAAAGAAGAAAGAAGAGAAAGAGAGGAGAAGAAGAGGAAAAGTGGAAAAATCATCAAGAACCAACATCAAAGCTCCGATTAATCGAGGTAAGGGTGAGAAATGTTTCTATTTGATCATTGCATGATGTTATGTATGTTGGGTTGGGGTTTTGGTAGAGTTTTCATCACTTTCCAATTAGGGCAAATGTTGGATTAATCGGTAGATTGATGATTTAATCGGTTGGAACTAAGTAATAACGCCGTAGAATAGTCGGGTAACATGTATTGATGCTATTTGTACTGATTTGGATGTTCAAGAGTTGGTGGATGGTGGAATGGTGAAGGAGGGACAGAGTGTGGTTCTATTCTGCGCAGGTTCGCTGGCTCTCGCCAGGCGAAGCCCAGCGAATGCTGGCGAATAATTAAGTTTAAGTTCCAGTGGACTTCGCTGACGAGTTCGCCAGGCGAAGTTGGATAGCGAAGGTTCGCCCAGCGAAGGTGCTGGCGAACGGTGGCGAATGAAGTCAGTAGCTACTGACTTGGGCTCGCTGGGAAGTCTCGCCAGGCGAAGCCTAGCGAGTGTTCGCTGAGAGAGTTCTCCAGGCGAAGGCCAGGCGAAGGTTCGCTGCGAGGGTTCGTCAGGCGAATGAAGGCGAATGTGACAGCATTTTTCTTTTGTTGTGTTTCTCATGTGGTGATTGTTTGATTGATTCACATAGGTTAATACCTCTATGATATGATATAAATATGATCTATTGTGATGATGTGTACTGTGGGTAGCCTCCGGGCGTGAATCCTAGTTGATGTGCGATGCGTATTAATTATGATAAATAGAAATACATGTGAATACAATGATGAATGTATGTGTATTGTCTAATGAACTTGCGAATGCTTAATGGGTATACAATTATGTGATGAGTATGCATGAGAACATTGTGGGTATGTGTGCATGACTTATAATTGTATAAATGGTATTGTGATGTGAATACCTTGATTGTGTGATATATGTTGTATGTGCAATCATTGTGTAATTCTTGAAGAGATGAATTATGTAAATACATGAGATTAAGATGTCGGTCTTAAGTGCATTTGTTGTGGTTGATTGTACATGCATCATTGTTGAAGCGGTAAAGCAACAAGCAAAAATATTATTTTCGGAAGAATTTCCTCCGGGATTTATCGTCTCCACAGGGATCAGTGTGAGGGAAAGAATGCCGTTCGATAATCTCTACGTTTCTAAGCTTGGGTTTGAATGGTTTGGAATAAAAATTCAAAAGGAAAAACATAAAACAAGAAAATAAGTACATTCTTAAGAAATGAGAAAACTCGTCAGGAGTTGTATTTCGTTATACCCATCATGTACTAAAAAATATATGGATCAAATGCACGCAACCTAATTCACTCGTCAATATCATCACGTATCGCTCACAACAGATTTTATCTCTAACACAAAGTCGAGAGATCAACCGTATCGTCTCATTGTTGATCTCTCACACAAATCGACAACACGGAGCATTAAGAATCGATACCCACGTGAATATTAGTCCTAAATCTATCTCTAGCATTTAGAATCTAATAGATGTTCATCTAAGATCGAGTTCGAATAGTATATGTCTATCACAATCCAAACCCATTAAGTAAAAAATCAAGATAACCATCGATAAAGAGTTGTAAAAGAGATTTTATACAAAGATCCATAAATATACATACAATCAAGATAAACTTACATACAAAACCATAACAAATGAAAAATACATAGAGAGGAAGGAAGAAGAACACAAATCTCACGGTCTGTCAACTCCGATTGAAGTGGATTCGACTCCGGATCGTCAAGATGCACCCTCCAATGTTGTTTCTAAGCTAAATCTACTCAAGAATGTGTTTGATGAAGTTGGGGTAAAAAGTTCCCAAACAACATAACCTAAAAAATGCTGAAAAATCACTTAAATAGACAAAAATGGGTCCCAGTATTCGCCTGGCGAAGTCCCATTCGCCTGGCGAGCATATACAACTTTTGCTTCTATAAAAACAGTGTTTTTCACACGTTTTTGAACTTTCGGTTCGCCTGGCGAACTTTTGTTCGCCTGGCGAACTTTTGTTCGCCTGGCGAACATTCGCCGGGCGAACTTTGGCGAACATGACATCAAACTAACTTGTTTCGACCATAACTTTTTAACCGTAACTCCGTTTTTTGCCTGGTTCGAAGCGTTGGAAAGCTTATTCAATGCTCTATCTAACAATGCTCCAACATCAATGCTTTATTACCTACAAAAATGAATGAAATTCAATTAAACTCAATGATATTTACAGGAAAACATAATATATACACTATAACGTAAAGTAAGCGCATTTATAAACAAAGCGGGGTTTATTCGAACGATTTTAACATAAAGTAACGTTAAGTGCAACAAAACTTATATACAAAAATAGGTAAAATTTGCACTTAACAATCATTTAGTCAAGAGGCAATGTCTGTTAGTTTCGTGGAAACTAGTGGCTTGTCCCAAACCTAGAAGTGTGGGTTTGAAGGCTTAGAGGACGGGCCTTTGTGGTTATCGGTCTAGAAGTGTGGACCCGGTTTAATGTAAAAACCGAAAAAAGATAACGGGTTATCGGTCTAGAAGTGTGGACCCGGTTTAATGTAAAAACCGAAAAAAGATAACGGGTTATCGGTCTAGAAGTGTGGACCCGGTTTAATGTAAAAACCGAAAAAAGATAACGAGAGTCGGTACCGCATTGCATGAGTTGCATTGAGTTGTTGAGTCACATTAATATATGACATATGCATGAAGAGATGCTTATGTGTGAATGATGAGATTGTGAAATTGTGAGAGTATGCATGATGTGGAAATGCTTTACAAATATTCGTGTTGTCATTATATGTGTGGCAAATATATATGACTAAGAAATTGAATTGTGGTGAGAAATACGGAGTGGAACTTGTATTGATTACCTATATATATATATATATATAATCTTATGCTTTGATTATTATGGTTATATTTCTCACCCTTCTGCTGTTTTATAATGCTCTACGAGGCATTGCAGATTAGGATGCTGGAGTCCCTTTTGTGAAGTATTCTTCATTCTTTTGAGTTTGCTGCTCTGATATGTAACACCGGGTAGTTAGACTAGTATAGTCATTCTTTTGTGATACATTGCGATGTATCAGTTGATGTGATTGTGTAATCTAACTGATATGATGTATTAATTTGGATTAACTTATGTGTACGTGGATTAATATTTTGAAAACGATTAAATGATTTGATCTTCCGCTTAATTTTGAAAATGTTACATATCTTATGGAGAAAAATGTGAAAGTGTTTTATTGGTGAAATTGTGGCATTCTTCTTTTATACCTTATTATAAAACCTTTTTACTCTGATAATTTGTATGTGCTTAATTGTTTTATATGCATTTATTTGGGGTATAGAAGGGGGTGTTACAGGTAACAGTCTGCACTTGATAGCTCACCGGACATTTCTGTAGTCCAACATCGTGTCTATGCTTTCAATATCGTCGCTCGGGTCGGTCGTCCTATCATAGGTTGCCAAGATTGGGGGTTTCTCCATCCCGACGGGCAACGGTGCTTCCCTGATGGCTCTGCACAGTGGTGAGCATCGGGTATCTTCATCGCTCTGAATGGGCGACGGTAAGGGGGAGGCCGAATCCAAGCGGTTTCGTCGCTGGCGTAGGCTCTTCGGCTGGGCCCTCAGTTTGGAGGGGACTACAACTACTTTGTTCTTCTTCGGAGACAAGGAGTGTTGCTCTTCTCGAGGAGGGGACTTGTCCCTCTTGTGCGAAACTGTTGGCTTGGGTCGCTCGAGACGGAGACAACGCCCTGCCGGTCGGGGCGATGGGCTTCTAGAGTCCTCCACGTACAGTGTCTGCCGTGGAGGAGGCGAGGGACTGAGGGAAGCCTGGTGAATGTGTCTCCGTGAGGGAGAGAGCCTGACAGAATGTTGTCTACGGTGTCTCCTAGAGGGAGAGAGGCTGACAGAGTGTCGTCAACCGTGTCTCCGTGGGGGAGAAGACGGGTTGGGAGAAACCGGGCAACGGTGTCTCCACGGGGGAGAGCGCGACGGTTGTTCCCTCTCGAGCATCCTTATCCGTTTGTTTTGCCCGAATATTATCAAGTTGGTTTGATTGATCGCCGCGAACAGGCCGTGACGGTAAGGTCGGTGCCTGTCGATGCTAGAATGGGCTGGTAGACAACCGGGTTGTCTAAGCGCTGAACGGAATTGAAGGCCGCGCCTTCTGAGAAAGGGGAGGTGGTGCGCCCGTCCCTGGGTTCACCTTCCTCATTATGGACAAACGTGTTGGGGTCGTGGTTGTCCCCGTTGGGCAAGGGGGCAACAACAGATCCTGAGGCGTTGTTATTGTGTGGGCTGGCCATGATTGGAATGGAAGTTGAAGGTTGATTTTGCTTTGGTTCTTGAGCTTCTGTACTCGGACATGAGAAAGAACGGGAAAGCTGAGTTTCCCATAGATGGCGCTGCTGATCTCACCTGATCAGAAAGGATCAATGGCCTGCCACGCATCATTGGATTGCAGCTTTCACCAGAGTTAGGGAGAAAAAGGGGGTGTACCTGCAAGGCACTCTTATGCTTAAGTGAGTAAAGGATCAGAGTGGGAAAGAAAATATAGAAAAGTAGGTGTAGAAAATAAGATACCTGACCCTCTAGTGAAAGAGAATATTTATAGAGAGACTCCGGTGCAGGGCCAATGGTTACATTGCATTGGGCCAGACTGCCAGGCCTAACCCAAGTAACTGACAGGACTTACGTGGCATAGTGAAGACCATCATGTGGTCCTTACCCTAGATCAACTGCCCCATGATCTTCGGAAGGTGGGTTGACCAACTCTTTTGGAGGTCGATAGTTGCTGATGACGTGTCCCTGTGTGGGGGAGCACGTGGAGAACGTGGGAAAAACGTGTGAGTCTCCCTGTCAAGGGGGTCGTCTACTCGACATATATAACTCGTGCCCGACATGGGAGGATTGGGCCTCCCCAACGTAGCGTTGTGTTGGGCCTGCCCGACTGAGGGTCAGGTCCATGCCCAGTCCAAAACAGTTCTCATTTTTCTTTGTTCCCACATATCAATGTTTTTGATATGATTGAACCTTTCAATTCCACGAAAAATGGCGCCCACTGTGAGACAAAGTGATTTTGTTTACAAGTGAGTATCATGAGTTCTAAATGGTAGATTGATAAATTATTTTAGAGACAATGATTATGGATTATGGAACATAATAAAATAATTTTAACTCAAGAAAAGTGTATTAAAACATTGAAGGATGAGGCGCTGGTTTTTGCACACCTAACACAAGAAAACAATAACGAGATGATGAATAAGGTCAGATGTGTCATTATTTTGTGTCTTGGGGATAAAGTTCTAAGTAGAAGAGTGTGGCTTCAATGTGGAAAAAACTTGAATCATTGTATATGACCAAGTCTTTTCCACATAGTTTATATATGAAACAACAAATCTACTCATTCCGAATTGTAGAGAATAAATCCATATTAGAGTTGTTGATATAACTTCACAATATCATTGATGATTTAGAAAATATTTAGGTGAAGATTGAAGATAGGGACAAGCATCTCCTCTTATAGACCTCATTAAACATATCTTTTTATTGCTTTTAGGATGTCATTCTTTATAGTAAGGAATGTACTATAAATTTCGTTAAATTTCTTATGGTTGTAAGATTCAAAGAGTTTTCAAAGGTTAAAGATTTGAAGATTGACAATAGTGGTGAAGGTTTGAGTGTTTCAAGTGACCAAACTTTTTACAATAGTAACATTGAAATTTCTTCTTGTCAAACTTCTCCTTTCCCTTTTAATGTTTCTTCTCATCAGAGTTGGAAACTTCTGACTTCTGATAACCACCACCATGTCTCTTTTTGGACTCTGACCAAAATCACTTCTGATTTTTCTTACCAGAAGATGCATTTAGAGCCTGTTCTACCTCTCTTTTAAAGGTTCTCTCAATCAGACGCAACTCTTGTGCCTCTAGATTGCTCTACAACTTTCAATTCTCATGGTGCTCAAATTCTTAGAATATTCAATTTCTATAACAATGTAATCAAATTGGGAGTAAATGTTCTTAGTACCTTTTCAATGATTACAAGTTTAGAGAGATTCTCTCCATAAGATTCTGATCTGACCTGATCAGAAGGGGATCACGGGCTGACCACACGCTGTTGGATTGCTACCTGTTCACCGGTGATGAGGAGGAGAAGGGGGGTGTACCTGCAAGACACTCCGATGCCAAAGTAAGGAATTAGGCAGAGTGAGAGCAAAGTACAAAAATGGGGTAAGAAGTGAATTACCTGACCCTCTTGTAGAAGAGGGTATTTATAGAGAGACCCCAGCGCTGGGCCAACAGTCACTTGTGTTGGGTTGGATGGTCAGGCCCAACCCAGGTGACTGCTAGGGCTTATGTGGCGTAGTGAAGACCAGGACGTGGTCTTCGCCCTAGTCCAACTGTCCCGTGGTCTCCGGAAAGTGGGTTTGACATGCTCTTTTGGAGGTGGGCAGTTGGGGGATGATGTGTCCCCACGGAGGGGAGCACGTGGAGAACGTGCGCATGGCACGTTGTTCTCCCCGCGGAGGGGAGCTCGTGGGACTCCCTAAGAGCACGTTGTTCTCCCCGTGGAAGGGAGCTCGTGGGATTCCCTGGCGGTATGTGGCCCTCCCCGAGGGGGGAGCACACGAGAGCGGGGAGGACAAGTCGTCATGCCCGTTGGCAGGGGGGATTCCGCCCGTGGAGGCTGTTCTGTCCGGCCAGGGGGAGCGCTGAGGACGCTTAGAAGTGCGTCGTCCTGCTTGACAGAGAGCGTATCCTGCCCGTCCGGTGGGGGGGATTCCGCCCGTGGAGGTTGTTCTGTCCGGCCAGGGGGAGCGCCGAAGACGCTTAGAAGCGCGTCGTCCTGCTTGACAGGGAGCGTATCCTGCCCGTCCGGTGGGGGGTGTGCCCGGTCAAGCTACCCCACTTATTGGGCCTTGTGCGTTATTGGGCTGGGCCGCGAGGCTGGGCCCAGGCCAAAACAGATTCCATCTCATTTGTGATCAGAATCACTCTAGAGATGTAATCCGGTACCTTCTCATTGTTCTTCATGGTGAGATTCTCATACTACTTACATAGAGACTAAAGTTTCACCTTCTTCATTGATGCATCATCGTTGTAGCATCATACCAGTGTGTTCCATGCAACCTTCCCCGTCGTTGAATTAATGATCTTCTCAAACACATTCACATTCACACACTGATGAATATAAAATAAAGCTTTTTGATCCTTTTTCCTCATCTCTCTGTATGTGTTCCTTTATGCTTCAGTTGCATCTGCTGCAACCGTTGCATACCGTTTTTGATGAGATCAAGAACATCTTGATTGCCAAATAATGCACGCTTCTGAATCATCCACTGATTCTAATTCTTTCCATCAAAGACTGGAAGATTCATGTTCAAGCTATTGTTTCCACCGTTCATCTTCGATCTTGTGCAAGATTTATGTGGTATTTGGGTCAAACTCTATTATCGACAAGGATAGCTTCATGGTTTGACAAGAGTTGTGTATGTTGTAGTCGAAGTTTGTTCAAGTATGTTGTAGTCGAAGTCTGTTCAAGCATGTTGTCGAAATATGTTAGCATTATATTTAAGTTAGCATGTCGAATTAGACCTTGCTTGTAAGCCTAATTGTTAAGTTAGCTTAGTAGTCTATAAATAAACTAGTTCTCTCAGGTTATTAATAGAGGTTAATTGTTGGTATTCACTTATAATCTTTAAACTCTTATTGAGTAAGTGAATAGAAAAATAGTTTTAACCAATTCTTATTTTTATTCTTCCTTCTTCTCTATCTTTTGTAAAACCTAATAGGATTTCTTGTGTTTGTTCAAGAAACTCAATTTTTTTCATATATTTTGGTTTGTTCTTGACGACATGAATTCACAATAAACTGGTTCGATGAGAATGGAGGAGAAGATGCCGTCAACAAAGTATGAGATTGAGTAATTCACCAGTGTGAATGATTTCGATTTGTGGCGCTTGAAGATGCAAGCTCTTTTTATTCAACAAATTTTTTAGAAGCTTTGAAAGGATCGGAGAAGATGGATGATGCTCTATCAAAGAAGGAGAATAAAATGATGGTCAAAAAAGCCCACAGTGCCATTGTATTGAGCCTTGGTGATAAAGTTCTCCAGTAGATTTCAAGGGAGAAAAATGCAATGGGTGTATGGACGAAACTTGAAGGTTTGTACATGACGAAATCGTTGGTTAATCGTTTATACCTGAAGCATGTTTATATTCATTTAATATTAGTGAAGACAAAGCCAGGGCTAAGCAGCTGGATGTGTTCAACAAGTGACTTCTTGATCTTGAAAATATTGAGGTCAAGATTGATGATGAAGATCAAGCGTTGTTTCTGTTGTGCTTCTTATCTAAGTCTCGTACTCACTTCAAAGAAACTCTCTAGTATGGAACGAATGAAAGAAGCACAAGCCATCTTCTATTTGTGAAGGTTTGTTCGTTAAAGGTAAATTCTTGAAGAAAGATGGTAGGTTTTAGAAGAAGAAGGGTAAAGTTCTACATAATTATTATGGTGGTAATGCTTCTACTATTAATTGTTATCATTGTAAGAAGGAGGGCCATACAAGAAAAGTATGCCCTAATTGACTGAACAATCATGGATGAAAGGATAATGGTAATGCATCCATTATACAAGATGGTTGTGAATCATTTGATGTCCTGATGGTTTCAAGCAGTGTCTCTAGAAAGGAGTAGATTATGGATTCAGGGTGTACTTGGAACATGAATCCAAACAAAGTCATGTTTGAGGAATTACGTGATCAAGATGGTGGATTAGTGCTGCTGGGAAATAACAAAGCTTGTAAAGTTGCAGGTATTGGATCTGTGAGATTAAAGTTCCATAATGAGTCAATAAGGTTATTTACTGATGCCAGGTATGTACCTAATCTTAAGAGGAATTTTATTTCTCTTGGTGAATTCGATAAGAAAGGATATATTTTCAAAGGAGAGCAAAACATCCTAAGAGTAATGAAGGGGTCGAAGAAAGTCTTGAGAGGAATGAAAAAGCAAGGCTTTTATACCCTTGAGAATGAGGTTGTAAGTGGTTCAGCAGATGCTGCATCCATAAAACATGTGTCGAAGACAAAGCTATGGCATAAGACACTTGTCCATGATAGTGAAAGAGGTGTGGCTGAATTGTCGAAATAAAATCTGTTAAGTGGTGACAAGGTCGAAAAACTGGAGTTTTCTTAACCTTGTGTATTTGGTAAACCATGTAAAATAAAGTTTAACAAAGATAAAGAAAGAACACAGGATCCTTTGATTACATTCATGTTGATCTTTGGGGGCTTGGAAGGAATCTTTCACAATCAGTTGCAAAGTATTTTCTATCCATAGTTGATGATTACTCCAGAAAGTTATGGATATTCATCCAGAAGATTAAGGATGAAACTTTTGAAGATTTCAAAAGTTAGAAGACTCTAGTTGAAAACCAAACTAGTAGGATGGTCAAGAGGTTGAGGACCGACAATGGTCTTGAATTTTGTAATGAGGTTTTCGACAACTATTATGCTGCGTATGGTATTGCAAAGCACACAAATACTGCAAGAACTCTCCAACAAAATGGTTTGGCTAAAAGGTTTAATCGAACCATTCTAGAAAGGGTGAGGTGCATGTTGGTAAGTGCAGGATTCCAGAATGTGTTTTGGGCAGAAGTTGTTGTGACTGCAACATACTTGATAAATAGGTGTCCCTCGACAACCTTGGGAATGAAGACACCTGAAGAAGTCTGGTCGGGACATCCACCTAGTCTCGACAGACTTAGATTATTTGGTTGTTTATCTTATGCTCATATTAGGCAAGACAAGGTCGAACCTAGAGCTCTGAGATGTATGTTCCTTGGATACCCTGAAGGGGTTAAAGCTTATAGGCTATGTTGCCTAGAGCCAGGTCACAGGAGGTGTATCATAAGTCGAGATGTAGTTTTCAATAAAGTTGAGATGACTTTCAAGAAAACAGATGACATTGGTCGAAGTTCAAAGATCTTTGAAGAAGAGCTGGAACATGAAGAGATTTCTGTTGAGGTGGAGCATAGTGATGTTGAATTACATGACCCAGATGAAGTCAAAGAAGAAGCAGAAGCTGTTGTCGAAGATGAGGAGACTGATAATGACTATCTGCTGGCAAGAGATACGTCTAGAAGAGTCATCAAGCCACCTCAGAGACTTGGTTATGCAGATCCCATAGCTTATGCCTTAATATATGCAAGTGAGGTTCTTGACAAAGAACCTAGAGATTATAAGGAAGTTATGAGGATTCAAAATAAGACTGAATGGCTTGAAGCCATGGATGATGAGATGAAATCTCTCCATAATAATAACACTTGGGAGCTGATCGAGAAACCTGCAGGGGCCAGGTTAGTCAGCTATAAATGGATCTTCAAGGTTAAAGAAGGAATCCAATGAGTGATGTCAAAGCGTTTTAAGGCAAGGTTGGTTGCTAGGGGGTTCACTCAGAAAGAAGGTGTCGACTTTAATGATGTGTTCTCACATGTTGTAAAGCATAAATCCATTAGAATGTTGTTAGCCATGGTGGCAAAGTTTGACCTAGAACTTGAACAAATGAACGTGAAGACAACCATCTTGTATGGTTATATGGACGAAACGATCCTGATGCGTCAACCTAAAGAGTATGCAGAAAAGGGAAAGGAAGATTATGTGTGCAAGCCGAATAGGTCCTTGTATGACCTGAAACAATCTCCTTGACAATGGAATAAGAGATTCGACAAGTTTATGACACACATTGGTTTCACTAGGAGCTAGTTCAATCACTGTGTTTACTTCAGATTTTGACCTGAAAATACACTTGTTATTTTGTTGCTTTATTTGGATGACATCCTCATAGCAAGAAACAATGTCGAAGATGTTATAAAGGTGAAGGCTGAACTTGATAAGGAGTTCGACATGAAGGATCTGGGAGCTACCTCTATAATTTTTGGGATTGATGTCTGGAGAGATAGAAAGCAGTCGAGATTATGCTTATCTCAAGAGACATACCTGAAGAAGATTCTCGACAAGTTTGATATGTCGAATTCAAATCCTGTTATAACACTGATAATCCTCAATACAAGTTGAGTATGACTCAGAGTCTTAGTAATTAAATCGAAAGAGCCTATATGAATAACATTTCATATGCTAGTATAATAGGCTCTTTGATGTATGTTATGGTATGCATGAGGTCAGACATAGCATACGGAGTTAGCCTTGTAAGCAGGTATATGGTCAATCTTGGGAAGGTGCACTAGCAAACATTAAAGTGGATTCTTAGGTACATCAATGGGTGTTTGAGCAGAGTCCTAATTTATGTTAGAGCCTGTGGTGATGATAGAAAAATTGAAATTGAAGGATTTGTCGACTCTGATTATATAGGTTGTACGGATTCCAGAAAATCTATTTTTGAATATGTGTTCACTATGTTTGACACAACAATTAGTTGGAAAGCAACACTTCAGAAGGTTGTTGACTTATCAACCATTATAGAAGAATATATCACCCTCACTGAAGTTGTGAAAGAAGCAATGTGGCTTGAAGGTTTTGCTAAGGAGATGAAACTTCAAGGTCGAGTTTTCATTGTTAGTGATAGTCAAAGTGCATTACACCCGTCGAAGAATTCAGCCTATCATGAGCAAACCAATCACATCGGTGTGAGGCTGCATTTCGTCAGAGGGGTAGTCGAACTCTAGTGTCGACAATGGTAACTTCATGGTTCGACAAAAGTTGTGCATGCTGTAGTCGAAGTTTGTTCAAGCATGTTGTTGAAATATGTTAGCTTTGTATTTAAGTTATGTCGAATTGAGTTTTGCTTGTAACCCAAATTGTTAAGTTAACGTGTAGTATAAGTTAGCTTAGTAGTCTATAAATAGACTAGTTCTCTCAGGTTGTTGAGAGAGGTTAATTGTTGTTATTCACTTGTAATCTTTGAACCCTTATTGAGTAAGTGAATAGAAAAACAGTTTAAACCAATTTTTATACTTCTTCCTTCTTCTCTATCTTTTATAAAATCTAATAGGGTTTCTTGTGTTTATTCAAGAAACTCAATATTTTTCAAATATTTTGATTTGTTCTTGACAACATCAATTCACAACAAGTTCACTCAAATCTCACCAAACACCTGTGTTTCTCAATCCCTCAGAATCAAACAATGTGATTCTGTTACAATTTCAAACTTCAATTCACTATAAATTTTAGAATAAAAATCAGTCATACACACCTCAAGTTTACTCGTGTTTTTCAAAGAAGATGAAAATGATGAAGATGAAAGAGAGAAAAGAGAAAAAAATTATAACTAACTTTTTAATAAAAAATATTAAAATTCTTAATTTGTTACAACTAATAACCAAACTTATATAAATTTATATACACATTCAAACTAAATAAAATTCAAATGCAAGATAAATTACACTTAAATAAAACTAAAATGAATTTAGATCTAATAACTTTTCTCTGCCACTTTTTTTCGACAATGTTTATGCGGGTTTGATAAGAGTAATTTTTTTCTCTCAATGATATGACTACAATCAATCATTGGGATAATCCCCACCAACAACGAAAATGGCCGACAAATAGTATAGATTTATTTGTCAATAGTTTTTTTTAGAGTGTTGCTAAACAATAATATCCGCACTGTGCTGCACTTAAAGTGTAGCGAAATAAAAATCAGTTGCAAGAAAAAGAATTTTTTTTTAAAATAATCATATATTAAATTTAAATTACCACAATAATCAATAATTCAAAAAAAATTCCAAAATGACAAACATTTCCAGCCAATTCACCATTTGGATTGGCGAAAGAGAAGAAATGGAAAATGAGTTTCAGGCAATTCGCCGTTTGGATTGGCGGATTAGCTCATCATTTCCAACCAATTCGCCGTTTGGATTGGCGAATTAGTTCATCCTTTCCAACCAATTCGCCGTTTGGATTGGCGAATTAGTTCATCCTTTCCAACCAATTCGCCGTTTGGATTGACGAATTCGCCGTTTGGATTGGCGAATGCGTTTGGCTTCAGTTGAAACATTGTTAGTTTGGGAATTTGTTTGAAAACAAGGTTTAAATGGTAATTAAATTATAAAAAGTTGTTATTTAAAAAAAAAATTCCAAGAAAAACGTTTAAAATGAGTGTCTGTAGCAAATAAAAAAGAAAAGTGTTTAAAGTAGTGGGATAAGTTTTGGCGCACAACTGTATAATTGGATATAGAAATAAAGAAATAACATATCACGGGCAAAATAGGCTGAATGCAGTTTTGCGGCAAAAATATATTTATTGAACGGGTTTTAAACAGGCACCAAACATAGTAGCAAACCATATTTTCAGTTTGAAACTAAGGTTAATGGTCACAAATAAGAAACCAAACATGCTCACGTTAATGGAAACTAAACACTTATTTCCATGCATGTTACATTAGAAATACAAGACAAAAAGTCAAACATTAAAATCTCCTAAAGCTTGAACAACTTGCTTTGTTAAGTAGAAGTGATGAACTAAAGCCAAGTTTGGAGGAAACAAGATCAAACTCCAAAAGATTATCCTCCAACTGATGTCCACCAATAACAAACGAAGGTTCCAATCCTCCCAAATCCTTCAAAGCCACTTCCACAAATCCAAGACACAACACATTTTCATTCACCTTCACCATTGAATTACCACCATGGATTCTCCATTCAACACCTCCCTTCAACACCAAACCAATGGTAGGCACATTAGGCCCGGTAACACTCTTGCCAATTGTTGTTGAATCAAAGCATGCTCCAAATGGTGCAACACCTTTCACTCTCTTTATCTTTCTTATTTCAGCTTTCTTCACAAAAGCATTCACAAGTGGTTGGTATATTAAAGTGTGTAGTTTTGTGTGAGGAATCACAGTGCTGAGTTTTGTACCACCACCTCCTAGTTTGTTAATAGAAAGCAATGTCGTATTATAATTCACAACATTGTTGTCAACCTTAATTGAATTCACCTTAATAAAGTACTCAGTTGAAGGTGAGTTGTCAAATATAGGACCAGTGCTGTGACGGTTAGCAATAAGTGGGGTGTAGGTAAGAAATTTGGAAAAATCATCTTTGTTGGATCCCAAGTGATAAGGACCTCCACCAATAAAGAGACTTCCAAGGCCATTAGTTTTAGAAGATGAAGGTAAACAAAGTGTAAATTTACGTTCTAGTTTAAATCTAGTAGCGAGTTGTGTTGGTAAAGAAATAAGAGTTCTTGCAAGACCTAGTATACCTTTTTTACCTTTGCTTATACCTTGGAGAAAGCCTTGTACACCAAATTTATCTGGGTACACGCACGAAGAAATGAAACGTGGTGCGTTTATGTTTTTAAGTATACCTCTATCGCCAGCGGTTGTACGTAGGGAAGATAAGATATCCTCTCCGACGTCTCCGCTGACGAAGAGTTGGGCGATAGGGTTGAAGACGCTAAGGGCGCAAGTGTTGTTAGTGCATCCAGTTTTGAGAGGATGGTTAGTACAAGTAATGCATTCTGTGCCTTTTGATAGTTTGCATTTCTTTGAACCGCATTGGATTGGGTGGTAAGTTGAGGAGTTGTAGGACTTGTCACATTCGAACCATAGGAAACGTTCGCTGATGTCAATGACTAGGTCTAAGGATCTTGCAGGGGTTCCCATTTTGATAGTGGTTGAGTATTGAAGGGTTTTTGCGTCTTTTGCAATGGGGAGGATAAATGGGTTGGGTTTTGGTAACAGTGCAAGTGATAAAGATGAGAGTGAAAGAAGAGACAGTGAGAGGAGGAACAAGTGGAGGAGGGTAGATGAAGTAGCCATAGTGAAAATATTGCTGAATGTGATAAAACATGAGTTGTGGATTGTGGTGTTATATAGAAATGCTGAGAATGTGAAATGTGAGTAAATGGTGTAAGGGAGAGTCATGAATGAATAGAACAAGGGCAAGTGGGAGGAAGCACACACCACTACAAATAAAATAATGCAGAAGAGCACGTGGAGAGCAGTCGAAAGAGACAAAGCTAACAGGTACTTGTACTTCACAGTCAACTTCTTGGTCCTTGTGCTTTTGATGACTCAGGCTTCTCAGTACTTTCCAATTGGAAAATGAATTCATTGAGTATATATTTATTTAAAGTAATCTTCAAATGTATAGAATTAGATTACTCTGATGGGATCATTAAAGAATTCCGATCAAGCAATCTCTCTTGATGGCATCTATAAGAAAAGTTATATCGGACATTTTTAGATAGAAGAAATCAAGTCACAAATGAAATGTTGAATCAACGAGGAATCTAACTGGAGTTTTTGAATTTCTTAATTGTGAAAGAGAGAAATTTAAAAGTTTGTTGGATCATGTTTTTGAATTATCATTGTATTATAAAAATATATGAGTGCTTCTAAGTTACTAACGAAACTCAAACACAAACACACTAAAATATTTTGGAAATCTCTTTGCTTTTATAAAATTATCAAAAAAATGTTTCAGACAAGTAACTAGTTGGTTATTAATTTGAATAATTTTTTAAGGGTGTAATTTACATTAGATAATTAATTTACACATTAGAGTTAAAAAAATTATCTCTTTTGTAACACCTCCAAATCAATTAAGAGGGTTTTTAATCATGTTGTGACATTGAATATGAAAATCTTCCATATTTAGCCTAAATAATCAATTAAACCTAACACTTAATTGATTATGAACATTAAAACGTCCATGGATAATTTTTCCTTTTGAGATATACTTTTTTCCTATGTGAAGGAGGCTTCTCCTCATTTTAAAAAACACCATAATTCAGATTTCTAGTATATTTATCTTATTTGATCTCTTCTCTCATTTTTATATTCTTTAACTAAAGTTATCTTAGTGCTTTCAGAGTGAAATATGTTGACTTTTTCATTGTACTAGTGATCATGCAAGTGTTTTTTTATCAAGAGTGTGATTCTCTTGTTTAATATATATGATTCTTGAGATTGTCCTAGTAAAATTTCGGTTTGCCTGTTGAGGTTGTCCTAGTTAAATCTCTTTTTTGTTTTTGAGATTAGTCGTCAAAATCTTTGTTTGCCTTGTGAGCTCATCCATCAAAAGCTTTATTTGCTTTGGAAGATTAACATGTATAAAAATTCTCTTCTTTATAATAAGGTTTGTAGGCATATCCATAAGGCTCAAGATATTATTTTAGTGGAACTCTAAAGAAGTTCTTTAGGAGATGAGTAGGCCTAGTGGTAGGCCAAACCTCTATAAATAATTATGTAATCTCTCTATCATTATCTCTTTTATTTATGTTAATTTATTTTTTTTCCTTTCTAATTCCTTCTTTCTATTTTCAATTGTTTTATCTTTGTGCTAACATAAATTATTTTCAAAGTAAAACGAATATTTTAATTAGTCAAGATTTTTACATTTCACATTCCACCCCCTCCTTATGTTTGGAGTCACTTGTTAAACAAGTGACATCAAAGTGGAACTCTTATTCAAGACTAAACATCCTAGTAGGAATGAAATGGATTTAAACTATTCACTTAACAAACCTCTGTAAGTACAGAGTATGCCTAAGAGGGGGGGGGGGGGGGTGAATTAGGACTTTAGAAATTTTTCCGGTTTTTTTTTTTTGGTTTCTTGAAATTTTACTGGTTTGTGTTCTTGGTTATGAAAGCAGAAGAAAATAAAAGAACAATGGACACCAGGATTTATAGTGGTTCCCCTCACAATCCGAGAGTACTCCACTCCCCTTTCAACACGAAAGAGAGTTTTCACTATTGTTTAATAAAGTACAACCTATCACACCATCAACCGGTGAGGCCTACTATCAAACAATAAAACTAACAAGTGTACAAGAACAATCCTCTTGTAAACACTCACCCTTGTGTCCAACAATCCTGGATCACAAGTCAGAATACAAATACTTGTAAAGATTTTTGTTTTGAGAATAATAATATCAAAGTTGATCTTCTCCAAATGATCAAAATTCACCCTTATAATTTTCAACACAAGTGTTCAAAAATGAATATGAAATTTTATGCACATATGAACACTTAGAAAAGATTTTGAAAAAAGTGAATTTGATTCTAAGAAAATTTGAAAGTGAATGTAGAAAGTGTTTGGAGATTGGAGGTTTTTGTGTGTATTTCAAAATTGAAAAACTCAGAATTTATATGAGTAAAATACCCTTTCAAAAAGGTATATTTGAGTAGATTTCAAAAATATGAAATGGTGTAATTTTCAAACAATTTTTGAACTTGAAACAAAGCCATTTTTCACTGTACGTTCAGTGTTAATCGGTTAACCTATATGGTTAATCGGTTAACACTGGAACGTTAGCCCAGATTATTTAAAGCTTGAAATGGTTAACCGGTTAACCTATATGGTTAATCGGTTAACACTGCTATTTTTCAGAAAAATGCTTTTAAAAATAAATGTTATACCAATTTTAAAGTTTCAAAGACATGCTCATGTATTATGCTCAAATGCTTGATGTTTTTGAACACTTGTATATCAATTATAAGTGTAGAATTTGATATACCCGCAATGCATCCAAGTCTTGAAGAATCATAGTTCCATATGTAGCTTGACTTGATCTTGATAACTTTGAAAGGCTTGTCTTTTTGTAATCAAGAGATGACCTTGAGTAGTGTTGACATCATCAAAACTTGAGACTGAAGCATGCTTCTACATTCTCCCCCTTTTTGATGATGGCAATCAAAAAGTGTTGTGCGATATCTCTTGGTTCTTGATATGTTTCTCCCCCTATGTCTAGCAACTCCCCCTATCTTAACTGAGGAAAAAATATCTGCACACAGAGAGACATTAACAGAACCAAGCTCTTCTCCCCCTTTGTCATCAGCAAAAAGGAAGAGCTTTCAAAGAAACCACAAGATAGCAGCATATATAGTAATAAGCACATGCAAAGCCAAGTAAACACATAACATAAAAAGTAGTACATATAAAATGCAGCAAATAGAAATTGTACTTGTTACAATAAAACATAGTTCAAATGGAAGCATAAAACTTAAGACTAGAAAGCAATGCAATAAGAACAACAACAGGAACATATTCTCTAAGAATCCTCATCCGCCATATCCTCCTCCTCTTCTTCTTCATCACTATCAACCTCTTCTTCAATCTCTTCGTCCACAACTCGGGTGTTGGAATGTGGAGGGTTAAGAATGAGGTTTCTGAGGGAGGCAATTGCTCGGGAGGTCTCTCTATGCATATTCATTGATTATCGATGCTGGTTCATCATGGTTGTATAGAGAAACTCACTTGTAAGACCCCCTTCAGGCATTGGATATGCGTGATGGACAGGACCGTCATCAGTATACCTGTAGGTACCGTCAGCCGCTTTGATGATTCCAGTATTCTTCACAATATTAATCTCATTGATCTCATTAGTTGTAGGTTTCATCTTGGAGGATGGTTCTCTGTTGAGGTCAAGTTCAGTTAATTCCAGAATTCTAGAAACCAAACGAGCATACGGCAGTCGGGTAATGCAATGAAGTTGTTGCTGCAGATGATACATAATAGTCAAAATCCAATTGACCTTGATGCGATTCTTAATTGCAAAGAGCAGCTGCATTTCCAAGTCGTTGATCTGAGAGTGATTTGAGTCCTTTGGAATGAGGACATAACAGATAATGTAGTGAAGCATTCGATCAGATACTGTCAGATTCTTGGCATAGCACAGCATACGAGCGGTGCGAGAGTTTGCAATAACTGTTTCTTTTGGGAACCTGCAAATCTGATAGTAATACTCCATTTTATCATAGTTTGCCCAGGGTCCATCTACATGGTTTACACCTTTCCTCAGGAAGCAGCCTTTTGATGGAATCTTAAGGTGTCTAGCAAGGGTGGATAAATTCTCAACAAACTCATGATCTCTAATGGTGGAACGGATCATGTGGTTCTCATCCATGTCCAGATATACAGCCATTTTATTCATAAAAGCTTTAACAAGATCAGGATAAATAATACCAGAGTCGGTGACGAACTTGTCGATACGTTGATATTCCAAAAGAGTAGGAAAATCAAAAGATATTGCAGGAAAAGCTCGAAGATTTACGTACTTTACCGGCATAAGTTGACGAACACGAACTTTGAAATCCATTCGCCTCTTTTTGGTGGTTTCCATTGGAATGCTGTCGTCATCAGATTCTGATGCAGAATGATGTTCTGGTAGTTTTCCCTTGCCGCGATTTGATGCTGAAGCCATGGATGAAGGTTTGAGAGAATTGAGGTTGTGGGTTCTGAGGAAGTTAGGGTTTGAGAGGTTGTGGGAAGTTTTCCAACTTTAGAGAGTGGGAGAGAGAAGTTAGGGTTTGAAGAG
This sequence comes from Lathyrus sativus, assembly GCA_963859935.3. NCBI lineage: Eukaryota > Viridiplantae > Streptophyta > Magnoliopsida > Fabales > Fabaceae > Lathyrus > Lathyrus sativus. The sequence continues at coordinate 615,524,412 of OZ012738.1, read as the reverse complement.
GGAATATGGATTTGGATATTTGAGAGAATATGGACCACATAAAAATACATTTATAATATATAATATTTTCAAAAATTTAATTAATTTTCGTTTCTGATTTTTAGAAAATTTAACAGTGTTAATCGGTTAACCATATAGGTTAATCGGTTAACACATTAAAAAATTGAATCAGAATTGAAAATTCAACAGTGTTAATCGGTTAAGCCATATGGTTAATCGATTAACACACTTGAATTTTTGAAAAATACTTAAAAACAGAATGAAAACATATGAAAACATATCACAAATGATGCATACACATATTAGAGAAAAGGTCAAATGTCACCTTCATCAAGAATCCCAAGTTCTCTCCGAATTTTGTAGAACGGTTCTTTCGCCAAAGGCTTGGTAAAGATGTCGGCGAGTTGGTTGTGTGTGTCGATGAAAGTAACATCGACATCTCTGTTCAATACGTGATCTCGAAGGAAGTGATGCCGGATATCGATATGCTTTGTTCTGGAATGCATAACCGGATTCTTCGTGATATTTATGGCACTAGTATTGTCACATCGTAGAGGAATGCATCCGAGGTCAACACCATAATCCAGAAGTTGTTGTTTCAGCCATAAAATCTGTGCACAACAACTTCCTGCGGCGATGTATTCTGCTTCGGCGGTGCTGAGTGATACACAAGCTTGCTTCTTGCAGGCCCATGATACTAGAGCATTTCCGAGAATGTGACATTTACCACTTGTACTTTTTCTATCGGTTTTGCATCCTACATAGTCAGCGTTATAATAACCAACTAAAGAACAAGTACTACTGTTGCGGTGAAAATTTGATATCAAGCTATTGATTAACTTGAACCTTATTTCTTTTACAACCGATCTTTAATTTATCCAAAGGAAAGGTCTCAAGAAAGAAAAACCTTTTTCGCGATGTAAACAACGCTAAGAGATTCGGGGATCGGGGGTTGGTTATATCTAGGGAAGGTATTAGCACCCTAAATATCTGTAGTACTCTACAGGAACCTTTTGTTCAATTACTTGCTAAGTTTGTGAATTGTGCACTATGGTTTAAGGATTGGGAATTGTGATAAAATGAATAAAAATGCCTAAGTGGTTTTCTAGGTTTGCTCGCAAAGGTATCGCACCTTCTGCCTACGTATCCTGACTAGGATAGAATCAGAGCAATCGTAGTTCACCTCACAAGGGAAAAGAACACTTGATGATGATCAAGGTTCAAAGTGGAACAAACATGACGATGTTTGTGTGGAATTTGACAAAACTCCCTAAACTAAATTGTAAAAGGGGGAAGTAAGAAATCATGACGATGATTCTTACACAGAGTTGACGAACTCTTTCCTAGGGTTCTAGTTGAAGAACACTCCTAGTATGGGTGGGTTTCTTAGACTTCGAGCAAAGTCTAAAGGCTTCTAGTCTAGGGTTAAGGTGACTTAACAAAGTCAAGGGATAGCAGAGATTTTGGTCCAAGACATTGACAGTCAAGTGGACAGACCTTCCTTTGGAGGAACAGTATTGTCGGCAACTGGACGAAAGCTAACGAGCTTCGTCGCTTGGGGATAAAAATAAAATACAAACATTATACAAAGAAATTATGGTGACAACCAAAGGAAAAGATTAAGGATGAAAAGCAATGATGGCAATCAAAGCAATTGTTCTGGTACGAGAACCGTGACGACAGTTCGCACCTGGAATACCGTTAACAGACAGATGAGATAAATATAAAAATAATTCAAGGTAAAAATTCTAACATGTTGACAAACATATATAGATATGATAACAATCAATTTTCCTGAGAAAACACAAGAGGAAACCTTCTAAGTTTCATCTGCAACCAAATAGGGTTAGTATCGTTGACGCGCGGATCGCGCACAATCAAACGTGGTGAAAAAATAATCAAACATGGAAAATAAAATTATGACATGAAAGTACACATTAAAATAAACACAATGAAAAAAGAACGGGTGAAAAACGATAAAAAATGAGAGAGTTACGAATTTTTGAAGTTTATGTACAAAATAGAAAAAATAATAAAAGGGTTCGACCTCCACCCGGATCGAACCCTGATCATGATGGTGAAAGGTATAATTGCGCGCATGTTCTTACCGCTGGGGCGGCTGTTACATCCATTAATCAAATGGAAACAATATGTATACAAGGCTCGTTTTGAATCATGGCTGGGCAAAATACATAATCAACACCAAATACGTTTTATACCGTATCTCACTAACCGCTCATCGGATCGAGGCAAATTTTATATGGATCTTGGGTAGAAAAATGAGAGGAAGAGGATGGTGATGTTAGTTTTTCCAAATTGTTCACCTAGTGAAAAAAAACGCTGACTGGTGTGTGTGTGTGTTTTGAATGCATGGAAACATAATCGAAACCAAATACGTTTTATACCGTATCTCACTAACCGCTCATCGGATCGAGACAAATTTTATATGTAAATTGGGTAGAAAAATGAGAGGAAGATGATGGTGGTGTTGGTTTTCTCAAATTCTTTTCCCTACTCAAAACCCGATAGGGTGCAAGTTTCATGGTTTTGGCTTGCAAATTGAAATGGTCAGCTTGATATACACATGCTATAAGTCAAGTAAAGGCACATACACATCATATATGTCATATATAACAGATAGCAAGCACAAATTGAGCCAAAGCATGAATAATTGTGACTGTTGTGCATAAGTTGCAAATCACATAACATGAACATGCATGACAAAAGTGATTTTTGGTTCTTGAGTGTTTTGTGTGATTCCAACTGTTCTAACACCTTAAATATATCATATGAAGTGTGTGTAGATGAAAACATTTCAACTGGAACACATGTGTAAGCATATAGCATTCAAATTGCAAATTGAAGCACTTATGTGTGTGTGAAGCATAATGTGATGTGAAACTTTGTACAGTCAAGTTTTCATGTTTTGAATCGTTCATACACATTACATATTGTCATGTGGTGCTGTAGAAGTGTTGAAATAACATGCACAAGCAGGTAAGCTCAAACTGGTATGCAAGCATGAAGCATTTTGAACAATATGCATGAGAATGAACAGATGGATTTCTAATTCAAATTCAAGCAAACTAATCACTTGGATAGCATAAATACATGATATTGAGAGGGTTCAAACATAAAAATTCCACAAAAAGCAATTGTCATGAGACTTGGCTAGTTAAATGCAAGTTGTAAGCATAACAATGCACATGAAGATGTAAAACTTGACATGATGAATCCTAACACCCAATGAGCATTTAAACACATTAAACATGTTCAATATAAAGTGTCTAAGGCATTAGTTTTGACAGAAAACAAACATAGGCAAGAAATCAAGTTTTTGTGCTTTTGTGTGTTTTTGTGCATTTGGTGCCAAAGAGTGATATTGTGATGTTGTCATTAAATCAATCAAAGGAGTGCATACACATATTGCAAATGTCATTTGAATCATGTTAGGAAGACAAGAAACCACAATCTATGCTTTGTGCAAAAAATGAGTAAGTGAGTGGATTTGCATTCATGTGTTTGTGTCAAGAGGTGAAATTTCAAACCACACCACAAATCAGCAAGATAAATACATAGACAAGTTATAAATGGCCATTGTGATGTGTGTGAGTGGTGTTTAGATGAAAAGCAAGCTTTATGCAAAAAAAATAGTATGAGTGGTATCATGTGTTACATGGTGTTCATGTGTGGACTTTTGATGCAATGACAACAAAACAGGATTACACACACATGTATATGTTCAAAACATCATCTGAATTATGCTGAAATAATGCAAACACTTGATCATGCTTTGAACAGATGATGATGAACTAGTAGCAGCAATGAAAACAGAACTAATAGTAGGAACATTACTTGCAGCAGCATTGAAACAGAATTAAAAGCAAGAACATTGCTAGCAGCAGTAATGGAAACAGGATTAATGCAAACAGAACTGTGAAGACATAACATGTCACCAAACATAAGTTATAATTATTACTAGTAACCATCCAATTAATCTGCAGGCAAAGTGTTCATGGTATGGCAGCAAGAATACAATAGCAGTGTTCAAGTTTCTATGACAGTATCATTACCATTATCCAACAGTTTTGCTCATCAATACCAATACCTAGCAGATTTTTTGCAAGATCTCCATGATCATTATACTATGGCATTGTCTCATTCTTTAAGATGTAATCATGACAGGTAGTATGCCAAGAACAGAATATGTACCAAGTATAAACACATACCATGAAAAACAACCTATAGCTCCAAAATTCATAAACAACACTAAAATGCATACACATGGAAACATGATGCTATAAATGATAGAAAGAGTTACATACCTGTTGGAGAGTTGATAAGCAACCTAAATATGTTGAGAATAAAGAACCAGAAATGCTGAATCAAGAACTTGGTGTATGTGTGCTTTCTTGAACTTTAAGAAACAAAGCACTTTGGAGGCCAAAATGAAATCTGCTAGCTTTTGATGGATGGTGAGAGTTTAGACAGCTTATATATGTTGTATTTGAGGTGTACAAGGGTTCAAAACATCAACAAGGTGCTTGGATCAAGTTTTGGTGGTTTTTGAGGACTTAAGTCAAAGAAAGTTCCATGGAATGTTGACTTTTTGATTTTTTGATTTTTTGGGTGATTTAATGGTTGGTACACCTCATATATATGATTTAGAGAGTGTGTGGATGGTTGTTTGAGGTCTGGAATGTATAGAACTCAAAGTAGCATCAAAGTTGCAAATGCTGATTTTTGGGCATTTTTGACAACTTTGGAGATTTTGCAAATTTGGTGTGAGAGAGAAATGTAATGAGGAGCTTGCTTCTAGCAGGTTTTTAGAATGATCTTGAGGTCCATAATGAGGAGTTAGAGGTCTCTATTTATAGAAAAAATGAGTGAGGAGCTTGCTTGGTCATTTTGCTTCACCATGAAGAAACCTTGATATTTTCTCTTCCAAATGACCACTTGCTTGGCTTTTCTGATTGCTAGCTGTTTTCTTGACTTAATTGGCAAGTTTGTATGATGTTTTTACAGAGGAATCAATGCCTAGAGGCCTGGTAGAGTGGCTGGAACAGAAATGACTTTCCACCTCATGCTTGGAAAAGTCAAATATTTCAACTTTGGCAATGAACTCACCATTCTTATTTCCATGCTATCTCCTTGTTATTTCTTTGTTCTAACCTGCTAAGAATGATTAATATATCATATAGAAGGAGTTTGTAGCATTGAAATTGATCCACTTGAGTGCTAGAGGTGTTTTTGCAAAATTCATCAATGTGGGACAAAAGTGACAAATTGCCAACTTTGAACACATGTATCTCTCAGCTCATAAATCCCCTTGAGATGTACTTGTACTTTTTAGAAAGCCCTCACATAGTACTAAAACTTTCATGTTGGCCAGAAATCTTGATTCTATTTGAAACTAGGTGAAAAACCCCCTTGAAGTTGGCTGATTTTAGCTTTTAAGGTGAAAATAACTTAGAAATTTTCTAAGTTATTTTCCCTTTTAGGAATGTTTTTGCTTATATCTCAAAAAGTATGCATTTTCTGGTTGTGGACTAGTATGGGACTTTTGTAGGACTTGTCAAGAGCTTTCAAATGAGACTAGAACCAACTCAATTGGATGTGTGGTTAAGGAGATACGGTTTAGCCCTTTTCAAAACCCTAATTTCCCGATTTCTCGATTACTCTCTCATTTTTGATCCAATGATCATGAAAATTGATATGCAAGTCCATTATGACATAAGGAACAACTTTGATTCACAACTTGGATTCCAATTCTCAAAATTCGAGGAGTTGACTTTTCGGTCAACCGTACGATCGATCGGTGTCGATCGAGTCGCCTGTTGATATTCTGGACATCCTGGGACTTTGACACTTCTTGAATAGTCTTTAATAGCCTATATTAACTTCATGGACCTCACTCCCACCATTAAAACTTTTCCCAACATCAAAGTCAAACCACAGTTGACTTTCCACTAGTTAAAAACCCTAATCAGGGCCTCCTGACTGCACTGTTCTTGATTCTGAAACGATTTCTTCAAATTGACTTCCCATTTGACTTTGATATTGTCTTTGATTTCATTCCATGATTGAATTGTCCCAAATCATTGGTTGATCATTCCTTGATTGTTTTGAATTTGTCGGTGCGAGAACCCTGATTCATCTGTAACTTGACAATAATAAACTTGCACTGATTTAGGGTTAGATAATGCATGATCATGCTTCTAAAAATGGTAATGAGGATCTAAGGTGGTCAAAATTTGGGGTATGACAGTTGCCCCTATTTAAATATCTTCACTAGATGGAACTGAGGATGACAATCCTCGAGGAATCGTAGTGAGAGGTATTTAAATACAGAAAAACCAAAAATTTTGTACCTTAGATCCAATGCTATGCAAAGGATCAATGCTTGAATGCTATGAGACCTAAATGATGATTTATGATGCTTGAACATGCAAGACACACAAAAAAAAAACGGTAAAGACAGACTGCTATCCACCGGGGAACAGACTCTGGAAACTTGACACACAGAGGATGTCCTTATTGAAGGACTCGCACTGGGGAAGAGAAACTCAAACCTAGGCATCAGATAGTTCAGACATGACTAACTGATAGCATCTAAGGATAAAACTATGATTGGAGGAACGGAACCTGACGAGGACAACCGTTCACTGGGGAAAAGGGACATACTTTACTGGGGATCAAATAGTTCAGACGTGACTAGATGATATCATCTGAGAAACTCCGACTGGGAAACGGAACCTGACGAGGACAACCGTTCACTGGAGAAAGAGATGCACTCCACCGGGGAAAGAATAATTTTCACATGGGGAATAAAGGAAATTGGTGACAACCTCACTGGGGATGATCAGACGAGGCCTTCCTATAATGAAGAGTTCAAACGGGATCTCCAGGAATGGACTAGGAACAAAGCCAGACACACAGGGGATACTAGTGACAACTAGATCTCCGGGACTAGACTGGAAAAGCAAAGACCTACTGGGGTACTGGTGACTACCAACCCAGAGGAAACAAATAAGGAAAACGGGAACGCCAGTGACAACTGGACTTTAGCTAGTGGGATTGGTGACGACCGATGGAATGTTAAATGAATAAACGACCATACCAGTTACAACGGGCTTTTCACGGGATTTGGTGACGACCAACCAGTGATGCCGGATAAGAATGCCAGTTACGACTGGACTTACTGGGGAATTTAAATAACAACCACAAATAACAATTTGGGTGAGCGCGCCAGTTACGACTGGACTTTATGAGGATTTGGTGACAACCAAACTCAGGTATCAATAACAATTGGATTTAAAAGACGCCAGTGACGACTGGACTTCAGTAGGGGAGGTTGGTGACGACCAACACATGATACCAATGGCAACTGGATTTAACGATGCCAGTGACGACTGGACTTCAGGGGATGTAACAATAATGATTACTAACCACGGTTCGGTTGAAGGGTGCCAGTTACAACTGGACTTGATTGGGGATGTTAGTGACGACCAACAAACACAGGGTGCCAGTGACGACTGGACTTAAAGTAAAAAGTTGGTAACGACCAACAAGTGATACCAACAACAATTGGATTTAAACAATGCCAGTGACAACTGGACTTTACTGAGGGAAGTTGGTGACAACCAACGAAAGGGTACCAATTACAATTGGATTTTGCGATGCCAGTGACAACTGGACTTTTCCGGGGAAAGGTTGGTGACGACCAACAAACACAAGGTGCCAGTGACGACTGGACTTTTAAAAGACTGTGGTGACAACCACGAGATAGAACATATGAATGCCAGTGACAACTGGACTTGATGGTAACAACCAGAAAATGAGATACCACAACCGGGGGAGAGGGTAGAACCACACTGAATCCAGGCTAAGTGGTGCAAATAATCTCAACTGTACTGGGGAACGGAGCTTAGTCAGGTCAGCCCGCGATGTACCAGTAATCTCTGTCTTTGGCAATCCTGTGGAGGATGGATCCTTCAAAACTTTACATGATGGCTTCTTAGTCTTGGTTACTACACACGGCCAAAGGCGAACCAAGTGAACAGATCTGCTAAGTGTTTCAACTGGGGAAAAAATGCAAATGTATATCAATGCTCCTGCCACCTTGAGACATCAGGGTGAGTATGATCTTACTGAGTTTTCCACGAGTTTAAAGCATTTGTTTTTTATTGACCTTTTCAAGTTTTATCATGAAAAATTTTGCCTCTTACGTTTTTCAAAATCATCGTTTGTCAAATAAACAGTGTTTTGCATAACAAAAAATGATAAAGAGAAGTAGTAGTTGCAAACAAAAGAATGGTTCGAAGCTGATTTTATTCAAGCAGGAGGTCTTGCCAATGGCAAGATTCCCTAGAACATTGTACAAGTGAAAAATGGCAAAAGTGGAAGGGTTACATTGAATCCCATGACCATTTATCCCTAAAGACTAGAAATCCACCAACATCCTTGCTTCTGACGAGAGCAACCGGAAGTGAGTTTTCTCTGTGTAACTTGCTGCACTGGTGACAACCTTCTGATGCAGTGAAACGCCTTTGTCCCTAATTTTTGCCTGGATCGCCCTTTCGGGTTTTCAATCCACCAGGACGCTCATTTTTGCCTAAGTCGCCCTTTCGGGTTTTCAACTTAGCGAGCTTTCAATTCTTTTCTCTTTTTCTCTTTTTCTTTTTACCCTAACTTTTGCATAAGCCGCTCTTGCGAGTTTTTGACTTATCGGGTTTTTCTTAGGCGTAATATTTTCTGACTGCATCAGAATTTATTGGATGAGTAAGCTGCTCTCCATCCATGGTTGTGAGAATCAACGATCCTCCTGAGAAAACTGTCTTCACAATGAAGGGGCCATCATAGTTAGGCATCCATTTTCCTCGGGCGTCTTTATGGACTGGTAAGATCTTCTTCAATACAAGCTCACCTTCTCTGAACTCCCGGATGCGGACCTTCTTGTCAAAGGCTCTTTTGATCCTTTTCTGATATACCTGGCCATGACACATTGCAGATATACGCTTTTCGTCAATTAAATTCAATTGGTCAAATCTTTCCCTGACCCATTCTGCCTCTTCCAGCTTTGCTTCCATTATAACCCTTAACGAAGGGATCTCGACTTCAATTGGGAGTACAGCATCCATCCCATACACTAAAGAGAAAGGGGTTGCCCCTGTTGAGGTGCGGACTGATGTTCTGTATCCGTGTAGAGCAAACGGTAACATTTCATGCCAGTCTTTGTAAGTTTTCACCATCTTTTGTAAAATCTTCTTGATGTTTTTGTTAGCTGCCTCAACAGCTCCATTCATCTTCGGACGGTACGGGGAGGAGTTATGGTGTTCAATCTTGAATTCATCACATAGTTCCTTCATCACTTTGTTGTTCAGATTGGTTCCGTTGTCTGTGATAATTCGGTTGGGAATCCCGTATCGACAGATTATCTCTTTCTTGATGAAGCGAGCCACCACTTGTCGGGTTACATTGGTGTATGAAGCAGCTTCGACCCATTTGGTAAAATAGTCAATGGCGACTAGAATGAAACGGTGCCCGTTGGAAGCTTTTGGCTCAATTGCCCCAATCATATCGATGCCCCACATTGAGAAAGGCCAGGGTGATGACAGTACATTCAGCAATGTCGGAGGTACATGCACTTTATTTGCGTAGATCTGACATTTATGACACTTCCTGGAGAATTGTATGCAGTCATTCTCTAAAGTCAACCAGTAATACCCGGCTCTCAAAATCTTTCTGGCCATCACGTACCCATTGGCATGAGTACCGAAGATCCCTTCATGGACATCTTTCATTAACAGCTCTGCTTCTCTTTTGTCGACGCATCTGAGTAGTACCATGTCATGATTTCTTTTATAAAGCACACCATTGCTGAGGAAGAACTTTGACGCTAGTCTTCTTAAAGTTTTCTTGTCAAGAGACGTAGCATCGGTCGGATATTCTTGTTGTAACAGGAAGTTCTTTATATCATAGTACCATGGTTTATCATCTGTTTCTTCGTCGATCATTTGACAGTAAGCGGGCTCTGTTTTTCGCTCAATCCGGATGAGAGTAGCATCATTTACATCTTGGACTTTCCACATGGAGGCCAACATGGCTAAAGCATCGGCAATGTGATTTTCAGACCTGGGTACATGCTTGAAGGTAATCTCGTCAAAGTACTCGATCATGTCGACAATATATGCTCTGTATGGGACCAGGTTTTCATGTCGGGTCTCCCATTCGCCTGTGACCTGGTAGATGACTATTGCTGAATCGCCGCTCACTTCTAGAGTTTTAATTTTGAGATCAATGGCCGCTTCGAGACCAAGGATACATGCCTCGTATTCTGCAATGTTGTTTGTACAATCAAAATCCAACCGAGCCGTGAATGGCGTGTAACCACCTCCTGGATTCATTAAGACAGCGCCTACACCATGCCCGCTATAATTTGACGAACCATCGAACATCATCCTCCAAGGAGAACTTGGTGGTGAGTCTTCAACAGGACCAACCTTTTCACAATCTTTTACTGCCATAATGTCTTCATCAGGAAAATCGAGCTTAACAGACTCATCATCTTCAACTGGTTGTTCGGCAAGATAATCTGACAAGATACTGCCTTTGATAGACTTCTGAGTAACATATTGGATGTCGTATTCTGACAATAACATGTGCCATCTGGCAAGCCTTCCAGTCTGAGCAGGTTTTTCAAAGATATATTTGATTGGGTCCATTTTTGCGATTAACAGAGTAGTATGGCAAACCATGTACTGTCGTAACCGTTTGGCGGCCCATGCTAAAGCGCAACATGTCTTTTCAAGGAGTGAATAACGGCTTTCACAATCGGTAAACTTTTTGCTCAAGTAGTAGATGGCGTGCTCTCTTCGTCCAGATTCATCTTGTTGACCCAACATACAGCCCATGGAACTTTCTAGAACAGTGAGGTACATGAATAACGGTCTTCCCGGAACCGGAGGTATCAAGATGGGCGGTTCTTGCAAATAACTTTTGATTTTGTCAAAGGCCTGCTGACAGTCTTCATTCCAAACCACTGGTTGATTTTTGCGTAGTAGTTTGAAGATGGGTTCACAGGTCGGTGTCATGTTGGAAATGAACCGAGATATGTAATTTAATCTGCCCAGAAAACCTCTGACCTGTTTTTCTGTTTGAGGAGCCGGCATGTCTTGGATGGCGCGGACTTTGTCTGGGTCTACTTCGATTCCTCGTTGACTAACAATGAAACCAAGTAGCTTTCCTGACCTTACTCCGAAAGTGCATTTGGCAGGATTCAACCTTAGTTGATACTTTCTAAGTCTTTTGAACAGCTTCAGGAGGTGCTCTAGATGATCATCTTCGCTTCGAGACTTTGCAATCATATCGTCGACATACACCTCAATTTCCTTGTGCATCATGTCATGAAATAGAGTGACCATGGCCCGCTGGTAGGTGGCTCCAGCATTTTTCAAACCAAATGGCATAACTTTGTAACAGTAGGTTCCCCACGGCGCGATGAAGGTAGTTTTTTCCATATCATCTGGATCCATTTTAATCTGATTGTAACCCGAGAAACCGTCCATAAAAGAGAACACTTCGAAACGAGCTGTATTGTCTACCAATGTATCAATGTGTGGCAGTGGGAAGTCATCTTTCGGACTGGCCTTGTTCAGATCCCTGTAGTCTACACACATTCGGACCTTACCATCCTTTTTCGGTACTGGAACAATGTTTGCTACCCACTCAGGGTATTTGGATACAGCCAAGAACCCTGCATCTACCTGCTTTTTTACTTCGTCTCGGATTTTGAGTGCCATGTCTGGCCTGGTTCTGCGGAGCTTTTGTTTTACTGGAGGGCATTCTGGTTTAAGCGGCAGCTTGTGAACCACTATGTCAGTGTCTAGACCCGGCATGTCCTGATAGGACCAAGCGAACACATCCACATATTCCTTCAGGAGTTCTTTCAATTGTTGTTTGATGTCTGCCCCGAGGCTTGCCCCAATCTTGACTTCCTTTTTGTCATCTTCTGAGCCCAGGTTAATGACTTCAATCTGCTCTTTGTATGGTTGGAGTTCCATGTCTTCGTCTTGAGTTAGTCTTACCAGTTCATCGGGAATTTCAAGATCTTCGTCCTCCTCTTCAGCTTGGTGAATTGGTGAATCAAAGTCAGGAGGAGATGCCTGGTCATGGGAATCAATGGGTTTTTGGATGTGGCTGCAGATGGGGAATGGTTTAATTTTATTAAACATACAAAGATAAATGCAGCACACAAAAAAGAAGATTGCTTTCGGTTTTTTATGATTGCCATTTTTTCTTTAAAAGTGAAAACGAATAAAAGCATCAAAAGCAAATGAGGAATTTAGCAAAACAGTTCATTTTCATTGATGTATTTTGAAAGTGCGGGGCCCGTACAAAACATTCCTATGACCTTGGGCACGGTCATGGAGTTTTAAAACAACAAAACAAGAAAAAGACACAAAGCAAATTACTTTAACTCGTGACAAACTACAGGAACATCAATGGCCTCCCAATTGCTCAAGGGAGATTTGCACCGATACACTAGATGCCCAATGTATTCACTTTCTTCTTCGTCTCCTACGGCGTTGACTTGGGACCCGCCGCTGATGAATATTTCTTGTATTGTCCTGGGACGCCTCTGGTCTAGTGTAGTGTCTTCAGCAGGAGTTGGTTTGTAACCCAACCCCTGTCGATCCATCTTCGGCTGTACTTCAATAATTTCTCCCCATCCTGCGGGAGTGCCTTCTGCGAGCGCTGCTCTGATACTTTGAGCGGAAGCGAATGATGGACTACCTTTGGCTACCGTTTCTTCTACTGTTACTGCATGGGCTATTTCCAGAGCTTGAAATGAGGTTTCCAGCGCACCTTCTTCTGCTTCGATGTATCTGAAGGATGACAGATTGCTTACCATAAAGTCTTCCTCCCCATGCACAATTATTAGCTGGTCATTCACCACATACTTCAATCGCTGATGCAGAGTTGATGTTACCGCCCCGACTTCATGTATCCACGGTCGTCCCAACAAACAGCTGAATGCCGGGTTAATGTCCATCACCTGGAACGTTATATCAAATACATGTGGTCCAACCATGACGAGTAATTCTACTTCTCCAATAACAGCCCTTCGGGACCCGTCGAAAGCCTTCACGATCAAAGGAGTGGGCTTCATCTCTGCTCCTGTATAGGCCAACCTTGCAAGTGACCTTGCAGGCAAGACATTCAAAGAAGACCCATTATCAACCAGGACTCGTGCCAATGTGTCTTCTTGGCATTTGATGGAGATGTGTAATGCTTTGTTGTGATGGCGACCCTCTTTCGGCAACTCGGCGTCGCTGAAGCTCAACGTGTTACATGCTGTGATATTGGCTATTACTGAGTCAAATTGCCCCAGCGTGATGTCCTTAGTTACGTGGGCTTGTTGAAGTACTTTCTGTAGAGCCTCCCGATGGGCGGGAGAATTCATCAATAGAGAAAGGACGGAGATTTTAGTCGGCGTTTGGTGGAGCTGGTCTACCACCTTGTAATCACTCTTCCGAATAATTCTTAAAAATTCTTCATCTTCACCTTCAGGTCTGGGCGCTTCTTTGTTCTGAGTTTCCGCTGGGGTGGTGTCTTTTGGAGCAACTATGGTAATCTTGGGCTGGTAGATTCGACCGTTGCGGGTCATTTTGCTAGTACCCACGATGTTTGTAACATCATCTTGTTCTTTCTTTATCTCTTTATTCTGGTATGTTCTCTTGGACACTGTCAAGTCATACCTCCAGGGGACTGCTTTTGTATTATTGTAGGGAAACGGCTTCGGCCTTTGGATCACGACTGATCGGGGTTGGTTGATTACCGACCTGTCGAACACGGGTTCTGTATTTCTAGGCGCCCGAGTCCACTTATCTTTGTTTGGTTGATCAAAAGTAGGCTTTATTACTGCAACATTTTCACTTTGGATCTTACCGCAGACTTGCAACAATCCTTCATCAATTAAACTTTGGATGTCTCCTTGTACCGTACCACAACTTGCGGCATTGTCGGAACACTTCCCACAGTTGGCGTGATTGTTCTGGATATAACCTGTTTTCACCAGTTTCTCATGCAGCATTTTTAACGGCGTCTTGATCTCTGATACTTCAGTAATTAACTTTTCAGTGGAAGAATTATCTACAGCGTTAACCCCTCCATGGTTTGGTAGCGGGTTACTCTTGACGTTGGGTGGAATATCTTTGAAGGACAGGATCTTTTTCTCGATCAATTCCCTTACCAAATGTTTTAAAGCAAAGCAACCCTCCAGATCGTGGCCAGCGGCTCCTTCGTGGAATGCGCAGTGGGCGCTTGGATTGTAAAATGGTGATGTTGTATCAGGGTTCAGCGGCCTTGTAGTCACTAAACCTTCCTGGACCAATGAAGGGTATAATTCCGTGTAAGTCATCGGGATCTGCGGGAAGTTCGGCTTGTTCGTTGGTCTTCTATTTTGGAAACTCTGGCGGGGTGCTGGAGCTCGAGGTTGTTGTTGTTGTTGTTGAGGAAATGACGGAGCGTTGGGCGCTCTTTGTTGTCTTTGCTGAAACGGCTGATAACCGGGAACAGGCTGTGGTGTCTGGTAGTTTGGTTGAGTGAAAGCAGGAGTTACAGCTGCCACATATGGTTGTGCAGCATACTGCGGTGGGTATATTGCTCCGGGGTAACTCTGTTGAATGTAACCTGGCTGCGGCGGTTGATTGTAGTTCAGATAGGGTTGTTGTTGGTATGGCTGTTTTTGTGTACGTACCCCTTTTCTACTGGTGATGGCGTTAGTTTCTCCCTCCTTTTTCTTGTGGAACGGATTACTGGCTTTCTTGACCTGGCCGCTTGAGCTACTGGAACTACCCGTTACCCTTCCATTCTTCAGCCCTAGCTCTACTCGGACTCCCACGGCTACAATGTCCGAGAAGCTAGCGGATACGCTACTGATCATTTTCTCATAGAATTCTGGTCGCACAGTGTCAACAAACCAATCAGTCAATTCCTTTTCACTTAGTGGAGGTTCCACTTGTGAAGCTATTTCTCTCCATCGCTGTGCATATTCCTTGAAAGATTCAGAACTCTTTTGGGACATGCTTAGCAGTTGCCTTCGGTCTGGAGCCAAATCCATGTTATACTTATAGTGTTTGACAAAAGCATTGGCTAGATCTTGAAAGCTGAGAATTTTGGACTGATCTAGACCCAAATACCATTTTGCCGGAGCCCCTTTCAAACTGTCCTGGAAACAGTGTATCATTAACTTGTCATTTTCAACGTAAGCTGCCATTCTACGGCAATACATGAGAAGATGCGTTCGTGGGCAGGAAGCCCCTGAGTATTGGTCAAAATTGGGGATTTTAAACTTTGGTGGAATTACTAACCCAGAGACCAAACACATGTCCCGGGTGTCTGCCCCAAATATATCATTGCCCTCCATAGCCTTTAACTTTCTTCCCATCGTTTCCACACTTTCTTTTAATCTCTCGTGTTCTTCATTTTCTCCTTCGTACTCTTCCTGATCTTCGACCGCTGGCTGATAATTATGGAACATTGGGCGCACCTGCGCTTGCATGGTTGCCTGAGTATAAGTAGGGATTGCCTGGGGTATTTCTCCTCTTAAAGGGACATTTTGCTGATTTATCGGCGGTGGATGCAGAAAATCCGGAGGTAAGCCATATGGTGGATTGTTGGCGATGGTGACAGCTGTTGGAATTGGATCGATAGCTGCATTAGTAACTTCAGAAACTACGGTAGCCTGTGTATCCATCTTCGCTCTTATTACCTGCAAAGCTTCCATAATCTGTTTGATTCCACCTCGGAGATCTCCGAGCTCATCGTCAATTCTTTCGATTTCTAGGTTCTGCGCCTCCATGATCTGGCGAGCTCGAGCTCTTGTATTGTACTTGTGTGTTGGATTCAGTGTGCTCCCCTCTGTTGGAGGATCAGACAACGGGATGAGACACGACACAGGAGACGACACTTATGCTATGTTTATGATATGCTTATGATATGCGGATGCAATATTTCGAACATTCAAGGGGTCTTAGAACGTCATTCATAGATTTTAAGAACGGGAAAACATTACAGACACTTCTTGCATCCCTCTACCGGGGAGTTTTACAACAGTTGGAAATTGAAATACAACTTTTAAAATAAAGATTACAAAATAGCTCAAAAGATCCTGAACTATCTAACTCGAAGATCCCCCTTCTTCTGGTTGATTCCTTCTTCTACCTTGACGACCCAAACCCTGGAGAGCTTCTTTCTCTTGCATGGCCAAGAAGTACTTGTTCCTCCAAGCTTTTCCCTCCTTCTCTGCTTTTACCAAAGCAGTCTGCAATTCTTTCTCAAGTGTGGACTCTGTTGAATCAGGTTCGAAACTGGTATAGAACATCTTCAAAGCAGCTTCTTTTATCCATGCTAGGTAGGAGTCTGAAACTGCCGTGTCAGGGTAATCTAAAGCAGTCATGCCCCTGACGTTGATACGGCGCCAAGCGTAGATGATTCTAGCTTTGAATTCTCGGTCTCTTCCGTCTTCGATGCAGAAACTCCTCATCAAGTTGAAATCTGGTTCACCCCTCATTGGATGCCCCAATTGTCTGCGAGCAAGGACAGGGTTATAGCTGATGCACCCTTTGGTACCGATGAGCGGCACGTTTGGAAAATCTCCACAACTTTGAATCATGGGGACCCCTCCGTAAACAGGGTCGTACCATTGAATATTAGTCTGCTTGAGCAGCAGTAGCCTATCAGTCCATGGATTGTTGTTTTGGACATCCCAAAGTGCTGGTAATCTTGGTAAGCGTGAAAGGAACCACTTGTAAAGGAGAGTGGAGCAACACTCAATAGGTCCAGCTTCATACAGATGTCGGCGATGAATTGCATAGTAGGTGTCGGCTAGGAGAGTAGGCACAGGGTTTCTGAGAAGGAACAAGTTGATTGCGTCTTTGTTGATGAAGTTGTCGTAGGATGGGAACAGGAAGAGTCCGTAGATCAGCAACACTAACAAGGCTTCAAAAACTTCCAAGTTCTTAGCTTCGGCGTGAAACTGCGCTTTTTCAAACAAGAATCTGGTAGGTAGCCCGTATGGGTGTCCTTGAGCGATCATCATGGCTCGTACTTCAGTTACTTCAAGATGAATAGCTTCGGCGATTGTTCCTTCGTTGGGAAACCCTTCCCTTCCAGAAAATGGTCTGGGAGCAACATTTAATCCCATTAATACTGAATATTCCTCCAAGGTTGGTAACAACTGGAAATCTGGGAAAGTGAAACAGTGATATGTTGAATCGTAGAACTTTACGAGCGCGGATAATATTCCCTCATCTACCTGAATCTCAAGTAAGGATAACACGTTTCCATGTTTGGCTTTGAATGCCTCAGGATCTTCTACCATTCTTCCCAACATCTTTAGATTCTCCAGATCTGGTTGTCGGAATTTGAACTCTGCAGTTGATCTTCTCCTTGGATCCATTTTTTTAATATCTGTGAAATGAGTTTAAACCCCTTGAATGTTTAAAATAAAATGCGGATGTAAATGCAAAAATGCGCAAAGTTTTATGGAACTCAGACCTCGAGATTCAAAACATCAAGGATTTCATTTAATTTTTCGACGTTGCATTACAAAATAGTACACATTACAAGAAAAAGGAAACAGTGCTAGATAAGGTCTTCTGACAGAAACTCTACTGTTGCTTCTGCTTTCTTCAGCTTTTCTTCTACCTCAATTTTCTCTTTCATGAGCTTTTCTATCATTGTCTTCCATGGAGTAGACTGGTTACTGAAATAGAACAGGTTCTCTTGGGTCTTCCTCTTCTTGGATGCCCTTATCTCTTCATCTCTCTCTTGGAGCTGCTTGCGGAGCGTTTCGTTCTCTTCCATTACCACCTGATACTTATACCTCCAGGACACCTCAGTCTGCTGTGACTTTCTCAAGGCAATCCTCAACTTTTCCTCCTCAGAAAAGAAGATCAATGGGCGTTCTTCTTTCAGGACCATAGGTTCTTGCAAGGCATAAGGCATCTTCAGTTGGATAGCTCTCTTCCGAACCCATTGGAGATAAGGATCAAAAGAGACACAGTTAGGCTTTCCCAGACTTTCTTTTCCTCTCTTGTGGACATGTTTCCAAGCTTCCAAGAACTCCTCCTTCAACTCAGATTCTCCCACAAAGAACATACTTTCTACACAAGCACTGTTGGGTCTTTCTTTTAACGGATACCCGAGCTATCGTCGGGCGAGAACCGGGCTGTAGCTGATTCCCCCATCTATAGCAAGGAGAGGTACGTTGCCGAAGTTTCCACAACTGTCTATAATCTTTATCCCATCATAAACTCGACTGTACCATTCGATATCAGAGTGAGATAAGGCCATAATCTTTTCAGACCACCATCCTTTCCTCCAGAAGACTTGAGCTTTGGGCATATGAGAATGGAACCACTTGTACAACAACGGGACACAACAGACGATCATTCCTCCCTTGTGAAGATTTCTGAGATGAATGGAATGATGAGTATTACCCAGCAGGGTTGGTACCGGATTTTTCTTCAAGAAAATCTTGATAGCATTGAGGTCCACAAAATTATCAATGTTGGGAAACAGGAAGATGCCATAGATGAGCAAGGCTAGGATTGCCTCAAAAGTATCCATACTCAGGTGATCGGCATAATACTGCGCTTTCTTAATCAAGAACCCAGCAGGTAAACCAGAAATTCCTCCTTTGGTGGTCATATTCTCTTGTATATCTTTTACTCCCAATTGTATTGCTCTGGCGATCTCTTCTTTCTTAGGGTCCTTCTCCGTGACTGGAAAAGGAGAATCTTCAAGGATAGGCAAACCGATCAGACAGGAATATTCTTCAAGTGTAGGTACAAGCTGATAATCTGGAAATGTGAAGCAGTGATAGAGTGGGTCGTAGAACTGTAGCAAAGTAGAAAGGAGTCCTAGATCCATTCTCTTCTTCATCCTCAGTAGTGACAACAAATTACCGTACCTGCTCTTGAACCCTTCTACATCTGTGATAAGAGTGCTCAACCTTTCAATGTCATCCAGCTTAGGACTCTTGTATGTGTACTTGATTGTTTTCTTTTTTTCTTGATCCATGATGTTCCTAAAGTTTTAAAATAAGAGACTGAGTTCCATAAACCTTTTATGTTATGATGTCTATGAATGCATGAATGCAACAACACAAGTATTCACATATACACATAGATAAGCAAACAACAGATTTTGGTTTAGGGGAATTCAAGTATGGAGCCAAGGTCTACCCTTCCCAATAAGGAGTGTACTGGAGATTTTCATCACCTGTAGAACAAGGTTCTAAAAAGTTCCCAGAGTCCTCAACCCATCTTTCGGATATTATCAACTGCTCAAATAACTCGGGGGTCGATAATATTCTCAAGAGAGTCTTGTCCGAGTGTAGTATCGCGTATCAACTATTCGGAAATACTTCCTCATAGTCATCGCACTACATCCTAATAAGGCCAAGTGGGGTAATGTGTTCTAAAGGTCCTCAATGGCATGGGCCCCTTATAGAAAGTAGCATTGTTTTCACGAATACTCGATCAACAACACTACCCTCAAAAAGGACCTCCATTGAGCGGCGGTTTTCAAGTTGGCTTAGTCGGGAATCAACTCCCTATAAACCTCCTTGAATATACCACCTTTCTATCATAAGTACGCTCAAGCACGGGTATAGTGCTGTCTCACCAATTGTATTTCCCAAAAGCCAAAAGAACAAATCTGCACATATTCACAAATATTCACAAATAGCAAGTATATAAACAAAATAGGTTAAACCCTCAAAATTATTCATTTCCCCAGTGAAGTCGCCATTTCTGTTGCGGTGAAAATTTGATATCAAGCTATTGATTAACTTGAACCTTATTTCTTTTACAACCGATCTTTAATTTATCCAAAGGAAAGGTCTCAAGAAAGAAAAACCTTTTTCGCGATGTAAACAACGCTAAGAGATTCGGGGATCGGGGGTTGGTTATATCTAGGGAAGGTATTAGCACCCTAAATATCTGTAGTACTCTACAGGAACCTTTTGTTCAATTACTTGCTAAGTTTGTGAATTGTGCACTATGGTTTAAGGATTGGGAATTGTGATAAAATGAATAAAAATGCCTAAGTGGTTTTCTAGGTTTGCTCGCAAAGGTATCGCACCTTCTGCCTACGTATCCTGACTAGGATAGAATCAGAGCAATCGTAGTTCACCTCACAAGGGAAAAGAACACTTGATGATGATCAAGGTTCAAAGGGGAACAAACATGACGATGTTTGTGTGGAGTTTGACAAAACTCCCTAAACTAAATTGTAAAAGGGGGAAGTAAGAAATCATGACGATGATTCTTACACAGAGTTGACGAACTCTTTCCTAGGGTTCTAGTTGAAGAACACTCCTAGTATGGGTGGGTTTCTTAGACTTCGAGCAAAGTCTAAAGGCTTCTAGTCTAGGGTTAAGGTGACTTAACAAAGTCAAGGGATAGCAGAGATTTTGGTCCAAGACATTGACAGTCAAGTGGACAGACCTTCCTTTGGAGGAACAGTATTGTCGGCAACTGGACGAAAGCTAACGAGCTTCGTCGCTTGGGGATAAAAATAAAATACAAACATTATACAAAGCAATTATGGTGACAACCAAAGGAAAAGATTAAGGATGAAAAGCAATGATGGCAATCAAAGCAATTGTTCTGGTACGAGAACCGTGACGACAGTTCGCACCTGGAATACCGTTAACAGACAGATGAGATAAATATAAAAATAATTCAAGGTAAAAATTCTAACATGTTGACAAACATATATAGATATGATAACAATCAATTTTCCTGAGAAAACACAAGAGGAAACCTTCTAAATTTCATCTGCAACCAAATAGGGTTAGTATCGTTGACGCGCGGATCGCGCACAATCAAACGTGGTGAAAAAATAATCAAACATGGAAAATAAAATTATGACATGAAAGTACACATTAAAATAAACACAATGAAAAAAGAACGGGTGAAAAACGATAAAAAATGAGAGAGTTACGAATTTTTGAAGTTTATGTACAAAATAGAAAAAATAATAAAAGGGTTCGACCTCCACCCAGATCGAACCCTGGTCATGATGGTGAAAGGTATAATTGCGCGCATGTTCTTACCACTGGGGCGGCTGTTACATCCATTAATCAAATGGAAACAATATGTATACAAGGCTCGTTTTGAATCATGGCTGGGCAAAATACATAATCAACACCAAATACGTTTTATACCGTATCTCACTAACCGCTCATCGGATCGAGGCAAATTTTATATGGATCTTGGGTAGAAAAATGAGAGGAAGAGGATGGTGATGTTAGTTTTTCCAAATTGTTCACCTAGTGAAAAAAAACGCTGACTGGTGTGTGTGTGTGTTTTGAATGCATGGAAACATAATCGAAACCAAATACGTTTTATACCGTATCTCACTAACCGCTCATCGGATCGAGACAAATTTTATATGTAAATTGGGTAGAAAAATGAGAGGAAGATGATGGTGGTGTTGGTTTTCTCAAATTCTTTTCCCTACTCAAAACCCGATAGGGTGCAAGTTTCATGGTTTTGGCTTGCAAATTGAAATGGTCAGCTTGATATACACATGCTATAAGTCAAGTAAAGGCACATACACATCATATATGTCATATATAACAGATAGCAAGCACAAATTGAGCCAAAGCATGAATAATTGTGACTGTTGTGCATAAGTTGCAAATCACATAACATGAACATGCATGACAAAAGTGATTTTTGGTTCTTGAGTGTTTTGTGTGATTCCAACTGTTCTAACACCTTAAATATATCATATGAAGTGTGTGTAGATGAAAACATTTCAACTGGAACACATGTGTAAGCATATAGCATTCAAATTGCAAATTGAAGCACTTATGTGTGTGTGAAGCATAATGTGATGTGAAACTTTGTACAGTCAAGTTTTCATGTTTTGAATCGTTCATACACATTACATATTGTCATGTGGTGCTGTAGAAGTGTTGAAATAACATGCACAAGCAGGTAAGCTCAAACTGGTATGCAAGCATGAAGCATTTTGAACAATATGCATGAGAATGAACAGATGGATTTCTAATTCAAATTCAAGCAAACTAATCACTTGGACAGCATAAATACATGATATTGAGAGGGTTCAAACATAAAAATTCCACAAAAAGCAATTGTCATGAGACTTGGCTAGTTAAATGCAAGTTGTAAGCATAACAATGCACATGAAGATGTAAAACTTGACATGATGAATCCTAACACCCAATGAGCATTTAAACACATTAAACATGTTCAATATAAAGTGTCTAAGGCATTAGTTTTGACAGAAAACAAACATAGGCAAGAAATCAAGTTTTTGTGCTTTTGTGTGTTTTTGTGCATTTGGTGCCAAAGAGTGATATTGTGATGTTGTCATTAAATCAATCAAAGGAGTGCATACACATATTGCAAATGTCATTTGAATCATGTTAGGAAGACAAGAAACCACAATCTATGCTTTGTGCAAAAAATGAGTAAGTGAGTGGATTTGCATTCATGTGTTTGTGTCAAGAGGTGAAATTTCAAACCACACCACAAATCAGCAAGATAAATACATAGACAAGTTATAAATGGCCATTGTGATGTGTGTGAGTGGTGTTTAGATGAAAAGCAAGCTTTATGCAAAAAAAATAGTATGAGTGGTATCATGTGTTACATGGTGTTCATGTGTGGACTTTTGATGCAATGACAACAAAACAGGATTACACACACATGTATATGTTCAAAACATCATCTGAATTATGCTGAAATAATGCAAACACTTGATCATGCTTTGAACAGATGATGATGAACTAGTAGCAGCAATGAAAACAGAACTAATAGTAGGAACATTACTTGCAGCAGCATTGAAACAGAATTAAAAGCAAGAACATTGCTAGCAGCAGTAATGGAAACAGGATTAATGCAAACAGAACTGTGAAGACATAACATGTCACCAAACATAAGTTATAATTATTACTAGTAACCATCCAATTAATCTGCAGGCAAAGTGTTCATGGTATGGCAGCAAGAATACAATAGCAGTGTTCAAGTTTCTATGACAGTATCATTACCATTATCCAACAGTTTTGCTCATCAATACCAATACCTAGCAGATTTTTTGCAAGATCTCCATGATCATTATACTATGGCATTGTCTCATTCTTTAAGATGTAATCATGACAGGTAGTATGCCAAGAACAGAATATGTACCAAGTATAAACACATACCATGAAAAACAACCTATAGCTCCAAAATTCATAAACAACACTCAAATGCATACACATGGAAACATGATGCTATAAATGATAGAAAGAGTTACATACCTGTTGGAGAGTTGATAAGCAACCTAAATATGTTGAGAATAAAGAACCAGAAATGCTGAATCAAGAACTTGGTGTATGTGTGCTTTCTTGAACTTTAAGAAACAAAGCACTTTGGAGGCCAAAATGAAATCTGCTAGCTTTTGATGGATGGTGAGAGTTTAGATAGCTTATATATGTTGTATTTGAGGTGTACAAGGGTTCAAAACATCAACAAGGTGCTTGGATCAAGTTTTGGTGGTTTTTGAGGACTTAAGTCAAAGAAAGTTCCATGGAATGTTGACTTTTTGATTTTTTGATTTTTTGGGTGATTTAATGGTTGGTACACCTCATATATATGATTTAGAGAGTGTGTGGATGGTTGTTTGAGGTCTGGAATGTATAGAACTCAAAGTAGCATCAAAGTTGCAAATGCTGATTTTTGGGCATTTTTGACAACTTTGGAGATTTTGCAAATTTGGTGTGAGAGAGAAATGTAATGAGGAGCTTGCTTCTAGCAGGTTTTTAGAATGATCTTGAGGTCCATAATGAGGAGTTAGAGGTCTCTATTTATAGAAAAAATGAGTGAGGAGCTTGCTTGGTCATTTTGCTTCACCATGAAGAAACCTTGATATTTTCTCTTCCAAATGACCACTTGCTTGGCTTTTCTGATTGCTAGCTGTTTTCTTGACTTAATTGGCAAGTTTGTATGATGTTTTTACAGAGGAATCAATGCCTAGAGGCCTGGTAGAGTGGCTGGAACAGAAATGACTTTCCACCTCATGCTTGGAAAAGTCAAATATTTCAACTTTGGCAATGAACTCACCATTCTTATTTCCATGCTATCTCCTTGTTATTTCTTTGTTCTAACCTGCTAAGAATGATTAATATATCATATAGAAGGAGTTTGTAGCATTGAAATTGATCCACTTGAGTGCTAGAGGTGTTTTTGCAAAATTCATCAATGTGGGACAAAAGTGACAAATTGCCAACTTTGAACACATGTATCTCTCAGCTCATAAATCCCCTTGAGATGTACTTGTACTTTTTAGAAAGCCCTCACATAGTACTAAAACTTTCATGTTGGCCAGAAATCTTGATTCTATTTGAAACTAGGTGAAAAACCCCCTTGAAGTTGGCTGATTTTAGCTTTTAAGGTGAAAATAACTTAGAAATTTTCTAAGTTATTTTCCCTTTTAGGAATGTTTTTGCTTATATCTCAAAAAGTATGCATTTTCTGGTTGTGGACTAGTATGGGACTTTTGTAGGACTTGTCAAGAGCTTTCAAATGAGACTAGAACCAACTCAATTGGATGTGTGGTTAAGGAGATACGGTTTAGCCCTTTTCAAAACCCTAATTTCCCGATTTCTCGATTACTCTCTCATTTTTGATCCAATGATCATGAAAATTGATATGCAAGTCCATTATGACATAAGGAACAACTTTGATTCACAACTTGGATTCCAATTCTCAAAATTCGAGGAGTTGACTTTTCGGTCAACCGTACGATCGATCGGTGCCGATCGAGTCGCCTGTTGATATTCTGGACATCCTGGGACTTTGACACTTCTTGAATAGTCTTTAATAGCCTATATTAACTTCATGGACCTCACTCCCACCATTAAAACTTTTCCCAACATCAAAGTCAAACCACAGTTGACTTTCCACTGGTTAAAAACCCTAATCGGGGCCTCCTGACTGCACTGTTCTTGATTCTGAAACGATTTCTTCAAATTGACTTCCCATTTGACTTTGATATTGTCTTTGATTTCATTCCATGATTGAATTGGCCCAAATCATTGGTTGATCATTCCTTGATTGTTTTGAATTTGTCGGTGCGAGAACCCTGATTCATCTGTAACTTGACAATAATAAACTTGCACTGATTTAGGGTTAGATAATGCATGATCATGCTTCTAAAAATGGTAATGAGGATCTAAGGTGGTAAAAATTTGGGGTATGACAACTACCTTTAGGATACCATAATCCGACGTTGGTCGTTCCTTTGAGATACTTGATAATTTTCTTCACAGCAGTGAGATGCGATTCCTTCGGATTTGCTTGGAAGCGCGCACACAAACAAACACTAAACATAATGTTAGGACGGCTTGCCATCAAATATAGTAATGAACCAATCATACCTCGATATTTAGTAATATCAATTGGAGTACCAGATTCATCTTGATCAACATATGTTCCGGATCCCATAGGAGTAGACATCATCTTGCAACTATCCATATCGAATTTCTTTATTAATTCCTTACAGTACTTGGATTGGTTGAGAAAGATTCCATCCTTGGTTTGCTTGATTTGTAGTCCAAGAAAATAATTTAACTTTCCCATCATGGACATCTCGAATTCTCCTTGCATCATGAGTGAGAATTCTTCGCAAAGTTCTTTGTTTGTTGATCCGAATATGATGTCGTCGACGTAGACTTGTACCAACAAGGTGTTACCCTTGATTTTCTTTATAAACAGCGTCTTGTCAACCTTTCCTTTTGTAAATCCTTTCTCACATAAGAAGTTGCTAAGGCGATCATACCATGCTCGTGGTGCTTGTTTTAAACCGTAGAGAGCCTTCTTCAGTTTGAAAACATGTGAGGGATTTTTGAAGTCTTCAAAACCCGGAGGTTGTTTGACGTAGACTTCCTCATTAATATACCCATTCAGGAAAGCGCTTTTGACATCCATCTGGAACAACTGAAAATTCATAGAACAAGCGTAAGCAAGTAGTAATCTAATTGCTTCTAACCTTGCTACCGGAGCGAATGTTTCATCAAAATCAATTCCTTCCTCCTGGTTGTAGCCTTGTGCGACCAATCTTGCCTTGTTACGAACTATAATCCCATTCTCGTCAAGTTTGTTCTTGAACATCCATCTGGTTCCTATGATATGCTTATTATCTGGTTTTGGTACAAGGGTCCAAACTTGATTTCTTTCAAATTGATTAAGTTCTTCTTGCATTGCTATAATCCATTGGTCGTCGCATAAAGCTTCATCGATCTTTGATGGTTCAATTTGAGATACAAACGCCATGTTGAGACAAGCATCCTTTAAATTAAGTCGAGTTGCAACGCCTTGACTAATATCACCAATAACTTTATCAATTGGGTGATCTCTGTATGTTCTCCATTCTTTCGGAAGATCTTGATTTTCATGAATAACATCTTCTCGTAATATTGTTTGACCATTTGAAACAATTTCTTCATTTTGTGGAGTATCTACAAAATCATCATCATCATCCAAAACAATATTATCCTCTTTCGAGGGGTTAGTCTCATCAAACGAAACATGAATAGACTCTTCAATGGTAAGAGTTCTTTTATTAAAAATTCTAAATGCTTTACTATAAAGAGAGTAACCAAGAAATATACCTTCGTCGGACTTCTAATCAAACTTACCGAGATTGTCCTTATTGTTGTTGAGAACGAAGCATTTGCAGCCAAATATGTGGAAGAATGATATATTTGGTTTCCTTCCCTTGAACAACTCATATGGAGTCTTTTTGAGTAGCGGTCGAATATTCACGCGGTTGCTTACAAAACACGCCGTGCTTACTGCTTCTGCCAAAAATATTTTGGAAGATTTGTGTCGCTGAGCATTGTTCTAGCAAGTTCAACTAGTGAACGATTCTTCCGTTCTACGACGCCGTTTTGTTGAGGAGTCCTTGGTGCCGAAAAATTATGAGAAATTCCATGTTCTTCGCAAAATTCTTCAAAGTATGAATTTTGAAATTTTCCACCGTGGTTGCTTCTTATGGAGGCTATAGTGAGTGACTTCTCGTTTTGAATTTGTTTTGCATACTTTTTGAATGCTTTGAAAGCATCATTTTTCTGCACTAAAAATATTGTCCAGGTATATCGAGAGAAATCATCAACAATAACTAAAGCATAAATATTACCTCCGAAACTTTTTGTTCTTGATGGACCAAAAAGATCCATGTGCAACAATTGAAGTGGTCTTGATGTAGAAACCACTTGCTTGGATTTGAAAGTTGTCTTGTCTGTTTTCCCTTTTGACATGCATCGCATAATTTATCCTTGATGAATTTTATCTTCGGAAGCCCAACAACCAGATCATGTTTGATTAATTTGTTTAGATGCTCCATGTGAATGTGAGCAAATCTTTTATGCCAAAGCCATGCCTCGTTGTTGTTTGTCATAAGACATTTTACCTTCAAGGAAGAATCATCAAAAGAGATCATAAAAATATTATTATATCTTTTACCTTTTAGCAGAATCTCATGAGAGACTTCGTGTTCGATCAAGCATTACTCCTTTGTGAAGTTGATTTTGAACCCTTTGTCACACAATTGACTGATGCTAAGCAGGTTATGCTTAAGGCCTTCAACATAAAGAACGTCTTCGATGATTGTACATGGAGGTGTACCAATGGTTCCAACTCCAAGAATTTTTCCTTTATTATCATCACCGTAAGTGACATATCCTTTGGCCTTTAATGATATACTTGAAAATTTGTTTATGTCTCCCGTCATATGCTTCGAGCAACCACTATCAAGATACCATTGATCTGTGGTTGTCTTCAAGCATACCTACAAAACAAAATTAGGTAGTGTTAGGTACCCAAATTGCTTTGGGTCGTTGATAGTTAGTACCCTTTTCAACCCACACATAATGCCCATTTGCAACACCAATATTACGTACATAGCAGGCATTAGGTGTGTGCCCTTTAATTCCACAGTAAAAACATGTAGGTTGAAAATGACTTCTATATCTAGGAATGTAATTCTTTTTCTTATCAATTCTTTTCTTGTTATGATTTTGATGTTGAATTTTAGAAGTGCTTGTCTCTTCTTTAACAATTTGTTCACTTGCTCTAACGAAAATGGTCTTATTGGTGCTTGGTTTTGAAAATTTAGAGTATCCCAATCCACTTTTATCATTAGAATACCTTTGATGTTTAAGAATTTATTCCAAGCCAATTTGACCTTTTTCATATCTTTCTAAAACTCTTTTAAGTTGAACAATTTGAAAAGACAAAGACTCACAATTCTTACATACAAGACTTTGTTTTTCATCCATCACTTTTTGTTTTTCATCTTCAATATTTTTCAGGAAATCAGAATTTTGTTTTTCTAAAAGTAAAATTCTTTTCTTTTGTGATGAGATGTCTTTATACAAAGTCTTGCACTCTTTTAGAAGTTCATCTATAACTTCTTGTGCATCATTATCATAGACAGAAAAATTACTACTAACCTCATTTTCGTCATCGGAATGGTGAGAGGCCATTAAAGCCATATTTGCGCATTCATCGTTATCTGATTCCGATGATGAACTCACTTCGTTGTCATCCCATGCGACATAAGCCTTCTTCGTTTTGAAATCCTTCTTGCCTTTGAATTTTCCTTTATTTGCGAGTTTCGGGCAATCTGGTTTTATGTGACCTTGTTTCCCACATTCGTAACATGTAATTTCTTGGTTTGATGTGGGTGCCTCCTTTTTCCTGAAATGTCTATTCTTTTTAGAAAAAGAAGAAGTTTTATTATTATTAAAAAATTTACCAAGCTTCTTTACTAGAAGCATGAAATTTTCGTCTTCGGAAGATTCGTCATTTTTATCATCCCTTGTGTCAATCTTCAAGGCAATTCCTTTGGACTTCTTGTCTTGACTTTCATGTTTCTCAAGCCTTCCAAGTTCCAGTTCATGCTCTTGAAGTTTCCCGAATAATGAAGCGGATGTCATTGTTGAAAGACTTTTCTTTTCCAAAATGGCAGTCACCTTCGGTTGCCATTCTCTTGTCAAGGATCTTAGGACTTTTAAATTGAGATCATCATTGGTGAAGGTCTTCCCGAGAGCGATCAGATGATTTGTTAGATGAACGAACCTTTTTTGCAAGGCAACAATAGATTCACCGGGCTGCATATGGAACATCTCATATTCTTGACTTAGCGTGTTGAGTCTTGATCTTTTTACTTCTGTTGTTCCTTCATGCGTTTCTACCAAGGTATCCCAAATCTGTTTTGCCGATTGACACTGTGATATGCGAAAGAATTCATCCATACTGAGAGCGCTTTGAAGTATGTTGATTGCTTTCTTCTCATTCAAGATTCTCTTCTTGTCATCTTCATCGTATGAGGATTTAATCTTTGGGTTTCCAACACCATTTACCACACTTGTAGGAACATGTGGACCAGTTTCAACGGTTTCCCATATACCATCTCCTTGAGCCTCAAGATGTGCCTTCATACGGATTTTCTAAAAATCGAAGTATTCTACAGAAAAGAGTGGTGGCTTGTTACTACTTCCACCATCTTTGAAAACCGGGTTGGTACTTGCGGAAGCCATACTGAATCGTTAGGAACAGGTTACCTTAACCTGCTCTGATGCCAAATGTAGAAGCAAGCTTCAAGGCCTTTGTGTTTTGATGAAGACAACTCATACAAGCTTGGTACACATTCGCAAAAAGTAAGAGACGCAAGCAATCGACAAGAATCCATTATCAAAGATCAAGATAAAGTCGCATATGACGCTATGGATCAAAGTTTCGTCCTCAAGCTTCAAGTGGTGTTGATGATACAAGGAACGATATAACATATTTTACTTAGAAATATTTATACAAGTGTTCTTTTAATCACATTTCACTACACCACTATCACAAAGTATTTCAAAACATTTTTAAAATACTCTTTATATTTTAAATTAAGTATTTTTAAAAAAACCTTCAGTGTTAATCGATTAACCCATATGGTTAACCGATTAACACATTTTAAAATTATGTTTTTGGGACGTTTTAACAGTGTTAACCGATTAACCATATGAGTTAACCGATTAACACATGAAAAATTCAAATATTTTTAAACGTTGGAAAGGTGTTAACCGATTAACCTATTTGTTTAACCGATTAACATTGTACCGGTGAGCAAAAATAGCAGCTTTTCATGAAAGATTGCATTGTTCTAAGATTTCTTATTGGCTATATTTTGCTGTCCCAAAATCACACCTTTTTGGAAAGGTTTTTCACCAGTATAAATTGATTTCATTTTCAAAATCAAAATTACCTTCAAGAAACAAATTTCAAAATTACTCTTTGTCTTCAACCTTTTGAATTTTCATAAAAGTGTTCAAACCAGATTTTTGAAAGAAGCCATTGAAATTAACTTTCACACCTTCGCAGCTTTCTTTCACAAAAAGAACACTTGTATATTATATCTGAGTATTATTTGTTTCGAGAAGAAGATCAATATTCGTATTGATAAACATTCAAATTGTTACTTATATAAAATTCAGATTCACTACAACTTATTTTTAGGATTGTTAAAGATAAGTGTGTAGGGTTTTCCTTGTTATCCGGATTGTGGATACAAGAGGTCCTTGTGTGAGATATTCGTTCTTGGTAGGACTTTAAAATCGTGTAAATCCAAGAAGGGTGTTCTTGGTTGTTAGAATTGTCTTGGATAGGAAATCTAACATTGATAGTAAAATACTTTTTCATGTTGAAAGGGGAGTGGAGTACTCTCGGATTGTGAGGGGAACCATTATACATCACTGTGTTCTTTACTTTCCGCATTTACTGCCTTTCATCACCTAGAAGCATTTAGGAAAGTAAAATCCAAGAATCATCAAAAAAACCCGGAAAAAGTGTCTAAGAACCTAATTCACTCCCCCACTTAGGCATACATATAACTTACAATTGGCATCAGAGCAGGTTAAGGTAACCTATTCCTATCGATCCAGAATGGCTTCCACTAGCACCAACCCGATTTTCAAAGATGGCAGAAGTAGTAACAAACCCCCACTATTTTCTGGAGAATATTTTGATTTTTGGAAAATTCGCATGAAGGCACATCTAGAAGCTCAAGGAGAAGGAATATGGGAAACTGTTGAAAATGGTCCTCATGAACTGACAAGTGTCGTCAATGGTGTAGGAACTCCAAAGGTTAAATCATCATATGATGAAGATGACAAGAAAAGGATTCTTAATGAGAAAAAGGCTATCAACATATTATAACGTGCCTTGAGTGATGAATTCTTCCGTATCTCTCAATGCAAGTCGGCAAAATAAATATGGTACACGTTAGTGGAAACACATGAAGGCACCGCCGAAGTAAAGAGATCCAGATTGAACACACTAACTCAAGAATATGAAATGTTTAGAATGCTGTCCGGAGAATCCATTGTGGCATTACAGAAAAGATTCGTTCACTTGACAAATCACTTAATCGCTCTCGGTAAGACCTTTACTAACGATGATTTGAACCTTAAAATTCTTAGATCCTTAACCAGGGAGTGGCAACCAAAAGTGACAGCAATTTCGGAGAAGAAAAGTCTTTCAACAATGACGTCCGCATCACTTTTTGGCAAACTTCAAGAACATGAGTTAGAACTTGAAAGGCTTGAGAAACATGAAAATCTAGAAAAGAAATCCAAAGGAATTGCCTTGAAAGTGGAGTCAAAAGAAAAGAAAAATGATGACGCATTGGAGGAAGATGAACAATTCATGCTCCTTGTAAAAAGACTTGGTAAGTTTTTCAATAAAAATGATAAATCCCTTTATGATAAAAAGAATAGACATTTCAGAAAAAAGGAGGCATCCACATCAATGCAAGATGTTACATGCTATGAATGTGGAAAGTAAGGCCACATAAAACTAGATTGTCCAAAGCTTCCAAAGAAAGGAGGATTTAAAGGCAAGAAGGCGTATATTGCTTGGGAAGATAATGAGATAAGTTCCTCATCGAAATCGGAAAGCGATGAATGTGCAAATATGGCTCTAATGGCTTCACACCACTCCGATGACGAAAAAGATGAGGTTAGTAGCAACTTTTCTGTTTATGATAATGATGCACAAGACGCTATTGATGAATTGTTACTTGTTTATGATAATCGTTCCCTCACTACTGTTAGCATCCATAGAAGGAAACTCCACCTCAAACTGAGTTTTCTCCGTTATAGTTTCTCCCTTGGTTTTCACTATTCTTCTTCTTAAGAAATTCTCTACCAACCAAGTAAGATGTTTTAACCTCAGCTCTTCCTCAAAAACTCAATAAAAACTCAACGGTAACATGCATTTTTATCCCTTGATTTCTGCAAAATTCATTGTACTCCTCTGAAACTTTCTCAAGGCATTCATAATGCCTTAAACTCAAATCCCATAGCTCTTCCTTGTCATGAAAGCCTCCACTAGTTAACGATGAATGAATAATAACATTTGAACCTTCTAAAATATATAGACCACATATTTTAGACCTTTTAGCAATAATTAATTCATTACGTAAAACCTTCAACTCTCCACGTTCAACTCTAGTACAATAGCCTAGATCATCAAACATACTTATAGATGACAAATTTCACTTGAGTTCTGGAACATACCTCACATTGTGAATAAGAAGTTCACGATCATTAAACATTTTAAATCTGACCGTACCAATATCGTGAACCTTGCATGCCTTATTATTACCAAGGCGAACTACTCCACCTTGCACCATCTTCAAAGTTTCAAAGTATTCTATTCTTGGACACATGTGATAAGAGAAGCCTGATTCAATGACCCAACTATCTTCAGTTTCCAAACTCGATACTACTAGTCCTTCGGTATCCTCATAACTTTTCTCACCCAATGCAACTACAACTTGAACAGAATCTTCATTGACCTTTCTTTTAGGACAATCCCTTTTAAAGTGACTGAATTTTTGACAATTAAAACATTTTACCTTTGACTTGTCAGACCTCTTTGATTTGGACATCCGTTTATGCTCACCTCCTCCTCTTGACACATTTAAGCCTTCGCCACTATCTTTAATCTTCAAATCTTTCAACTTTGAAAATTCTTTGGATTTCACCGCCGTCTGGACTTCATCCAAAGTAATAGTACCTTCCTTACCATAAAGAAGGGCATCCTTAAAGTGCTCAAACGGTCTAGGTAATAAACTCAACAAGAGCAAAGTCTTGTCCTCATCATCAATCTTCACTTCAATATTTTCAAGATCATCGATAATCTTGTGAAATTCTATGAGCTACTCAACTATAGATTTGTTCTCCACCATTCGGAATGAATAGAGCTATTGTTTCAGATACAACCTGTGAGTCAAAGACTTTGTCATATACAATGATTCAAGTTTTGCCCACATAGCAACCGCAGTTTGCCCCCTGGCGACTTCTCTTTGAACTTTATCCTTGAAGCACAAGATAATGGCACTCCTGGTCTTATCCACCATCTCGGTCTTATGTACTTGTGTAAGCCTTGCAAGCATCAATGCTTCACACTTCAAAGCATCAATACACTTCTCATGAATTAAAATTGCTTACATCTTAATTTTCCACAACCTGAAGTTGTTGTTACTGGAAAATTTCTTGATTTGCCATCTACTAACCATGGTGCTCACTTGTCAACAATATCTCTTTGCTCCACGCTCACCGCACCACTTGTTGTGAATTACGACAAAATTCAATATCAATTTGTGAGGCAAAGAACAATAGAAACCAAAATAAATGTCTACAACAATAATTGTCCGTACACTAAGGGACATACCAGCTCTCCAATTCTTGATCTGCCATCTACCGAAGGTTTGTATACCCATTTCGATCTACTCTGGGAGAGAGATTAGCTCTCCAATTCACTATACTCAGAAAACTGTTACAAGAGATTACAGATGAGTTACAAGAAAATAGCATTCGCCTTCAGGTTTCCAAGAACAACCCTGAAGGCGCCTAAGAATAACCATATTTTCTACCTAAGTGTTTCTCTACCTCTCCAACTCTCAATATATAAATCACTCAAACCCAAGGTGTAATCCAAGGTTTTTTTTGTGCATAGTTAAAACCTTATGCTATACCTTTAAACCATTGGTCTCCTTTGTTGGTGAAAACTCTAAGATTGTCACACACCAAACATATAAGAGATACATATTTATAATAGAAAATATCCAACAAACAAAGTCCAAAATCACATGGATCCATGGGCCGAATCGAAAAAGTCTGAAAACTCGAAAACACTATTCATCATACGGACACACTATTCATTCGTACGGACGTCACTATTCATCCGTATGGACATCACTATTCATCCGTACCGATAGCACTATTCACCAACCGATTTTTTCCCCTTTTTGTCCAATTTTCGCGGTAAATACAATCTCCAAAATATGTTTTCTTTCTCTTCATCAACAAAGGTTTTAAGGCACATTTACAACAGTAGTGATGTGTTTTTCACTTTCCTAATTCATGAATCTCTTTTAACAAAATATAAAAACAATTCTTTAGAGTTATTTAAACTTCTTTTTAAATATTTTAAAGTGAACAGAGCAGAATAAAATTAAATGAAACAGAATTGAATGAAAATTTCATTCTAATCTTAAGTGTTTTATAAAGAAACAAACAAATTTATTATTTAGGAAAAATCATAGGATGAAAAAATAGTGCTAAATAATATAATAGAGTGAAGTAAATATAACTCTATTTCATTTTCTTTCATTTGATTTTAACTAATCCGTGCAAAAAAATTAATATTCTATTTTATTTCGTCAAATTCTATCAATCCTCCGTCACATTTTATATATTCAAATTTAAGGCTTTTGTAACTTTTACTTTGAATGTATAAGTTCAAAAATCTTAAAAAGAAAAAATGTAGCAATAATATAAATATTGAAAAAACCTGAAACTTTCTGATTTGATGGTTACCTATGGAAAGAAGTGAAATATTAATTTTGATTCAAACTCTTGTTGGACAAGTATAAGCAGAAAAAGTTATTAAAACTCTATTGTTTGAACTTGCTCATGTCGACACAATAGTGTGAAAGTTTAAGAAGAGTGACATGTGTTTGATTCTTAGTGCCTATCGATAATGCATAGAAAAGGATATTGATACAACCCATATAAGGGTCCGTGAGAATCGGCATCTCTTATGGAAAATAAAAATCCCTGCGAGGGTCGAAAATTCCCTTTGGCGTTTGTTTAGAAATTGTCTGCCAACAAGAAAGTGATTAATAGATAAAGGAGTTCAATGCCTAGACCATTATGGTGTTTGTGGAGAAGGACTACAAGATGATAAACTCATAATTATCCTAAAATTATTAAGTGTTGGGTGCAAGTGGTATTATGACCTATTACTTAACAAGTAGGGACTAATAACATCCTAGTCACAACAATAATTTACTCTCTTTTGTAGGTTTAAAATCAAGAACAACGAGCTATATTCTCAGTCATAATGTGGAGTATTTGAAAGGGTAGAAACATTTATATTTAGAACCATATAGATTATTTAGTGGAATCAATTCGTGATTGTGACTCTTACCTGTTAGAATAAAAAAATTTCAATCACTTAAAGATTTTGATGAGAATAAAGTATTGAAAGAACAATAGGATTTACTAATGGTTATTCAATTATGCAGGATCAAAATACGTTAACCTTGATTTGAATCAAGTTAACCACTCAGAAGAGTTGATGGTGAGGATCATGTTGTTTCATAAGGACAATCCAACTCCCTTTTCCTCCACTCAAGCTTTGGCAGTCTTTGTAACCTGCATTAGTTTTTTCTTTTTTCTTTCTTTCCCTCAAGTCAAAGTCTTGCCAGATCCTGTAATAGTTATATCTCCTGAGACACAATGCTTCCTGCAAGCTATTGTATCAAAAGATTACTCTTGTTTCAAGACTAGGTAATTCTTGTTTCGAGTATTTCTTTTTTCTTAAGATTTGTAGTTTATGATTCTTAGTGTAATACTTATATATTCTCTCTTAGCCTTTGATTGTATAGCCAAGGAAATCTCTAGGTAAATTGGATGTATCAGATGAATCTAATGAAAAGGAAATATCAAGTTAAAAGCATTATACTTCTTAGTCAATTAACAAAAAAGAAATAATTATGATCAAAAGAATGGTATGCAAATTAAAACGGGAAAAGAATGTCTTTGACTTAAAGGAATGATTACAAAATACTTTTTATAACATTAACCATAATCATCCCTAGCTTTCCTAAGCATGGAAAAAGGTTTTCCATTTCAAATTCATTTCTTCTGTCTCATCAGAAATGAAATAATTCACTCTCTTCTTTTTATGGACTTCTTCTTAATTTTCTTCTATGGGCTTAGTGCCTGAGTGATAGATGTTGAAGGAATCTCTTTAGAGGATTTCACCCCCTTATTAGAAGTTGCTTCAGAGACTGTAGAAGCCTATGGAACAACAGAAGCAGTTAATTGCTCGGAAGGTGCATTCATTTTGAATCAGATGAATATTAAAGTGAATACAAATTTGTGATTTGGCTTAAATAAAGTTATATGTTTTTATAACGAGAATTCTGGAAGTTCAAAGACTTTGTGTGTTTCAATTTCTGATCTTTGATATTCTCAAAGCCAATCACCAATTAAACATGTCATACTAAATCATAATTACTTCATGGAAACTGAAACGGTTGTGATTTACCATCATAAGTAAAGAATCTTTATTGGTTAAACTTAAAAAAATATATATTTTAAACTTGGTATAAATTTGTTTTAAACCATCTATTAATATCATACTTCAAAGTTTTTTAATCATTTAAATTATTTTTCCTGTGTGTTTCAAATTATGTCGTGCTTTTTAAACTTTGGTATCAGTTTAAATTTCTCCAACTCTGTGCATTTAAACTATTTTAAAAATTCATTCATTTTTATTTTTTCCTTTTTATTTTAAATTCTTTTTGGTAATGACAAATGTGAAGAAAATGTATAGAGTATTTAAGAAGAGAAAAGCATCTGTACAAAGTAGTATCTGCATAAACAACTTATGAGCTATTAGCTTTAAGTTATTCATTTTAATTCATTTATGTTTTGTGTAATATGTTTTGCTGGGTTTAAATGATTAACTTAATTACCAAAGACATGAAATTAGGGAAAGCTTACAAACCTTACCTTAATGAATTGTCAGACTAAAAGAAGAGCTTACAAACCTCGACTTAAGATCTGTCAAACTCAGGGGGAACTTACAAACATCGACCTGATGTTAGAATTTGTTGATTAAATTTATAAGGTTAAATTAACATAGATAAGGAGTTAAGAAGAGCTTTGAAACCTCGACTTAATGGACTATCAAAACTTAGAGGGAGCTTACAAACCTCACATTAAAGGACTATTTATCTTAGTGGGATCTTATAAACCTCAGACTCTGATGTTATACTATGTTAGTTAAATCATTAACCATTGTTATTAAATACATTTGTTTGTCATCTTAAAAAAGGGGGAGATTGTTAGAACAAAATTCGTTCAATCCCTTAAAAAGTTTTGATGATAACAAAGTATTGAAAGAACAACAGGGTTTACTAATGGTTATTCAATTGTGTAGCATCAAAAGACATTAACCTTGATTTGAATAAAGTTAATCACTCAGAAGAACTATTAAAGAGATCAAAGTTGTTTTGAATTTGAAGGATCAAAATCAAGCTTTGAGACTCTAAAGAAGTATGACTCAAGTCTTTCAGATGTTGAACCTAAGCTTAATTTGATATACAAAGATCAACTCAGCTCTAAAGACTGGAAACTTTTGAAGCAAGAAGACTCTGTTATAAGAAACATCTTTGCATATTCTGAACAAGCTGCATCAACAACTCTGCGACTCTGAAGACACCGCTTTAAAGGAATTTGTCTACATCAAGTCTACAACTCTGCAAGTGCTTATCCAGACTAGTTCTGATTAAGACTTCGATGAAGGCAAGACTCAGAACCTATGAACTTAAGACTTTAAAGTCTCATTCCAACCAGGTTCTAAAGACATACTTTAGCTTCTGATCATGCTTTAATTAATCATATAAAAAACCTCTGAATCAGAAATCAAATTATAAGGATAACAACGACTCTAAGCAAGCTTCAACAAACGTCTACAAGAAGGCTCAAGTCACAAGTTATTCAAGGAAGATCACGTGACAACGATACACTACTTTATGTCAAATTTTGTGATAGTGACGTTGTCAGAATCTTTTCTCTCTAACTGTTTTGTTATTCTCAACGTCTTTATGCTAGTTGAGTTTTTAGCTCACTCTATTATCTATCAGAAAAATACCTTCAAAGGCTACTTATACCATGGTAGCTTTCAACGGCTAACTATATCATGGTAGTTTCAATCTTCAATGGATCTATTCTTAGTATCTATTTATAGATGAAGATTGAAAACATTCAGAC
Source organism: Lathyrus sativus (assembly GCA_963859935.3). Taxonomy (NCBI): domain Eukaryota; kingdom Viridiplantae; phylum Streptophyta; class Magnoliopsida; order Fabales; family Fabaceae; genus Lathyrus; species Lathyrus sativus. Next base: position 615,485,984 of record OZ012738.1, on the reverse strand, counting down.
ATTGACAAGAAGAAGAAAGCTTCTTGGAACATCACTCTAAGTTGAATCTCTACCTCTCAAGAGAATGAATATGAGTTAAAGTTTTCCTGACTGTGTTCACATGGATGTGATATTAATTAACTTACATGAGTAAAGAGAAACACACTTCAACAGATTATCTAACTAGAAGGTTTAAATGTGTTAGAGCAGAGTGAAACATGATTCACATACATTGTGAAGATAGAATATATGAACATGTTCACTAAAATAGAAAGACACAACAAGATCAAAGTCTGTGCAAGGAGAGAAGAAGAATGAAATCTTCATTCTTCTACACTCAGGAGAAATCAACTCAAATCTGCTTAAGATAGTAAAACCTTTGTGTATCTGCTTATCCAATAAGCACGTATATGAATAAAAGGTTTATACCAGATGTCTCTGTTAAGAGAATCTGAAGACTCTAGCCTTTATGCTCGAAGTAAAGTCCCTTTCTATGTGATTGTGTACTTTAAGTCTCTTGCTTACGGGCAGAGCAAAAGTCCTGAACGAATGTTTAGGCAAGGAAGTCTTGATCAATGATTGAGAAAGAAGTCTCTTTCTAGGTGATTGAGCAGGAAGTCTTGAATGAGGAGTTTGGGCAAGGAAGTTTCATGCTTGCGGGCATGAGCAGAAGTCTCTTTCTGTGGGATTGAGTAAAAACTATTGAGCTGCAAGAGTTCTAGACTACTCTCAGTTGAGAGGAACTATGAAATATTGTGTGTCTCTTTATTTACTTATGCATTTATATTCCACTATGCAAGCATACTCTGAAGTCAGACTCTGATATGGTTCAGACTCTTACTTGGATCAGAATCTGAGCGCGAAACCTTAGATTTTGAAACAAGACTAAGAAAAATAAGTAACAGTTTACTTCTATCTTCACTCTAACATCAGACTCTGAATGTGATTTAGAATCTGATGGTTCAAAAATTGTTAGTGAAAAGTGTTTCGATATTTTGACATACACAATTCAACCTCATCCCCCTTCTTGTGTATTTTCCCACCTTCATTACCTGCTTTTAGAATAAGAGAATGCTCAACAATTTCAATCGAGAAGTTTTAAACAAGTTGAAACCCATATGCATAATACTTGGAGAAAACCTTCGGTAGGCCGTCTCAAATGCAATATAGACACTTCTTTTTTATGACTCTTAATATAGTAGGGATAAGTGTGTACGAGATGAAGAGAGGCAATTTGTGATAGCTCGGACAGAGTGGGTATCACCTATTACCGAGGTTAATACCTGGGAGGCTTTAGGCTTTCTAGTAGCAATCAAATAGGTGCATGAATTCGATTTGGATAGAGTGAATTTTAAGGTTGATTTTAAAAGTGTAGCGAATAATATGAATAGCCAACAACTCAGTCTATCAGAGTTTGATGAAATTATCAAGGAGTATAAATGCTTACAAGGCCAATATTTGATAAAATTTCATGTTATGTTAGTTAGGAGACAAATTAATGAAGTTGCTTATGCTATGACACAAGCGGCTCTATCTCTTACTAGTTTTCATTATTGATATTTTAACATGTATTTCATCATATTCTTATTAAGTATTTTCTCGTAAAAAAAATAAAAATATTAAAAAAATTTGAACACTTAAATAAATATTTTTATTTTTATTTTTAGAGCTGACTTTTTTCATAATTTAATACTATTGTTGCTCAAATATGAGACTATTTTAAATAAATAAATAACTCATTGAAACAAAAAAAAATTACTTGTAATAATAAATTAGTTGGCAATTTATATAGTTTACGAGTTCCTCTTAGGCACTCTTATTTCTTCAAGAAATTCTTTGGTCCCCCTCTGTTCAGCTGGTGGAAGTGCAATGTGCTGGTGTGTTTAGAAACTATAGAGCAACTTTCTTGGGTGGTTTCACGACCAACATTGGAACCAATACTGTTTTTCATGCAGAGCTTTTTGGAATCATTCATGCCATTAAGTTTGCTTTTGATCGTGGTTGGCATAATCTATGGGTTGATATTTTCTGCTTACAACTCTTCTTCTCTTGTACCTTGGCGCTTAAGAAACAAGTGGAATAATTGTATGATGAAAACTAAATAAATAATTTGTCTTATTAGAATCTTATATTTATAAATATGTAGTATACGGTACGTCACATGCTCATCAAATTGCTGTATCGTGTTCGAAACAAGTGGGGTAAAGAGCGTGTAGATTACTTTATGTAACTTAATTTAATCTACCATTTGGTCACATTTCACATGCTGAGCAAATTGTTTAATTAGTCTAGATCTTCAATTCATTTCTATATAACACCACAATTCACATCTCAAATTTCATCACAATATTTTCACAATGGCTACTCCATCTACTCTTCACTTGTTCCTCCTCTCATTGTCTCTTCTTTCACTCTTATCTTCATCACTTGCATTGTTACCAAAACCCAACTCATTTATCCTCCCCATTGCAAAAGACCCAAAAACCCTTCAATACTCAACCACTATTAAAATGGGAACCCCTCCAAAGTCCTTAGACCTAGTCATTGACATTAGGGAACGTTTCCTATGGTTCGAATGTGACAAGTCCTACAATTCCTCAACTTACCAACCAATCCAATGCGGTTCAAAGAAATGCAAACTATCTAAAGGCACAGAGTGCATCACTTGTACTAACCATCCGCTCAAAACCGGATGCACCAACAACACTTGCGGTCTCAGCGTCTTCAACCCGTTTGACGAACTCTTTGTCAGCGGAGACGTAGGAGAGGATATCTTATCCTCTCTACGTACAACTGACAATAGAGGAATACTTAAAAACATGAACGCACCGCGTTTCATTTCTTCGTGTGTGTACCCAGATAAATTTGGTGTACAAAGCTTTCTTCAAGGTATAAGCAAAGGTAAAAAAGGTATACTAGGTCTTGCAAGAACTCTTATTTCTTTACCAACACAACTCGCTACTAGATTTAAACTTGACCGTAAATTTACACTTTGTTTACCTTCATCTTCTAAAACTAATGGCCTTGGAAGTCTCTTTATTGGTGGAGGTCCTTATCACTTGGGATCTAACAAACATGATTTTTCCAAATTTCTTACCTACACCCCACTTATTGCTAACCGTCACAGCACTGGTCCTATATTTGACAACTCACCTTCAACTGAGTACTTTATTAAGGTGAATTCAATTAAGGTTGACAACAATGTTGTGAATTATAATACGACATTGCTTTCTATTAACAAACTAGGAGGCGGTGGTACAAAACTCAGCACAGTGATTCCTCACACAAAACTACACACTTTAATATACCAACCACTTGTGAATGCTTTTGTGAAGAAAGCTGAAATAAGAAAGATAAAGAGAGTGAAAGGTGTTGCACCATTTGGAGCATGCTTTGATTCAACAACAATTGGCAAGAGTGTTACCGGGCCTAATGTGCCTACCATCGGTTTGGTGTTGAAGGGAGGTGTTGAATGGAGAATCCATGGTGGTAATTCAATGGTGAAGGTGAATGAAAATGTGTTGTGTCTTGGATTTGTGGAAGTGGCTTTGAAGGATTTGGGAGGATTGGAACCTTCGTTTGTTATTGGTGGACATCAGTTGGAGGATAATCTTTTGGAGTTTGATCTTGTTTCCTCCAAACTTGGCTTTACCTCATCACTTCTACTCAACAAAGCAAGTTGTTCAAGCTTTAGGAGATTTTAATGTTTGACTTTTTGTCTTGTATTTTAAATGTAACATGCATGGAAATAAGTGTTTAGTATACACTCATGTAGTAATCAATATCTATCTTATCTATATTTATATAAAAAAATTCTACTATTTCGGCAGATAAAAATTATTTAGTCCCTACAAAATTTAACTAGTTGAACTTGAACAAAAAGTTAAACTCGGAAACTAAATATATTGAAGTAAAATAGTTATAGAAGTAAAACGTTAACCATTCCCATGGCCCTCCACTCAAAGCATAAGATAAAAGAAGAACCAAGAGAAATCAAAGAGAAACGCAGAATGCAGAAAATGGTATAGTTAAGATGAAAAATGAAAAAAGGGAATGAACATTAAAGTGAGGTGTAATGTATATGCATGTTAAATGAGATATTTAGTGTAGTATGATGGAAGATGCGGGTGAGATGATGGAATAAAGGGATGTCAATCTTTAGAAGCACAAGTATTTGAAAAGTATTCATTTGTGTAATAAATATATATGTTAAAAAATAAAGAGCAAATGTATTATCTTAAAACACATATTTAATTCTAAAAGTATATATTTTTCAATAAAATTTTAATATTTTTAAATGTATATAAATTTTTGGTATAAATCAGGTATATTTTAGGTGCACTTGTAGAGACTAGCTTTTTAATCGAAAAAGATCGTAATAGAAGGCAAAATTTTCTTTTAAAAGATTTAATGCTACTGTGTGTTTATTATTGAAGGTCAACCCAAAATCTCATACTAAATTGAAAGAGATTTTTATCATCTGAATCGAATGCTTACAAAAATTAACATAATGATAAAACTAGTCTTAAGTTTTTAAAATCCTTTTGTGAATAAATTTTGATTCAAACCTTGTTTTAAATTATGACAAATATTTTATAAATCTATTTGAATACAATTTAATACTCCATCATGCACATTATCATTGTGACACCATTTTTACTATATCGTATTGTACACTGTATTTATTAATAAAACAAAATTGTCTTGCATGCAAACTAAGATAAAATAAATTATTAAAAAAATGAATTAGTATGTAGTATTGAATTACGGGGTGTATGTCAAAAATCAGAATATCTTTTCTCTAAATTTATTAGTAATATTTGATATTTTGACAAATTGAATTGTTTTTACAATGTGCCAGTCAAAGGATTTTATTCTACAAGTATTTTTCTTGAGCATCAAATTCCAATGATCAATAAACAAAGAGTGTATAAAAGTCAAATTTAATTAAGTGCACAAAGACCAAGGAGCTGACTATGAGCTGGCTGGGCAGGTCCTTTTGATTTTCAGCGTTGAAGATTTGAACAAAACTCTCAACTAGCTAAATAGTTTTCTTATTCAATATTATATTGTATAAAAATCAGAAATCGAATCGATGATACTTACGGTTTAAGGTTTAATTAGTTAAATCGATTAAATTTATAGTCTTATTAAATAAATTAATAGTGAAACTAAATTTCATAGATATTTCATATATATATATATATATATATATATATATATATATATATATATATATATATATATATATATATATATATATATATATATATATATATATATATATATATATATATATATATATATATATACACTTAATTTAATAAAATAAATATTTCAAAAATTCTGTACAAATTTAATATAACAATATCAATAATACATAACATAACATACTTTTCCACTTCATTTAAACCATCATTTAAGAATATTTTGACCAAATTAAAAAATTACACTAAAATAAATTAAACTAATTCAAACCAAAATAAAAATAATAGAATATAATAACTAAAATAAAGTTCAAATAATTAACAATACCTACATTAAATAAGATAGAATACTAAAATATAAATAATACAATATATTTTATTAAACAACAAAAAATCAAATTTAAGTTGAATTACGACAAACAAGTATTAATTGACAACAACAAACACTATTGAATTGAACGACAATCAATAAAGTTGAATATCATGACTATGTTTGAAAGAGACGGTATGGTAATGATGGAGTGTAGTTTAAAGAAAAATTATAATAAAATGACAAAACATAGAAGTTTGTATGGTTGTAAAAAATATACGAAATTTTTTTTTGTGATTGAAAAATGTATGTTAAGTTTTGATATTAATATATTAAAAATTTTAAAAAATGATCAATTTGATGAATTATTTTTAACCGAACGGTTTTACAAAACTGATTTTGAATATTTGATTTGAATAGTTTTAAACAGTTTAATTCGATTTTTTCGGTTTTGATCCACCCGTCATTTTAAAAGGTTGATCCAATCGAATTTATCTCGAATTTTCGATTCAATCGATTGAACCAGCCGATTCGATTTGATTATTAAAAGATTAGTATAAACAATACAATAGTACAAAATAGAAATAATAGTTTGTAATTAAAGCAGCAGTATTTGTTACCTACATTAATTTTTTCTATTTTATTTAATCAACTGAATCAACAGTATACATATAAAAAATTGTTTTAAATTTAAAAATTAACTTTATTTATAAAAAATTAAAGGTCGGTGGTTTATTGTTAAATTCAATACACTTTTAATATTCAATCGTTTAATATCTTTTAATCAAATCAAATGATTAAATCTTTAAAAATAATAAAATTTATAATGAACATTCAATAATATAAATTACCTTAAATATTTAAAGTTAAAATTTTAAAAAATTGACTAAATTGACTATTTGAATTATAAATTTAGAAAACTAAAAAGTATCGTATATGTTACTGAAAAGCTAAACTGAAATTATATATTGAATTAAAAGACTAAATATTTAATTAAAAATTTTAATTTTTGGATGAACAATTAAGAGATTGATGTGAATCAGATGTCTTGAAAAAAATATAAACGGTTTTTTTATGATAAAAAAAACATATCAGGATTAGGATTAACAAAAAAAGTAAGGTAAAACAACAAGGAACAACAATGATTGGTTATAAATTGTTGTTCTTTTCTTTCTCTTAGAAACAAGATTACAAGCAGTGTTTTAAAAACCGGACCGGACCGGCCGGTCGGACCGGTCGAACCGGGAACCGACCTAGTAACCGGCCTGGTTTACTAGTTCGATCGTCTGTGTCGTCAAACTGGTAAAAACCGGGAAAAACCGGGTTGGGCCGGGAAAAACCGGGTTTAAGGTTGGACCGGTTCTAATGCATTTTTTATTTTTTAATTAAAAATTAAATGCAAAAATTATAAAAATTAAAAAAAAAAATTTAAAATTAGATTATGTTGCAATTATTTTGTAATTTTGTATTATTTTGTTATGTGTGATACATTTGTTTAAAATTTGAGTTTAAATTATGAACTTGTGAAATTATGATATGATATTCTTAAAAATTTTAAGTACTAGTTATATTTTTTTAAAAACTGAATGATCCGGCTCGACCGGTTTTATATCTATATAATGACATGTCTATTCAACCGAGTTATCCGGTTTAATCCGGTTTAGTCATGTGGTTCGACCGATAAACCAGTGACCCAATACCCTCGCCGGTTCGATAATCGGTCCGATTTTTAAAACACTGATTACAAGTATACAAGAATAACAAAATAATTTCTCTCTCTTGAAATTATGATTTTATCTTTCTATTTTTCTTTATGCCAAGATGAGAGACCAACATGCTATTTATAAGAAAATTAGCACACTAACTTAATGGACTTTTTAACAATTACTCATTACAAACTAACTTAGGGTACAAGCTAACTTAAACAATTGGACTTACAAGCAAGGCTCAATTCAATATGCTAACAAACCTATCAATATTGACTAATGCATGTTAGAACACACTTCGACTACAACACGCATTACTCTGATAGCAGCATGCGAACAAACTTCGGCCTCATGCTTAATTCTCGTCGAACCAGAAGCTACCCTTCGGCCATACTAGAGTTCGATCCAATATCTCACAAATCTCCACCTTGAATCTAACTTTATAACATCAAGTAACTAGCTTTCTTCATGCAGCTTTATCAACTGCATACAGTGGAAAAACTTACAACTGGGCAACATCTTGGTGATCATATTAGCGACATTATGATTTGTCGAAACCTTTAGCACTTGGACTTCTCCACACTCGATTACCCCTTTGACGAAATGCAGCCTCACATCAATGTGTTTGGTTCGCTTATGATAGGCTGGATTATTTGACAGGTGTATTGCACTTTGACTATCACATTTAACAGTGATAACTCGACCTTGAAGTTTCAGCTCTTTTGCAAAACCTTCAAGCCACAATACTTCCTTCACAGTTTCAGTTAGAGAAATATATTCCGCTTTAGTGGTTGATAAGACAACGACCTTCTGAAGTGTTTCTTTTCAACTGATTATTGTCCCAAACATTGTGAACACATATCCAGAAATAGAATTTCTGGAATTCATACAAACTGCATAATCAGAGTCGACATATCCTTCAATTGTTGTTTTACTATCTTCACCCAAGGCTCCACCATAAATTAAGACTCTATTCAGAGACCCATTTATGTACCTTAGAATCCACTTCAATGCTTGCCAGTGAGCCTTTCCAGGATTCACCATGTACCTGCTTACAAGACTTACTAAATATGTTATGTTAGGTCTAGTACATACCATAACATACATCAAAGAACCCATTATATTAGCATATGTAATGATATTCATATAATTTCTTTTGACATCAGTGCTAGGACACTGATCTATACTCAGTTTGAATTGAGGGTTTATCAGAGTCACAACAGGCTTTGAATTCGACATACCAAACTTTTCGATAATTTTCCGTAGGTATGCCTCTTGAGATAAGCATAATTTCGACTGCTTTCTATCTCTTCGGATGTCAATCCCAAGAATCTTGGACGCAACTCCCAAATCCTTCATGTCGAACTCCTTATTGAGTTCAGCCTTCACCCTCATTACATCTTTGACATTGTTGCTTGCTATTAGAATATCATCCACATAGAGCAACAAAATAACAAATGAATTACCTGGTCAAAATCTGAAGTAAACACAATGATCCAACTGACTTTTGATGAAACTTATGCGTGCCATGAACTTGTCGAATCTCCTATTCCACTGTCGATGAGATTATTTCAGTCCATATAAAGATCTCTTCAGTTTACACACATAATCTCCCTTCCTTTTTTCGACATACCCTTCAGGTTACCTCATCAGAATTGTTTCATCTAAATCACCATACAAGAACGCAGTCTTCACATCCATTTGTTCCAGTTCAAGGTCGAATTGGGCCATCGTAGCAAACAATATTCGAATGGATATGTGCTTCACAACAGGAGAGAACACATCATTGAAGTCGACATCTTCTTTCTTAGTGAACCCCCTAGCAACCAATCTTGCCTTTGAAAATCCATTTACAGCTAACTAACTTAGCTCCAGCAGGTTTCTTGATCAGTTCCCAAGTGTTGTCTTCATGAATAGATTTCATCTCATCATCCATGGCCTTCAGCCATTCAGTCTTCTTTCGACTTCTCATAACTTCCTTATAGTCTCTAGGTTCTTCGTCTAGAACCTCACTTGCAGAGATTAAGGCATAGGCTATAAGGTCTGCATACCTAAGTCTCTGAGGTGGCTTGATGACTCTCCTCGACCTGTATCTTGCTAGCAGGTAGTCATTATCAGTCTCCTCATCTTTGAAAACATCTTATGCGTCTTCTTCGACTTCATCTGGGGTATGCAATTCAGCATTAACATGCTCCACCTCAACAGGAATCTCTCCTTGTTCTAGCTCTTTGTCAGCATCATTAGTTTTCTTCAAAGTCATCTCTACTTCATTGAGAACGACATCTCGATTGGTGATACATCTCCTATGACCTGGATCTAGGCATCATAGCTTATAAGCTTTGACTCTTTCAGGTTATCCCATGAACATGCATTTCAGAGCTCTAGGTTCGACCTTGTCTTGCCTAATGTGAGCATAGGCCAAGTAACCAAATACTCTCAGTTTGTCGAGACTAGGTGGATGTCCCGACCAAACTTCTTCAGGTGTCTTCATTCCCAAGGCAGTTGAGGGACATCTATTTATCAGATAAGCTGCTGTCGAAACAGCTTCCGCCCAAAACACCTTCTTCAATCCAACACTAACCAACATGCATCTAACCTTTTCAAGGATTGTACGATTGAATCTCTCAGCTGAGCCATTTTGTTGAGGAGTACCTGTTACAGTCTTATTCCTTGCAATCCTAGACTAAACACATTAACTGTTGAACGCTTAATTGCAAAACTCAAGGCCATATTTGATTCTCAACCTCTTAACCTTTCTGCCAGTTTGAGTTTCGACCAAAACCTTCCAACTTTTGAAATTCTCAAAAGTTTCATCCTTCGTCTTCTGGATGAATACCCATAGCTTTCTGGAATCGTCATCAATGATGGATAGAAAATACCTTGCACCTGAGTGTGAAGGATTCCTTGCAGGCCCCCAAAGATCAGAATGAATGTCATCCAGGGATCCATGTGTTCTTTGCCTGTCTTTGTTAAACTTTACCCTGCAGGATTTACCAAATACACAAGTTTCACAAAACTCCAACTTTTCGAATTTTTCACCTCCTAGCAGGTTCTGCTTCCCCAATTCGACCAGGCCTTTTTTGCTGGCATGGCCCAATCTCATGTGCCATAATTCTGTCTTCGACACAGGTTTTGTGGATGCAACATTTGTCGAACCACTTACAACTTCAGCCTCAAGGGTATACAAGCCTTGTTTCTTCACGCCTCTTAAGACTTCCTTCGACCCCTTCATGACTCTTAGGATACTTTTCTCTCCTTGAAAAACATATTCATTCTATCGAATTCACTAAGAGAAATCAAATTTCTCTTCAAGTCAGGTACATACCTGACTTCAGTCAATAACCTTATTGACTCATCATGGAGCTTGAATCTCACAGATCCAATACCTGTAAGTTTGCAAGATTTATTGTTTCCCAACAGCACTGATCCACCATCTTGATCACATAGCTCCTTGAACAATTCTCTGTTTGAAATCATGTGTCAAGTGCAACCTAAATCCATAATCCACTCCTTTCTTGAGTCGCCACTTGAAACTACAAGAACATCAGATGAGTCAAAGTCATCTTGAACAATGGCTGCGTTGCCATTACCTCCATGATCTTTCAGGCGTTCAGGGCACACATTTCTTGTGTGACCCTCCTTCTTATAGTGATAACATCGAATAACAGATGTTTCACCACTATAAGACTTCTGCTGACTTTTACCTTTATTCTTGTCGAACTTACCATCCATTCGCAAGAATTTTCCCTTAACGGCCAAATCTTCGTCCACCGTCGAAGGTTTATGCTCCTTTCGTTTGTTCAAGTCCCTAGAATACAAGGTTGATTTAACTTCTTCAAAGATCAGGGACTTCCTTCCATACAAGAGAGTTTCTTTGAAGTGAGCATGTGTTCTGGGCAAAGCACACAACAACAACAGTGTTTGATCTTCATCATCGATATTCACATTAATATTTTCAAGATCAAGAATCATCTTGTTGAAGATACCCAACTGCTCAGCCAACACTATGTCTTCACTCATCTTGAATAAATACAAAGCTTGCTTCAAGTAGAGTCGATTCGCCAGGGATTTGGTCATGTACAAACTTTCAAGTTTCACCCATAACCCCGATGTTGTAGTCTTCTTTGATACCTGTTGAAGAGCCTTATCACCAAGGCTCAATAATATTATTGTGGGCTTTCTCAATCATGGTTATCTTTCCTTTTGCTGTTAACGCAACGTCCATGGCTGCCTCTCCCTTCAATGCTTCCAAACAACCCTACTGAACTAGTAGGGCTTTCATCTTCAAGTGCCACAGACCGAAGTCATTTACTCCGGTGAACTTTTCAATCTCATACTTTGTTGAAGTCATCTTCTTCATGCTCACCGCACCAATTTGTTGTGAATCAGATATCTTGAAACAAAAAATATAAACGGTTTCTTTATGATCAAGAAACACACAAGGATTAGGGTTAACAAAGAAAACAAGGTAAAACAACAAGGAACAACAAGGATTGGTTATAAACTGCTATTCTTTCCTTACTCTTAGAAACAAGATTACAAGTATACAAGAATAACAAAATAACCTCTCTCTCTTAAAATTATGATTTTATCTTCCTATTTTTCCTTATGCCAAGATGAGAGACTAGCATGTTATTTATATGAAAATTAAAACACTAACCTAATGGGCTTTTTAGCAATTACCCATTACAAGCTAACTTAGGGTAAAAGTTAACTTAAACAATTAGGCTTACAAGCAAGACTCAATTCAATATGCTAACAAACCTAGCAATATTGACTAATGCATGTTAGAACACACTTCGACTACAGCATGCATTACTCCGACAGCAGTATGCGAACAGACTTCAACCTCATGCTTAATTCTTGTCAAACCATAAGCTACCCTTCGACCATACTAGAATTCGATCCAATATCTCACAGAGACTAACATCAACTTTTACTTTTTCATGAACGATGAAGAGGCCTAACACCTCCTACCTATATACATATCTTCTTGCTCATGTAAAGTGATAGTGTGACATTGGTAAACAAAAAATGAGAAACCAATGTATATATTTAAGGATGAAACAAATGGTGGTTAGTTGATATGCCTATCCTATTATTTTCAATTTTATGTATCATGAAGTCCACTTGTTTATGAATTCCTCACATCGATAATTTTGAATTTTTTCCTAAGATAATCATTCAACAAATCAGATTTATAAAAATAAAATACATGTTAAAATCAGTCATTAACATCACATTAAATGACACAGTATTAATTCATATTAAATTTCACATAGTTCAACATAAAAGTGTTTAGCTCATAATGAGCATAGTACATACATCAACATTGGTTCGTAAGCTAAATATTCTTAAACACATAATGAAAAAGAAATGAAAATTTAAAAGTAACTTCTTCGACTTCTTTTAATCTTCTATAAGTAAGAGATGAGTTATGTCATGCCAAATACTACTATCTTGTACTTAACAAGGAGATAAGAGAAACATTCCACAATTGGTTTAGCTTACTTTCCACATAAGTTTCTCTCAGATGTTTCTCTTTGAGTTTGAACCTCCATTTTTTCCATTTCTTCCGAGGGATCCTTTTATAGAAAACCTCATATAGGGTTTCGTGAGGTATTGGGCCATGAGCTTCTTGATTATTCATCACTTTTGGGCCCATGAGAATCGTCATATTCCCTCAATTCCTTCTCTTTTGGACCAGTACCAGGTACGGTACACAGGGCCGGTCCAACACATTTTTAGGCCAAAGGCAAAATTTTAAATTAAATATTTTAATATAATAAACATATTTTTATTTTAGATTAATGAATTTATATTTTAATTTTTTTAAAATTTAATCAATTATATTTAATATTATATTTTCAATTGATAATAAAATTAACACATCTAAATACTCTGCTAATTATTTTTAAAAAATTATAATTGGAAAAATATTAACAAAGTTCTTAAAAAAACTTAAATTTCAAATATTATTTTATATAAAAGAATTTAAAATTTTATTATTTATAAGTATGATTTTTAACATGACCGTCTTTAATGGTGTACAAGACGAATTATTGGATAGAATTCAAAAAAATTCACAGTTAAGTCGTAGTTAAAAATAGCCTAAAAACTATTGATTATGTTTAAACAATAACAAAATAGAGCCCTTATTTATTGTTCGCAATAAAACCTTGATTACTCCAAAAATTTAAGATGATTTTAATTTTTAAATTAATCAATTATACAACATATATTTTAAATGGTTGTTATTATCATAAATTCTTAATAGATGCTATTATATAATTTATATAAAAAATAATTTAAAAGTATTTTTAAAAAAAATCAACTAATTAAAACTATATAAATATTTTTTTTAAGTGAGGCCCTAGGCGGGAGCCTTGGTGGCCTACCTGACGGTACACATCACATGTAGGGAACAAAGTGTCCTGCGACAGACCTGCTGTTCAGGGGGGACAAGATGCGTTATGAAGTGGTTATACTATTTGTAGTCGTTTGTCGTGTAGTGTTTTGATCTTATCCTTTTAATTTCCACCTCAACTTCTACTTTCAAATCCATCTCCTTCCATCTTCACTTTCCTCTTGATGTTCTCTACTCCTTTCAACATCTTCTGGCCTTGAACCTACCGAACATGAAGTGTATTCTTGGCGCGACATGACTCGTCACCGGAGTGACTCCTACACAAGCACAAAACACATAAAATTCACAAAATATAGCTCCTAGTGTGCTTTATATTAATCTAACTAAAAATAACAAAACTCAACGAAATACTCAAATAAAAATCAAATAAAGCAATACAATTTCAAGTGTAAAAAGGCTTAAATAATTCAAAATATATGAATTATGACAATGCTACAAACCAGTCAAGGAGAAACAAATAAGTTATTATCAACTGAAAATTTGTTCAAGTTAAATTACAAAAGCCTTAACGTCATCAAAGATTAATAAATAATTCTGCCTCTTTCTCCAGGATCCCCGTCTTATTCATTTTCCTCATGATCACTTATAATCTCTCCATCAGCAACATTCTTCTATGGACTCTGTTAGAACAAGATTTGTTCATGACATATTCTCTTTTAATTTTGATGATGACAAAAGTATTAAAATAATAATGGTTTATTTGATGTGTGTTTTATTTATGCAGACCCTTCTTCTTGTACATAAATAATTAGAATTTGTTTTACTTAGACACACTTGAGAGTTGTTTCATTGCAAGCTTCTGGTTGCAGAGTCTGAAGAACATTTTCTAGTGTGACTTGACACAGACTCTGAGCTAAAGGCCTCAGCATTCAGACGATTTACTACACTTGGTAATTATATATTAACATCTGATACCATTCAGAGTTGGTGGTAAAGTTATGGATTATCCATACTACAGAAAGCAAGATGTATTGTCTTATCAGCTTGTCAGATAGAGTCTACGAGATTGCAAGGCTTAAGAAAGGTTGACATGGTCTACGGATGTGTGCTTCCAACGACTCTATCAATACAAAACCTCTTGAAGACTCAAAGGTTAAACGTGATATACATTGGATTTAGAATCTATTGTGCATTCATCTTCGACGTCTCTTGTACTATAGATTAAAGGCAAATACACTTGCTCAAGTCACTCCCTCAACGGCTACTTTCTGGAAAGGCTATATATATATATATATATATATATATATATATATATATATATATATATATATATATATATATATATATATATATATATATATATATATATATATATATATATATATATATATATATATATATATATATATATATATATATATATATATATATATATATATATATATATATATATATATATATATATATATATATATGGATGATGATTCAAGTTTGAATCTTAACAAGGGTTCTTCTAATGAAGGAGTAGCAAGATCAAGCAATTATACACTCTAATATAATATCCATATTTTCTATTTTAGGTTGTAATTGTAAAAGCCTTAAGATTTCTAACCAATATATACCTTAGAAATCTTAAGAGCTTCAGGTCTTTGTTATGGTGATTTCTTGTACCTTTTATACTTGTATCATGTACACCTTATTCTCTATTCTTCTAAGCATTCAACAGTTTAGATTATGTCTCTTGCTATGTGCTTGAGCAAGATGCTTAAGCCACATAAGTCGCATTGCTTAAGTGCTTGAGCTGTTAAAGTCTTATTCAACTAGTCTGATTGAGCAAGGGGGAGTCTTCGTTTGAGGGGCGTGCGTAAGAAGTCTCGAGTGTAGCTTAAGCAAGGGAAGTCTCAGTCTGGATGGACAGAAGAGCAGGTGGCTCGGCCAGATGATATGAGCAAGGTGAAGTCTTAGACATGTGCTCTAAGCAAAGGGGAAAACTCAACCAGAAGACAGTGGAGCAGGTGGCTCAATCAGATGGTGTGAGCAAAGGTTAAGTTTTAGACATGTGCTATAAGCAAGGGAAGTCTCAAATAGTTGGTCTGAGCAGTTGTAAAAGTCTTATGCAGAAGTATAAGCGATTGTAATCATGAAGTGGTTATATTTAAAATTTCTTGTGAGGCAAAGAGACTGGACTACTCTCTGTTAGGGGAGGAACCAATATAAATCTTTTATGTCTTCTGTTGTTATTTTATTTACTTTTGTTATATCCACTGCCAACGAATTAATTTAGAATCTGAACATCACTTCTGATTCTGAAACTCTGATCAGAAGTTAAATTAAAAGAAAATATGAAACACAATTCAACACCCCCCTTCTTGTTTACTTTTCGCATCTTCAATTGGTATTAGAGCATCGTCTCTTACCAGAGGAGCAGACAATGATACAATAAGAAAAGTATATTTCTTATTCAAGAAGGAATCAAGTGCCACATGAAAAATATCATATGGCTTTTCCTACCACATTCAAATGGATGAATCCAATGAATCTAAATCCTTGGAAAGCTAAACATATTTTTAACTCATTGGACTTGATAAAGGGTTGTTGAAGGTCTATAGAATATTCTTAGAAGAGGTATTACTATAGAAGTTGATGGTGTAAAAAATGATCATCTTGAAAATCACTTTCACCAACTTAGAATATGCATATTAAATATCTTCATAGGCAGTTGCATTCTGGTAGATGCACTATCTCACTTCTGAGTATATCAACATCATTAATATGTCTGATGCTTAGACTATATTTGAGTTCTTGTGATTGGGTTTGTTGGAATCAGCCTTTGAAGCTTGAAGTAGTTACACTTCATCTAATATTTTCAAGAAAATTCTGAGAATATTGTTCCTTGATTTAAATCTAAAGTCACCGTTTTTTTATGTTTAGATCTCGAATCTGCTGTGTTTTGAAGTTTTGTCTTGCAGTCTTCAAAGGAAAGAAATGAATTTATATGATGAAAAACTATTCAATTGATCACTTTCTCTCTTTAGCTTAAGTTCTGTGGAATGACTAATGATAAGAAACTTAGGTTTCTCGTCAGAAGGACTTTCATACTGGCTGAATGGATTGTGATATATGTTGATAGAATAGTAACTTTAGAAACTTCTGAAATATTTGTATTTAAACTGATTTCCCATATATGAAAGCAAGAAGTAACATTACCAGAACCTAATATCAGGCACTCTTTTAAAGATGATATTAGTGCAGGATACAAGTGAAAAGAAGCATCTGTGTTCTGAAATAAAAATCAAGTATTGAAAAGCAAGAGATATTGTTGAAATTATCTTGCTTCAAAATATTTGATAATATGGAGTTTGCTCTTTAAGGTGATATCTTAAGAAACTTCATTGCCTCTTGTTTGAGGACCATCATGGAAGTTGTTTTAAAACACATTTCTATGAGAAATCTTCAACTTCTCTTTGATTTCTATCAGCCGTACTAAGACAATACTTTGATCTGCTTTATATTAATTTCTAATAGCAAACACCATCTAGTTGTGAGCTTGTCAATGATTTCAGAGTCAAAAGATTTAATCTCAGACAATGAGATTGGTTACATTGCTTAGAACAAGATTTTGTTCCTATCATATCTCATCCTAGACTTACACTCTGGAGGGACTTATTATCTTGCTATTAGATTGAGATGTAAGACAAATAAAAGTTTGTATGTAATTACATGTATGGTATTATAGAAATATGAGTATCATAATGTATCTACTACAAATATCAAGGAAAGAAACATAGGAATCTTCCATAAGGTTGTTTACAAAATTCATTGGAGGAAAAGCCAACAACCCAAATTCAAGTACTGGTGGTACTGAATTTGGTGAGAGTAGTGGAATCAATGGTTAAACAGCCATTGTATCAGAATCTACTCAAAACGGTGTTCAGACTCTATTGGTCAAGTCTGAATACTGAATCGAGTATGGCCAACAAAAAAAAAGGGTATGCTTGTTCTTTTCTGGCTTATGTTTTGATTCAATGAAACATTTGTATAGATATAAATACAAAGTTTCTATTAGATTTCTAGAGAAGTTCTTTTGAAGAAAGAGAACTTCAGAAATCTTTAAGAGGAAACTCTGTTGTATTTGTCTACACTGAATGTCTTATTAAGACAGGTGACGATCATATTTATGGAAACAGTTTTCTCACTTTTTGAGATGATATTGTTGCTTGTTATTTGTATAAAAAAGATAATTCATATTCATCTATCACTCATGACTCTTGTTTCAAGATAAAGTGCTAGTTCTGAATAGAATCTTAGAGACCTATGACTGACACTTGATATCTCTGTCTATGTCTAGTTCTACTAGACTCTGATGGTTGATAACATTGAAACTTGTTAGTTTCTGAAGATTCAGAAGAAGATTATTTACTTCTGATATAACAGTTTAAGTAAAAAAAATTCTAAAAGGTTTTATAATACTTGAATTTTCATAAAGGTGAAACTCATCTAGTGGAATTGAAATATTTGTTGGATAAGAACCTTTGGGTAATGATGTTTTCTATTTTGGTACTTGTTGTTACTATTCCATGTCTTGTGAAACATCATTGTGTCCTTTTTCTGATAAGATTATTATTCTTGTAAGATTCTTGTTCAGTTCTTCTTCTTCTTCTTCTTCTTCTTCTTCTTCTTCCTTTCTTCAGGTTTTTGTGCTGACCAAACCAAACTTGAGATGAGTTCTTCAGTTAATTCTCCTTTGAATCAGTTGATTGTCATTAATGAAAAGTTTTTGGATTTTAATGAGTTGCTTAAGATTGGTTTCAACCTATGGAAGATTGTGCCTGAACAAGGGTGGAATGGCTACTTTGAGATGCTTTGTGGTTTCACTTATCAAGTCTTGTCAAAGAATTTTGGATAAATGCCTCCATCATTGAGCTGAATTCTGAGTATGTTATTCTGTCTAGAGTAACTGGTGTTTCTATTATAGTAACCTCTAAAGCGATTGCAAATGTGATCAATTGTGAAGAGATTGGAGAATTCCCTGGAACTCTTGTTTGGGAACACTATCTTTTTACTTGGTGTATCTTTGTAGGTCCATCTAATACATCAGTGATTTCAAATCTTCTTCCTGATGCTGTTGTTTGGAGTCATATTCTAAATTCAAACTTACTTCCTAAGGATAAAGATTTAGACCAAGTGGACCCTATTAAAAAACATCTGCTTCTACTTCTTAATTTAGATTTGAAGATTGATCTTCCTCAAGTTATGTTTGACCATCTGAAGAGGTATCTTTCTTCTTTTCAAAAGGGAAAGACCTTCTTCATTCCTTTTAGACGAGTTATTTCTAAAATACTTGTTCAACAAGGGGTTAACATAAGTTATGAGGCTAGTGCTTCCAAGATTTGGAGAGACAAGTTTAAAGTTATCTATGAAAATTTATGATGTTAGATTTCTGCATAGTTATGCTTTGTAGGTTGTTGAAATCTTTATATTAAGCATCTTATTAATAAATTGAGAGTTTGTTCATGCCCTTGTTCAGTTCTAACTAATTAATATTTATTCTTGTTGTTCAATGAGAATCTGAAATAGTTAAAAGAACTCAAATGTTTGCAACTTATTTTATTAATAAAAAGGAAGCTATTACAAGACAATTGGACTTTTTAGTCTATTGGATGAGCCCTTAGGAATTCCCTAGGATCATCTGATATGTCTAGATTTTCTAAGAAATCTTGTCATTCTTCCTTAGCAAACTCCAAAGCCTCCTTTCTCAGTTTTTTTCTGCATCTGGATCCATAAGATCTTCTTCTTCTGTGTGTCTTCACAAAGGATGCTAAAGAAGAGAGCACTTCTGAGGATGTCTGCTTGCTTGCAGATCCTCCAGCTGCTGCTTTGCCTTAGTTTGCTTGAGTTACTGGATTCAGTAGTGCTGCCTTCCTTAAATCTCTCTTTGGGACCCAAATTTGCTTTTTCTTATACATCTTGGTGTTTTAGGGATTAAGTGATGATGGAAGAAAGATTTCTAGAGTCCTTTTTGTAGATGTGTTACATACATTATATTGAGTTTAATATTATTTAAGTCCTAATTTAAATTTAATCAGTACTCTAATAATGACTCTTGGAAATATGATCTAGCAGTCTAATCTATTAAGATTCTCTGAATAACTATGAGTTTATGTTTGATCTTTTTTAACTATCATTTCTATGTCAGTTTCACTTTGATGTACTTTCAGAAAATCTAAAAGAAATTACTGGAATGTACTTGCATGCTGAAAATAATTCTTTGTCAAAATAAACTTTTTCATTAATTAAACTGATGGATTACAATTTTTTTTAAAAAGGGAACAAGATGATTCTATAAGAGATCTCTTGTTAGAGCATCTCGTGGCTAGTGGCTTCCACTGTTGTCATAGTCTACCTCTTCATCTTCATAATCAATTACCTCTTCCTCTTCTATGATTAGGAGTGAGCTGTAGAACTTCTTGTTGACCCTCATTTTCTTCCTTGACCTCTTCATGCTTCTTCTCCTTGACTTCAAGGCAACTACTGTTGAACCTCCTTTTGAAGGTCGTTCAGGTGCTGTTGAAGTTGCCTCTTTAGAAATAAGTTATGCTGAGGGTAATGGCTCAGTTGTAGAGGACTCAGAAGTAGCTCACCTATGAGGGGATTGGGTTGCCAAACTTGTAGAGCTCTCGGTTACATCTGTTACTACAGATGTATTATGACTCTTAGTTTATGACTCCATATCTCTTGGTTGATGGTTGATGAAAATAACTTAGAAGCTGGATGCTTTTATAATGACTTTTGTGGATACCAAGCGTCTAAAATTAATCCTTGTTTAATTCTTGGAATAAGTAAAAACCACTAAGACTTCAAAGCATGCATTTTACAAACCTTAATGACTCTTATTATTTGATTACCTTTCCTCTTTAGAAACTGATCTAGTAATGATGATTTGAGATACATTTATTTGTGATATTATTTCTCTTTCCTTTTTGTAGATGTTTTGATTGGCTGCATTTTGTGGTAAAATAATGTTGTATGTGTAGATGTCATGATTGATGTCATGACATGCTGGTGTAGTGTTCTGCAGGGTAAGTTTGCTTAGCTAGAGCAAAGTGTATTGGATGTCATACTAGATGTCATGACATCAGGTAGCTGACATCAAGGGCACGTGTTTTAGTTTTCTGGTATATTGCATGAGGAAGATCAGGCTATACTTCAGGAAACATTTTAGGGATCCTAGCTATCTCAGGCGAAATGCTAGGCAGTGTTGAGCATAACAGGAAATGCCTATGACCTAATTAAAAGTGCGTTGATTTATGAAAAGAGGTTTAACTTGGTTAAACCTAATTTCTGCACTTAGGCCCAAGATCTTTCTGCTGCTTATAAATAACAAAGTAGCAATCCTAATTGAAGAGCGATTTTTGACAGAGAGTTTACAAAGTGTTTTGTGAGTGAAGAACTCAGTCTGTGTACTATGATCTTCACGTGTGTGTTTGTGTCTTAGGATTTCTTGTGAGCCAAGAAATTATCTGTTGTATGATTGCATTGGACTAGTGTGTTTGAGTTGTATGTTAATTGTGTCACCCTAAGCTTTTAAGCACGAGTGTTGTGTCTCTTGATTGAAGCTGTGAAGCAAGATCAAGACATGTTTGAAGTGTGTCTTCATTTTAATCTGTAACTTAATTGGTTGATATCACTGCTGTGATTGAGGGGGAGTGAGTAGGAACTCAGGTCTAGTGTTAGGCTGAAGTTGCATTGAGTAGGTCTTAAGTGAAGAGTGCAAACTGGTAGTTTGACTCCGAATTAACACTGCTAGTAGTGGATTTCCTCCCTGGCTTGGTAGCCTCCAAATGTAGGTGTGATTTGCACTGAACTGGGTCAACAATTCTCTGTGTTATTTACTACGTTCAGTCCTTATTTTATATTAAGTTTAATACTCTGTTGAGTAGTGGATGTCATAACATCCACTGTAACATCCACTGTCTGTTACTAGAATTTCAATAGGTATCAGAGCAGGCACCCTACCTGTTATTTTCTGGGCGAGATCTAGGGAAGATAAATTCTTGTACTATGGACAAGGATATAGGATTCACAAATAGACCACCACTTCTGGATGGGTCTAACTATAACTACTGGAAACCTCGTATGATAGCTTTCTTGAGGTCTCTGGACAACAAGGCTTGGAGAGCAGCTAACTCAGGATGGGAACATCCTGTGAAAACAGATAAAGATGGAGCAACTGTGCTAATACCTGAAGAAGAGTGAAGCAAAGAGCAAGAGGCCTTGGCTCTTGGGAATTCTAAGTCCTTGAATGCTTTATTCAATGGCATAGATAAGAACATCTTTAGACTTGTGCATCACTGTGAACTGGCCAAAGAGGTTTGGGATACTCTCAAAACAACTCATGAAGGTACCTCTAAGGTCAAGATGTCTAGATTACAGATGCTGACTACTAAGCTTGAGAATCTGAGAATGAAGGAGGATGAGACTATTCATGAATTCTACATGAATGTTCTGGAGATTGCCAATACTTCAGGAGCTTTAGGAGAAAAAATGTCTGAAGAAAAGCTTGTAAGGAAGATTCTCAGATCATTGCCCAAGAGGTTTGCCATGAAGGTTACTGCTATTGAAGAGGCTCAAGATATCAGCAGCATGAAGGTTGATGAACTTATTGGGTCTCTACAAACCTTTGAGATGGGAATGTGTGATCATGCTGAGAAGAAGAAAAAAAGCATAGCTTTTGTATCAAACACTGCAGAGGACTCAGATGAAGACAATGGTGGAAGTGAGGAGAATATGTCAGAAGCTATAGCTATGCTTGGAAGACAATTCAACAAACTCATGAAAAGAATAGATAAGAAGGGCAGACCTAATGTCAAGAACATTTCCTCTGACATCAGCAGAAGAGGTAAATATGAAGATAAGGCTAACCAAGACAAAGGAATTCAGTGTCATGAATGTGAAGGCTATGGTCACATTAAAGTTGAATGTCCTACTTACCTCAAGAAGCAAAAGAAAGGTCTAACTGCCACCTGGTCTGGTGGAGATTCTGATAGTGGATCAGAAGAAGAATCTGTAAAACTTGTCACTGCACTAACTAGTGTATGTGTATCTGATGATGATTCTAGTGGAGATGAGCTGACTTGATAAACTTGAAGCCTCATATAAACAGCTGTGTATCAGAAGTGCAAAAGTGTGCCAACAAAGGGAGAAGCAAAAGACAATCATAAAAGAGTTGGAGGCCGAGAAGAAGGAACATCTTGCAACAATAGACTCACTCAATAGTGAAGTCAGTTTGTTAAACTCCAAAATTGATCAGATGTCAAAGTCCATCAGGATGTTAAACAATGGGACTGACACTTTAGAGGAAATTCTACAAGTGGGTCAGAAAGTTAGAGACATGGCTGGAATAGGCTTTGTTGGTGAACAGAGACCCATCTTGGGTTGCAAGAGGCCAAACCCTGAAAATTATGGGCCAAACCGGATGTCACGACCAATGTCAAAACATCAGGGGAACAAAAACATGAACCAAACCAAGAGAAAGTTCCAAAGATGGAGGTGTTACCACTGTGGAAGATTTGGACACATAAAGCCTTTTTGCTTTAGGCTACATGGATTTCCCAGCCATACTCATTAAGCTATAACCAAACAGGATGCTCCTATCAAGAAACAACAATGGGTTGCCAAGGAGGTTGCTCTAATAGCTCATACCTCTCTAAGGGTATCAGCTAAAGAAGACTGGTACTTTGATAGTGGCTGCTCCAAACATATGACTGGTATAAAGAACTTATTGGTGGACATTAAACCTCATTCTACTAGTCATGTGACCTTTTGTGATGGAGCTAAAGGGGAAATCAAAGGTGTTGGAAACTTGAAGTGTCCAGGAGTTCCTAACCTAGACAATATGTTGCTGGTAAAAGGATTGACCACCAACCTTATCAGTATCAGTCAGCTCTGTGATCAAGGACTCAATGTCAAATTCACTAAGGGAGAATGTGTTGTCACAAATGGATAAAAAGAGGAATTCATGAGGGGTTCTAGGTCTAAGACAAATGTTACTTATGGGAGCCTAAAGTATCAAGTAACCCCACTATTTGTTCTATGGCCAGAGAAGAAAAGGAAAGTGGTGTAGTCAGGATCAGAAGTGATCATGGAAAGGAGTTTGAAAACTCTAAGTTTGCTGAATTCTGCTCGTCTGAAGGAATCAGTCATGAATTCTCCTCCCCTATTACTCCTCAACAAAATGGAGTAGTGGAAAGGAAGAACAAGACTATTCAAGAATCTGCTAGAGCCATGATTCATGCAAAGAAATTGCCTATGCACTTTTGGGCTAAGGCAATGAACACAGCCTGCTATGTTCACAACAGAGTCACCTTGAGAAAAGGAACTTCCTCCACTCTGTATGAACTATGGAAAGGAAGGAAACCAACTGTGAAGTATTTCCATGTTTTTGGGAGCAAGTGTTACATTCTAACAGATCGTGAACAAAGGAGAAAAATGGATCCCAAAAGTGATGAAGGAATATTCCTGGGATACTCTACCAACAGTAGAGCATATAGGGTATTCAACTCCGGAACAAAAGTATTGATGGAATCCATCAATGTGATTATTGATGATCAACATGAAGAAACCAATGTCATGGAGGATGTTGGAACATCCCTTGAGACACCTGTTGATGTTATGGTCAATACTGAAGATCCTCAAGCTGTAACTCCAGACTCTGAGTCAGAAGCTCCCATCAAAGAACATTCTATCATAATCCTTAAAGATCATCCCAAAGATCTTCTCATTGGAGACCTTAACAGTGGTATAAGGACCAAGACTAGAGAAATCATCTCAAATTCATGCTTTGTATCTAAGATTGAACCAAAAAATGTGAAGGAGGCTCTAACTGATGAATATTGGATCCATGCTATGCAAGATGCATTAGAACAGTTCAAAAGGAATGAAGTGTGGGAATTGGTTCCAAGACCTGAAGGAACAAACATCATTGGCACCAAGTGGATCTACAAGAACAAATTCGATGATCAAGGAGTTATAACCAGAAACAAGGCTAGACTGGTGGCACAAGGTTATACTCAATTTGAAGGGATTGATTTTGATGAAACTTTTGCACCTGTTATAAGACTTGAGTCAATAAGACTGCTGTTAGGGATTGCTTGCATTCTAAAGTTCAAATCATTTCAGATGGATGTGAAAAGTGATTTTCTAAATGGATATTTGAATGAGGAAGTATATATGGAACAACCCAAGGGATTTGTTGAACCTAACCTGCCAAACCATGTATACAAATTGAGGAAAGCTCTTTATGGATTAAAACAAGCTCCTAGATCTTGGTATGAGAGACTGACTGAGTTTCTCACTGTTAATGGGTATAGGAAAGGAGGGATAGACAAGACCTTCTTTGTGAAGGATGAAGTCGGAAAACTCATGATTGCTCAAATCTATGTGGATGACATAGTGTTTGGTGGAATTTCTGAAAGAATGGTTAAACAACTTGTCAATCAAATGCAATCTGAGTTTGAAATGAGCTTGTATGGAGAACTAGCATACTTTCTTGGGCTTCAAGTCAAGCAAGTGGAAGACTCTATTTTTCTATCCCAAAGTAAATATGTCAAAAACATAGTCAAAAATTTTGGCATGGATAGTGCGAGTCACAAAAGGACACCTGCACCCACACATTTGAAGTTAACTAAAGATGACAGTGATACGAGTGTTGACCAAGGCTTGTATAGAAGTATGATTGGAAGCTTGTTATATCTAACAGCCAGTAGACCTGATATTGCATTTGCAGTTAGTGTGTGTGCTAGATATCAAGCAAATCCCAAGGTGAGTCACATAAACTAAGTCAAGAGGATTCTCAAATATGTGAATGGAACTTGTGATTATGGTATGTTGTATTCTCATGGATGTGCCCCTATTCTATATGGGTATTGTGATGTTGATTGGGTTGGGAGTGCTGATGACAGAAAAAGCACATCTAGTGTATGTTTCTTCTTGGGGAACAACCTCATATCATGGTTCAGCAAGAAGCAAAACTATGTCTCCCTATCCACTGTTGAAGCTGAATATATAGCAGTTGTTCCCAACTGGTCTAGATGAAGCAAATGTTGACTGAGTACAATGTCACTCAGGATGTCATGACATTATACTGTGACAATCTTAGTGCTATCAATATTTCTAAGAATCCAATTCAGCATAGCAGAACCAAGCATATTGATATCAGACATCACTACATAAGAGACCTTGTAGAAGACATAGTGATTACCCTGGAGCATGTGGCCACGGAACTACAGCTAGCTGACATTTTTACAAAAGCACTAGATGCTGCTTAATTCGAGAATCTAAGAGGAAAGTTAGGAATATGCATGTGTGAGGACTTATAGAAATTACTGGAAAGAGGGAGTTTTCAGTTTAAAATAAGTCTTATTGGGGAAAACTTGTTCCAACCCCCAAATTTAATGTATTCAACGCCATTGACCACTAAAGCGCTCCATTCCATGCAATCGTGTTATATCACTATACCTACAATTATCTCCTTTTTTCCTACTCTTCAAAATACGCCTCATCTCTTTAATTGTTCTCTTATCAACATTAAAATGTCCTTCAATCAAGATGTTTCTCCATCCAAGAACCATCCCAAATCCTCTGAAGATGCTCTTGGCACGACATCTCCTAAAGCTGGAAATTCCAATCAACACTCCCAAGGTAATTCTTCTCCCACTGTTGATGACTTTGCAAGAATGAAAAACAAGGAAGGTTCTGCATATGTTGACAGATCCATTAGGGAACTAGTCACAAAAATTCTCCAGAAAGGACGTATGGTGCGCGGTATCTCCACCCCTTTTGCTCGCATTGATCCACCTCACAGTTCTGATAATGGCACCAATAGTGCAGTTGTGCCAGGGGAAGAGTATGATGATAGTGATGAAGATGTCTCAACAGATGTTGAAGACATTGCGTCCAGTTCTTCTGAGGAGGAAGATTAATTCGTTTGTCTTGATGGATTACTAATGGCGTGCTGGTGCCGATGGGCTGGTGTTTTGGCTAGTTTTTCTTTTCCTTTTGGTTAAGATTTTTGCTGTTGGTGTCTGCCTTGACAGAATGGGATATTTTGTTTTGTTTTGACATTTTGGGTCTCCATACCCTTTACAATTTGTGTTTCCAACTATGTGTGATCAATGCTGATTCATTAGTTATAATCTAATTTTGTGGCTAAAAAGGGGGGAGAAGTAGTAGTAGAAACAACAGGGTTTGATGTTTGTGCATCAGCAGGTGATGATTTATTGCTACAGGCTTGGTTGTGTTGTGTGTGTAGATGTGTAGGATGTGTTGTGTGTATGCCTCACAGGTGGATTGCACTGAGCAGGTTTGCAGGTGTGCTAATGATATGCTGCTGAGGTGTGTTACAGGTGTGCTGAAGATGTGCAGGTGTATGGTTGTGATGTGCAGGTGTATGGTTGTGAGCAGAATGATGATCCTGTGTGTGTTTGGTTATTGCTGTTATATGTTTGTGTGTGATTTGGGAATAATGTGTGCGTTCCTGATATTGGTAGGAGTGTGTGTTAGTAGAACTGTGTGTTTTTGTATGTTGCTGGTATGTTGTGGTTGGCAGGAGTGCCATGATTGTTATGAATCCCTTAAGGGGGAGATCATAGGATGTTGTACCAGATGTTGTGACATCTGTAGTCTGAACTTGCAGGTGGTTTGTGATGTGGAACAGGTGTATTTCAGGATGTCATAGTAGATATCCGGACATTCATAGTCCAAAACAGTCTATGTGTGTGATTGGTAGCTGAATCTGTTTTGGTAGTACAACATTTATGTTGAGTGGGTGTATTAGCTAGTAGCCTTCCTGCATGATTAGATATATGGTATGAACTTTTCTGCTGCTTGTTCTCTGATATGATGACAGATTGTTTTAGCCAAAAATTTGTCAAAGGGGGATTTTGTAG
This sequence comes from Lathyrus sativus, assembly GCA_963859935.3. Lineage (NCBI taxonomy): Eukaryota > Viridiplantae > Streptophyta > Magnoliopsida > Fabales > Fabaceae > Lathyrus > Lathyrus sativus. The sequence goes on along the minus strand of OZ012738.1, from coordinate 615,458,469 downwards.
ATGTTTTGATTGACTGCATTTTATGGTAAAATAATGTTGTATGTGTAGATGTCATGATTGATGTCATGACATGCTGGTGTAGTGTTCTGCAGGGTAAGTTTGCTTAGCTAAAGCAAAGTGTATTGGATGTCATACTAGATGTTATGATATCAGGTAGCTAACATCAAGGACGCGTGTTTTAGTTTTTTGGTATATTGCATGAGGAAGCTCAGGCTATACTTCAGGAAACATTTTAGGGATCCTAGCTATCTCAGGAGAAATGTTAGGAAGTGCTGAGCATAACAGGAAATGCCTATGACCTAATTAAAAGTGCATTGATTTATGAAAAGAGGTTTAACGTTAAACCTAATTTCTGCACTTAGCCCCAAGATCTTTCTGCTGCTTATAAATAACAAAGTAGCAATCCTAATTGAAGAGCGATTTTTGATAGAGAGTTTACAAAGTGTTTTGTGAGTGAAGAACTCAGTATGTTTACTGTGATCTTCACGTGTGTGTTTGTGTCTTAGGATTTCTTGTGAGCCAAGCAATTAGCTGTTGTATGATTGCATTGGACTAGTGTGTTTGAGTTGTATGTTAATTGTGTCACTCTAAGCTTTTAAGCACGAGTGTTGTGTCTCTTGATTGAAGTTGTGAAGCAAGATCAAGACATGTTTGAAGTGTGTCTTCATTTTAATTTGTAACTTAATTGGTTGATATCACTGTTGTGATTGAGGGGGAGTGAGTAAGAACTCATGTCTAGTGTTAGACTGAAGTTGCATTGAGTAGGTCTTAAGTGAAGAGTGAAAACTGAGAGTTTGACTCTGAATTAACACTGCTAATAGTGGATTTCCTCCCTGGCTTGGTATCCCCCAGATGTAGGTGTGATTTGCACTGAACTGGGTCAACAATTCTTTGTGTTATTTACTGCTTTCAGTCCCTGTTTAATATTAAGTTTAATAGTCTGTTGAGTAGTGGATGTCATAACATCCACTGTCTGTTATTAGAATTTCAATTTCTTTTCCTTTTATTCTTTTTGATGTGACAAAATGGGAAGAAATAATAGGAAGTACTTAAGTGGAAACTGAACCCAGTGAATACTTGTTCTGTACATATTGGTCATTTATTTTCTTGTCATTTATTTTCTGCTTTTATGGTTATCTAACCCAAGACGTATTTTTAACTTTCTTATACATAGGTTTAAGGAAGAGCTTATAAACCTCAGATTTAGCCTATCAGACCCAGAAGGAGCTTACAAACCTCATATTCTAGTGTTTTCAAAAAAAGTTAAAAAGGGCAACATATTTTAACTCTCTTGAACATAGTGTTAAGTAAGAGCTTACAAATCTCAGACTTAGCATATTAGACTCAGAAGGAGCTTAGAAACCTCATATTCTGATGTTGCCAAAGGAAGTTAAAATGGTATTATTTTGGTTTTCTTAAATATGGAACTAAGAGGGAGCTTACAAACCTCAACCTTGGAAGGGTTTGACTCAGGGGGAGCTTGCAAACCTCAGACCCTGATGTTACTAAGAATACTAATTTATTTTTTCTTGAAAAATAGTTCTTGGTGTTAGAGTCAATAAAACTCAGTTGTGGACTATCAGATTCAGAGGGAGCTTATAAACCTCGTACCTTATTGTTGCAGAGGAAATTAAATGTCCAACATTGTCCTTTAAATACTTGTGTTTGTCATCATTAACAAGGGGGAGATTGTTTGAACAAGATTTGTTATGACATATTCTCTTTTCATTTTGATGATAACAAAAGTATTAAAAGAACAATGGTTTATTTGATGTGTGTTTTATTTATGCAGGTTCTTGTACATAAATAATTAGAATCTGTTTTATTTAGATATACTTGGGAGTTGCTTCATTGCTAGCTTCTGGTGGCAGAGTCTAAAGAACAATTGCTAGTGTGGCTTAGCACAGACTCTGAGCTGAACGCGTCAACATTCAGACGAGTTACTACACTTGGTAATTAAATATTAACATCTGGTACCATTCAGAGTTGGTGATAAAGTTGTGGATCATCTGTACTCCAGAAAGCAAGTTGTATTGCCTTATCAGCTTGTCAGCTAAAGTCTACAAGATTGCAAGGCTCAAGAAAGGTTGACATGTTCTACGGACGTGTGCTCCCAACGACTCTATCAGTATAAAACCTCTTGAAGACTCAAAGGTTAAACACATTACACACTAGATTCAGAATGTTGTGCATCCATCTTCAATGTCTCTTGTACTATGAAGTAAAACCAAAGACACTTGATCAATTCATTTCCTCAACAACTAGTTTCTGGAAAGGCTATGTATATGGTTGAAGATTCAAGTTTGAATCTTAACAAGGATTCTTCTAATGAAGGAGTAGCAAGATCAAGCAATTATCAACTCTAATGTAATATGCATATTTTTTATTTTAGAATGTAATTATAAAAGCCTTAAGATTTCCTACCATTGTATATCTTAGAAATCTTAAGAGCTTTAGGCCTTTGTTATGGTGATTTCCCGTACCTCTGATACTTGTATCATGTACACCTTGTTCTCTATTCTGCTGAGCCTTTAGTAGTTTAGATTAAGTCTTTTGCTATGTGCTTGAGCAAAAAGTCTTGTCTCATTGGAATTCAAGCATCAAGTCTTGAGCCAAGATGCTTAAGCCACGTAAGTCGCATTGCTTAAGTGCTTGAGCTGTGAAAGTATTATTCAACTAGTCTGATTGAGCAAGGGGAAGTCTCCATTTGAGAGGCGTGAGCAAGAAGTCTCGAGTGCAACTTAAGCAAGGGAAGTCTCATTCTGGATGGCCAGAAGAGCAGATGGCTCGGCCAGAGGATGTGAGCAAGGTGAAGTCTTAGACATGTGCTCTAAGAAAAGGGGATGTCTCAACCAGAAGACAGTGGAGCAGGTGGCTCATTCAGATGGTGTGAGAAAAGGTTAAGTCTTAGACATGTGCTCTAAGCAAGGGAAGTCTCAAACAGTTGGTCTGAGCAGTTGTAAAAGTCTTATGCAGAAGCATAAGCGATTGTAATTATGAAGTGACTATAATGAAAATCTCTTGTGAGGAAAGCAGACTGGTTTATCTTCTCTCAAGGAATTTGAATTCCCGAAAACAACACCTTAACTTGGTCGCAAACATTAGGGAAAACATCAAGGATTCCCTTGATACCTTTATCAACTGCATTATCACATTCCTTCGTTAGTGACTCTGCTTACTCCTTATGAGATTCCATCTCTTTCTCTAAAGCTTCATCGGCTGCAGTAACGCAGGAAAACAACTCGTCCTCAATGGTATTTTCCTTTTCTTGGGCCTTTTCTTTGCCATACAAATACCCTCGTATGGTGGCCACGTTGGCAGCCAAGTTAGAAGGAGTTCCATGGACATCCACTTAATTTTTTAGATCAGCCAGCTCCTTCATTACATTGTGCAGCTTCTCCGCCTCCTTTTATAGCCTCTCCATATTATTCTGAAGCCCTAGAACTTGTTCTTGAAGGGTAATATATTTACAAATAGAAACTTCATACTTACTCTTCTATTTCTCATTGTCTTTGGAAAGGTTACTTGGAGCAAGTATTTCCCTTTGCTAGTAGATTCCAGATTCATCAATGAAGCACTGTGGAACATATGAAAGTGGTCTCCGCTATCAAATCTAGTATACTAGTGACAAAGAGTCTTTGGATGTAATCAGTGTTCTTCTTAGTAACACAAGACCATGTTTCTTAAGAAGTTCAAGGAACTTGATAAGAGAGAGATGTTGGAAGTTTGGAAGAAGAGACTTTAATGGCAGGAAGAGTGATCCCTATAATGTATGAGTGTTATACCCCAAATTTTACCCTTATATTGCTTGATCCTTTGCATATCATCTTAGGTCAATCATCCATGCATGAACTAACCATTCTATTAATTTTGCTTAAGGACAGGTTTGCTGTGGAAGGTTTGGAAGTTATGAAGGCCCTGTGTGTATGCTAGTCAGGTTTATTTTGTCAATAGTGGTTGTGAATTCCTGTGGATATAAGAGAAGGATATGCTCTCATTTTTATAGTTCCTCAACCAATATAGGACTGTTTCTCCCCAACATTTGAGCATTAATTTCAAGTGTATATGTTGTGGAGTTTTGTGGCCATATTTTGGTAAAGCCAGGACCAAGCTATAATCTTTGTGGTTAAGAATATTGTTGTGAGTTTGTGCATGGACCTTAATTTGGAACTTACTGGAATTTAGTGTGTTGTTGCTTTGGGACCATTGTTTATGGTATTTCAAAATTTGTTTATAATGGGATATTTCGAAAAAGTTTTGCACCAGAACTAGGTTAAGGTTTCATCGAAGAATTCCAATGTTCTAAACGTTCAAAATTCCCTTGCAAATTTAATTTCTTTCAAAAGAAATTCCAATTCATATCATTAAAAGAGATTAATTTGAGATTTGATTTACGAAGTACAAGTTCAAAATTTCAAATGATTTATTCAAGATGCAAGAATGATTCTCAAAGGTTCAAAGTGTAATCAAAATGGAAAAGGACTACTTTTACTTCAAAAATTCTGAAGTTGTTACTCCATTTTTACCGTGAAGAATTCATCATTCAATGTTAAGCAAAACGGGAATGTTGACTCATTTCATCTAAAAGTTTCAAAGCCTAATTAATTTCTAAAGTCGCTTTGGACTATAAGAGTGTTTCCAAGACTTCAATCTTCGTTCCAAGCCAAAAATCATGTGAAAGGCTCATAAGACATAGTTTGATGCAAGGGTGCCCAAAATTAGAGTTTTGTTTTAAGGTTCGGGAGGATGCAAACCTCCAAGAATTTTAATTTACTATTTCAAAACTCAAGACATTATTCCAAATACAAACATAAATTTGTAAAACTTTAAAGTTCTCATGTGCTTAAGATCCAAACATCCAAATTTATGAGGAATTACAAATTTAGAGGCTACTTGCAAGTTACAAATGTATAAAACTCAAAATTCAAAACATAAGGGTCATAGTCAGTTCAAATTACAAGATGCCAAAGAGTCTTGATTCTTTACAAAGTGTAAGGACTGAAAATTCATTTTTTCCAAAGATCCAAAGCATACAACGCCATTGGAATTTCTTTTTGTTCGTTGACGATTTATGATATAATAGCCATCGAAGGGTTGAACAATTGCCTTAAATTCACCTTCATCATTTGCAAATCAACTGCTGTGAGAAATCGAATGTCTTCCTATTTCAAAAGCTCTCACAAAAACCTCATTGACGACTGCCCTAGGTTCGGCCACCTGCTTCTCTAATGGAAGTATATACATGTCCTTTGCCAGAAAGAAAAAAAAGCAGTACCAGTTTGAAGTCGGTTTGCATTTTACATGGCCAAATGGACACTTCCATCAAGTAACTATAGGAGGTGGCAATTGAATCCACTAAGGCAAAATCCATCTAATCCATCCATCAAAAAATCCATATAATTCATCCATCAAAAAATCCATCCAATCCATCCACCACACAAAAAATAAGTTAATGGATTGGATTAAATCCATCAATTTATATGCATGGATGGATTCAATCTATCCAACATATTTTAGGGATCCAATGGATTATTTTTATTTTCGTTAGATTTATTTTTTTATAAATAATTAAAAAATATTTTTTTTTTCTGAAAAAAAAAAGTTTAATTTTTTTTTCGAAAAAAAAACCGACTTTTTTTTTGGAAAAAAATCGGTTTTTTTTTTTCAGAATAAAAAACTGATTTGTTTTTCGAAAAAAAAAATAAAATTTTTCTCTAAAAAAAACCGACTTTTTTTTTGGAAAAAAAATCGATATTTCTCAAAAATTAAAATATCAATTTTTTTTTTGAAAATACAAAAAATTCTGTTTTTTTTAATAAATATATTAAAAAATAATTTTTTTTAAAATACAAAAAAAAAAATTTTCAAAAATAAAATAAAATCAATTTTTTAAAAATAAAAATATTTATTTATTTTTACGAAATAAAAAAAAAGTTGGATGGATGGATATCCATCCATTAAAAATATGTTAATGGATGGATTGAATGGATTTTATTCTTAATGGATGGATTGGATTGGATAATTTTAAGAAAATTTTAGTGGATTGTTAATGGACTAATGGATTGTTTTAATCCATCCATTAACAATCCAATCCATATCCATCCAATCCATCCATTTTGCCACCCCTAGTAACTACAAAGCCAAAGAAACCTTTTAGTTCAAACATTGATAATGTTCAGCAGTTCAAAACACTTTGAAACTAAACAAGGCAAGCATCCCAATCAACATTTGCTTCCAAAACTGTAATTAGACGATAACATTTATAACATTTCAGATAAAACAAGATACAATTAAACATGTCAAGACAAAGAGCAGATTCACCATTATAAGTAATCAACACACAGTTCTGTCAAAAATGGAAATAAACACCAAAGCCTTAGTATGTTTTAGTAGCAAATCAGACAACTTCGACACATTACTAAAACATCCACCAACATGTTGGTGCAAAAAAAGGAAAACATTTAATTCTTGAATCAAAGGTTAAGATTTATGGAGCCCATAAAAGAGTGCAATACTGACATGAATGGAGGAGAAGGAAGAACGACAGCATACAAACACCATACACAAACAGCACACAGTTCACAACAACAAAATTCATACACAAAAAAAGTAGCAGAAGCACAGGGGGGAGCAACCAATACCATCAGTTCACGAAAAGAAAATTCACAGACAGAACTGAAAAAAGAACAGGCACATAAATTCCATAAACCATTTGTTAAAATGAAGACATATCCAAAGCATTGAAAGTTCACAACAGGGTTCGCACATACGTACCGCATTCGAACAAAGTCCATACAACCACCGCGTCAGACCCGTTGCACAACCACCAGAAGCATTAGGATACTCACACCTTGTAAAGAAGCTCTCTCTCTATCCGCCTGTTATCCCCGCCCACATAATCCCTTCATTTTGGCACGCCGTCGCCATCCAAGTCGTCGCCGTTAGGTTTTTTTCTACTTCCTTTTTTTATGGTCATAATGTAACTACTTGTATTTGGTTTAGGGGTATTAGATGAACATATGAGATTAGAGCTTGATGCGAAAGAAAAGGAGTTTGAATTCGATAGAGAGAGGGTCGCAGAAGGGTCAATTTTTGAGGTTAAGAAGGAAGGTAGTGGCGATGCGTGCGACAGAGAGGGAGTATCAGTGATGAAGTTGCAGGAGAAGAAGGATGGAAGGCTGAGAATGAGGGGAAAGGTTCACGAGAGAGAGAGATAGATAGATAGATAGATAGATAGAGAGAGAGAGAGAGAGAAAGAGAGAGAGGGTGGACGGCAGTGAACGTCAAATGAAGAAGTTAGGGTTGCTGATTTGTTTTCTTTCCCCTCTTTTGTCTTGAGTTTGGGTCGGATGGGTTTCTTGGGCCGACCCAACCTTTCTTTTTTTTAAAAATGTTTTTATTCTTTTAAAAAAAATGTTTTTTATTATGTTGTGGTTGTTTCTTGGGCTAAAAAAAAAGGAGCCCAATTGATTTCTAACCATCTTTAAGTTTGCACCCTTATTTTCATTTGGATTTTTTTTAATATCTTGATTAACATTTTGATTAATTTTTTTTATTAAGTGTCGGTGTTGGTTAATATATTGGTTTGATTAGACTTTTAATATTAATTTAGGTTAACTAAAATAGTAAGTATGAATTTTGATTTCATTTATTTCTGATGATAAATTCGCAATTAGGATCAAGGCCTAATTGAGGTGTCGGTGTTTCTAATTAACTTTGATTTAAGTTGTGTAAGTAAACTGATTTTGGTTTTATCTTCACAGTTAACTCTTATTTAGAATACTGACCTAACACATAGTGAAAGTTGTGACTCATGAATTTATGATCGTCTCTGCATACATTTCAAAGGAAAAGGTCTCTTCTTTATTGACTGCCACGTCACACGTGGTTCTAAGTCCTTACCTCCTTTCATCCTAGTCTTAGGATCGGAGTCGCCACACTCCATGCGAGTCCTGCCATGGACATCCATACTCATTCCCTTATCCCAACCTTAGGATATAAGTCTCCGTACTCCATATATCGTCCTGCCATGGACATCCTTTCTCTTTCCTCCTAGCCCTAGGATTGGAGTCGTCGTACTCCGTGTAAGTTCCCGTCGTGGATACTTACTTACCTATCTTTCAACATTAATGTAGATTTGGAGTCGCTGTACTCCACGTAAGTGTCTCACTATGAATACTTACTTCTCCTTGGAGCCTTGACCACAGTTAAGAGTTCCTCACCCTCTTTGAGGGGAACTACAAATACTCTGATTCCATTCCCGTCAAGATATGTAGGCACAAGATGCGATTTCTTGGTGAGTATACTTAGGACTAGCCCCTTAGGTCTCCTTTCAACCCTTTAGCAGATAACAAATAGATTAACAAATAACGCAATATTAAGCTAGAGGTTCCTGTAGAATACTATAGATGCTTAGGATGCTAACAGCTTCCCTAGGTATAACCAACCCCCGAATCCTATATCTCCCCGCATTGTGTTTACGATGCAATTAGGTTTTTCTTTCTTTAACCTTTCCTTCTGATAAATCAAAGACTGGTTGTGAATTCAAAGATTTGCGATTCAAGTTCATTCAGTAGCTTGACATCCGATTCTCACCGCAACAATGAGCAATAAGACTTAAACCTTTTTCCTGATTCTTCTTCCTCGACACGATTCTTATCTCAACCCATTTGTTGTTACCACTGGCCATTCTATATTTTTTATCGTTGGATATCTTACTCCTTCACTCACCCTGTTCAGAGGGAGATGACTAGTTTTGAGCAATATATTAGGCCTTAGCAGTGGTTGTAAGTTGGTATGTCACTAAAGGCTAGTCCTTCATTGCCTCTCTTGGAGTAGGAACTGGAGTAGGAAGAGGGTCCTAGAGTGTAACAGTCACCAGCCTAACTTTCTTCATGTTTAAAAGACTATTGATAAATGTCGTGGTATCTACCAAAAGTACAAGATAGTTAGTACTCATCTAGGAAATGCCAAAATCAAGTATAAAGTAAATTTTTTCTCCTCACCAAAGAGTTATTTCCTCTCTTGGGTGTCAGTTGTATCCATTATAGCCAGAGTGTGTAAGTACAGAGTATGCCTAAGAGGGGGGGGGTGAATTAGGCTTTTAGGGACTTTTTCCGGTTTTTCGGTATTCTTGAAATTTTACTGGGTTATGATGGTTGGTGATGCAAGCGGTAAATGCAGAAAGTAAAAGGAAAGTGGACACCAAGATTTATAGTGGTTCCCCTCACAATCCGAGAGTACTCCACTCCCCTTTCAACACGAAAGAGAGTTTTCACTATTGTTTAATAAAGTACAACCTATCACACCATCAACCGGTGAGGCCTACTATCAAACAATAAAAATCAACAAGTGTACAAGAACAATCCTCTTGTAAACACTCACCCTTGTGTCCAACAATCCTGGATCACAAGTCAAAATACAAGTAATCTGAATACTTTGATTTGAGATTAATAGTGGTAATATCAATGCTAAGATTGATCTTCTCCTTCTGATCAAAATTCACTCTTTTAATTTCAACACAAGTGTTCAATGCTATGCATATGAAAAGATATGATCAATATGAACACTTTTGAAAAGATTTGAAAAGTATTTGAAAGTGGTGAATTTGATTCAAAGAATATTTTGAAATTGATTATGGAAGGTGTTTTTCCAATTTGAAAAACTCAGAATTTATATGTGTAAACACACCTTTTCCAAAAGGTATATTTGAGTATAAGTCAAAATATGAACTGGTATAATATTCAAACTATTTTTGAACTTGAAACAAAGCCATTTTTCAAAACACGTTCAGTGTTAATCGGTTAACCTATATGGTTAATCGGTTAACACTGGAACGTTATACCAGAATATTTAAAATTTGAAATGGTTAACCGGTTAACCTATATGGTTAATTGGTTAACACTGCTATTTTTCAGAAAAATACTTATAAAAACAATGTTATACCAATTCTAATAGTTTAAAAAATATGCTTATGCAATGTGATCAAATGATAAACATGTTGAACACTTGTATATCAATTAAATTAATGGATTTTGATATACCATAGCTTGTGTCCAAAACTTGAAAGTTGATCAGTCAAATGTTCATGAAGCTTTGAATGTTGATCACTTCCATTCCACTTGATCTTGGTCTTTTGAAAGCGTTTGCCTTTTTTGCACAGATGAAATATTCTTGATCTTGATGTTGACGTCATCAAAACTTTGAGATGAAGCTTGCTTCTACAATCTCCCCCTTTTTGATGATGACAACCAAAATGGTCTTGTGCAATTTTTTGACGATGATTGGCAATGATCTTGTTTTCTCCCCCTATGTCCATGAACTCCCCCTATCGAATACATAGGCAAAAATTCTGCACAAAAAGACATAAGAAATCCAAAGCTCTTCTCCCCCTTTGTCATAAGCAAAAAGGAAGGAGCTTTCAAAAAAGAAAACTAGACAGACCAATAATGCAAGCAATCACAAGAATATGGAAGCAAAGCATAATGAAATTAAACGGCAGCAACGCTGCAAATATTGTACGAGTTACAATGCAAAAATAAAAACAGAGTTCAATCATAAATGGAAGCATAAAACATCAAAAACTAGAAAGCAATGCAATAAAAGACATCAACAACAACATATTCTTCTAAATGTCCTCATCAGGCATATCCACATCATCTTCTTCCTCTTCTTCACTAGCATCCTCTTCTTCAATCTCTTCGTCCACAACCCGGGTGTTGGAATGTGGAGGGTTAAGAATAAGGTTTCTGAGGGAGGCAATGGCTTGGGAGGTCTCTCTATGCATATTCATCGACTCTCTATGCTGGTTCATCATGGTTGTATAGAGAAACTCACTTGTAAGACCCCCTTCAGGAATTGGATACGCTTGATGGGCAGGACCGTCATCGGCATACCTGTAGGTACCGTCAGCCGCCTTGATGATACCACTATTTTTGACAATGTTAATCTCATTGATCTCATTAGTTGTAGGTTTCATCTTGGAGGACGGTTCCCTGTTAAGGTCTAGTTCGGTTAATTCCAGAATTCTCGAAATCAACCGAGCATACAGTAACCGTGTGATGCACTGAAGTTGCTGTTGCAGATGATACATGATGGTTAGAATCCAATTGACCCTGATGCTGTTCTTGATTGCATACAAAAGCTGCATCTCTAAGTCATTAATCTGAGAGTGGTTGGAATCCTTTGGAATGAGGACATAGCAGATAATGTAATGAAGCATTCGATCAGAAACCGTCAGATTCTTGGCATAGCGCAGCATACGAGCAGTGCGAGAGTTTGCAATAACTGTTTCTTTTGGGAACCTACAAATCTGATAGTAATACTCCATTTTATCGTAATTTGCCCAAGGTCCATCCACATGGTTTACACCTTTCCTCAGGAAGCAGCCTTTTGATGGAATCTTAAGGTGTCTAGCAATGGTAGATAATTTTTCAACAAACTCATGGTCTCTAATGGTGGAAATGATCATGTGGTTCTCATCAATGTCCAGATATACAGCCAACTTACTCATAAAAGCTTTAACAAGATCAGGATAAATAATACCAGAGTCGGTGACGAACTTGTCGATGCGCTGATATTCCAATAGTGCAGGAAAGTCAAAAGAAGTTGCAGGAAAAGCTCGAAGATTTACGTACTTTACCGGAAGGAGTTGACGAACACGAACTTTGAAATCCATGCGCCTCTTTTTGGTGGTTTCCATTGGAATGCTGTCGTCATCAGATTCTGATGCATACTCAGGAAGCTTTCCCTTTCCTTTGCGTGAGGATGCCATGGATGAAAGTTTGAGAGATGCTGAGTGAATGGGGTTTGCTGAGTTTATAGGATGTGAAGTTGTGGGTTCTGAGGAAGTTAGGGTTTGAGAAGTTGTGGGGATGGTTGTGAGGAGTTATCCAACTTAAGAGAGTGGGAGAGAGGTAGTGGGTTTTAAAACTTAGGGTTTGAAGAGGGAAGTTCCAAAAAAATGAGTCAAAGAAGAGGAAGAGTTTTAAGGATATGAATTTGGACACTTAAGAGAATATGGACCACATAAAAAATGCATCTATCATATATAATATTTCAAAAATTTAATTAATTTTCGTTTCTGATTTTTAGAAAATTTAACAGTGTTAATCGGTTAACCATATAGGTTAATCGGTTAACACATTAAAAAATTGAGTCAGAATTGAAAATTTAACAGTGTTAATCGGTTAACCCATATGGTTAATCGATTAACACACACAAATTTTTGAAAAATGCTTAAAAACAGAATGCATACACATGAAAATACAACACAAATAATGCATACACATATTAGAGAAAAATGTCAGATGTCACCTTCATCAAGAATCCCAAGTTCTCTCCGAATTTTGTAGAATGGTTCTTTCGCCAAAGGTTTGGTGAAGATGTCGGCGAGTTGATTGTGCGTGTCGACGAAAGTAACATCTACATCTCCATTCAATACGTGATCTCGAAGGAAGTGATGCCGGATATCTATATGTTTTGTTCTTGAATGCATGACCGAGTTCTTTGTAATGTTGATGGCACTTGTATTATCACATCGAAGAGGAATGCAACCGAGGTCTATACCGTAATCGAGAAGTTGTTGCTTGAGCCACATAATTTGTGCACAGCAACTTCCTGCTGCAATATATTCTGCTTCGGCTGTACTGAGTGCCATATAAGCTTGCTTCTTGCAGGCCCATGACACTAATGCATTCCCGAGAATGTGACATGTATCGCTTGTGCTTTTTCTATCGGTCTTACATCCTGCATAGTCAGCGTCAGAGTAACCAACTAAAGAACAAATACTACCTTTAGGATACCATAATCCGACGTTCATTGTCCCTTTGAGATACTTTATGATTCTCTTTACGGCTGTGAGATGCGATTCCTTCGGACTTGCTTGAAAGCGTGCCCACAAACAAACGCTAAACATAATGTCAGGACGGCTTGCCGTCAAATATAGTAATGAACCGATCATACCTCGATATTTTGTTATATCAACTGGAGTACCGGATTCATCTTGATCAACGTACGTTCCGGATCCCATAGGAGTGGACATCACCTTGCAACTATCCATATCGAATTTCTTCAACAATTTCTTGCAATACTTGGATTGGTTGAGGAAGATGCCATCCTTTGTTTGCTTGATTTGTAGTCCAAGAAAATAATGCAATTTTCCCATCATGGACATCTCGAACTCTCCTTGCATCATAAGTGAAAATTCTTCGCAAAGCTCTTTGTTTGTTGATCCGAAGATGATGTCGTCGACATAGACTTGAACCAATAAAGTGTTTCCTTTGATCTTCTTTATGAACAATGTCTTGTCAACCTTTCCTTTTGTAAATCCCTTCTCACATAAGAAATTGCTAAGGCGGTCATACCATTCTCTTGGTGCTTGTTTTAGTCCGTAGAGTGCCTTTTTCAGTTTGTAAACATGTGAGGGATTCTTGAAGTCTTCAAAGCCCGGAGATTGTTTGACATAGACTTCCTCATTGATGTAGCCATTCAGGAAAGCACTTTTGACATCCATCTGGAACAACTGAAAATTCATAGAACAAGCATAAGCAAGTAGTAATCTAATTGCTTCTAACCTTGCTACCGGAGCGAATGTTTCATCAAAATCAATTCCTTCCTCCTGGTTGTAGCCTTGCGCGACCAATCTTGCTTTGTTACGAACTATGATCCCATTCTCGTCAAGTTTGTTCTTGAACACCCATCTTGTTCCTATGATGTATTTATGGTCTGGTCTTGGTACAAGACTCCAAATTTGATTCCTTTCGAATTGATTGAGTTCTTCTTGCATTGCTACAATCCATTGGTCGTCGCCTAAGGCTTCATCATTCTTGGTTGGTTCAATTTGAGACACAAAAGCCATGTTGAGACAAGCATCCTTTAGATTAAGTCGAGTTGCAACGCCTTGGCTAATATCACCAATAACTTTATCTATCGGGTGATCTCTATGCGTTCTCCATTCTTTCGGAAGATCTTGATGTTCTTCAATGATTTGAGTGACATCTTCTTGTGGTATTTCTTGATTCTTTGAAATCTCTTCTTGTTGTTGTGAAGAACCTACTATATCATCATCATCATCCATAATAATATTATCCTCTTTCAAGGGGTTAGTCTCATCAAACAAAACATGAATGGATTCTTCAATAGTAAGTGTTTTCTTATTAAAAATTCTAAATACTTTACTATAAAGAGAGTAACCAAGAAATATACCTTCGTCGGATTTCTCATCAAACTTACCGAGATTATCTTTGTTGTTGTTGAGAACAAAGCATTTGCATCCGAATATGTGGAAGAATGCTATATTTGGTTTTCTACCCTTGAACAACTCATACAGAGTCTTTTTGAGGAATGGTCGAATATTGACACGGTTGCTTACGAAGCATGCTGTACTAACTGCATCTGCCCAAAAATATTTAGGAAGATTTGCGTCGCTGAGCATTGTCCTTGCAAGCTCCACCAGTGATCTATTCTTCCGTTCTACGATACCGTTTTGTTGAGGCGTCCTTGGTGCTGAAAAATTATGAGAAATTCCACGCTCTTCGCAAAAGTCTTCAAAGTCTGAATTTTGGAATTCTCCACCGTGATCGCTTCTTATAGAGGCTATGGTGAGTGATTTCTCATTCTGAATTTGCTTTGCATATTTCTTGAATGCTTTAAAAGCATCATTTTTCTGCACTAAAAACAATGTCCAAGTGTATCGAGAGAAATCATCAACAATAACTAAGGCATAGAAATTACCTCCGAAGCTTTTTGTTCTTGATGGACCAAAAAGATCCATATGCAACAATTGAAGTGGCCTTGATGTAGAAACCACTTGCTTGGATTTGAAAGTTGTCTTGGTCTGTTTCCCCTTTTGACATGCATCGCATAACTTATCCTTGATGAATTTTATCTTCGGAAGACCAACAACTAGATCATGCTTTATCAACTTGTTTAAATGCTCCATGTGAATGTGAGCAAATCTTTTATGCCAAAGCCACGCCTCGTTGTTGTTCGCCATAAGACACTTTACCTTCAAGGAAGAGTCATCAAAAGAAATCATAAAAATGTTATTATATCTTTTACCTTTTAGCAAAATGTCATGAGTGACTTCATGTTCTATCAAGCATTCCTCCTTTGTGAAGTTGATTCGGAACCCTTTGTCACACAATTGACTTATGCTAAGTAGGTTGTGTTTAAGGCCTTCCACATAAAGAACGTCTTTGATGATTGTACATGGAGGTGCACCAATGGTTCCAACTCCAAGAATTTTTCCCTTATTATCATCACCGTAAGTGACGTATCCTTTGGCCTTTAATGATAGACTTGAAAATTTGTTTATGTCTCCCGTCATATGCTTCGAGCAACCGCTATCAAGATACCATTGATTAGTGGTTGTCTTCAATCATACCTACAACACAAAATCAGGTAGTGTTAGGTACCCAAATTGCTTTGGGTCCTTGATAGTTAGTACCTTTTTCAACCCACACATAATGCCCCTTAGCAACACCAATATTGCGCACATAGCAAGCATTATGTGTATGGCCTTTAATTCCACAATAAGAACATGTAGGTTGAAAATGACTTCTATATCTAGGAACATAATTCTCTTTCTTTGCAATGCTTTTCTTGTTATGATTCTGATGCTGAACTTTAGAAGTGCTGGCCTTTTCTTTAACAATTTGTTCACTTGCTCTTACGAAAACGGTCTCATTGGTGCTTGGTTTTGAAAATTTAGAATATCCTAATCCACTTTTATCATTAGGATATCTTTGATGTTTCAAAATTTCTTCCAAGCCAATTTGACCTTTTTCGTATCTTTCTAAAACTCTTTTAAGTTGAACAATTTGGAAAGATAAAGACTCACAATTCTTACATACAAGACTTTGTTTTTCATCCACCAGTTTCTGTTTTTCATCTTCAATATTTTTCATAAAAACAAAATTTTGTTCTTCTAAAGATGAGATTCTTTTCTTTTGTGATGAGATGCTTTTATACAAAGTCTTGCACTCTTTTAGAAGTTCATCTATAACTTCTTGTGCATCATTATCATAAACAGAAAATTACTACTAACCTCATTTTCTTCATCGGAGTGGTGAGAGGCCATTAAAGCCATATTTGCACATTCGTCGTTTTCCGATTCCGATGATGAACTTACTTCGTTATCGTCCCATGCGACATAAGCCTTCTTCGTTTTGAAATCCTTCTTGCCTTTGAATTTTCCTTTATTTGCGAGTTTCGGGAAATCTGGCTTTATGTGACCTTGTTTCCCACATTCGTAACATATAACTTCTTGATTTGATGTGGATACCTCATTTTTCTTGAAATGTTTATTCTTTTTAGAAAAAGAGGAATTTTTATTATTATTAAAAAACTTACCAAGCTTCTTCACTAGAAGCATGAAATTTTCGTCTTCGGAAGATTCGTCATTTTTGTCATCCTTTGTGTCAATCTTTAAGGCAATTCCTTTGGACTTCTTGTCTTGACTTTCATGCTTCTCAAGCCTTCCAAGTTCTAGTTCATGCTCTTGAAGTTTGCCAAATAAGGAAGCGGATGTCATCGTTGAAAGACTCTTCTTTTTCGAAATAGCGGTCACCTTCGGTTGCCATTCTCTTGTTAAGGATCTTAGGACTTTTAAGTTGAGATCATCATTGGTGAAGGTCTTCCCGAGAGCAATCAGATGATTAGTTAGATGAACGAATCTCTTTTGTAAGGCAACAATGGATTCACCAGGCTGCATACGGAACATTTCATATTCTTGACTTAAGGTATTAAGTCTTGATCTTTTTACTTCGGCTGTCCCTTCATGCGTTTCTACCAAGGTGTCCCAAATTTCCTTTGCTGATTTACACTGTGATATACGGAAGAATTCGTCCATACTGAGAGCGCTTTGAAGTATGTTGATTGCTTTCTTCTCATTCAAAATTCTCTTCTTGTCATCTTCATCATATGAGGATTTTATCTTTGGAGTGCCTACGTTATTTATGACGCTCATAGGAACATGCGGACCAGTTTCTACGGTTTCTCATATACCGTCTCCTTGAGCCTCAAGATGTGCCTTCATACGGATTTTCCAAAAATCGAAATACTCTCCAGAAAAGAGTGGTGGCTTGTTACTACTTCCACCATCTTTGAAAACTGGGTTGGTACTTGTGGAAGCCATACTGAATCGTTAGGAACAGGTTACCTAAACCTGCTCTGATGCCAATTGTAAGTACAGAGTATGCCTAAGAGGGGGGGGGGGGTGAATTAGGCTTTTAGGGACTTTTTCCGGTTTTTCGGTATTCTTGAAATTTTACTGGGTTATGATGGTTGGTGATGCAAGCGGTAAATGCAGAAAGTAAAAGGAAAGTGGACACCAAGATTTATAGTGGTTCCCCTCACAATCCGAGAGTACTCCACTCCCCTTTCAACACGAAAGAGAGTTTTCACTATTGTTTAATAAAGTACAACCTATCACACCATCAACCGGTGAGGCCTACTATCAAACAATAAAAATCAACAAGTGTACAAGAACAATCCTCTTGTAAACACTCACCCTTGTGTCCAACAATCCTGGATCACAAGTCAAAATGCAAGTAATCTGAATACTTTGATTTGAGAGTAATAGTGGTAATATCAATGCTAAGATTGATCTTCTCCTTCTGATCAAAATTCACTCTTTTAATTTCAACACAAGTGTTCAATGCTATGCATATGAAAAGATATGATCAATATGAACACTTTTGAAAAGATTTGAAAAGTATTTGAAAGTGGTGAATTTGATTCAAAGAATATTTTGAAATTGATTATGGAAGGTGTTTTTCCAATTTGAAAAACTCAGAATTTATGTGTAAACACACCTTTTTCAAAAGGTATATTTGAGTATAAGTCAAAATATGAACTGGTATAATATTCAAACTATTTTTGAACTTGAAACAAAGCCATTTTTCAAAACACGCTCAGTGTTAATCGGTTAACCTATATGGTTAATCGGTTAACACTGGAACGTTATACCAGAATATTTAAAATTTGAAATGGTTAACCGGTTAACCTATATGGTTAATCGGTTAACACTGCTATTTTTCAGAAAAATACTTATAAAAACAATGTTATACCAATTCTAATAGTTTAAAAAATATGCTTATGCAATGTGATCAAATGATAAACATGTTGAACACTTGTATATCAATTAAATTAATGGATTTTGATATACCATAGCTTGTGTCCAAAACTTGAAAGTTGATCAGTCAAATGTTCATGAAGCTTTGAATGTTGATCACTTCCATTCCACTTGATCTTGGTCTTTTGAAAGCGTTTGCCTTTTTTGCACAGATGAAATATTCTTGATCTTGATGTTGACGTCATCAAAACTTTGAGATGAAGCTTGCTTCTACAGAGTGTTGATAAGTCGCCTCTCCTACATATAAAGCCTCATATCTTTGGGACTTCTACCTTGTCCAAAACCTAGGTTTTCCAATAAGTTTACCAAATATTCCTCCATTGACATCATTTTCATGGTCAAACTTTCAAAGCGACAACATAGTCATGCAAACCCCGACTAAAGTGGTTCCAGACTCAATATTTCTATATTTTCCCATTACACACTGAAAAAGAGGCAAAAGCGCCGACCAGAATAGTTTCTACCTCAAGAACGCTGCACAAAATTGAGTGGGCCTCTAGAGTTCGAAGAGTTACCACAATGAAGAAATATTTAAAGTTCTTCCAAATTTCCATATAAATTTCAAACATCTTAGATGCCTGACAAAATGAAAGCATCTTCTGTCCATAATGAGGGTCCTTGGAAGCTCCTGACACAAAAAATAAATTTAAAGAGATACCAAGGGATGAATCTTTAGCCTGAAACTCACACTAATATTGGAATACTTTAATAAACACCCACGCTTATGAATGTAACTAGGAGGGGGTAATGTTCATATGCCTCAACAATTTCATCTCAAAACCGCTGAAAGGGAGCTTGAATTTCAATTGAATAAAAACACATTTGTAGAAAGGGAAAAAAAACATTCATTAAAGTAGCTACAGATCCTCTTTCCTACATCAACATATGAGGCTGGCCAATTATAAGAATGACCCACCTCTATAAAATTTTCATCCACTTTCTCAGCATTATCAAAGTAAGAAGCCATACTCACATGTTCAGACTCCACCTAGCAGTAGATATAGGTGTTTGTCGATTCCATTAAAATTGTGTTTCCCCGTTTAACTATTTTGTTCCAGCTATCATGAAAAGGGTAATTTCAATAAGAGTTGCACTACTACCCTTAAGAATGAAATGATCCATAAGCTATATATCACTAGGGTTCTGACCACGTGCCTCTCTAAAACTATTGGGGGAAAATGAGCTCGTAGTTCGTCTTGAGTAGCTATAGTTGCATCTGGATCCTTAAAATACTCAATAAAGGAGGCAAGACTGGTAACCACCTCCATAAATTCTAGATTTCTTAAGTTCCTTAATCCATCTTGATTACAAGTATTGACGGGACCGTCACCACTCTCTATATAACCCTCTCCAAATCTAGCGCTATCACTAAGTACCATAAGGTTAGGATTTGGGCCATTAACTTCAAGGGGATCATATTTTGGGATATTAGGGCTCTAACATATTGTTGATACTAAAGAATATCTACCATCAGACCCCTTCATTATATGCTCACAAATATTTTATAAGTTTTCCATAGTGAATGCTTGAAAGATAAACAACAAACATAAGGAAAGAGGATTAGAAATGGTACCTGATTAAGAAGTGAAGCGAAGGAACAACAAAGAACCAAAGAAATTCGATAACAGAGATGAAACAAGGACAATTGACCCAAAGAAGAGAGAAATATGGTAGAATCGAAAATCACTAGAGCATAAGAGAAGAAATAGAAGAAAGGATCACAAAGAAATGTAAGTTTCAATTATTAGAGGGAACGGAAAATTGTTTAAAGGTTAAGGAAACCTTTATATATATATATATATATATATATATATATATATATATATATATATATATATATATATATATATATATATATATATATATATATATATATATATATATATATATATATATATATATATATATATATATATATATATATATATATATATATATATATATATATATATATATATATATATATATATATATATATATATATATATATATATATATATATATATATATATATATATATATATATATATATATATATATATATATATATATATATTCATCTACCTGATGATTTACTTACGAGTTTACGGGAGTTTTATATTTTTTCATCCAAAAAATCCATAAGTAAATTGGCATGTAACATCAAATCTGCATGTAGTTAGAAAAAATTAAAAGATATATATATATATATATATATATATATATATATATATATATATATATATATATATATATATATATATATATATATATATATATATATATATATATATATATACACACACACATATATATATATATATATATATATATATGTGTGTGTGTATATATATATATATATATATATATATATATATATATATATATATATATATATATATATATATATATATATATATATATATATATAAAAGAGACCCCGATTGAATTGGCGTCTCCTCTTTAATCCTTTTTTTTATTTGAAACATAAGTATATTGAAAATTATGGGAGAAGGTTGATTAGTTTGGTATTAAAATTGAATACTTGGTTGTTTACATAATTGTTTTTAGAAAGTATCACTTATTCGGTATAAAATGAATAATCTTAATGATCGAAGTTATGATTCTCCAAGTCTTCCATAATTGGAATTTCAATTAATGTTTATTTTGAGACAATAAATTTATTATGTCATTGTTTGATACTTCATCTTATTTTAAAATGACTATCGTTTTAACAAATACAATTTATTTCAAAATGATTGTCGTTCACATTTTTTAATATATAAATAATTGTTATTTTTTCAATTATGCTTTTTAAATATTACTCTTTCCACTGCTTTCAACGTATTAATATGATTAATTTAGTAAAAATGTAATATCTTGTGATAATATTATTGCATTTCTTAATTTGTGTAAAATAAACTTTAAAAGATTGTCATTTTGAAACGGTAGTAGTATGGTATATCACGAGTAGTTTGAGATTTTTTTAATCAAAATTATGGGTGGTGGATAATGTACCAAACAATCAATAAAATTAGTTATATAAATAAACTTACGACTTAAGTAAAAATTTGTTTGTAAATAATACTTGAATTTTTTTTCATGTGGTTAATTTTCATTTATTAAGTAAATCCCCCCGCAATTTTTTAAAGGTAACTTAAATTCCACCATAGTTTGAATAGAATGAGAAGAAAGAATAAAACACGATACCAACAAAAATAGTTAAACATGGGTTGCATTTTATAATAATAAAAAAAAGGGATTACTTCTCCCAACTTTAGTGATGAGTATGCACCTTGAATAAATTCAAAATTTTCTTTCATTAATCCGTAAGTATATTTTCATGTGTATTCATATACATCAAATCCATGTGTAACTGAGTTACACATTCATTTTGTTAAAAATGTGTCTGAAGATACATCTCCATAATAATCTCATATCTATTTGTAACTGAGTCACACTCCTCATTTTTCCATAATTTAGTTTAAAGATGCATCTCCATAATAAAATATGGCTATAGACTTTTGTAATCACTCTTCAGACAACAAATTTTGTCATTTTTTAAGAAATGCGCTGATGTAATAAGGCATGTATTAAAACTATATCATCATAACCAATCTTTTATTAATTAAATTATACACTGGTTTAATAAACTTAAAATTCCATGTATTATAATCAATTTAGAATTCATAATACTATCAAAATTACAAATTCCAGACTATAATAATACCTATAATCCCTAATATAAATACTATCAAATAATATTGGGTATATTGGACCCCCATGTTTCTTCTTTGCCTCTTATACTACAATATCATCGATGCCTCAGATAGAATTTCATCTATAGTGATCCTCCCACAAGTGCCTTCTTGAAAGGCCAATATTGTTATACCTATGGGTGGCAGACGGGCATGCTCGCCCCGCAAAAGCCTGCAAAAATGGAGCAGGGCGATCATAGTTGAGGATGCGAGCCTAAAACCTAGGTCCGTCCCGCAAAAAAGTAAGCGTGGGACGAGGAAAGCACGCGGGCTCTGCACCTTTTAAGCCTAAAAATGCTAAAGTTTATGTAAATCCTTGTGCCCACAAAAGCCCGCGAAAAAAATAGGGTGGGGCAGGGCGAACGCATTAGAGGGTGAGAGCCTAAAACCTTGGCCTGCCCCGTACTAAAGTGCAGGTAAAACAGGAATGCCCGACAAGTCGGGCCCGTTTTGCCACCCCTAGTTACACCTGCTCGTGCAATATCCATAATACAATGACATGCAGGTAACACATCAACAACATATTTTTCCTAGCTCGCTCCTCCTCTAATATCTCCTAATGAGCTGACATAGGTGGATCTCTGAGAGTATCTGGTGTCATGTAAGGATTTAACACTCTAAAATATCACTAGATGTAGTCGAATGTGCTGCTCCACTTGCGAGGAGCTAACATACTTCATGCTTCATTTAGTACCACATAATAATAGAAATCAGCATACATCACATCTACATATTTGCATACCATAGTGAGATGAACAGATAAAGAGAGTTCTCGTGGAATGCCTGCATAAACTCAAACTGGCACATGACTTGCTCAGGTAGATATGGATACATCAAGTGTGTCCTGTAAGTCAACCATTCAGAGTAGAAGGCTATGTCATCCAAGGGACGTGTCTGAAAGTGATCATCATATGTCAGAGTAATGTATATCATTTGTTGTAGTATAGTTAAGAAACACTATGAAGGGATCAGTCGACTAATTCCATCTAAGCGGGAAAAATGAACATAAGCATGTGGAAGATCCTTAGTTTAGTTATCAACATATAACGATTTGGAGATGCGTGGAAAGTGTTGGAGGATATATGCTTAAAATGATATTGATGACACTCTGTCATTATGTAATATTTACGAGTATTTTTGAAGTAATCGATGGAATTATGAGCTAAATCCGAGATAAAATGATGAAGAAGTAAGCAAAATTACCAACGAGGTAGAAAGTTAGGACATAGAAAAATAAGAGAAGAAAGGAAGAAAGAAAAAGCAATTTTCCACTGGATTTATCGCGATCACAATGCTCATATCGTGGCGCGTGATGATAAAGTATTGTGATCATGATACAGCCTAACACGGTCATGATAACGCAAATTTCTAACATGCTTTTTGCAGCTTTAAATAGAAATAGGTGGAAATGTTTTGGGGCATGAAGTATTTTGTGACGACTCTGGAGAGCTTTAGAGCAATTTGAGACATTATTTTCCATTGGTTTTCATGATTTCTTCTTATTAACTCATGGTAATTCGTTGTTTAACTATGAGTAGCTAAGTTAATTTTGATTAGGTATTTAGACATGAACCTAATTATATTATTTTAGATCATATAAATGTTTAAGATTATTTGAATGCTTTTATTTTATAATTATTATCAATTGTTCTTGTTCTTACTGCTCTTTGTATGTTGATGAGTGCGCAAAGTGATTTTGTATGAGTAAAGATTATTGACCGTAGGTATACTTATTAGAATTAGGGAAATTAATTAATTAGGGGTAAGTAATTATAAGTTGTGGCTAGAGAATTAACAAACTTAGAATGGCTAATTTTACTTCGAATTCGCCTAAGGAATTAGGGAGTTGTAGTCTTAATTTGTGAAGTGTACACCAAGAAATTAGGTTCAGTGGTCGTGTTAATTCGTCGTATAATTATAGAGTAATTGTTACTCAAGTAATATGCATTAATCAACGGGGATAATTAGAGAATTCGAATAAAGATCTAATTGCTATTTGTTATCAAAACTTTAATCCACATTAGTCTTGTACTTATTTTTCTTACCAATGATTATTGAAAACCCCAATTTGTTTATTATAAATCTCACGATTATCACCTTGCTTAAATTCACAATCCACGTGGAGATGAATTATTTAACTACTTTGACCGTATTAGTACACTTGCTAATAAAGTCATCAAGCACATCTAAAATATTAGTAACGGTGTAACACAACTGTTATGAAAATGGTACATCAATAAAGGTGCGAAAACATTACTACAAATAGCATGCAACTAGCGTCATCTATCTGGTCTTCCAAAGACAACCTTCAGTTGATTTCAAATGTAGGTAAACTAAATAACCATACCCCAATTGTACTCATAAATGTGCTCCAATTCAATGAAGTATCTATGGGAAACCACATCAAAGTAATATACATTTTTTGTCCACAAAAATGGACGTGCCAACCAAGCACGTGAGGTATGACCATAATGGACGTGCTCTATGGTGCATAACATGTGCATCATCACCATCATCCTCGACTACTATAGCATGTAATGTGTGTACAGGTTCCCTAAGAACTCAAATATAGCATGAGCCCTTTTGGTGTCTTCGAGCTTCTTTAAGGCATCCACTGGGTCAACTTTCAAATAGGTTAGCATCATCTCCAATGCTTCAAGTCTGGACATCCTAGAGTGGCCTAATAATCTTCCCTTGATTGGAAGATGTAGCAGAGATGACACATCATCCAATGTGATGGACATCTCACCATATAGAAGATGAAAAAAATGATGTTTCAGAGTGTCATCTCTCAACAAATATTAACAACATATCATGTTTAATAATAGTATAATCAGTATGCATAAATCTTGTAGCCCACATTGTTATATGGCATCATGAAGCAACTACTCCTTAGGATGATACAAACTCGCAATCTTCCTATCATGGTTGATGCATTTTAAAGCTACACAATACTGCAAAAAATACATCATCATCAAAAGGTTCGAATATTATAACACGTGTGCTTCAAAGAATAAATAAAGATAAATTTCACCTCTTCGTCTCATATGTGCCTAGTAGTATGGCCATCATACAGAGGCAACAATGATCTATCATACGTACCTTCTCTAAATTCCTTAAGAACAACAACATTGATAGCAGGTGCATCAACCTGGACTTGTGGGGCTTTCAGGGTAGCAGCAGGTGAGGCTTGCTATCGGGAAGACGAAGCCCGAGACTCATAAACCCTAAAAGTTAATGCTTTTGTATCAAATGAACTGGCACTGATTGGTGGTCGCGAGGGACGAAATATGTCCCTGTGAATAAATGCATACTGGGACACTCTATCGAGCCTTAAACGAGCTATTTTCTAAAGCATATAGATAAAATAAAATGTGAAAAAACTTGGATTGAAAAAGTTACCAAATGTGTAGTCGATAATGAAGCACTTGGATTGATTGGATGCTGAGAAGTAATTGACAAACCTCTTCGATTGAATGGAGTATAAATGAAACTTGGATTGATAAAAGAAACTTGGGGGTATTAAAGAAGTGACTTGAGAAGATTTTTGGTATGTTTTGCTGAAAATGAGAAAGGGGGAAGGTCTGACGCGTATCAAACCAAAAATCCATTCAGAGATGCACTTCTATATTTTTTTTACAGATATGCATTTTCGTACTAATTTTTGGCAAAATGAGGGTGTGACTCACTTATGAACAGATGCTGTGTGGAATGGGGTGCGTCCAAAAATGTGTAGTTAATTTTGAAGCACTTGGATTGATTGGATGTTGAGACGTAATTGAAAAACCACTTGGATTGAACGGAGTAGAAATGAAACTTAAATTGATAAAAAAATTCTTAGGATATTAGAGAAGTGACTTGAGAAGTATTTTGGTGTCTTTTGCTAGAAATGAGGAAGGATAAGGAAAATTCATCTGGTGTGTTTTGGTGTGTTATAGCGTGTATTAGAACAAAAATCCATCTGGTGATGTACTTCCGTATTTTTTACAGATATCCATTTTTGTACTAGTTTTTGACAAAAATGAGGGTGTGTGGAATGGAGTAAGTTCGAAAATGCATTTTTAGATTCCAAGATCATTTTTTATTTTTCACAATGGTGCATGAGCATCCCTAAGGGTGGAAAAAGTAATTCACAGAAAGAAATTCAATAAAAATGCAAATAGGAATTTTTGTCATTTATTGTCGAAGGCCTAAAGAACCTTAGAAGATAATTGAGAATTTATCCTCACACCCTTTTAATTCAATTTGGTATCCCTAAATTTTTCATAATATCAAAAGTATTCATTTTATTTATTTCATTAACAATCTCTCGCAAAAAATATGGCAGACCAATAAAAAAATTTGGTATGAATTTTTACCAATTTTTTCAAAAAAAAAAAAAAAAACTGGTGTGTGACAAAATTTACATGTCTTTTTAAAAAAATAATATAGATTACTTGATTTTTCTCATAACCTTAAAAAATTCAGTAGTGTTAATTTACCAATTGTTTTTCAAAAACTCCGATAAAAACATGTTACTTTTCAAACTTTTAAAAGAATCCAGTAATTCATATCCTGGTTGGCTAATAAAAAACAAAGTTAATACTATCAGATTTTTTTTTGATAAATCTAATATGTTTCGTAATTTTTTTTATGTTTTATAAATATGCATAAAATCATAATTTGTTGTTTCAAAAATCTAAAGATACACCGCATATTTAAAAAATCCTCTATAAAAATATGATTTTATAAAGGTTTTTTCAAATATTTGATATAAAATCATATTAAAGCAAACTATAATTTTACACATATTTTTAAAAAAAAAATTGTGTTAAAACTATTTTTTTATACTAACTTTTTAAGAAATTCGATAAGTAATCATGAATTTTCCAAAATCCAGTACATTACACATAAATTCCAAAATAAAAATTAAATTATAAAACCATACACTAAGAATTTCGTAAAAATTCGATATAATAATCCAAAAATCCAAAAACACTACAAAGTTTTTCAAATATTTGATACTTTTATTAGAAACAATTTAGCAAAATTACACACAACAGAGGGTTCCAGATAAAAAAAAGTTGGCAGGATAAAATCATGAAATAATTCAACATACTTGGTCCCTGAGAAATTCTGGGCCCTTTTATTTTAAATTCTTAAGAAAAACATTTTCATTATAAAAAATTAAAGTTCAGGCTCTATAAATTTTTCTAAAATAAAATCATTATGAATAAAACCATTTAAGTTTAAAAATTATGCATGATAAAATAGTTTTTCATTAATATTAATTAAAACCATATTGATACCATAAACATAATTAAAATAACTATGGTTAAAAAATAGTTTTTTTCCAAAATCTAATTAAAATAGCTATTTAAATTTTTTTTAAAAGACTTGCACATAAGCATAATACTTTTTGTTGAACACGCATAACTACAACATCAAAAATATTTTTAAAAATAGTCTTAAACATACTGGCCCAAAGTCAGGCCCAAGTAGCTCAATGTCTTTGTACTTCCTAAAAAGAAGTAATCGCCCAAATAAAATAGCAAAAATCCTGAAAGTACCATTTTGGATAATTATTTGTCAATTGAGTTAGAAATTAAGTCATTTTATATTAACGTAAAATCAAAAAAAATATTAAAAAGAAAGTAAATATATATATATTAATAAAAAAAATTAATGAGATTAATTATTATGCACTGTCAATATAAAAAGTTTTACACGGTCAATACATCACAATCACCCGTTGATATTAGTTTTTAAGTGATAAAAATTAAAATCAAATTTTTCAAATAAACTAACAGTTGTGATTAACTGACTGTGTAAAAAATCTTTTCATTCCAAAAGAATTTTACACCATCAGTATATATTAATTAAATTCAAAATTAATTCAAAAATATAAAAAAAAAATTAATAATAATTACATATCTCAATATAAACAACTAAATAGGTCTGACCTACGACCTCTTCCTCTTACCATTCTACAACTTTATAAAAAAAAAAACTGCATTTAAGTAATTAAGTTGATGCTGACTCATGATATGAAATAAATGTTAAACAATTATTTAAACAGATTTTAAAACTTTTCATATTGAAATATGAAGTCTGGTTTATTTGGTGAGTAGGAAACGAAAAAGAAATTAGTGTTTTTTTGTGAGAAAAGAAACGGCAAAGTTAGAAGAAGACAAGAAAGAACAAGTGTTTGAAATGTATGACAGCCCAAGGATTTTGTTCCATACACCCCGGAAGGACGGCAACAAATCCCTTTCATCTTTCTCCATTCATTAATAAAATTATAAATTAACTAAAACTGACCCAATCGTCTGGCTTTCATAGTGATGATGATGTAATGCAATTTTTTTGGGATAGTGTTAACTACATCATATAGCATTAATCCCTAATCCTATGAAAATATTATACGACATTTCTCTTCTTCATCAGCAAGGTACTCACATTCAAGTAAAAAATAGTTTGAATTTTAATCTTCAGACCCACCCCTATAACAATATTGATGTATGTTTTGCTTGAGTGTGTTAAGTATATGGGTGAACATGACTTTTAAAATTTCAACATGGTTTTGAATAAAGTTTCACACATCATCTAAATCTTTATTTTAAAATAATGAAGGGGATCCGGATTTTAAAATCTGAACACACCACTTGACAGAATTATAAATTCTTTTACAGTACGTAAAAATAAATTTTAATATCATTTAAGAGTGTATTCATCATTCGTACAATAAATCATAAACATAAGTTAAACATAATTAATATCAAATTTTCATAAACTCATTTGGAAATCGGGAAGTTTTACCCCATACCCCTACACTTATACCTATACCCTTACATTAAAAAATTTTGGACCAAAATATCCTCGTATAAAAATTTATTATTTTTTAATTTTTTTTATATTTTTTTATTTGTTTACCGGAAGACTTTTTGGAAGTCTTCCGGTTCACATTTTTTTTATTATGTTTACCGGAAGACTTCCAAGAAGTCTTCCGGTACATATTTTTTTCGTTTGTTTACCGGAAGACTTTTTGGAAGTCTTCCGGTTCATATTTTTTTTTAATTTGTAATTAATATTTAAGATTTATTAATTTTATATAAAGACCAATTTAGTAAATTTTTAAATATTATACTTAAAATATAAAAATTCTATAAATAGAGAATCATTTTCAGAATATTTTCTATTTACTATAATTATTAGAATACTAGGATTAAAATCATTTATTTTAAATGATCATAATAGTAGAATTTTCTCAAATTTCTTATTAATCTTAAACATTAATAAATAAAATAAATTTAAATATAAGATATAAGTTTACATTATTCAATATATTTAATCAAATGAAAACATATGTGATAAATAAATAATGTATTTTAACTTAAAATGATCACAATAAGTTAACTTGCAAAATAATATAAGTAATAAATTAATAATATATTTTATTTAAAATAATCACAATAATAAAATACGCAAATAATTTGTTTTATTTATAGGACTGATATAGTTTTATTGATTATTTAATTTTGAATACTACTATGAATATAGTATTTAATCTATACTTTAGAACTCACATAATTATAAATATAAAAAATATTGTTTTATTACCCATATTTTTATTTAATTAAAAAAAATAAGAATATAAATTTATTATTTGTTTTTCATTTTTATTTGATCTTTTTAATTATTTCACTTTATTTAATATTTTTAATAAAATAAATAATATATTTTATTTAAAGTAAGCACAGTATAGAATATGCAAAAAATTTATAAATAAAAAAAAGATCAAACGAAAATGAAAAACAAATAATAAATTTATATTCTTATTTTTTTAATTAAATAAAAATATGGGTAATAAAACAATATTTTTTATATTTATAATTATGTGAGTTCTAAAGTATAGATTAAATACTATATTCATAGTAGTATTTAAAATTAAATAATCAATAAAACTATATCAGTCCTATAAATAAAACACATTATTTGCGTATTCTATTATTGTGATTATTTTAAATAAAATACATTATTAATTTATTACTTATATTATTTTGCAAGTTAACTTATTGTGATCATTTTAAGTTAAAATACATTATTTATTTATCACATATGTTTTCATTTGATTAAATATATTGAATAATGTAAACTTATATCCTATATTTAAATTTATTTTATTTATTAATGTTTAAGATTAATAAGATATTTGAGAAAATTTTACTATTATGATCATTTAAAATAAATGATTTTAATCTCATTGTATTCTAATAATTATAGTAAATAGAAAATATTCTGAAAATAATTCTCTATTTATAGAATTTTTATATTTTAAGTATAATATTCAAAAATTCACTAAATTAGTCTTTATATAAAGTTAATAAATCTTAAATATTAATTACAAATTAAAAAAAAATATGAACCGGAAGACTTCCAAAAAGTCTTCCGGTAAACAAACGAAAAAATATGAACCGGAAGATTTCCAAAAAGTCTTCCGGTAAACATACAAAAAAAAATATGAACCGGAAGACTTCCAAAAAGTCTTCCGGTAAACAAATAAAAAAATATAAAAAAATTAAAAAATAATAAATTTTTATACGAGGATATTTTGGTCCAAAATTTTTTAATGTAGGGGTATAGGTACAAGTGTAGGGGTATGAGGTAAAACTTCCTGGAAATCGTACATTAGTCATTCGGCCCAAACAATAAGAGTAGTCTCAAAGTACAATCATTCATAAAATACAATTAACCATGTGAATTTTTAAATTGTTTATAAAATGCAAATAAAAATACAACTACTATTGTAAATATCTAACACTCATGTTTCTCCCCGGTCTCCTATACTGTAATGCATGTCGTGTCTCAGCTAAGATTGCCTGTAGAGTGACTCTCTTGAGCGTCCTCTTAAAACTCTCCTCTAGCTATGACCTCTCTCCCAATAAAAACAATACGATGACATATCGACAATACATTCATGACATGGTCCGCCCTCACCCATTCCTCTTCTAGTAAATGTTGATGAGTTGGCCTAAGGGGATCTCCTTCTGCCTCTAGTGTCATGTAAGAATAGTACACTCTATAAAACCATTTAATGTAATTGTATACCATACTCCATGGATGAGGAGCTGACACACTATGTATATCCTCTAGCACCATATGTTCATGGTAGTTTGCAAATATTACATTGACATCTCTACGGAGGAAAATGATAAAAGATACAACTATTGGGTCATTGGATATACCCTGCAGATACTCGAATTTTCATAGTACTTGCTCAAGTAGATGCGAGTACATAAGTCGACACCCACAAGCCAACCATCAAGAGTACCATGATGTCACCTCTAACGGCTACGTCTGATGATGTGAAACATATATCATCTGCCATGTTAAGGGTCAAGAGCAAGCATGCAGGGCTCGGTTACCAAATTACCAGTGAATGGGATAATCGAGCACACACGTGAAAAATCCTTATACAAGTCTTTAGCACACTTCATTCGGTGTTAAATGGAAAATATTGGAGGATCAATGCCTAAAATATTTTCAAATGAAATAACAGTAAATATGTAACACAAGTATTCTGAAATTAATATCAGTAAGTATATAAATAAATCACCTGAAATAGACAGTTGTTTCCTGTCATCTGTCTAGTCTTCTATAAACTACCTTCCACAAACTTGGAGTAGAGGTAAACCAAACAAGATGCCTCATAGTTGTACTCGTGAATCCTTTCCAAGTCCTTAAGTATTTAACGTAGACAATGTTGACATAGGTCGCACTTTTGTCTATAAAAATGTTAGTGCCAACCAAGATTATGAAACATGTCTTCAATGCGCATATTATATGATAGGCAACATGTGCCTCATCGCCTCCAAAATCCCCAACTACATACAGGTGGCAAGTATAGTTTTATGATATGAACGAGAACTGATCTGACCTGATCAGAAGGGGATCACGATATGGCCACACGCTGCTGGACGGCTACCTGTTCACCGGTGATGAGAAGGAGGAGGGGGTGTACCTGCAAGACACTCCGATGCCAAAGTGAGAAGTTGGGCAGAGTGGAAGCAATAGTACAGAAAAGGGCAAGAAGAGAGTTACCTGACCCTCTTGAGGAAGAGGGTATTTATAGAGAGACCTCAGCGCTGGGCCAACGGTCATTCGAGATGGGCTGGATGACCAGGCCCAACTCTAATGACTGCTAGGGCTTACATGGCGTAGTGAAGACCGGGATGTGGTCTTCGCCCTAGTCCAACCGCTCCTAGATCTCTGGAAAGTGGGTTTGACCTGCTCTTTCGGAGGTGGGCAGTTGGTTGATGACGTGTCCCCGCGGAGGGGGGCACGTGGAGAACGCGCGCCGGGCACGTTGTTCTCCCCGCGGAGGGGAGGAACCACGGCCGCGCTTTGGTGAGTCGGGGATGGTTCTGCTCGTCTGGTACGGTGGATGGTGAAAGGTTGTTGGGGCGTTGCTCGTGTTCGGCGGCATGCTCTGCTCGTCCCGAGGGATGCACGTGCCCGGCGTGCCCGATTTGCCTGTTGGGTCGTACGTGGTATTGGGCCTGCCGAGGTTGGGCCCATACCAGAACAGGAGCCCCCCAAGTCGAAGCTCTGGGGAGAGAGCGAGGACTTAAGTTCGCTGTGTCTGGAACGGGCACTCGTGCGGAGATCTCCGGTCGTCGGCAGAGCGGGGAGAAAACATGTGAAGGGGCGCGACTGTCAGGTTGCCGCCACGTGTCGTGCGTTAAGCGGTCGTAGAGGCGGCTACCCTATGTCATTAATGAGCCTAGGGTCGCTTCGAGTCCCGCGCCGGGTTATAAATATGGGGGTCCCCGCTCATTCTGCTACTTTTCACTCTGCCGTTGTGTCTGCTAAGCTTTGTCATCTCTGCTCGTCCGCCGCTTGCTGTCGATTGGCGCCGCACCGTTTGATCTTTCCTTCCGTCCGCCGCCGTTACAAGTGAGTTCTTCTTTTCCCTCCTTTTTTATTTCCGTCGTTTAATTGGAATGTGTGGTCGGGGCATGATGAATGCCCCGAGGAGGGACGCGAGACCCGCCGTGTCTGGCAAACTTTCTGATGAGTGTCCCGGGGAGGATAGGCTGGTTCCGATGAATGTCCCGAGGACGGGGGCTTTCTCCGATGAATGCCCCGAGGACGGGGGCTTTCTCCGATGAATGCCCCGGGGACAAGTGCCTTTTCCGATGGCTGTCCCGAGGGGGATGGCGGGTCGGCCTCTGATTCCCCGAGGAGGGTAGACGGGGAGCGAGTGTTTGTTCGTCGCTTTCCGGACTTTGTCGCCCTTTCACTTGACTTGCGGTGGAAGTGTGAATTTGATCCTGGCTATCGAATTCACCGTTGTCCTCTGCTTTCAGGTGTAGATGTCGGCTCTGGTACCGGGGATAATGGTCGAGGACAACGAACCCGAGATTCCGGAGTATGACGATGAGCGTATTGCCCCGTCCGAGGAATGGGCGGCCGAGGAGCCGTTTTCTACTCCTTCTTGTTTTGTGGCCGATGCGTCCGTCGTGTACGCCACGGTTGAGGACACGCCTATAGGAGAGCCACAGCACTGGCAGGTGTACCGACCAAAAGAACATCACCGCATCTGCTCGCGATATGGGCGACGGATGTTCCCGATGCATGAGTTCTACTTTAAAGAAGCTCGGCTCCGGTTACCGTTCTCCGCCTTTCATTTGGGGCTTTTTGACTGGTTGCGCCTTGCCCCGTCCCAACTGCACCCCAATGCCTTGGCTTTCATCCGGGCTTTCTAGGTGGTGTGTTTCTACCTCTCGGTGGAGCCGACGGTACCGTTATTTTTCCGCATCTTCCACCTGCAGCGGCAGACGGTGAATGGCCGCCACGGATGGGTTTCTTTTAAGCAGTCGACCAAACTTTTCAAAGCGTATAGCGATTCTGTCAAAGATTTCAAAAACCGGTTCTACCTCGTCAAACCGATCATGCAGCACGGCTCGGACACTCTCTTCGACGAGGGCGAGCGAACGGTAGATGGCCAGTGATTCCGCGCGTGGCTTCCTAAGATACATCTACTGTGGACTGCGGAGCATTTCAGTCGAGGGACGGATAGGTATATCGTCCGGGCGGGGACCCTCGAGGAGAAGGACATGGCCGCCTATTTGAAAATAGTTGCCTTTGTGCGGTCTCTCCCTCCGTCGAAGCTGGTGACGCCCGATGGTCGGTATATCCTTGACGCGCAGGGGAATGTGCGCACCAAGAAGCGTTTGATAAATACCAAGACCCTGCTCGGTTGTGCGACCGGGGCGGCCGCTCTGGATTACCTAGGTAGGAATGTTCGTTTTTCTCCCCGTGGTCGGGGCTTTTGACCGTCGCTAACTCTTTTCTTTGTTTTTGCAGCGAACATGTCTTCCGTCGAGGAGCGGGTGAAGCAGTTGCGTGCTACTAGGAATGTTGCGGCCCCGAGGACGAGGGTGAGCCAACTGGTCGGACAGGAGGTCGCGACGCCGGGGGGGGCAAAGTTCGTCCTCTTCGCCTCAAGAGAGCCACTCTCCTGCGTCTCAAGGAGCGTCGAAGAGGCAGAGGTCCGAGGAGCCCCGAGGTGTGGTGGATCTGACGGTCGGTACCGCTGAGGAAGGTTATGTCGTCCCGCCCTGCCATCAGCATCCGGGATATTTTCATGGTGCCCGTTCTCCCATTGTCTCCGCTGGGGAGGTGAAGGTTGTTCGTCAGGCCGATCGAGAGACTCGTCGACGTGTTCTGGCTGAGGACTTGGCTGCAATGATGCGGACGTTCACGACGGCTCTTGTGCTGAACGAGGAGGGCTGCTCCGCTGCTGAGCTGTCCAAACTGCAGGGGGATCTTACTTTCATGCAGTCGTGGTTGGCCAAGCTCACTGAGGAGTTGGAGAAGATCCAGAAGGATGTTGCTGAGCAGCGGAAACGGGCAGAGGGTGCTGAGGGGAAGGTGACTTCGCTGGAGGAGAAACTGGGGACAACGACGGCCGAGGTGCAGGCGCTGAAGGTTCGCACGGAAGTTTTGGACAGCGCGGTCCGTCCGGCCGAGGACGAGACAGATGGAGATCGACGGTGTAAGAGCAAGATTTGTCTCTACAGGATTATCTCTATGTTTTGATGATAACAATTGAGTATTTGTGAAAGAACCATTTTATGGTTTAATGTTTGTTATGTGCAGGTCATATTAAATTAAATATATTAGACCAAACAAACAAAAGCAACGTGTGCAGCTAGTAATATATGGAATTACTATGTGTAACGTCATGAAGCGCTTGGGAGAAGCTAGTTTGCTTATGTATCTGATCACCATCAGTAAGGAACCAAGGATGTTGTATATTGCAGTTGCAATGCTCCTGTGGTTTATGATCTGAAGAAGTGCATCTGATCTAAAAGCAAAAGAAGCTCAGTAAAGAAGCAAGTTTGTTTCTGCATCTGATCATGTTCAATAAAGAATCAAGGATGCTGGATATTGCAGTTGCAATGCATCTGTGGATTCTGATCTGAGTTGTGCATCTGATCTGGAAGCTAACGAGCGTCTCTGAAGAGTGAGCCCTCTAAAGAACTGAAGTGCTGAAGAATCTGATGACTTGAAGTTCTGAAGGCTGAAGGCTCTGAAGACCAAGTGCGTCAAGACTCTGAAGACATGTTCTGAAGGTCAAGACTCTGAAGACTCTGAAGACATGTTCTGAAGGTCAAGACTCTGAAGACTCTGAAGACATGTTCTGAAGGTGAAGACTCTGAAGACATGTTCTAAAGGTCAAGACTCTGAAGATATAATCATCTGAAGAAGTTTGTGCTGAAGACTCTGATGACTTGAAGTTCTGAAGGCTGAAGGCTCTGAAGACCAAGTGCAAAAGACTCTGAAGACCAGACTCTGAAGAAGAAAGATTATGAAGCTTCACCAGACAAGACGTGTTCAATCAGATGAGCTGTTGCTATCAACTCTGATGAACAAAGTGCTGAAGTCAGAATCTGATGTTTACTATGCTATCTATACCAAAGTAGTTTCTGAACTACTCATCTGTAACATCATCAGAAAAACCAAGCCAGAAGCAAATTTGTCCAAGCTGTTAAATGGAATATTACCGTTGCAAGAAAAGGACAAGAAAGTGATGTCATCCAACACGTGCTTATCTATCCGTTGAAATATGACCGTTGGAAATAGAAAGGACTTTTCTATCCTCACAACGTCATTCTTGGAAGCACTATAAAGGCAGAATCATTTGATTATTCAAATGTTGCTTGGTGAGCTGAAGTGGTTACTAAGTGGCTGGAGCTGTTGCTCGTATTTGCTACTTGCGCTGATGTGCTACTATTGCCATGAAGAAAAGCTCTTAAGTAATATAAAAGCTATGTTTTAATAATCTCTTAGAGAGTTATTATTAGATTTAGTTTTTATATTAGAAAGCAAGGAGTTGTTGCTCATTACTTGCTAGGAACTTAATTAGGAGTAATCTGCTTATTTGAGAAGCACTTATGTAATCTCCGGCAACACAAATTCTTTTTAGAATTAAGTGGTTCCTCAAGTGATCTTGTTAAGATCAGTATACTTGAGATGACAAGTGACAGTAGTCATTTGTGGAAATCCTAATAGGAGATCTTTAGTGATCGGATTCTATTAAGGTGTCAATGAACGTTATATCCTTGGGGATCCCTGAACGTGTCATTGTCAAGTTGTTAGTCACTTGCAGTTAGCTTGTGCATCTGTAATCAGTTCGGTTATAGTGGATTAAGTCCTTGCAGTGAGTAAGGCGAAATCACCTTGGAAGGGTGGACTGGATTAACTTGAGAGTTGCTCAAGTGAACCAGGATATATCTTGTGTTCTTTACTTGTTTAGTTTATTGTTTATGCTTCCGCATTGATACATCTAGAAACAACACAGAAGAAGATTGAAAAAGTTTTTTAAGTAACCAAATACCCAATTCAAACCCCCCCTTTCTTGTGTATTTTTCACACCTTCAGTTGGTATCAGAGCTCCGGTTCTGTTATTGATGGATATCAAACACCTAACAGTGTCAGATAAAGATCCATAGGCTGTGTGAAGAAATACTTTTGGGGATAGTTCACCGTTCTTACAATTTCAGTCTCATATCAGTTTTTGAGGATAATGAGTACTAAAATTGTAATCTATTGAGTTACCTTGAGCAAGTCACTGATTCTATGAAGTTTGAAATTTGAAGTGTTGAAGCCTTCAACAGCAAATCTCCTCCAGAAGATTCTGAAAGAAGAATGAAGAATCAGCTGACAGGATAGATTCATCAGATAAGAAGATATATCTGTTGAATGCTGATCTGAAAATACGTTTGGATTTACAACATATTTACTCAAAGATAAATCTTCTGCAAGCAATAATTCTTGATCTCTAAAGATTAATTCTGGTGAGTATGAGATGTTTTCAAGAAACGGATTAGTCCACACTTGACTTTCTCATGACAACTCATTGGAATTTATCTTAAGTAAGAAAAGATATATTGTTGGCTAATGAATCCTATTCATCAGAACGCCAGAATGAAGTCTGCAGAAAAGGGTAAGTTTAGAAAAATATTCAAATATGGAAGAAATGATTCTTCAGATCCAAAACATTTGAAAGTTGCTCTCCTTGAAGAGCTTCAAAGAATTCTGCAGAGGTTTCTAGAAAGGCAGTGTTTCTAACTCATCTGGATTATGATGATATGATGAATTCAGAAGATCTCATTAGAAGTAGCATGGACAATTAAGTTCTATTAACTCGAGATGTTGAACAAACTGAAATTGGTCAGATGCTATCAGACATTATTTTTCAGAAATTCATAATGAAATAAAGATATGAGGAAAGATACAATGACAGTAGTCATTCTGTCAAATGTAAAAAGGATTTAAGTTTCTGGGGTTATTCAATTTGAATAAGTCAGTAAACATTCTTTTTCAAGAGCAGATGTTATGTCAACTCTGATAATCTAACTCCTTATATGTTAGCTCAGCATTGTAAGAGCAAAATTGTCAGTCAGACTGTGTCTTTTGATGCATCTAAGTTTGATGATAACTGTATCTAGATTGGATATGTATTTGTTTCAAGCAGAAAAATTCAGAAGATGAAGCCTGATGGAAGCTAGATGCTCTCTACACATGAAGATCAGATTATCTGTGCTCTGAGGATGTCTCTCAAGAATCAAATGGATGTTGTTATGTTGATGAAGATGCTGCAGAATGCTAACAAAGGAATTGAGATCTGTTCAAGAAGAGTTATTCAGAATATTCTACTTTAGTTGCTGTTACTGGTTTGTCACACAAGATGTTGGAGAATCAGAAGCAGAATGTGTTCCAGCTGAAGAATCAGAAGCTACTCCAGATGCTATTCAATTAGCTGCTTCTGAAGAATCTACTCTGAGAAGTTTCCCCCCAGAATCAAATCTTCTTTTCCAGAAGAGACGTTCATTGGAAAGAAGGATGATTCCATAAGAACAAGATTCTTTCTTCTCAAAGATTGTCAGCAAGAAATTCTTGACTATACAGAAGACATATGCTTTTGTGACAAGGTTAGAATTCATATTCTTTTCATCTCGTTCGTTGATCAGTATAACATCAATATAAATCAGATGAATATTAAAAATACTTTTAAATGGTTTTATTGAAGAAGAAGTATATGTTCATCAACTTCCCAGGTTTCTTTTTGAAAATTATTTTGTCAAAAGTAAAGTTGTTACTACTCTTCTTCTTAAAGACTATTAAGAAAGATATTTTAAATCTGTCAGATTTATTTACATTGATGATACTTCTATTTAGAACCATATACTTCACTTGGAAAGGAGTTTGCTGAGTGTATGCAGGCAGTAGCTAAAACTAGCATTCTAGAAGAGGCTAGTGAAGTCAGATCAGTAGCTGTACAGAAGGTTCTGTAACACTGATTTTGTAGAGGCTCTGTCAATCAAGACATCTCTCCTTCAATTGTTGGTGACTCTGAAGCAAAGCTATAGAAGATAGTTCAAAGCATCAGAAGCAAAGCAACTGAGGCAGGATACTGAAGACACTTCAGTTGGTATCAGTATAGACTCAGAAGAAAAGCTACAGAGGCAAAATTACAGAAGAATCTGATGAAGCAACGCTAACAGGAGATTCTGAAAGTTTGTTGAGAAGCAACTCTATAAAAGACTCTGAGCAGTTGGTTGATATGTCAGCAACATAGCTCACTTCTGGATAATAAGGACACCTGAAGAATGAAGATCTGGTTTGATCTAAAGCATACCTCTGGATGAACGTTGTTCACTTAATAGATGCTGATCAAGATAAGTTGGGTTGCAACTTCACTGTCAGAAGAGTCTACTTTGGATATCATAAAGTTGGTATCAGACTGTTATCAGTCTCCAACCTTCTGAAGAAGCACTTCTGGGTTTGATGTTATTAATTGAGCTAACATCTGTTGATTAAGTGCTTTTGGGCAAAGGCTGATTGTTGATGATCAGAAGAACTTACTAACATAACAGAAATAGTTATGGTTAGAAAGTTTGGTGTAGAGAATCTCTTCAGAAGATTATAGCAGAAGCTTTGAAGATTTCTGAAGCTAATTCAGAAAGGAAACATTGTCTCAATTGGTATAAGGTATTATCTAATGAAGCACTGATGCTAAGATTCAAGTTTTGATAACAAGCTTGGAATCAGAAACCAAAGGTGGAGAAACCTAAGGTGATTTAGCAGAAGATCCTACTCCTTCTATTGGTACTCAGAAGTTCTCACACCTTCAGTTGGTACGAGAATTCTAGAAGAAGAAGTCACCCTCAGATACTGATTGATAAGAACAAGATTGTCATTCAAATCAGTTCAAGAAATTCATCTTGGTTTGATGATAATTTATGATGATCAACCACGTCTGTCCAAAGGATAAATTCTTGGTGCAAGAAGATATAACTTTCATCTGGAAACAAGTCATCTTGAAGATAAAGAAGCATGATCATTGTCATCAGAAGATGGATGATCAGAAGATGAAGACCAAAAGAGGAATCAGATAAAGAATGTAGCAGACAGAAGAATAATCTGTCAGAGAGTAGCCAGCTAAGACTCTCATGTATTCAACGTACACTCTGAGAAAGAAAGAGGTTAGTAAAATGGTAGATCAGAAGCTCTACAAAGGTATGAGTTATACTCTTCTGTATTTTACTGTTTCTAGTCCTGACATTCTTTTCGGTATATGTGTATGTACTTGATTCCAATCAGATCCTAAAGAATCTCATTTAACAGCTGTTAAGAGATTTCTGAGGTATCTGAAAGGTACTACTAACGTGACTCTGTGTTGCAGAAAACCAGATAACTATTTTTAGTAGGTTTCTGTTATGCTGATGTTACTGAAGTTAGAGTTAGTTGCAAAAGTACCTCTGGATAGCACTATCCCTTAAAGAAGCAAAATACATCAGATGCTGATTGAAGTATCAGATGCTCTGGATGAAGTGTCAAATGAAGGACATTCATGTACAGAAGATTGAAGGATCATATGGCACATCACCTTCAATTGATATCAGATGATATCTAAAGATCTGAGCAAATCTGAAGTCGTAGACTATCAGAAGATTTGGATTATCTGGAACTCTGGATAAAAGATTCTATTAGAAGATGGTTTGTTAAATCAAACATTGATACTTCTGTAGTATAGTGTTTTGATGTTGAAGAAACGAGCTGAAATAATTTCATTATTTCACACCTTCAATTGGTATCTTACATCTTAAATTGGTATCATGTCTCTGACATCCAACCAGAAGCAAAGTGTCAGATAACTCTGAGAAAAAACTTCAGAAGATGTTTGAGTGAAGATACAGAAGGTTCTAGGCGCAGAATCAAGAATCAAAGCAAAGGCCAGAACAAGCACTTCAACTCTAGAACTTGAGACTTCTTGAGATATTTTTCAGAAGTAATTAGACTCTGAAATTGGATGCATTTCAAGTTGTTCTAAGGACTGGAATTATTGGTATCAAGATCAAGCTAGAAGGAAGAATAGTTTTCAACCTTCTTGTCTAAATCTAGCAGAGGAAAATTTCAGAAACGAAACTTCCAGATTAGTACAAGAAGCTGAAGATGCTAAGAAGACTAAGCAAAATGTTGTAGTTGGATTCTCTTGTGAAACTACTTTTGTACGTTGAGAACGTGACATTAGTAAGTTTAGAGGAGATCAACAAGCTATGAAGGATGAACAACAAGTTGTTAGAGAAAGTTCTGTTGAATATAAACCTGTCAACAATCCTCGTCAGAGCATGCTTTTACAAATTCTGAAGAATTGTCACTCTCAAAGAAACAGGGGGAGATATAGAAGATGAAATCTGAGAAAAGATATCAACCTACTTTAATTGGTATCAACCTGTAAGAATTAAGTTCTCAAGGGGAGAAATGAAAGATGATTAAGTTCTCAGGTGCTATCTCTCAACTCTTATCTTTTTAATTTCTGACTTTAAAAAGAGAATTTTTTTTAAAAATCTGTTTTGATGAAAAACTCAAACTTTTTGATGATGTCAAAAAGGGGGAGAAATGAAAGATGATTTTGATATTATCTGGAAGAATAGAATATAACTTGGGGAGAAATGGAAAATGTTTTTGAGAAATAGAATATAACTTTGATATATTCTATAACCTGAAAGAGAATGCAAAAACATATAAACTGCGTTTATTACTAATTATCTGTTTGATGTTTTCCAAGGAACTCTGAACAAGTTCACTAGGCATTCTAAACAGGATAAATGAAAGAAATCTGAGTTCAAATGAACTGGTGTTCATATAATAGAAGTTATACACTTCGTGAACATAGATTCAGAATCAGATGGACCCAATACTGTTCAGAGATCTGAAAGTTAAAGTCATCTGGAATCATGATGTTCAGAAGATGTAAATTGTCTGTGAAAATGACAGTCAGAGCATAAGAATCAGAAATCTTCATAGAGCAAGATTTGGATTCAGACTCAGAATCATGAGTATCATGTATTGGTATCTGTCCTAGAACCAACATTGGTATCAGATTCAGAAGCTTGCTAATTGGGATCAGACTATGCTTCAAAAGATCAAGAAGTGAATCTGATCAATGCATTGAGCTCTGATAAGACCAAGAATCATAGATGAAAGCAAATCCGAGAAAGCAAGAATCAAGACTGTATAAAGCTCAGAAGATCCAAATATATGATCTATTGTAGCCAGGGGGAGTACTCCCAGGAAGGTTCACAAGGCAGTATATTTGATCTTCACCCAATCTGAAACTCAGGGGGAGTTTCTCATCTGAAGAAGAAACAAATATTCTGAAGTCATATGACTCTGATATGATGGTTAGAGAAAACATGTTCTAAAGATCTGAAGATGGAAGTTCTGCTGAACTAGTCCAGATGCTGAAGACTTATGATCTCTTATATCACAGGGAAGTATTCCTTCTATTCTATTTGATTGTGTTTTATCAAATTTATTTTTTGTAAGTCTTGGGATCAGAGTATGTCTCTGAACAAGCATAAAAATGTTTTTAAGATTAACACATTCAGGGGGAGCAGTTGCTTAGAACTCTGAATAGGTTAATGCTTGGTGATTACCCTGTATAAAATGTTCTATCAAAATACATGGTTTTGTCATCATCAAAAAGGGGGAGATTGTAAGAGCAAGATTTGTCTCTACAGGATTATCTCTATGTTTTGATGATAACAATTGAGTATTTGTGAAAGAACCATTTTATGGTTTAATGTTTGTTATGTGCAGGTCATATTAAATTAAATATATTAGACCAAACAAACAAAAGCAACGTGTGCAGCTAGTAATATATGGAATTACTATGTGTAACGTCATGAAGCGCTTGGGAGAAGCTAGTTTGCTTATGTATCTGATCACCATCAGTAAGGAACCAAGGATGCTGTATATTGCAGTTGCAATGCTCCTGTGGTTTATGATCTGAAGAAGTGCATCTGATCTAAAAGCAAAAGAAGCTCAGTAAAGAAGCAAGTTTGTTTCTGCATCTGATCATGTTCAATAAAGAATCAAGGATGCTGGATATTGCAGTTGCAATGCATCTGTGGATTCTGATCTGAGTTGTGCATCTGATCTGGAAGCTAACGAGCGTCTCTGAAGAGTGAGCCCTCTAAAGAACTGAAGTGCTGAAGAATCTGAT
Source organism: Lathyrus sativus (assembly GCA_963859935.3). Lineage (NCBI taxonomy): Eukaryota > Viridiplantae > Streptophyta > Magnoliopsida > Fabales > Fabaceae > Lathyrus > Lathyrus sativus. The sequence goes on along the minus strand of OZ012738.1, from coordinate 615,415,535 downwards.
GACTTGAAGTTCTGAAGGCTGAAGGCTCTGAAGACCAAGTGCGTCAAGACTCTGAAGACATGTTCTGAAGGTCAAGACTCTGAAGACTCTGAAGACATGTTCTGAAGGTCAAGACTCTGAAGACTCTGAAGACATGTTCTGAAGGTGAAGACTCTGAAGACATGTTCTAAAGGTCAAGACTCTGAAGATATAATCATCTGAAGAAGTTTGTGCTGAAGACTCTGATGACTTGAAGTTCTGAAGGCTGAAGGCTCTGAAGACCAAGTGCAAAAGACTCTGAAGACCAGACTCTGAAGAAGAAAGATTATGAAGCTTCACCAGACAAGACGTATTCAATCAGATGAGCTGTTGCTATCAACTCTGATGAACAAAGTGCTGAAGTCAGAATCTGATGTTTACTATGCTATCTATACCAAAGTAGTTTCTGAACTACTCATCTGTAACATCATCAGAAAAACCAAGCCAGAAGCAAATTTGTCCAAGCTGTTAAATGGAATATTACCGTTGCAAGAAAAGGACAAGAAAGTGATGTCATCCAACATGTGCTTATCTATCCGTTGAAATATGACCGTTGGAAATAGAAAGGACTTTTCTATCCTCACAACGTCATTCTTGGAAGCACTATAAAGGCAGAATCATTTGATTATTCAAATGTTGCTTGGTGAGCTGAAGTGGTTACTAAGTGGCTGGAGCTGTTGCTCGTATTTGCTACTTGCGCTGATGTGCTACTATTGCCATGAAGAAAAGCTCTTAAGTAATATAAAAGCTATGTTTTAATAATCTCTTAGAGAGTTATTATTAGATTTAGTTTTTATATTAGAAAGCAAGGAGTTGTTGCTCATTACTTGCTAGGAACTTAATTAGGAGTAATCTGCTTATTTGAGAAGCACTTATGTAATCTCCGGCAACACAAATTCTTTTTAGAATTAAGTGGTTCCTCAAGTGATCTTGTTAAGATCAGTATACTTGAGATGACAAGTGACAGTAGTCATTTGTGGAAATCCTAATAGGAGATCTTTAGTGATCGGATTCTATTAAGGTGTCAATGAACGTTATATCCTTGGGGATCCCTGAACGTGTCATTGTCAAGTTGTTAGTCACTTGCAGTTAGCTTGTGCATCTGTAATCAGTTCGGTTATAGTGGATTAAGTCCTTGCAGTGAGTAAGGTGAAATCACCTTGGAAGGGTGGACTGGATTAACTTGAGAGTTGCTCAAGTGAACCAGGATATATCTTGTGTTCTTTACTTGTTTAGTTTATTGTTTATGCTTCCGCATTGATACATCTAGAAACAACACAGAAGAAGATTGAAAAAGTTTTTTAAGTAACCAAATACCCAATTCAAACCCCCCCTTTCTTGTGTATTTTTCACACCTTCAGACGGTTAATCACTCGTGCTAACCTGATCGCTCGTATCCGAGTGTTGGAAAGCGACTGTCTGGAGGCTGTTGAGGTCGGATTCAAGAGTGCTGTCGAGCAGGTTCAGGTCGCCAATCCTGGTGTCGTGCTGGCTGTGGACGGGATCGGGCCGTACCACGAGATTGTTGACGGGAAGGTGGTCGATCCCTATCTTGTTATTCCCGAGGAGGAACCCGCGACTGCTGACCGGGGCGGACGAGGTAGCATAGGTTGTCGGGCCTGCGTGCTCGTTGTTTTTATGGCCTGCGTGCCGATGTTTGTGATCTCTTTCTTTGGGCCTGCATGCTCTGTATTTGTACCATTGACTACTGGGCTGGTGCCCGCTTTTGTTTAATATATTTTTCGTGGATTTTCTAAGTGTGCGCTCGTTATTTGCATGTCGTTTATGCTCGTTTTTCGTGTTTGTTTATTTGAATGCTTTTGAATGCCTCTGATGTGTATGACATTTCTTGTAAATTTTCTAAGTGTGCGCTCGGTGTGTTCGGGTGTTAGCTCGACAATTTGTTACCGGTAGTGCAGGGAACTGGCCGGTTTGGTCGGCGACGTAGCCGGGCCGTTTCGGGGGTAGTTCTCCCCGGGGCGTGGACGTCCCATCGCGAGCTGGGTGTCCTGCCTCTTTTGGTACGACGGCGAAGAGTCTCGGTCGAGGTATTCCCTGCCGAGCAAGGCCTTCTGCCCGCGCACATGAGAGGCAGGGCTTGCTTTTCTTTGGTCGCTAGTGGACGCGGGGGTGTGCGGTGGTACCATGTCGCCCCCCCAGTGGTCGGGACGATGGGTCATCGCGGGCAATGTTTTAACTGTAGTACCGCTTAAGTTTCGCGGCGTTCCATGGTCGAGCTAGTTGTTCACCGTGCAGGTTTTCGAGGTAATAGGCCCTGTGCTCCGTTTTGTCCCGGACTAGGTACGGGCCTTCCCAGTTCGCAGCCAGTTTGCCCTCGTGGGAGTCTTTCTGGTTTCTGCGTAGAACTAAGTCGCCTGTTTGAAAATCGCGTTTTAGGACTTTGTTGTTATGGCGAAGTGTGACTTGTTGCTTCAGCCGTGCTTCACGGAGGGCTGCCCCTGAGCGGATTTCTTCGACGAGGTCGAGCTCTTCTCGGAGGGAGTCGTCGTTGTCGTCGGTGTCCAGGGGAGCTTCTGTTCGTCGGGACGGTTCGCGAATTTCGACCGGTATCACGGCCTCGGTTCCGTACGTGAGGCGAAATGGGGTTTCCGCCGTGGTTGAGTGGGGAGTGGTGCGGTATACCCAGAGGACGCTGTGGAGTTCTTCGACCCATGCTCGTTTGGCGTCGCCGAGTCGTCGTCTGAGTCCTCTGAGTATAACTCTGTTCGCCGACTCCGCCTGGCCGTTTGTCTGAGGGTGTTCGACCGAGGCGAAGTGATGTTTGGTTCCGAGTTTGGTGACGAAGTCGCAGAAGTTTTTGTCTGTGAATTGTGTGCCGTTGTCGGTGACGATGGGGAGTGGGACCCCGAATCTGGCGAGGATGTTGCGTTTGTAGAATTGGAGTATGTTGTGGGCGGTGATTTTGGCCAGAGCTTCGGCCTCGATCCACTTGGTGAAGTAATCAACACCCACGATGAGGTACTTGTTCTGGTATGAACCTAGGGGGAAGGGCCCGAGGATGTCCAGCCCCCACCAGGCGAATGGCCACAGAGATGAGAGGGTCGTGAGGTCGGTCGGGGGGCGAGGTGCATGTCCCCGTGTCGTTGACATTTATCACATCGTTTGACGTGTTCCTTCGCGTCGGACTGCATTGATGGCCAGTAGTAGCCTGCGCGTAGGGCTTTTCGTGCTAGGGATCTTCCGCCGAGGTGCTGCGCGTTGATGCCTTCGTGGATTTCTTCTAGAACGGTTGTACTCTGGGACTTATCTATGCATTTGAGGAGTGGGATTGCGAAGCCTCGACGGTATAGTCGTCCCTCGAGGAGGACGTACGAGCAGGCCCGTCGTTTCGTCGCGTTGGCCTCTCCAGAGTTGGCCGGAAGGTGGCCGGTGCTGAGATAGGTGTGGAGCGGGGTCATCCAGCAGTCAACGTCTCCAACGGTGTTGATATCGAGGGGCGTGGTGGTCGCGCTGGTACTTGGTTGCGACAAGATTTCCTGAATGACCGATTTGTGGCCGCCTCGCCTTTTGGTGCTTGCCAGTTTGGAGAGGATGTCGGCGCGGGTGTTCTGCTCGCGAGGGACGTGCTGAATCTCTGCTGAGTCGAAACCTCTCAGTATTTCGGTGATGAGTGCGAGGTATCCGGCGAGGGTGTCGTTTTTTGCTTGATATTCGCCTCGGACTTGTGAAGCGACTAGCTGGGAATCCGTGTAGATTCGGATGTCCCTGGCTCCCAGGTCGGATGTCAGGCGAAGGCCGGCGAGAAACGCTTCGTACTCGGCCTGGTTGTTAGTCGTCGAGAAGGCCAGTGTGAGGGAGACTTCGATGACCGTACCCTCGTCGTTGTCGAGGAAGATGCCGGCGCCGCTTCCCGTGGAGTTGGAGGAGCCATCCACAAAGATGGTCCAGAGGTGGTTCCCGGCGGTAGGGTCGGGTGGTGTGGTCATCTCGGCGACGAAATCGGCCAAAGCTTGAGCCTTGATGGCGTGCCGGCTCTCGTAGGTGATGTCGAACTCGGAGAGTTCTAGCGACCATTTCAGCATGCGTCCGGCCATGTCGGGGCGGCCGAGTAGCTGGCGGATGGGCTGATCGGTGCGGAGCATGATGGCGTGTGCGAGAAAATAATGTCGGAGTCGGCGTGCCACTGTCACGAGGGCCAGGGCGACTTTCTCGATTAGCTGGTATCGGACTTCCGGGCCGTGGAGAGCTTTGCTAGTAAAGTAGATGGGCTTTTGTCCCTCCCCGGTTTCGCTTACGAGGACGGCGCTAACGGCTTCGTTGGACACGACCAGATATAAGTATAGGGTTTCGCCCGTCGCGGGGCGCGTCAGCACTGGTGGTTCAGATAAGACGCGTTTGAGGTGGCAAAGGGCTTTCTCACATTCGTCCGTCCATTCGAATTTGGTCTCCTTCCTGAGCAGTTTGAAAAATGGGAGGGCGTGTTGGGCCGACCTCGCAATGAATCGTGAGAGGGAGGCAAGCACGTCGTTGAGGGACTGGATGGCCCTCTTCGTGGTCGGCGTGGTGATATTGGAGAAGGCGTGGCATTTGTCCGGATTGGCTTCGATCCCCCGTTCGGTCAAGTAGTAGCCGAGGAATTTACCGGCGCAGACGCCGAAGGTGCACTTCTCCGGGTTAAAACGCATGCGACATGACCTCGCGGTCTTGAAGATCTTCTGGAGGTGTGCCGCGTGGTCGTCCTCCGCGCCGGATTTGACGATCATGTCGTCCATATATACTTCGAGCATGTCCCCGATTTCGTCGCGGAAGACACGGTTCATCATCCGCTGGTATGTGGCCCCGGTGTTTTTGAGGCCGAAGGGCATCACGTTGTAATAGTAATTTCCCGACGCTGTCATGAAAGCCGTGGCTTGTTTATCGTGTTCGGCCATCGGGATCTGGTTGTATCCCGAGTACGCGTCCATGAAGGACAAGAGCTTGAAGCCCGCAGAGTTGTCGACGAGCTTGTCGATATTGGGGAGGGGGTAGGCGTCCTTAGGACATGCCCGGTTGAGGTCGGTGTAGTCAACACACATGCGCCATTTTCCATTATTCTTTTTAACGAGTACAACGTTGGACAGCCAGGTTGAATACCGGGCTTCCGAAATAAAATTTTCCTCTAAGAGGTCTTTTACAGCTTGTTCGGCCGCTGCCAATTTTTTGGGGGACTGGCGACGCCGGCGTTGTACAACGGCCTTTGCGGTCGGGCTGATGGACAGCTGGTGGCAGGCGACCTCGGGGTCGAGTCCCGGCATTTCCGCGGCGCTCCAGGCGAAGAGGTCGGCATTCTCACGGAGGCAGGCTTGGAGCTGACGTTTCGCGAGGTCTGGGAGTCCTGCGCCTATCCTCACGGTTCTGCTCGTGTCTTCCCCGAGGGGAATGAGTTCGAATTCTCCATCCGGGATGGGGCGCGCTGGGTGTGAGGGCTGCCCGTTGACTTCGTTGGTCTTTGTTTCATTGTGGAGCTCGTCGGTGAAGCGACTGTCGAGCTCAACGGATCCTACCAGCTCCGTTGGTTTGTCCTTTGGCGTAGCGCTTGACGCTTTCTTTTTGGTCGATGGAGCGATGGAGTCTAGGCCTTTCAGCGCGGCTTCGAAACATCTTCGGGCGGCTTCGATGTCTCCGTTGAGGGTTACCACGGCTCCCCTTCTTGTGTAGTATTTCATCTTCAGGTGGACGGTGGAGGGTACCGCGGTGAGTTCTGCTATCGTCGTCCTGCCCAGGATGCAGTTATAGAGGGACGGGCATTCGATGACTAAGAAGCGGACGCTGATGTCCCTGGCTGTTTCCTCTTCTCCGAAGGTGACTTTCAATTCCACGTATCCCCAAGGTCTCGTCGTCGTCCCGTTGAACCCCTGAAGGTCGGAGCCTATGTAGGGAGAGAGGTTGGATTCGTCGAGCTGGAGAGTTGTGAACAGATGTGAGTACATGATGTCAACCGAGCTCCCGCCGTCGACGAGGAGGCGCCTGACGTCGAAGTTTGCCATTCGGGCACGTATGAGCAAGGGTATGTTGGAATTGGGAGATCCCCCGGGTAGTTCCTCGAGGTAAAATGTGATCGGGTTGGAGCGGCCTCGGAATTTGTCGAGCGTGCTCATTTTGTCGGAGTTGTTCGTGATGAGTTCGTCGAATTTCCTTTTCACAAATCCTATGGATAGACTCCTCGTGGCTCCATCAGAGATGACCATGGCTCTGGGAAGTATTCCCATCGGCTGGTTGGTCGGATTGGCTCGTCGATTAGGTTGGGTCCTTCGGGGATGCCGAATTCTCTGCCTGCAAACCAATCCTCGGGGCGGCTGACGCACAACGCGACCTAGAGCCTGCCGCTGTCCTCTGGAGAGGGGAGTTCCTCGATTTTCTTGGCTTCCGGAGCCTCTGGCCTAGGTGGTTCACCTCCTCAGGTGTATCGCTTCAGGTGCCCGTCTTTGATTAGAATTTCGATCGCATCTTTGAGATGGATGCAGTCTTCCGTCACGTGCCCGTGGGTCCTATGGAATCGGCAGTATTTTGACTTGTCCACGTTGGGTTTGGGCGGTGTTGGTCGCGGAAAACGGACACCTCCCTGAACGAACTTGGTTTTAGCGCATTCGGCCAGTATGCGTTCGCGTGAAGCGACCAAGGCTGTGTACTCTGTGAATCTTCCTGCCGGGCCGCGTGGTTCGCGTTGTTCGCGGGGTTCGCGGGGGCGGTCTTCCCGATGGCGGTCTCCTCCTTGTCGATGGCTCGAAGCTCCGTCGTCTCGGTGCCTGCGGGGGGCCTCCCTGTCTCGAGTGTCGCGAGCGGAGTTGGCCGCCTGTGTTTCCTCGAATCGGATGTAATGCGCGGCCCTGTCGAGGAAATCTTGGAGGGATGTGGGCCGGTGTATGCCTACGGCCTCGTAGAATTTGGAGTCGTGGCGCAGGCCTTGTTCCATTAAGTAGTGTTTCATTTCGTCGGAAGTTGTCACCTGCACGGCTTCCCGAGTGAACCTTTCGATGTATTTTCGGAGAGGTTCGTCGGGGCGTTGGATGATTGCCCCGAGGACTGCTTCCATCTTCGGGTGACGTCGGGACGCCGTAAAGTGTTTGGAGAACAGGTCCTTCAAGACCCTCCACGACGTAACTGATTCGGGCTCCAGACTTTTGTACCAGGTCATAGCGCCTTTCCTCAGAGTCGTCGGGAAGAGTCTGCACTTGATAGCTCCCCGGACGTTTCGGTAGTCGAGCATAGCCTCGATGTCTTCCAGGTGATCGTCTGGGTCGGAGGTGCCGTCGTATGTCGACAGCGTCGGTGGTTTCTCCATCCCCTGGGGTATGGGGGCAGCCATGATCTCCCGGGACAGCGGGGTGCGGTAATCATCCTCGTCGTTGTGCGCCGGGGATCTGTGGGGAGATGAGCCGTTCAAGGTATGCCCATGGTTTCGAGTTCTCGATATCCTGCCTGAGTTCTCGCCTCGGGGGTCCTCGGTTGGGATCGCCGCGGTGTTCTGGTTCCTCACGCGAACGTGTCTTGCCGGGGATCTGGTGCGTTCTCGTGTCGCCTGCGGGCGGTGTCTCTCCAGCCACGGTCGGCGGTTTCTGGGTCGAGGTGAGGGACTCCTCGAACCTCCGTTCTGGTCTTCCCGTTGGGGGTACCTCGGAGGGCCGATGCGTTCTAATGCTCCAATTCTCGCATTTTGTTGGAACAGCAGTTGGTTCGTCTGGTTAATGGCCGTAAAGAGAGCGACCACCGTTGGGTCTGCTCCCGCCGGGATGGGAACGGGGTGGAATGCTAGCGGGATCGGGGGTCGGTGATCGGCCTGAAGGGGCCGTTCCGCGGATGATGGTGAAGCAGTTTGCCCGTCCCTTTCGTCGGCTTCCGTCGGACGTGCCATTCCTGTTTGCTTCCCGTTGGTGGTGACGTTGAGCGCAAGGTCGTGCGGAGTGTCGTCGCGGTGTGGACTAGCCATGATCGTGGAGGTTTGGTGAAACTTTTGGTTTTCTACTCGGAGTAACGGGGAAGTTTCAGTTTCCCACAGACGACGCCACTGATCTGACCTGATCAGAAGGGGATCACGATATGGCCACACGCTGCTGGACGGCTACCTGTTCACCGGTGATGAGAAGGAGGAGGGGGGTGTACCTGCAAGACACTCCGATGCCAAAGTGAGAAGTTGGGCAGAGTGTAAGTAATAGTACAGAAAAAGGCAAGAAGAGAGTTACCTGACCCTCTTGAGGAAGAGGGTATTTATAGAGAGACCCCAGCGCTGGGCCAACGGTCATTCGAGATGGGCTGGATGACCAGGCCCAACTCTAATGACTGCTAGGGCTTACCTGGCGTAGTGAAGACCGGGATGTGGTCTTCGCCCTAGTCCAACCGCTCCTAGATCTCCGGAAAGTGGGTTTGACCTGCTCTTTCGGAGGTGGGCAGTTGGTTGATGACGTGTCCCCGCGGAGGGGGGCACGTGGAGAACGCGCGCCGGGCACGTTGTTCTCCCCGCAGAGGGGAGGAACCACGGCCGCGCTTTGGTGAGCCGAGGATGGTTCTGCTCGTCTGGTACGGTGGATGGTGAAAGGTTGTTGGGGCGTTGCTCGTGTTCGGCGGCATGCTCTGCTCGTCCCGAGGGATGCACGTGCCCGGCGTGCCCGATTCGCCTGTTGGGCCGTACGTGGTATTGGGCCTGTCGAGGTTGGGCCCATACCGGAACAAGAACCTAGTGTCATACCCAAAATTTTGACCAGGCATTTTTAATATTTTTATTCATCTGACTGTATTTTCACTTTGCATCAACTGCATATCATATCACACATTTCATCATGCATAATATCCAATTTATCAGCCAAAATAAATTTGTTGGATGTACATTCGATTCGGTCAAACTAAAGTCAACTGTGCGTAAAATCAGTGGATGAAAAATGTCAAGATCGAGCTTCCAGACATCAATCATGTTATCTACGTTTCGTGTAGTTTAACCTGGTGTGTTCATTTGAATTTTCGAATGTTTTTCAATCGCATTTTGGACAATTTAAGTCGTTTAACTGAGTAAAATTTATTTTGAAATTTGACCAAATGTTTTATTTTTCCAATACGTTTATTTTATTTTATTTTATTTTATTTTATTTTGGTATATTTATTTTATTTTTCTGAACACTTTGATATCGGTTCGATTTATTGTTTTTAACCGATTTTCATTTTAATTTTAGTTAAATAATTTTTTTATTTAATCAGAATTTTATATTTTAGTTTATTGGTTTGGTTTTTTTTTATTATTTTTTATTTTTTATTTTTTTTAATATTTAAAATTTTGTTTTTACCCTTTTGTAGAAAAATTTGCTAATTAAGTTTAGAAAAGCCATTTTGATTTTATTACATATTGGTGTACACTAGTTTTGCATGCATGCACCCATAGGACCTGCGCATGAACATTACATGTGGTCCCTCACACTTCATATTTTCATAAACAAAGCATAAAAATATATAATAAAAAAAATTGGCGCATAAAACATGTGACTTTTCTCTTTCAGTATTTTTCAATATCACTTTCTCACAATAAAAGGCAAAACATCACCAACTTTCAAAAAAAAAGGGAGACCGTACACTCCTCTAAGTAAAACCTTCATGAAGACATTGTGTTCTGGACTGGACTAGCGCATGGCCCACAGTTGGGCAAGGCCCAATCCAGCCCAGCTTTAGGCAACGCCTAATAAGGAGATTAATACAATCTAGCTGTTTGACACAATATAGCCGTTGGGTACAACATAGCCGTTATAGAATATAGTTGTTGGGCGTAACATAACCGTTGGAGAATATAGTCATTTGGGGCATCCCTCTCACGTGCTTGACCGTTCACACGACCAACTGCCCCTCCGGAGTTCACGGGGACAGTTGGACCAGGTCAAAGATCACGCACTAGATCTTCCACCTGGCAGTCTCCCATTGGTCGACCAAATACTTCGGCCACATCAGAGACCTTGGCCCTGCGATGGGGGATTCTCATAAATACCTTCTCACTTGAGAGGGTCAAGTATTGAAATCATTCTAACTCATACCTAAACACTTGTATTTACTCTATCTCTAGTCCAAAACTTACTTTGGCATCGGAGTACCTTGCAGGTACACCCTTTTCCTCTCCTACAACCACTGTTGCTTCCCTATATTGAAGGCCACGATGATTCATTCTGATCACACCAGATCACACTACGCATGATGAAAGGGGTATTAGCTTTTGTATACTCTCTAAAGGTCACTTCCATGATTTTTGTATAACCATCATCGTTCTATAACTCTCACCAGGTACATAAACCACCCTTCATGTGGAAAGAACCTTCATAAAAACACTCATAACTCTCTACACCTTGCTCCCTTAAAAAATCCATCATCAAACTTGTTCTACTCACACTCCAAAATAGTGCCTTTTTCTTTCCACCCTTACAATACAAAAAGAAACATTATTATTCACTACTAAATTCAACAGCAAAAAATGAAAAAAAATAAGAGAGAGAGAGAGAGAGAGAGAGAGAGAGAGAGAGAGAGAGAGAGAGAGAGAGAGAGAGAGAGAACCCATCACAACTTCACAAACACAAGATAAAAAAAACATTGGCTTCATTCTTGGAAGTTCAGAAGAGCTCACCAAATACAATAACCACTCATGTTTCGTATAACCTCCATCAACCTCCATTGTGTATTCCTCCTACTCCCGAGTGAATCCCATAAATCCATGCCAAGTGAAGCAGGAAGCGATGATTAAAAGAGTGCGAGAAGTTGATTCAGTCGATGCTTGTGTGTCTTTACTCAGGTCAGTTCGTCATTGAGGATGACAACATCACCTTACAAATTTAACAACAACTCACCAACGATGCTTATCCTCCATAACTCAAGCAACCGTGTCGTTCCTCTCTGCTCCGTCTAACACCACTTACCGACGAGTTTCTCTACTTCTAATCATCTAAAAGTAACAACATCTCAGGAATCACTCAGCCTTCCATGCGTTTTGGTGTTGGTGCTAATAGAAGTAGTTTTTAGCTTTATCCTCACTTAAACAGGTTTACAACCCGGTTATGCAAACTCGTTCTGCATCGACAATGTCAATAGTAGTAGCATAGTACATTTATCTATTATTATTGTTGTGTTTTCGCTACATGGACTTTGCTGATACAATTTCAATGCATAGCTATGTTTGGATTCAGATTTGAACCCGTCCGATTATGAAGGTGACATCGATTAATCTGAAACCCAGGAATTGGTTTGCTTGCTCACTCGAAAGATAACCGACAAGGAACCATTGCTGAAAGCATCTCACCCTAACCTTCATCCACCTTGCATTCGTTCACCACCCCAAAAGCATCTTCTTCCTCAAATAAGCAGAAGCCAAAACCTACTCCAAAAGCTTCTACATGCACTTATGGTATTGATCTTCCTCCCTCCTCTGATGATGAATCCGAAGAGGAGTTTGAGCAAAAGCTTAGATCTGATGTAAAGCCACTTGAGGTGTCTATTGTAACAGCCCAATTTTCATTAGTTAATTATTTATGTTACTTAATTGATTTATTGAAATTATTGGATGATTATTTAAAGGAATTGGTAGATATTTGGAGAGAAGAAAATATAATGGAAAGAAAAGAAATAGAAGAGAAAGGGATATAAGAGAAAGTGAAAAGAAAAGAGTAGAGGAAGAAGAGAAAAGAGAAGGAAAATAGAGGAGAAGCTTGGATTCTTCAAGAGCAACTTCTAGCTTCCGATTTAATCAAGGTAAGGGTGTGAAATGTTGTTATCTTACCAATGTATATGATTATGTATGTGTGTGTTTGGATTTGTTTGGATGTTTTCATCTTTTTCCATTCTAGGGCAGAAATGGATTTAATCGATAGAGTCGATGTTTGAACGATTAAAATCTGGAATAAATTGCGTAGTTTAGTCGGGTAATGTCTAGCCATGATTATTGGTTTTTCGTTTGATTGAATTTGGTTGAATTTGTGAGTTTTGACATTTTTGGGCAATTGGAGGTTAAGATTTTGGATGAAAATTGGAAGTCGTAGAATTTGCGTTTTATGATTCTAAATTGTTACTATATGATTGGTAATGATGAGTAGGTATTTAATCTGGAGAAAATAATTAAATCGGTCGGGTTTTGGGGGTTTTGGGCACAAACCCGTAGCTTATTTTTCCAAATTTTTCAGGTGTTAACCGGTTAACACTATGGGTTAACCGATTAACGGTATAAAAATGGCCTAAAAACTGAGTTCTTTGAGGCGTTAACCGGTTAACCATATCCGTTAACCCGTTAACGCTGTAAGTGTGAGAAAAAAAATATTATTTTTCAAAACTTTGAAAATTCATAACTTCTTCACCGTTTATCGGATTTTGTCGTTCTTTATATCAAACTGAAGCTAATAATATATTCTATAACTTGGTGGAAAGAAATATTATTTTTAGCTGACTTTTAGCTGATTTTATCGATTAATCAAGATTAATTATTTTAAGTAAGTGAAGCTTAAATAATTAGAGCGTTCGGTTGTCGTTTGGCATGATGATGTGAATGCATAATAATTTCTATGCGATTGTATGTGAAGAATGCATGAGAACATATTGTGAATATGTGTACATTGCTTGATAAATGTGGTCTTTTGACAAATATATGCATTGTTTAAATTGATTAAAAATGCATGATGATTTATGATGAGGTTTGTTGCCGTTTGGCACGATATTGTGAACAATGCATGAGAACATATTATGAATATATGTGCATTGATTGAAAATGTGGTGATGACATTGAATTGTGAATGCATATTGATTGTATGCAATATTGTGAATAATGCATGGAAACATATTGTGAATATGTGTGCATTGCTTGATAATTGTGATGATGTTGAAAGTATGAATACTTTGATATGATGTGTGAGTGTGCAATCATGTTATAATTCTTGTGTGATAAATTATTAAGTATGCATGGGATTAAGATGTGAGAACGGTCTTAAGTGCATATGATTGTTGATTGCATACGCATCATTTAGTCAAGAGGCAATGCTTGCTAGTTACATGGAGACTAGTGACTTGTCCCAAACCTAGAAGGGTGGGTTTGAAAGCTTAGGGAATGGGCTTTTGTTGTTATCGATCTAGGGAACGGACCCGGTTTAAATGTAAAAACCGAAAAATGATAACAAGTGTTGGTACCACATGGCATTGAGTTGCATTGAATCACATAGCATATATCATTGTTATATGGAAGTATGCAGGTGTATGAATTGTTGAATGAGAGTTGTGATTGGATGAATAAGCATAATGGTAAATGTTTATGTGGAATGATGTGAATTGTAGATATATGCATGATAAATATGCTAGGTGTTATAGATATGTATGTGTATATATATACTACGTGATGAATTATGGTGAAGGAACATGAATGTGTATGTTTGCGTGTAATGATGTAAATTGTGCATATGTACATTACGATGTATATGAGTGAATTATGATAAAATGTGGTGAGATCGTAATGTATGCATATTTTTATGTTAATGTACATATATGATTGTTGTATGAAGTTATGCATATGTGTATGTACATGACTTGTGTAATTGGGAATGATGAATATGTGATTGTTGTATGAAAATGAGCATATGTGCGTGAATTATTGGATTGAGAATTTTGGAGATAGGTATGATGAAATATGCTTGATGATTATCCATATTGGTTTATATAAACATTGTGAGGTATATGTTGTTAATAATAAATTGTGGTGAGAAAAATGTGGAATATGTGTATTATATGCATTGATTATTATGATAATATTTCTCACCCTTCTGCTGGAATAATGTCCTATCTGACATCATGCAGGTATCGAGAATAGAGCTGCTCGTAGTTGCATGGTCGTTATTGGTGTAGCCATTTAGTAATTTAGTTATATTGGGTCGAGTCATGCTCTGGTCATGTAACACTGGGATCGTTTGGTTTATATTTTAGAGATACTTTATGTATTTTATGTTATGTTTTTATATTCATTAGAATATTATGATGTTGGCCTTGGTGCCTAAGTAATGTTGAAGTATGTGATGAATCTGAATATTTTGTTAAGAGAATTATGTTATAAAATGAATCTGCTGCTACATGCAAAGTGAAATTGTGAGAAGCATGATTATTTATTGAAGTGTTAGTGAGCATGACAGGTGGTTTTTGATGTTTGAAAGTTATGTGTGACGCTCTTTTGTAAATGCATGATTATTTACTCTGATTATTCATATATTTTCCGTGGGGTTTAGAAGGGTGTTACATCTATTACTGAAAAGGAGTTGGAAAAAAAGTGTGAAAAGAAAGATATTTTAGCTGCCCATCAGGATGAGCAGCGTCTACTTGGGGAAAAGAACTTTTGAAGAATGCATCGGTGAAGATATCTTATGGGATGCGATATGATTTAGTTGGGTTGAATAGAATGGGCTTGTCAACACTTTTGAAGCTTCTAGCTATATGTTGGGAGATTATTTTGCATGATGAGGCATTTCACCCGTAGTTAGCCGAACTACGATTGCTCTGACTTCCTATACAGGATATGTAGGCATTGGATTGTGAGACCCTGGCGAGCTACATTTTTCTTTTTCATTTTTAGTTTACCCATCTTTTCACTTTTAGAAAATAACTTTGCAAATAACACAAATAAGATAAGAGGTTTCTATAGAGTACTATAGATACTTAGGGTGCTAGTACCTTCCCTTAGTATAACCAACCCCTGAATCTTAGATTCTCTTTTGCTTTGTTTTTTATTGCATACTTATGAGTTTATTCGTTCTTTTTCCCTTCCTTTGGATAAATTAAAGATCAATGGTGAATTATGATTTGTGAAGCCTAACTAACTCAATAGTTACGGTCTCCAATTCTCACCACGACAGAAATGACGACTTCACCGGGGAATTCACTCCCCTAAGAGGGTTAATCCTAACTTGTTTATTTGTGTTATTTATATGTTGTATATATTTGTTTGATTTTATATTTGTATATATTTGTTTATGCTCGGGTTTTCTGTTTTTCAGGGTGACCCTTGTATGGTGAGATATGTCCTATAACTGGACTTGAGAGCTCTTATGTTTAGGAAGGGTGGTATAGTCAAGAAGGCTTTGAGGGACGAATTCTGAAAAAGTTAACTTGAGATCCCCTGTTCAGTGGAGGCCCTCTTGAGGGTAGTATTTGTTGAACAAGTAATCGTGAATGCATTACTACTTTCGACCTAGGAGCCCGTGAAACTGAGGATCTTAGTTACCTCTTACCTCACTTGACCTTTTTAGGATGTAGTACGGTGACTATGAGGGTGTAAACTCAAAGCAGTTGATACGCGATACTTCACTCAAATGAGACTCTCTTGAGAATATTATTGATTTCCAAGTAATTGGTGTGTCGATAATATCCGAAAGATGGGTCGATGACTTTGGGAACCTCTTAGAACCTTGTTCTGCAGGTACAAAAACCCATAGTACATACCTATGGGATGGTTAGACCATGGCTCCAAGATCGTGACGTCAAACCCTAAACTTCTCATGTTTGTATATATGCCTATATGTGTATATGTGTGTATGTACATTCATCCATCCATGCATTCACTTTCTAACCTTTTTCAAGGAACTTAGAATTATCTTGCAAACATCATACGTTTCACCATGGATTTTAAAAATTGTAATCCTTCAAAAAATTTAAAGAAATGAGATTTTCAGTTATTTGTTTTATGATATTTGAGATATAACTTTTGAGTTCCTTGAAATTCATTTTGCATTTGCACAACATGCATCATATGGCATTGCATTCATCATTTGCATACATGTATTTTCCCTAAACAAAAACTCATTCGTCCTGCTGTATTTGTTTAGATGATTTATTGGAATTCATACCAAGCTTGAAGTAGTTACTGAAGAACAATGGAGAGGACATATAATGTTGATCCCATGTCAGGCTTTAGAATGATGACTAACCCGATGTACGGTCTTCCTCCTGACGGTAATGCTCCACAAGTGGATGTTCTTACTCGATCTCAGCTTGTACAAGATAGCCTGGTTGTTTAAGTTGATTCCTAATTTCTGAGGTATATGCTAAATCCTCAGAATGTCCACCCTGTGACAAAGATAGACGATCCTAGAGTTGCAGCAATTGAGGAAGGAGTTCGTGATCTCAAGGAACAATTGAAGATGATGAAAGGACTCAATGCACTTAGTCTTAAGGCTCATGACTTGTGTCTGGTTCCGGGCATGATTATTCCCCTGAAGTTTAAAATGTGTCTTTGAAATATACAAGGGTGTTAGTTGTCCAAGGTACCATTTGACGATGTTCTGTCGAAAGATGACCGCTTATATAGACAATGACAAGATGATGATTCACTACTTTCAAGGAAGTTTATGTGGGGCATCCTTGATGTGGTATATGAAACTACAAAGGAACCACATTCACTCTTGGGGAGACCTAGCTGACGCTTTTGTGAAGCAGTACAATTACAATATATACATGGCTCCAGACAACGATCAATTGATGAACATGAGTCAAAAGGACAAC
The DNA here is from genome assembly GCA_963859935.3 of Lathyrus sativus. NCBI lineage: Eukaryota > Viridiplantae > Streptophyta > Magnoliopsida > Fabales > Fabaceae > Lathyrus > Lathyrus sativus. Next base: position 615,399,038 of record OZ012738.1, on the reverse strand, counting down.
GAATCCTTTAGGGAGTACGCATAATGGTGGAAGGAATTGGAAGCCCAAGTTCACCCACCACTCCAAGAGAAAGAATTGTCCAAGATGTTTCTAAAAATGATGTCAGGATGGTATGCGTTGTGCCATTAGAGTTCTCCAAAATTGTGGAGGTCAGAGTAACCATTGAGGATGCATTCAAAAATGGAAGAATCCAAGATGACTCGAATAGCTAAGCTAGTGAAGATAAATATGTTAGTGATTCCCAAGAGGAAGGAAATGTTGAAGTTGATGCAATTTGGGATTCTCCACAGATCCTACAAGCTCCAGTTTCGGTGCCTTATCACTAATATCAGTATGCAACGCCTGTTCAGTGCCAGCAACCACTACTTTGTGAACTTTCGTACCAGCAACGAGGATTAGTTCCTCAGGATGAATGTCAGAATCGACAAGCTTGAAATTCAAATTATCAGAACCAGCGCCAGAATCAACAGAGACCTTTGAATAGTCCATAAAGAGAAACTCGCCAGTTTGATCCAACCCCAATAACTTACAGTCAATGCTGGTCTTATTTTTCCCAAAACTCGATAACAACACCCAGAAAGATCAGAACCATGAAATCTCACCCTCATTGGTATAATCCAAATACCAGCTGTGAGTTTCATGATAGAGCAGTGAGGCATCCTATTGAAGAGTTCAAGGTTTTCTAAGAAAGGGTTCAAGAGATGATCGACGATGAAGTGTTAACCTTTAAGGAGGAAGCCCATTTGTGAATGAAACGTCTTTATGTTGATGGATATGAAGACTCGAGAGAATCCTTTCCAAGCCGGTTAAATAGAGATGAGAGCTCATTCCCAAGATCATCAGGTTGTTTGTTTGTTTGCTTGCATTTGTTGCTATTCCTTTGATTATTAAAAGTATGATTTGCATGTAAGAACTTGTTTATTTTGAATGATTAATGCAATGAATATGTTTATTTTTAAGTAATCCATTTGTATTCACTCATTAAAATGCTTTTTCTGCTTTATAATGCCAATGTCACCCCAATCTCTTGCCTAGGCGGAGAATTGGAGGGAGGATGACGAAATTGAAAACGCAAAATTTCTGGTTGTATGCTTTTGAATAAAACCCTGCCGATGATGTAAGAAATTGTTTTATATCCCCAAACACTGGAGATATAAGGAAGATAATCCCTTGTTAACCCCTTTGAGTCTTGAAGTAGGAGTTTTCTTTTTCAAATCGGAAAAACCCTCAATCTTAACCTAGGACAGGGTGGTCTTCAATCAAGTTGATCGAGCGCCCAGACTTTCAAAAAAGAGGAGTGAACATCTGAGGATCCATTTCACCATACCCTCACATATTAAAAGGCTAGGAGTCAGATTCACAATGATTATCCCTCAACTAGCTACGGAATGAGGCGGTCACAGTCCTTTTAAAAAGTCAAAGCGACTTAAGGATCACACGATTTTGTTCATAAATCAAGAAATGAAAAATAAAAAAGATAGCTAATTCAAAACCTATAACGGAGACTTAGGAAAAATTGGGGCATCCCGCTGGACTTCAAGGTCAAATCCAAAAAACTCAGTCCAGGCAAAAGTTAGGGAATAAAAAATGCGAAAAGCGAAAACAAAAGATTACAACGAAAAATCCTCAATAAATAAAAAATTCATTTGATCAGACACCAAAAGCAAAATGGAAATTGACTGTCGTGTCAAAAGCCTCAGCGGTTTCTCAATCATATTAAAAATCCTCTTGAGAGGTGAGTGCTCGCGTCAAGTTAGATGAACGTAGGACCGAAGAACATCACGAAGAAGGGGTGGGTACAAGTAAACTTTGAGCTTTATATCCCTTATTTCATAAACCGTGAACCAGGCCACGTTATAGCCCTCAAAAGACCTAATTGAAATAGGGTTCATTTCGAAAGCATACTCGTCGAGATGACGTTCATGACTCCTATGAGCTATGCTCAAAATTTGTGTTGGCTTTGCAAAAAAATTAATGTCATATCCTAACTAGTGATTTGGTCACAAGTTATTGCAATATCTTTTCAATAAAAACTTCAAGACAAATATGTGTGGTTGCATTAGCAGTCTTAGAATTAACATTTTTCTACTTGTTAACATTGCTTGGTATCATAGAAGCTTGCATATGAACATCAATGATGAGTTCAATCTTTTAAGACCTGAAACTCTAATCATTTCAAAAAAAGGATGATCATATCTACGGGCATGTTGCCTGAAGATTTCGCTAAGCAAAGGCAATTTGTTTCCCAGTTATTGCTCTCACAGTCCGACCATCCCTAAAGAGTAATTTTGAAGACTCACAGAATGCAGTCAGTATGGGGCATTTACGTCGAGATTTGATAAATATCTCCAAGAGTTTGAAGAAATTGGAGCATTTTGAATGCCAAGTCTTTCTGTAAAATCCTCTTGTGATGATTTCTTCTAATGAAACATGCAATCTGGCTAAAGCTCATTCACAAGAACTTTAGATCACTTGTGATGACCACCACGTAATTCATCAATGCATAACCATTTTATTCTTATAGAACCCTTTACCCATGTCCCCAGTAAGTCTCTACTTCAAGTGGTCATGGAAATTATCCGGTGGGTCTCTACTTCAAGCAGTTATGGCATGTTTGATGCAGTATTTCCCTAGTTTGTGGCCTAAGAACCCTTAGTGAATTTTCTTAGTTTCAACCTTCCCCGATGAAGTGAATGTTTATTTCATTCCTCATAAAGTCTCAACTCTAACACCTACAGCTATGAATTTGATGTGAGCTTCCCCAATGAAGTGAATATTTATTTTATCCTCTGTGAGGCCCCAACTATGGCATCTCTAGTTACAACTCTCATTCAAACTACTTCAGTTTGCAGTGGATATTTATTTTATCCCCTATGAAGTTTCTTCAATCATGGGTGATCCTTCCCTAGTGGATCTTTGTCTTCCTCAGGAAACTAGATTCATTGTGACAATCCTCTAAGTGAAGTCACAATGCTATATCCCTAAGAGGAGTACTCTCTTTACCCCGAGTGAAGTACTTTCTCCTCCCAAGGGATTTGAATCCTTGAAGCAAGATTTGTTTCCATATGTGGTCTCCCATTCATCCCCAATAATGTTTCCATCTTGTGGAGATTGACTGACTATCTGTGTCGAGATGTTTATTTCATCTCCAATTTACTTCTCTTTGTTTGTTTTGTCAGCATAAGCATAACATGATATACATTCATACAGATATACATGGTACATGTGCATTTTACCATCTCTGATATTTATTTCATTTATTCATTTTGGCTATGTTTGTCCCCAAGTGACTTGATTTGTCTTCTTTCCCCAACAGAGTCGTTAGCCTTAAGCAGAAAATGTACATCCTTTCTAATTCCCCACCGAGTTTGATCCCCGTGGAAGATTTTTTGCTTTAGTTATCTTTTTCCATTTTTGGATAAGATAAACCCTCAGTTGAGATCATTCCTCAATGGGTAGATTCTTGTTTGACCGTTAACATTAGGCAGTTCAATTAGTATAAAATAAATGTTTACATGAGTAATAAAATATTTATGATACCTCTCCATCACACACGTAAACTGCAATGTGGTGTACAAATAGAGGAAGTAGTGAATGTTCTTCGGGGTCTCCAAGAAAACTAGTAGGTATTGCATCATCAAATTCGGATGTTCAATGTGGATGGTCTGCATGTACATCAACATGAACGAGAGTATAAGGTGTTTTGTCATGAGTCGGATATACATAACCCTGACAAGATGATCTCTTAATAGTGCATGACAATTTTCCAACTGTGGGTCGCAAAAGCCTTTCTTTATCTTTGTATGCTGAAGCATGTTAGGCCACTCGACCATGTACGAATCTCTTTCGTTTCTCGGCCATATTTTTATAAAATTAAAAAATAATCTATCAGCAAACAGAGTTAAAAATATAATGAATAATAGAAAATTATGAATTTTTTTTATCTGTACCAAGGTTCCACATTTTAAATTCCTGACCAAAATGAACCAAAGCAGAATAAACTCTTGAATGCACTGTAACCTCAAGTGACTCAAATTGACACAAAATATTATTAAGAACAAATAAATAATACATTTTTGTTAAATGTATCCTAATATAGCATAGCTTTAACTTATTAATGAATTGCATGTATCAATAATAAATAAAAAAAAGTAGAAAGGACATGACAAACTTACCAAATGTGAGAATTATTTGTGCTTAGCTTTAATGGAGTCTGAAGAAGATCCCTCTTTGACCTTATTTAAGTTTTAAAGAAGACAAATGATCTTACCGGGATAAGAAAAATCTTCATTGGCCAACAACATGTCGTGGACTCCAACTCCAGGTGAGGAAAACGGGGGGGGGGGGGGGGGGGGGGTATCTTCAAGGCACTCTGATGCTAAAGTAAGTATAGAGTGAATAAAGGAAAATACATAAGTGAGAAGTGGAATTGAATTGAATACCTGACCCTCTATTAGAAATGGGTATTTATAGAGCCCACGTCGTTGGGCCAATGGTCTCCATTATGTGCAAAGTAATCAGGCCCATAATGGATGACTGCCAGGATTTATACGTGGAAGTACGAATGAGTAGATCGTATTCATCATTCTGGGTCAACTACCCTGCATTCCCTCGAATGGAAGACGTGCCTGTTATGAAGGGCATAATGTTTCCGCGAGGTGAGTGGGATCATCTGGCCATGTGTCCTCGGGTGAGGAGCACGTGGGGAATGTGCTCTCCAACGACTAAGAGGGATTCAGCCTTTGTGTTGGGCCTTCTTCAACGTAAAGCTGGACTGGGTTGTGCCCGACCGTGGGCCAGCCCCAAGCCCAGTTCAGAACATGAGCCCCCCAAGTCGTTGCTCCAAGGTGGATGAGTAATGACTTAAAGTCAGTTTTCATGTCGAAGAGGGACAAAGGAAATCTGCGCGAGGAAAGCATTTATTCAAGTTCGTGGCTGCGAGCTCGCAGAGCTATGCTTGCATAGAAGCGTGGAAGTTACCCCTCGTGCTCGACAGTGCGAGCCTCTTAAAAGCTTGTCATTGAGTTTTTGCCCGCAAGGATGCTAAGCACTCGCGTGCGCTCGATGACATGACCCGCAGTTCGAGTTTATTGTCGAGGCCAGGTTCTCGTGAAGACACCAAAGTTTTTGTCTATGCCCGACAATGTAGCTTGTTTTCAGCCTTTCTTCGAGGACATGTTCGTGAGGGAATGCGAAAGGTTAAACCTCGTGCTCGACGTCTTGGGATTCGGGATGTTGAGTGGACTTGAAGAGATAAATGTGTCATCTCCTCGAGCCACGTGCTAGGAGTTGAAGAGGCAGACATGTCGTCTCTTCGGGCCACATGATGGGATTCAAAAGGACATACATGATGTCTTCTCAAGCCACGCGTCAAAAGCATTAAATGCCTATGACGGCCTATGAGTAGGGGCACTCGAGAGCCTATGCGACGATACACTATCCCATGCTAGGATTATAAGTATGGAGAAGTGGGGCTCATTTGCTCATTTCGCTCTCACTCTTCTCATCAACATTCTCTTTGTTCTCAGAACGCTTATTCGTCGTCGCCGCCGCTACGTCAAGCTTTCTCCAAATCATCTTCAACTATATTCTACACCAACTAAGCATTCTTATCTTATCTTTGATTCGCCTATAGTTTAGAACGTAGGTTTGTATGTTGGGCTCTGGCGGGTGCTGGTGCTTAGTGGTGGCTTGGACAATTCGAAACACTGGCGGTAGGAGAGCCTTGCTCTTAGAAATGCTGGGGTTTGAGTGGAAAGTCACTCATGCACCGCCGCAAAGGTGGCGAGAGTGATCTCCTTACGACGTTCATAAGTGAAGAAAGGAAATCTGCGCTCATGTCGAAGAGGGACAAAGGAAATCTGCGCGAGGAGAGCATTTATTCAAGTTCGTGGCTGCGAGCTCGCAGAGCTATGCTTGCATAGAAGCGTGGAAGTTACCCCTCGTGCTCGACAGTGCGAGCCTCTTAAAAGCTTGTCATCGAGTTTTTACCCGCGAGGATGCTAAGCACTCGCGTGCGCTCGATGACATGACCCCCAGTTCGAGTTTATTGTCGAGGCCAGGTGCTCGTGACGACACCAAAGTTTTTGTCTATGCCCGACAATGTAGCTTGTTTTCAGCCTTTCTTCGAGGACATGTTCGCGAGGGAATGCGAAAGGTTAAACCTCGTGCTCGACGTCTTGGGATTCGGGATGTTGAGTGGACTTGAAGAGACAAATGTGTCATCTCCTCGAGCCACGTGCTAGGAGTTGAAGAGGCAGACATGTCGTCTCTTCGGGCCACGTGATGGGATTCAAAAGGACATACATGATGTCTTCTCAAGCCACGCGTCAAAAGCATTAAATGCCTATGACGGCCTATGAGTAGGGGCACTCGAGAGCCTATGCGACGATACACTATCCCATGCTAGGATTATAAGTATGGAGAAGTGGGGCTCATTTGCTCATTTCGCTCTCACTCTTCTCATCAACATTCTCTTTGTTCTCAGAGCGCTTATTCGTTGTCGCCGCCGCTACGTCAACCTTTCTCCAAATCATCTTCAACTATATTCTACACCAACTAAGCATTCTTATCTTATCTTTGATTCTCCTATAGTTTAGAATGTAGGTTTGTATGTTGGGCTCTGGCGGGTGCTGGTGCTTAGTGGTGGCTTGGACAATTCGAAACACTGGCGGTAGGAGAGCCTTGCTCTTAGAAATGCTGGGGTTTGAGTGGAAAGTCACTCATGCACCGCCGCCAAGGTGGCGAGAGTGATCTCCTTACGACGTTCATAAGTGAAGAAAGGAAATCTGCGCTCATGTCGAAGAGGGACAAAGGAAATCTGCCCGAGGAGAGCATTTATTCAAGTTCGTGGCTGCGAGCTCGCAGAGCTATGCTTGCATAGAAGCGTGGAAGTTACCCCTCGTGCTCGACAGTGCGAGCCTCTTAAAATCTTATCATCGAGTTTTTGCCCGCGAGGATGCTAAGCACTCGCGTGCGCTCGATGACATGACCCCCAGTTCGAGTTTATTGTCGAGGCCAGGTGCTCGTGAAGACACCAAAGTTTTTGTCTATGCCCGACAATGTAGCTTGTTTTCAGCCTTTCTTCGAGGACATGTTCGCGAGGGAATGCGAAAGGTTAAACCTCGTGCTCGACGTCTTGGGATTCGGGATGTTGAGTGGACTTGAAGAGACAAATGTGTCATCTCCTCGAGCCACATGCTAGGAGTTGAAGAGGCAGGCATGTCGTCTCTTCGGGCCACATGATGGGATTCAAAAGAACATACATGATGTCTTCTCAAGCCACGCGTCAAAAGCATTAAATGCCTATGACGACCTATGAGTAGGGGCACTCGAGAGCCTATACGACGATACACTATCCCATGCTAGGATTATAAGTATGGAGAAGTGGGGCTCATTTGCTCATTTCGCTCTCACTCTTCTCATCAACATTCTCTTTGTTCTCAGAGCGCTTATTCGTCGTCGCCGCCGCTACGTCAAGCTTTCTCCAAATCATCTTCAACTATATTCTACACCAACTAAGCATTCTTATCTTATCTTTGATTCACCTATAGTTTAGAACGTAGGTTTGTATGTTGGGCTCTGGCGGGTGCTGGTGCTTAGTGGTGGCTTGGACAATTCGAAACACTGGCGGTAGGAGAGCCTTGCTCTTAGAAATGCTGGGGTTTGAGTGGAAAGTCACTCATGCACCACCGCCAAGGTGGCGAGAGTGATCTCCTTACGACGTTCATAAGTTTCCCTTGAAGTTCTTGCACCGATGAGGATCATCCTCACGGCATTCACGAGTTTGTGGTGATTGTCGCTGTATTTTTGATGGATCCTTGCATCGAGAAGGGTCCTCCTCGTGAGGACTCATATTTGTGTTGAATCCTCTTGTCGAGGAGAATCCTTATCAGGGTATTGTCGACTAGGGTTACCCTCAGGGAGAAGAATCCCCCGACTTCCTCGCTCACCATTGAGTAAGGCTTTGGTCGAGGGTTGCATGCTCGTGCTTACCTTCACCATTTCACTTGATTTGTAGTTGAAGGGTGAATTTGATTTGATCGTCGAATTCACTATTTTTCTCCGCGTTTCAGGTTTGAATGGTTTGCAGCTCATAATAGCACAAAATGGTCGACTCCATCACTGATAACGATGTGGTCTGGGTCGGGCTGGAGCCTTGAGGATAGCCTCGCGCTTTGTTGATTTTCCCGAGAGCGCATTCACCCCTTTGGATGAGACTGGGGATGTCGAGGGAGCAGAAGAGGAATGGTCGGTCTATAAACCTGCCCCGGAAGTGCGAATCTGCTCGGCTTTCGCAAAGAACCACTTCTCTATATATGAGTTCGTGTTTAAGGAATTGGGCCCCCGACTTCCATTTAGTGGCCTACAAGTGGGGTTTTTTTTCCCGGCTAGAGTTGGCACCCTCACAGCTGTACGCGAACGCAATTGCCTTCATTCGGGTTTTCAAGATCGTGTGTGACTATCTCGAGATCGGGGGTACCCTTCCGCTGTTCTTCCGCTGCATTCACCTCCAACAACAGTTCACAAACGGGAAACACAACTGGATGTCTCTGAAGCAGTTGAAGAAACTGTTCAGAGCATTCTCTAACTCTGTTCATATTTTTAAAGACCGGTACTATGTAATCAAACTCGTGTCCCCGAGGGCCATCGCATCTGTGTTTGATCTCGTGTCAAAGTTCGAGATGGATGGAAGTGTGTGTCTCGACAAGGATGGGAACATTGTGATGAAGTTGTCTCCAAAGTTCCCCCTTCACTGGACAGACGCTCACTTCAAGTGTGGCACCGACCATTATATTATAAAACCTCACGAGCTAGATGTCGACGATCAGCGTGGCTATGACAAGCTTGTGAAGTTTGTGGACGACTTTGTCCCAACATAGTGGCGGACCAGAGACAGGAAGGTTGTCCTCAACGAGCGGGGTTACACTATATTAGAGCCCCGATACATTAATACCAGGGAGCTCCTTGAGTGTAGAACCTCCAAGAGGCTAAGCTGCTCTTAGGTAGTTGTTTTTCTTCTAACTTGTACGCTTATTGTTTCTCAGCATATTGATCTTTATTTGTTTTTTATCGTAGGAAACATATCGAGCCTCCAGGAGCGCGTGCCTAAATAGCTACAAAATATGGGAAAAATAGCTCCAAGAACAGGCTCGCTAATCTCCATACTCAGTTGAGGGTCGACTCTGACCCCGACTCTACTTCTTCCGCGAGTGGCGACCAGTCTGCTCTCTCTCTCTCTCTCTCTCTCTCTCTCTCTCTTCTCTCTCTCTCTCTCTCTCTCTCTCTCTCCTATCTCTTTCCCCTCTCTTTATGCCTCTCTCTCTCTCTCTCCTATCTCTTTCCCTCTCTTTATGCCTCTCTCTCTCTGTCTCTCTCTCTCTCTCTCTCTCTCTCTCTCTCTCTTCTCTCGTCTCTCTCATCTCTCTCTCTCTCTCTCTCTCTCTCTCTCTCTCTCTCTCATCTCTCTCTCTCTCTCTCTCTCTCTCTCTCTCTCTCTCTCTCTCTCTCTCTCTCTCTCTCTCTCTCTCTCTCTTCTCTATCTCTCTCTCTCTCTCTCACTCACACACACACACACACACACACACACACACACACTCACTATCCAAATTCTAATTTTCTTCATCATCCTTCACTAATCTTATGGTTCAATGTTCCAACATGATATTATATTTATAAAGATGTAATATTAAAATAGACTTAAATTATCACATAACGGTTCATATCTCTGAAACTTCATAACGGTTCACATGTCTCACACTTCATATTTAAAAGGACGAAATTGTTTTACGACCACATGACGATTCATTTCCTAATTAAATTAAAAGATCAAGAAAGTAGTTTTATCAATACAATACTAGAGGTGACAATGAAATCCATTTAGATAATATCCATCAAATCCATCCAATCCATCCATAAGACAAAAAATAATTTAATGGGTTTGATCCAATCCATCCACTAACTCATATGGATGGATTCAATCCATCAATCTCATTTTATAAATCCATTGGATATTATGTTATCACTTATTAAATTAATTAAATAAACTATTTTTATAAAAAAATATTAAACATTTCAATTAAATAATTTTTCTTTATTCTAAACACAAAAAACAAAAACCCTACGGATAGAAACTTTCTTCTTCTCCAAATTTCTCTCCAAACCAAGAACCCTAATTTCGTCCCCAAATTTATTCTTCTCCAAATTTCTGTCTAAACCAAGAACCCTAATTTCGTCCCCAAATTTCTTCTTCTCCAAATTTCTTCTTCCCTCAATTTCTTCTTAATATCAAGCGCTAGTAATTCATCTCAATGTTTCGGTGCTTCAATCGCCATTCATCTCAACAATTGGGTGCTACAATTGCAATTCATCTCAACGTTTCAGTGCTACAATATCCGAAATTCAAATCAGCTATGGCATCTTACTCGACATTCGACAATATTTTTGTATTCTGTTATATGAATTATGTTCTGTTATATGAATTAGTGTTCACCCATTTTCTCCAGTTCTAACTATTCCATTGTAACCAATTTTAAGGTAGAAATATGGTTCCAAGTGTTATTTTGATTTCAAGTGTTATTGATTGATTATACTTGGTTATAAAACTGCAAATACATATATACTTACTTGGTTTCAAACGAATTTCTAGAAGAAACCATGTATCTTGCCATTGATGGAAACAGAAAGATAAGTAGACTGAATAATCATGTGGATCCAACTACATAGTTTGTTGCAAAATCCAAATCTACTAAGGACCTATAAAATAAACTTCCAGTTTAAAGCATCAAATCCCTTAGATATGTCTATTTTAAGGGAAACATTTACACCAAAGCATTTTCTATTAAGGATATTAATGGCCTCAGAAGTTAGGCAAATACAGTCCTTTATGTTTCTGCTCCTAATGAGAAGAATGTTTGTGATGCAGTCACCCAATTTTTCAAGACTTGATATACTTCCCCAACTTTAATGTTAGTATAGTTATCCTGATCCCTAAGATCAAAGATGCCCATACCATAGAGATGTTTAGACCAATGGCCCTTTCTAACTTCAAATATAAGATGATCTCAAAAATGTTGGTTGATAAGCTTGCTTCCATCATGCATATCCTGATTCCTAAGGAGCAAATATGTTTTATTCATGCCAGGAACATTACATATTGCACTTGCTTAGCTTCAAAGGTAATTAATGTGTTTGATAACAAAAAAAGAGAGGGAAATTTGGCTCTTAAGGTGGACATTGCCAAAACATTTGATACCATTAGTTGGGGATTTATGTTGAAGGTCATGTACAGGTTTTGTTTTCTGCTAACAAATTTTGTGATTAGATTAGAATAATATTATCCTCAGCTTGCCTCTCAAATGATTTCAATGGAGTGCGACATGGATAGTTTAAGTGCACTAGAGGAGTGAGACAAGTTGGCCCTTTGTCCGCCATCCTTTTCTGTTTGGCAGAAGATGTGCTAAGTAGAAGAAGTATTGTCAAGTTAGTCTCTGATGAATGTCTTGAGCTAATCAAGTCTTCATAAAACAAGTATGTTCCCTCACACGTCTTGTATGCAGATGATATTCTGACTTTCTACTCTGGAAAGATGTCTAACACCAATAGACATTGATCAGTGCATCTTTATGCACATTCTCCTATATTTTTACTTAGGCATTTATTTACTTTATTTTGATTATTCTTATATTTTATTATGTTTTTATATTTTATTTTATTTTTGGTTTAATTTGATTTTCGCACTTTATTTTTCAGCTTTAGCAGTCTGCGCGGAAACGATCATAACTGGAGTTCCGGGAATCCGTTTGAGGCGTTCTGAAAATCGCCGGAAAGCTAAGAGAGAGAGCTACGACTTTTGTGTTGGAGTCAAAGTCAGATTCGGAGCATATTTTCCTAGAATATTCGTTGAAGTTACAACATTAGGAATTTGTTTTAGTTTTGGATCATGTTTTGGGTCTGAGTTATATTTTCGACCCAGTTGGGTTTTGAACCGGATCCATTGTTTTTCTTTTTAGGGGAAACCTTGTTTTACTGTTAATTATATACTATTCATGGAAAAAATGGAGAGAGGTTTGAGAAGAACTCATGGAAAACTAATATCTCCGGGCAAATCCTGCTGTGTACAGTTTCAACACTTTGAGGTTATTATAATATCAATTTAAATCTGATTCCTTTCAATCCTTTTATATGAAGTCATTTGCTTAATTTGATTACAATTGTTTGTTTAATTCAATTGTTGTTCATAGGATAGAATTGATTAAATTTGATTGTATGCATGTTCCTAAATTTAATTGTGTGTTATCGTTTGCTTAATTCGTTAATTCGTCATATTCTTAACCGTTTGCTTAATTCGGTAAACAGGAACATAATTCATTTGATGTTGGTAAGTGCTTGTCTGATTAATATCATAATCGAATAGGATTGGAGCCGTTTAGGGATTGATGTTATAATAGCCGATGATAAGTCGGAACCCGAATCAGTAGGATTAGCCGTTTTAGCTTATTTTAATAATCACTTTTTTTATAGTCACTTATTTTAAGTATTTTTTTTCTCTTAATCAAAATTCAAACCCCCATAAACTGTTACTTTATTGGTCAATCACTACAAGAATCCTTGAGAACGATATTCCGAGTTACTGTCGTTGTACTGCATTTTTACAAAAACACTTGTTTTTGATCCGCGCGCGACAGCGGATCAAATCTTAATAGAATCATTAATATATACACCTTCCTATATATACACCTTTAAAAACAAGGACTCTACCTTTTAACTACCTTAGAGTCCCTGTTTTCAAATGGAAAGTCAAATATATACACCTTCTTCCCATCACTAACAAAATCTTATCCAAATTGTCAACTTGGAAATGCTCATTACTCTCTATAGTAGGTAGACTTACTTTGGTCAAATCTATTATTCAAAGAATTATTTCTTATATTTTCCTCATTAACCTAAGTGGGAATGGTTTTCTCAATTATATCATTATATGGCAGACTAGCATTGTTATTATATATATTTTCAAAATGATTGGTGACATGATCAATGATGAGGTCAACATCTGTGATAACCTCATTGTTGTGGTGAATGGCTGATAAAGGCTTGAAGGCTGCTTTAATCTTGGCATATCTATGAAAAAAATCTTGTGTTGCTGTCCTCTTTAGAAGTCCACTTCACTCTGGCCTTTTCCTTTTGAAAATCCTATTCTAGACTCAAAGCAAATGAAAGATCTTTTCTTCTTAGAATATATTGAATCCAATTTCATATTTAGGTGTGGTATGTAACTTAGAAATCAAAGACTTATTCATACCTATAAAAGTTTGCAATGATAATTCACGAATAAAAACATAACATTAAACTGAAAAAAGCAAGTATATTATAGTAATCAATATATAACAAAAAGATGAAATAAGAATAACTTCAAATAAAGTGTTATAGGCAGGGATGACATCAAACAACTCATTTACCTATCTGTCAAGTTCACTTTGGTTTAATTTTCTAAAATGCAGATTGTACGTATCTTTACTATATATATATATATATATATATATATATATATATATATATATATATATATATATATATATATATATATATATATATATATATATATATATATATGTATTAATTGTAATTACTAGTTTAGAATTTTTTAGAAACCATGTAATCAGTATGTATTATCCACTCATATTGAAATAACAAGACCCTGTTATGAAAACAACTTTAATGGTTCATCACAAACAACTTCCATTTAAAGTTAGATAACCAATTTTTAGGAAAGTTGGAATATTGCATCTAAGGCCCTGTTATGAAAACAAAGTCAGGTTTATACTTGTTAATAATTCTCTTGAGAGTTAACTTTTTTATGTGATGACTTAAGCTACATTTATTTTATTGGATAATTCAGTTTGGTTTCCTTTGCACTCACCTTCAATTATTGTCAAATTAGAGGTAGTCCAAACATTCCCTCAAATGACTTGTAGGATTTTGGGAGTTACGAAAGTAAATTGTGTGGACCATCAAAAGATGAGTCTGATTTGGAAACTTATTTGAATGAAAAAAATTGATCATGAGCAATATGCTGATTTGGATGTTTTGCAATATTGGAAAGCAAATGAGGGCAAATATCCTAAACTTTCTATATTGGCACGTGACCTTTTGAGCATTCCAATTACTACAGTTGCATCAGAATCAACATTTAGTATATGTGGACGTATACTTAATAAGTATCGAAACACTCTTTTACCCAAAAATGTTGAAGCATTGTTGTGTACACATGATTGGCTTTGTGGAACTCCAGGTTAGTATCTACAATATTTCCATTTGTATTCTTTTCATTTATCTTCTTTTTTAATTAATGTATGTTTAATTATTTTCTACTTTGATTCTCTTTTGTAGCTACATTAATTTGATTTTGATGGACCCGATTTTGTTGAGGACCTTTCGACCTTCTTTTCCACAACATGAGGTTACTTGTTTGAGAGTTTTTTCTTTTCACCCAAGGTACTATTACATCATTCATACACAATCTTCATGTTAAGAACTATACATAAAATACACATTCTTCATGTTAAGAATTATGTTTCTTCTAACTGTGCTTTATTCAAACATAGAGAGAATGAGTTGAGTAAGGTTTCTTAACTTAATCTACATATTATCAACATTTTTAAATAGTCACTAAGAATATAAAGTGTAAACCAAGTTCATGTTATTAGATGCATTTATGAACACTATTTTAGAATATAAAAATATGTGAGGAACTGTTTTGAGTTAGAACTAAAAAGTTCAGGATATTATTTTGCCAAGAGTGAAAACACCAAATTGTGCTTATTGCATATTAAGAATTTTTCAAGCCATAAATTAACTAGGGATAAATAGCACAAGCTTTAGTGAAGATCCTTGTCCTGTGAAAGCATTCAACAGATTCTCCGTGTCCTGGAAAAATCAGAAAGACAAAGCACCAGCTGATGTAGTTACACTTGAATTAGTTTGCAGTTAACACGACACTGTTTTGAAATTGTGTTAGTGAAATTCCTTTGAAGTTATGTTAGTGACTTAGTGTTATCTTGCATTTTAAATAGCTTCTTATGATGTGGAATTTTCATGAATTTCTCTTCCTGTGTTAGATTAAAGTTAAATACTTTGTTTAATCAAACTTGTAATTTGTGATCTCATAATACATCTTGCAGATTGGTATTGATCTGCTACTAGTGTAGAGGGATGTTAAACCAACTATGCTTTGCACTGCCAATGATTTACAAGGATGGAAAGACTTTTCATGATCTGCTACTAGTGTAGAGGGATGCTAAACCAACTATGCTTTGCACTGCCAATGATTTACAAGGGTGGAAAGATTTTTCAAAGGGATTCAGGGTTCTTCTCCTTGAAGTAGACAACAATTCTGCTACTGAAATAAGAATAAAACTTGAAGACAAGATTGTTAAATTTGGTTTCATTTTTTATAGACTTCATTAACACTAATTCATTAAGATTGTTAAATTTATGTTAAACAAAAATTGTATCATTTTAGACCAGGGTATGTACAATTTACTTCTTAGAACAATACATTTTTCCATTTACTTAAAACTATGCAACAATTTCTTCTGGTATCCTTTCCACGAGGGTGACAATTTTGCAATGATTGCACCAACTTGAAAAGCTTCTGGAATGTATATTTTTAGAACTTCTATTTTTTTCACGAGAACCTGTAACTCGTGTATTTGTGCAAGAATTATCTTGGAGTCTAACATTTTAAAATCAAAGTATTTAGATATTAAGAACTTTTTCGCATCTTCCTCTTTAGTCTTGAATTTGAATTCAAGTGTTTTCCATATCTCTGTTATAGATTGGGTATAAATGTATAGATCATAGATATAGTCAGATAATGCATTCAGAATATGTCCACGACATAGCAATTCATCTTCCTTTCATTTCCTTCATTCCTTCTTGACTTTATCAGTCTCATCTTCTGCTGGTTCTAGAATTAGTTTCAAATCAAGATCTAAGGCATAATGAATCTTCAAGGCAATCAATAGAAATGTCATCTTGTCTTGCCAACGGATGAAGTTTGTTCCATCAAAACGATCTAACTTAACAAGGTCATGGTTCATCACTTTGATGATTGAAACTGAAGCTTCGCTGACCATGTTAGACTGAATGGATCTAGGCCGAAATCATGAATATATCACTTTTCTTATATTATTTCAAACAATCTTAAATATCTTAAAGTTTTAATGTAGAAATATTCAAGATAATTCAATATATATTCGAATTTACACAAGAAAAATGAAAACTCGAATGGACTCAAATTTTCTTCAATATAAGTGATATTATATTTATAAAAATGTAATATTAAAATAGACTTAAATTATGACATATCGGTTCACCATGTCTCAAACTTCAAATCTAAAAGGACGAAATTGTTTTAAAACCAAATCATGACGGTTCATTTTCGAACATAATTTTTTTTACACCATCTTCTAATTAAATTAAAAGGCCAAGAAAGTAATTTCATCAAAACTATAGGGTGTATACTATAGCGAGGTCAAATGAGTAGGGTGCGGGGTCTACAATTTAAGCGGTGAATGATGAACATGCATTATCAATTGCGTGGCCAAGTAAGCTCTGGAAAAGGTACGACTCCGTAAATCGTGTCAAGAAAAATAAATCTAAAAAAGTTTTGAATTGGTATTCTTTTTGGATAAACGCACTTCATCTCGCCCACAGTTTTGAAACCGCCCGCAGATTGAAACTTAGAGACATGAATTATTAAGATTACTGTGGACGGAAGCACCTAGATTGACCCTTTACATTCTTTAAACTTCATCAGAGTACCAAATAAGAAATTGTAGAGTAGAATGCCACTGTACAATTTATTAAACTAATCAATAGTGGTTAGCCCTTACAATTAGAATCTGAACTCTTTTCTTATCAGTTTTACTCATTTTTCTTACAAAATGTTTACTAAATCAACTCATATAGATTAAAATTAATAATAATAATAATAATTATATTAAAAAATTAAAATTTAATACAATATAAACCAAAAATAAATTTGACATTAAATTAAGAAATAATAATTAGCCTATAAAATTAAAATATTTAAAAATAAAATTATTTTTAGAATTTAAAAAATATTAATATTAATTACTTTTTATAAAAAATTACATATAACTTTTCTGCATTGGTAATTTTGTCCTTTATGGATAATATATAACATGTTTTATAACATATATAAGAAATTATTTGTTTATTCTTATTTTTTATAAAAAAAATTAGTTATTTAATACTTTCAATAATTTTTTATAAAAAATAAAAAATTATTTAATTATTTTTATTTTTTATTTGTAAATTAAATTTAAAAAATTTTTAAAATTAATTTTAAAAATATAAAAAATTGTTTAAAAGATTTAGAAGATTAATATGATATACATCATAAGTAATGATGAAAAAAATTCATACCCACAAATATTTACGAACAAAATCATTCAAAAATACGAATAGTTTAATGAATATTCTCAAATAAAATTAATAAATAATTAAATATTTATTTTTTAATGAATATAAATGTGAGTGTAATGGTAAGTGTGCGCGTGAATATCCGTATTGATTAATAAATTATAAATACTCATTTCGATTAGGGATGTAAATGGATATTCATGTGGACGGATAGTATGATATCCGTGTCCACCCCGTTGGATAAATATGATATCCGTATCTGTCACATATTCATGCGGATATCAGTTAAACGGGTGTTTTAAGGTATCCACGGATATTTACAAATATCCATGAATAATTTTTTTTGTCTAAAATTATTTTTTAAAAATATATTTTTTCGCTCTCAATTTAGAACCTAAACTTCATCATATTATTTTCATTCTTTTTTCACTAAAACATAATAACATTCAAACATAATATTCATACATTTCATTTTTAACAAAATAAAATTCATCATACCATATAATAATTGTTTAAATAAAACAAAAAGTAATATAGAAGAAGCCTAAATAAAGAAGAAGCCTAAATAAATATAAAATGATTAAATATAGAAGAAGCCTAAATAAATATAAAATGACTAAATATGATTTTTCTTGGAATGTGAAATGTTTTCTTTTTCTTTCAAGAAGACGTTAAAAAAAAGAAATATGAAAATACTAAATTTCTTGGAAGATGTAATGACGTCTATAATAAATTAAAAATAGTTAAATACTTTTTATAATTTATTAACGGGTATGGATATCCGCGGGTACGGGTATCATTAAACTCGCATCCACGTCCATTAAATAACGGATATTTAAATATTCATTTATTTTATCCATGGATATCCATTAAGCTATTCACATTGTATCCGTGACGGATTATATCCGCGGGCACGGGCTTTTTTGCCATCCCTAATTCCGATTCTTTTTAAATGTTATCTTTCGAATATATCTTTTTTAATTGTCACTTACAAAGTTCAAGGTAATATTACATAGTGAAAAAAAATAAAATGAATGTAATAAATAATTAGGGGTATTATAGATTAAAAAAGTTATTATATGATAAATAACAATATTGATTAACTTTTTTAGCATGAATAAAAAATCAAAAAGTAACACTTAAAAAAATTGAGGGAGTAATATTTAAAGATCATTAAAAAATTAAACTCTGTCTTTTCATCTTTTAAAAAAAATAGTTTGTTATATTTCATTTTTGAAGTTTTTTTTAAGAAAATCTTTTAAATTTCATACAAATACTATTTTTATTTCATATTTAAGATTTTTCTATAATCTAGATTTCACTTTAACGATTTCACCATCCAACCAACCCCCTTCCTCCTTTTCACCAGGGTCTTTTTTTTTATTCTTTTAATGTCTGCTTCTTTATCATAACTCACAATTACAATATCTTTTATTTATTTTGTTTTAAAATAAAATATATAAATATTATTTTTGAACGTTATTATGTTTTAATGAAAAAGAAAAAGAAATTAATATGATCAATTTTATTGTTAAATTGAGATCGATTGTATGAATATTTTGTGAAAATAATTTTATGTATCTTTAAAAGAAGACAAATACAAACACACACACACACACACACACACATATATATATATATATATATATATATATATATATATATATATATATATATATATATATATATATATATATATATATATATATATATATATATATATGTGTGTGTGTGTGTGTGTGTTTGTATATATATATATATATATATATATATATATATATATATATATATATATATATATATATATATATATATATATATATATATATATATATATATATATATATATATATATATATATATATGTGTGTGTATATATATATATATGTGTGTGTATATATATATATATATATATATATATATATATATAATTTAAAATTTGCAAATTATCTGTTTAAAGAATACTAACATGAATATGAAATGAATATAAATATTATATTTATTTGACGGAAACATATTCATATATTATATTATTAATTTTCATAAATATCATATATATATATATATATATATATATATATATATATATATATATATATATATATATATATATATATATATATATATATATATATATATCAAACATATAAAATAATAAAATGATTATATTATATTTTTTTTTATCTGTGCATCAAACACATTATAATATTGTCTATCATGTCATTGTCATCTCATAGTCTTTTTTATTCCTTATCATATTTTGTCTTTATTCTATTTAGCAAGCTAAATGGACCATAAATATGAAAGTGAAACATATTGAATTGAGTGTGATACAAATAATATTAAATAGCCAATATTACCGAATTAATTTTAAAATGATGTTGAAAGTAGAAGTGGTTATGGGTGGTCACTTGCATTTGAGTTTAAGTATGGTGGATGAATGTAGTGTTATAATGATAAAGAGTCTCGCTATATGTAAATGGATATTTATAGAGATATATATTATAAAATTTGTATCCGTTCTATTAGATATGATACATATATTTGTTCCATATCCATGCGAGTATCTGTTAAACGGGTAATTTACGAGTTTTACGATATATGTGGATATTTTTAATTTCTTTTTTTAAAAATACAAAAAATTATTACCATATAACATCCATACAATTCGCTCTTAATTTAACGATAAAATTTCATCACATTGGTTTTCTTCTTATTTTACCAAAACATAATTAGATTCAAACATAATATTCATACATTTCACCAAACAAATAAAAGATATTGTAATTGTGAGTTATGATGAAAGAGCGAACAACAGAGGAGTAGGAAAGGAGACACTGGTTCGACAGAAGAATGACGACATGTTAGTTGGAATATGAAATTGTTGAAGTGAGGTATGGAGTATTGCAGAGTTTAAATATGAAATGACTAGAAGACTAATTTTCTTAGAAGATGAAAAAATAAGGTATAATAAAATAATGATATTTAAATAATTTTTATAATTTATTAACGGATATGGATATCCGCAGCTACGGATATCATTAAACCTGTATCCATATTCATTAACAAATAGATATTTAAATATCCATTTGTTTTATCCGTGGATATCTATTAAGTTATCCACCCCATATTCGTGACGGATTTTATCCGCAGATATCCGCACGTACGAATTTTTTGCCATCCCTAAATCTCGCCTAAAAGAGGCAATGAGTGAGTGTCACCTAAAGGGGGTATCCCCTCGCCCTTTAAAGTTTTCTATCATCTCGTCATGAAAAACGTGAGATAAAACGTTTTTTGGATATAGTAAAAGTCAAGGTCATTACTGATTCATGTCTCTCTTGAAAATAAGCGTTCAACAGTCTACCATTGACTTAGTGGGCAAGTGGGCATTGATCATTTCCAAGGGGGGGGGGGGACTCTAAGTCATGCACAGTTTCCACAACTAGAAAAGCAACACGCTTATTACTGTTTTAACACACACGACTAACCTAATAACCCGTTTTCAATTTAGTACTGTCGTTCACCAACAGGGTCTCTCACCTCACGCGTGTTGGTCTCTTAAATAGTTTTAAATACCACCGTACAGAACTTCTCAACGTCGTGAGCAAGTTCTCACCACCAAAACCTAAAGAGAGAGAGAGAGAATAAGAAAGAAGAAGAATCAGTATTGGTTATAACTATTTTACTAATCACTTTCTCTATTAGGATTCAAAGATTACAAGTGAATATCAACAACAAAAAACTCTCTCCTAACAACCTGAGAGAAACAATCTATTTATAGACTACAAAGCTAACTTAAACAATTCGTCCAACAAGTTGGTCCAACTCAACATGCTAACTTAACAACAAACTAACATATTTCGACAAGCTAACTAATACATGCACATCTTCGACATCGATAGAATTTATTCCAACACTAACTTATAATCCATACGTTACAATATATATATATATATATATATATATATATATATATATATATATATATATATATATATATATATATATATATATATATATATATATATATATATATATATATATATATATATATATATATATATATATATATATATATATATATATATATATATATATATATATATATATATATATATATATATATATATATATATATATATATATATTAATTATATGATCAACTATCTTAAATTTTATGAAAAATTATAAATTAATCTATTTAATAAGAGCTATTAGTTTGATGGTTAGATTGGTGAAGTTAATTTCTACCCAGATTTATTAATAAAAATAACCTAAATAAGAGTTATTTGGGAGTAAGATCACACACACTAATTAAAATGACAACACACCATAAATATAATTACAAATTTAATTGTTTTAACTTTTGCAACTAGTAGCACAACTTACTTTGAAATAACAACAATTACGCTCTATTCCACTTGGTGTTGACAGCTTATTGTTAAATTAATACTTTGCTTGTTCAACTTAATTTACATGTTTTGAGCTAGCAAGTATCTAAAAGTTTCGTCTTTTAGTTCACGTGATTTGAGCTAATAAGTCTAACAATGATGTTCATAAGTTTAAATCAACTTGAGTTTAAACGTAAAAAGATTCTTAATAAATTTGAGTCGAGTATAAGCCAAATCTTGTTTAATAAAATGAACGGTGCAAACTAAAATTGAGCCATTTTTAACCTAAATTGCACCAATGAGGATATGGTCGAGTTTGATAAAAGACAAATATGATATGAGGTTTCTAGCTACCTTCAACTGTTTCACCAAACCTATTCGGACTATCCCAAATCACCAAACTACCAGCAGTGCTCTTAACCTTGTCTTATTCGGATTATTATAAGAAACTAATCGATTCCTTTGTAAGAAAAAATTAGATCAAATCAATCTTGTCAAAATTCATGCATCTCTTATATATATATATATATATATATATATATATATATATATATATATATATATATATATATATATATATATATATATATATATATATATATATATATATATATATATATATATATATATATATATATATATATATATATATATATATATATATATATATATATATATATATATATATATATATATATATATATATATATATATATATATATATATATATATATATATATATATATATATATATATATATATATATATATATATATATATATATATATATATATATATATATATATATATATATATATATATATATATATATATATATATATATATATATATATATATATATATATATATATATATATATATATATATATATATATATATATATATATATATATAACTTTTTAACAAATTATATTAAGATATTTTAGTTTTTCTATTTTATTTTTAAAACCAAAAGAAGTACCATATAATAGATAGACAAAAAGGGCAATACAATGGACCAAACCAAAACCCTTAAGATAATGTTGTTATGCACAAAATTGAACAAATTGTTAGTTTTAGACTTCAAACCAATTATGGCTAACTAATCCGCACAACTTTTAACTTCCCAAAAAAATATGAGTGACAAAAAAATTCATGTTAAGAGTTGAAGTAACACAGTTCAACCATCTAACTCTAATTTTTCAAGAGACAGTGCTAAAATTCAAAAAAGCGTTGACGACATTACTAGAATTAGATTCTATCCAATGGTTCAACTTATGCTTAATGGCATACTGAATAGCAAAAAAGGTTGTCATGAGCTCAGAAAACAGAGTGCTCCCGGAATAAATAAAAAATAGCAAAGCTGCATAAATGATCCGCATATTCATTCCTAAAGATTCCGCTGCAAGAACACAAGGAGGGAACCCCAACAGTAAAACCATTTGTGTTGCACTTGATCCATCCTCGACTCGGAGGCTGCCAAAGAACATCTACAATTTTCTTAAATTTGGGGGGATGAATAGAGATGTGAAGCTTCTTGAGAATGCAAAGTTCTCCATATCCGAGTTGGATAGCTTGGTGGTATGAGTACCCGCAAAAGTGGCAGCAGCTGTTATAGAAGTAACGCAGGATTTCCAATTAGTTTTTTTGTTCTTGAATCTGACCAGGTTACAAGCCTTCCAAATCTCAGAGAATAAGCACGCCATGACAGCTTTGAAGGTAACTTCAAGTTGTTTCGACCAGACGAGTTTCATGGCAAGTAAGCAATCGTTAAAGCAACCAAAATGACCATGAACATTAAAAATCTCATTGAACCACTTCCATATAGGAGCCACATAATCACACTTGAAAAAATATGCGAAGAAGATTCTGAATGTTTGCAGCAAAGAGATCACATAGAAGTATACGTAAAACCCCTTTTCGACAAGTTATCATCCGTAGGCAGTCTGTTGTGCAGGAAGCTCCAAAAAGCCATAGACTTCGAAGAGGGAATACAAGGGTTCAAAGGAAAGTGAAAACAACAAGTTGAAGGAGAAGGTTTCATCAGGAACTTGTAAGCATGCTTAAGGTTGAATTCACTATTGTCCGTGTCGGTCCAAATATGGTTTATTAGTATTCAATAATCTCTTCAAAGACAACCTAGAAGAGATATTCGCCAAAACTCTGACGTTTTAAAAGACACACTTCATTGAGAAGTGCTGGAATGATTATACCTAAATCTGGTAGTTGTTCGCACTTTTGATTTCTTGATTTTCTTCTTCTTGACTATTTTTTTGGATTCATCCTCTAACTCATTATCATCAATTAGGTTGTCCTCCATATCTAGATGAGCCAGGTTAGCCCAAGATTTCCCAAGTAAATCTTCAACTTTATCTCTCTCATAGGCAACAATAGCTTGAGTTTCAGGAAATTTTTCAACAGCCTGAATAGCATCCAAAAATTCACCCTCACTAATGATGTCCTTAGTCACCTCATTTTGTTTTTCATTAACCACTAATCCATTAGTACCTTCATCTCGAGCTTTGTTGTTGTTATCTTTCTGATTTTCCAATTCCACTGCTATGTTATCCTTTGACAAATTATTGTTTCTAACCTGCTTAAATCTAGCCTGTTAAGTGTTATTCGAATTCAAAGAATGCAATTCATCCCTTTTTCATGTTGAATATCCTTTCTCCTACAATTGGCTAACGAATATCCAATACATGAACAATGTGAGCAGAAATCTGAGATTTTCTCATATTTGATGTCTAAAAAAATGCAAAGCCAACTCGTTCCACCAAAATCTTGAAACAGAGCTCTTTAGTGAGATCTAAATCAACCAAGACTCTAACAAAATGGCCAAATGGTCTGTCAAATGAAGGTTTGTTTGAAGTTGAGTCAATGCAAATAGGTGCTCCTACGCTACTTGCAATGGCGAAGATGATTCTAGGTCACCAGTATTCCTGAGCAAGAGCATGAGTCCTAATCCAAACTTGAACAAAAATTTGTTTTAGAGTGGAGGGGACGAAATCCCTATTCCAATGGAATAGCTTTAATACTCCAACATTGAAGTTCCAATATTTTACTGATCTAACACGGTGAATATACTCAAGAGAGGAGAATGAGAATTCAAAATATCCTTTTCCCAAAGATGTGACTCCCTAATGTTTAAGAGAAGACCAAACCTCTAACAATTTAGTTGATACGTGATACTACACTCGAAAGAGGTTCTCTTGAGAATATTATTAACTACCGAGTACTTGGGAAATTGATAATATCTGAAAGACGGACTGATGACTTTAGGAACTTTTAGAAACTTTGTTCTGCAGGTACAATAAACCCTTACTCCACACCATTTGGGATGGGTAGACCATTACTTCAGGCTCGCTGATTTTCAAACCTAAGTCTTTGCTTGTTTTGAATGTATATGTGGATCTGTGTATACCTGTGTTTGAGCATACGTGCACTCATAAGTACGATACTCGAGCAAATCAAAGAAAGAAGATGAAGAACATTGAGCAAGAAAACTACGAAGTCCGTAAAGAAGTGACTGCTTTGAGAGCTGGTATGGAAAGGCTTTCTGCTTTGGTTGAAACTCTGGTTTCTACTCAAAACCAACCTTCTCCTCATATTTCTCAGACTCTGCTTTAAAGGACCATGATTTCTGAAGTCGTGTTAATGCCCATCCCTGTGACTCCTATTGGTGCTTCTAGCAACTCTAAGAAGCCTAGGGGGAGTTTGCCCAAGAAGAAGGAACAAGATGGTAATGTTATTTCGCGAGAGAAACAAGGAGGACCTCATAGCAAAAGTAAACAACACATGGATTATTTTGACCCGATCCTGATGGCCTATTCTGAATTATATCCTGCTTTAGTATAGAAGAATCTGGTGTAAACAAGGACTCTGCTGGCCATCCCAAAGAATCTCCCATAGTGGTTTAAATATGGTCGTTTTTGCTCATTTCATCAAGGGGCCCCCAGTCATGATATTGAACACTGTTTTTCTTTGAAAGTCGAAGTACAAAAGTTAGTGCAAAGCGGTATTTTATCTTTTGAATATTCTAGATCTAGTGTCTCAACAAGTCTGTCACCCATGTATGAAAACACTGTAGAAGGATATCTTGGAAAACACTGTATCTCTGACGTGAATTCAATAAGAGGATCTTTGGTGGATATGCACATCAATTTGTGTAGGCTTACCCATTATGAGCATAATCACGCTTCTTGCAAAACTTGTTCAAAAAATCCTCGTGGATGTTTTGTTGTGAAAAGGGATCTCCAAGATATGTTGGATCAAAAACTTCTCCATATCACTAGAGAAAGGGTGAATGACATAGCTCCGCATTTTAATATTCCAGAGTCAGTGGTGATTACTTGCAACAATATGAAATCTTCTCATGTGCCTTGTGGATACGATGCTACCATACTAGAGGGTAGTAAGAAAATTCCTATTGATGTTGCTCATGCCGCTTAGGTAATTCCAATTTGTCAATCACAATTTTGTCAGAGAACACATCAGAGTCATGCTCAAAAGAAGTTTGATCCAATCCTAGTGACTTACAGTCAATTATGGTCCTATTTTACTCGAAACTCGATAATGGCACCCAGAAAGGCCAGAGCCATGAAATCTCGCCCTCTTTGGTTCAATCTAAATACTAGTTGTGAATTTCATGATGGAGCAGTGGGACATTCGATTGAAGAGTGCAAGGTTTTCCAAGAAAAGGTCCAAGAGATGATCGACGATGAGGTGCTGACCTTCAAGGGAGGAAGCCTAGTTGTGAATGGAACACCTTTATGCTAATAGATATGAAGACTCAAGGAAATCCTTTCCAATCCAGTGAAATCAAGAGCATAGCCCATCAGGTTGTTTGTTTGTTTGCTTGCATTTGTCGTTATTTCCTTTGATTATAAAAACATGATTTGTATGTAAGAACTTGTTTGTTTTGAATGATTAATGCAATAAATATGTTTTTCTTGAAGAAATTCATTCGTATTCACTCATAAGATGCTTTTTCATGTTTTATAATGCCAACTTTACCCAATCTCTTGCTTTGATAGATAATTGAAGGGAGGATGGTGGAATAAAAAACACAATATTTCTTGTCGTATGCTTTTGAGTAAAACCCTACTGATGATGTAAGGCATTATTTCGAATCCCTAAACACTGAAGATATAAGGGAGATAAACCCTCGCTAACCCCTTTGAGCCTTGAAGTAAGAGTTTTATTTTCCAAATAAAAAACCCTCAATTTTAACCTGGGACAGGGAAGTTTTCAGTTAAGCTGATCGAGCGCCCAAACTTTCAAAAAAGGAGGAATGAACATTTGAAAATCCATTTTATCTATTAGGAGGCTGGAAGTCAAATCTACAATAATTATCCATCGACTATCTAAAGAGTGAGGCAGTCACAATCCTTTCAATAAGTCAAAATGACTTATAGATACCATGATTTGTTCATAAATAAATAAATAAAAGCTCGCTAAGTCAAAACCTATGAAGGAGGCTTAGCCAAAACTGAGACATCCCGCTGAACTTCAAAGTCAAATCCCAAGACTCCGTCCAAGCAAAAGTTAGGGAATAAAAAAATAATAATAATAAAAAGCGCGAAAAGCGAAAACAAAGGATTACAAAGAAAAATCCTCAATAAATAAAAAAGTCGTGTGATCGAACAATAAAAGCAAAAAGGTAAGTAACTGCCATGTCCAAAGCCTAAATGTTTTCTCAACCATATCAAAAAAAAATCCACTTGAGAGACGAGTGCTCGTGTCAGGTTAACTGAATGTAGGGCTGAAGAACATCATGAAGAATGGGTGGGTATAAATAAACTTTGAGCCTTCATCCTTTGTTTCTTAAAATGTGAACCAAACCACAATACAGCCCTCAAAATACCAAATTGAAGCAGGGTTTGTTTTGAAAGCATACTCGACAAGATAACGTTTCCTGACTCCTATGAGTTGTGCTCAAAATTCATGTTGGCTTTGTAAAACTAATCCATATCATAACTGTTGCACCCTAATTTTTGACCTTAAGATCTCACCTCATTGTGTTTCTTTTCTTCCTTGTTTGTGCTATTTTACCTTTTATGGCTAACCGGTTGGTGCAGGTGCGGTCAAGTCCTCCAGGGCATAAACATTTGAGGCCTATTATGACTCTCGTGGGTAGCTGCATCACAAGTTGCATCATTATGTTCGAAGGTTTCCTCAGGACATGAGGAAATTGGGGCGTTCTTATTGGTGGTCTATGGTCAATTTGTTTGTTGAGCTCACATGAGATCTTGAACTAAGTCTTGGCAAGGAACACTTCAAAGTAATTCATGGATCGTGATCTTCACAAAAATCTAAATGCCCAAGCTTCCGACTATTGAAACTCACCCAAGTTGCCATTCATTCACGAGTTCCATTCACAAAGAGTTCATTTTATTATGTGTAATTTTGGTTCACGTCAAGAGCTTCATCATATGGGAGGAGTAAATACTTAATATTAAGGATTAAGTTATTGAAGAGTTTATATTGAGGGAATTCAACCAGTAGGCGTTTGGTTTCTCAGTCCACCGTTTAGTCCTATCCGCATTTTATCAGCAGGGACATATGCAAGGACTGTAAATTAGTATGAGGATAATTATAAGGTCCTAATTTGAAAAGATGCTTAATATGAAGGAGCTCGTTTCAAATTCAATTACAAGGTAAATTTATGACCATTACAAGACTCAAAATTCCATCGGTATTCACGTCAAGTTCGATTCCTTAGCTTCTTAACAAGGCTATGAGCTTAAATGCAATCTTTGTTCTAAGCGTTATTTTTTAGTGCAAAGAGGGGATGGAGTTTTATCCATTTTTCGAAATACGTGAAGTATGACAAGGTATCCGGGTTACCGCACCGTGAGACTTCAAAGATTATAGGGCCTAGATTACAAGGAGTTCTTTTCTTAAAAAAATGAGGCTCTCAATATTTATTTTTTTTGTACAAAGAGTTTCAAGAATTCACAGTCAAGCTAAATACAATAATCATTGCATATAAAGCCAACTTCCTAAGAGTTTGCAACCACGTTTTGTCATGCCATTCCTTATTTCTTCAAATGGCATCCGCCACCCCATGCAACCCAAGCGTCAACAGTGCAGGAGGACAAGAGGATAACCCTTGTAGCATGATATCACCGCTAGCAGCCTGCGCCCCATGCTCGAACTCTGAAGCAGAACGTCGAGGAGCACAAAGTCATCATGTTGGAACAAGATCTGAACTACTACCCATAAGTCAAGATCAACAGTTAGCCAAAGCAGCATATGGAAGAACGTTTATGTGAACATGCTAGTAATATTTGCTGATAAGTACTTAATTGACATTGAATCAAAAGTAACTTTCGAAAGGGGAGATTCACAGTTCAAAAAGATCTTACACCATCACCACTTGGAGTTGTAATCTTGACAAAGCATTCAACACTTCTTTTTTTATATAGCAACAGTCGTTGGAACCTTTGGCGGTAACAGCAGTCACTTCGGGACTTCAGTAGCAGCGGCCTCCATGTTAAAGGTAACACCAGGACCACGTATGTTTTGCTCCGCAAGTGTATGACAATAAAAAAGAGGAATCAGATAACCAAAAAGGTACAAACCGAGCATTCATAGAGAACACCCCATCAAGATATTGAAAACCATGAGTCATATCAGAAGGTAACCTATAACAACTTCAAGGTATCCTTTAAACACAGCCAAGCAAACAAATCTTTTCCATCAGCATTTCCAACAATATAAATACAGGCTCACCTGATAAGGATACCATCTCGATTGCATCCTCGATGTATAACAACAAGAGTGGGGCGATAATAAGGTTTCTTGACGCCTGAGGTTTTCGAAGCATAAATATCAGCAAATCTTTCATATCGCTTCCTTGACCTAGTGAGGAAATTCGATCCCCTGCAACAAGTTGATAAACCGAGTTCTGAGTCTGAAGGCTCTTGCAAGATAACTTACCCCTCGGCCAGCTCCACCGTTCCGCTTAACTCTAGCCTCAGATTCGAATTTGCAACTTGCATTTTAATGCCAATCGTCATTTCTAACAGCCCCAGACAATTTTAAGCCGAGAGAGGAAATCTCACAAATAAACGCCATTGTTCCAAACAGGGTTACCTTCATCAACTTCCAGTCGTAAACACATTTATCAGTTGCCATTTGGAGCCAGGCACCCGCCATCAATTCACCGACAGTTTCCTAACATATTGAAGAGGCACCAAAACAAAAATGGAAGGAGCCTTTATTTTCCTTAATACCGTGCTCATGTGGATCCTGACCTACATTATAAGAAGACCGAGTCATGAAATGAAAGCACAATAAGATAAAACAGCGTATCAATTTATTCAAAGCCTCTAAAACAGACAATCAAACATCATTTAGAACCTTCCAAAATAACGTTTTCAAGGCCTTAAACCATTTTCCAAAACCGGGCAACATGCTTCAGACAAATTTCAAACCGAAAAGGAAAGGGATTCATTATCAATTAACATCTTTTGGCTCAAAAACGGTCTATAAAAGGATTCGGAGGTTGAGATTCAAAAAAAGGAGGTACGCACCAAAAAAACCTAACAGAAG
Source organism: Lathyrus sativus (assembly GCA_963859935.3). Lineage (NCBI taxonomy): Eukaryota > Viridiplantae > Streptophyta > Magnoliopsida > Fabales > Fabaceae > Lathyrus > Lathyrus sativus. The sequence continues at coordinate 615,368,640 of OZ012738.1, read as the reverse complement.
CGAAAAAAATCCATTCAAAACCTAAACTGTAAAGGAGGAGACAACACAACAACACATGGCAATCCCGAAACCCCAAAGGATCCCAATTCGTAAAACCCTAAAAGCTTGTGAAGAGGAAAGTCAGAGAAAACTTATCTTTTATCTTCCTCCACCGCGAAATCGCGACGCAAACCTTCGCCGCAGAAATCGCCTTCAAATCCTCACACCACCAAAACCACCGCGAACCGCGAATCGCCGTGAAGCCTTAATCACCGCAAACACCATCGGCTCTCGTTCTCGGTAATCTTGTAAATCCATATTACATTTTAATCGTTTGAGGTTTTTTTTCTTTTATGTTTACAAGTTACAGATTAGAGACAAGGAGGATCGCAAAAAAGGACAAGAGAAGGAGGAAAGATTGAAGGCGAGGAAGAATATGAGACGGTGGAGAAACAAAAGAGAGAAGAATGAAGAGGGAGAAAACAAAGAAGCCCAGACAGGGCGGGGATGGAAATTGGGGATTTAGGGTTTATATTTTTTGTTTTATGTTGTATTGCAATCACATGTGCACACACACGCGATGTTACCATGCACCCTACGCACGTGACCCTTAGATCTCTAACGGATCTAATCCATTGATCCTCACTCGCATCCCCACTGTGCACCCTCCAGGCCTGCGCGTCACACGATCACACGCCACCCTCTAATCAACCCTTAAACTCCCCTAATAAGCTTTTAATCGATCATTATCTCAAATTAGCCCCTAATTAATATTCTTAACTGTTAATTATTTTTTAATCAAACTAATCTTTACAATGCAATTAATTAACAATTAATCAGCATTTTATTTAATTAAACTAATAAAACCTTTTTTAATTAACTTATTTTTTATCTAATGTTTTTCCTTTTAATTTACTCCCTATTTTATAAAAATCAATTTATTATTTTCACTTCATTAATAATTTATTCACCAACCTAATAATCCCTTTTATTAAGTAATTTTATGTTTTATGAGAAAACTTCTTCATAATCAACTCTATATTAATAATACAACTTTTTTAAACTAATATTCCAATCTTTTTCACCCTTTTTTAATCAATTTAATAAACCTTTCATAACGTAATAAAAATTTATTTCATTTAAATTTTAATATAATCTTTATTTAATAAAAATCTTCTTAAGAATAAAATAATAAACTCTTTTTTTAATAACCAAATAATCAATTTATCTAATAAATAATTTATTTATTAGAAACTTTTTTTATCCAACTTAAGTAATCCAATTTCATAAAAACTATTTTTATAATCTAATTTAACATTTTTCTTAATAAAATTAATACAACTCTTTTCTCATAAAATTAATTCAACTCTTTCCCTAAAACCAAATTCATCTAATGCCACCAAAAATAATCTCTTTTAAAATCAACTCGACTAATGCAACTCAATTTTCTAAAACCTCACATCTTATTTTATCCAAAAGTCACTCATTAGAACCTAATTAACTCATTAATTAATTTCTTAAAGAAAGTTAATTCACACCAACTTTAATTAACTAAAATCAATTCATCTAATATAACTTTTCTTAAGTCAATCTCACCAATAATATTATTTTCTTATAAATCAATCCCGTCTAAAATTAACCAACATCGTAAAACTCAATCAATCGTGCACGCTCCCGCATCCGTATCGATCCCACTCACGTATACACCACACACACACTTTAGCGCTTTCATGCGTTTATGTGTGTCTTTATTTACCTTTATCGCAATTTATATTATCGCATTGCATAACGTCCAAAGGAAGAACCTACGCATGATTTAAACAATTGTGCGTATGCATTTCATTTGCATCATAATCCCATATGATCCTTGACCCCATTCAAGTCGATCTTTTAAGATAAATCCTACCCCATAAGGAGGACCTTTTTCTTTATCTTTACAACTTAGACAAACACATTCAACAACTCAATTCAAATTATTCAAACACATTAGAGAATAAGATGTTAATCGTCTTAAGCGAGATAAAACTCCTACCCCATAACAATTCAATTAACATGTAGGGACTTTGCCTTAGGAGAGATAGAGGCGTACTTGTTGACAATCCGAGTACCCCTTCTCTTAAGATGATGCAAAGAATATTTTCCTACAAAGTTGTGGTGGTTAAATTAAGTAATCTCCCTTAAAATTACAACTCATCTTTTCTCCTAAAATCAATCAATCAACTACCTTTATCCCGTTGGAACTTTGACCATAGTCAAAGGACTCCTCAAACCCTTTAGGGGAACTACAGATACTCTGATTCCACTCTCGTTAGGATATGTAGGCATAAGATGCGATATCTTATCGAGTATACTTAGAAATAAACCCCTAGGTCTTTCATCCTTAAGCAGATAACCCTTAGCAATAAACAAACATAAAACAAGAGGTTCTTGTAGAGTACTACAGAAACTTAGGATGCTAGCACCTTCCCTAAGTTTAACCAACCCCCGAACTTATAACTCTCTAACCTTTGCATTTGCATTGCATTGTAGGTAATTCGATCTTTTTCCCTTCCTTTGGACAAATTAAAGTTCGGTTGCAAATGAATTAAGATTCAAGCTCATCAATAGCTTGGTATCCAAATTTCACCGCGACAGAAATGGCGACTTCACTGTGGATTCTCAGAGGGTTTCCCTAACTTGTTTTGTTTTTATATATTTGCTTATATCTGTTTATTTGTATATTTGCTCTTGTTTGCTTTTGGGATGATATCCTTGAGTGGTGAGACAAAGTCCTACACCCGGACTTGAGTGAACTTAATATAGGATAGTGATATGTTGGACAGAACTTATAGGGGGTTGAATCCCGACTAAGTTGACTTGAAAATCACGCTCAATTGAGGCCCTCTCAAAAGCTGTACTGTTGAATGAGTTTTAATCGTGAAAACATACACTATTTTCGATGTTAGAGCCTATGATATTGAGGACCGTAGTCACCTTAACCCCACTTTGGCCTTTATTAGGATGTAGTGCGAGGACTATGAGGGAGTACTCTCAAAATAGTTGCTACGCGATGCTACACTCAAAAGAGGTTCTCTTGAGAATATTATTAAACACCAAGTAATTGGGAAGTTGATAATATCTGAAAGATGGACTAACGACTTTGGGCACCTTGTTAGAACCTTGTTCTGCATGTACAATCAACCTTTAGTCCACACCTTTGGGAATGGGTATACCTTTTTCTCCATGCTCGTTGCAAACCTAGGGTCCCCCTTGTTTTTTTTTCTTTGTGTGTCTCTATGTGCTTACCTGTGTTTGTTGCATTCATAAAGCATCATACTGCATTGGGGTTTCATGGAATTCAACGTTATTTATAAACATTATAGAACCAATAAGGATTACAAAAGAAAATATTTCAAAATATTCTTTTAAGAGTCCTAACTTGGATGACCTAAGGAAGTTAGAAGCTCCCATTGAATATCAATAGAAGTTCAAAAGATTTTCACCAATATTTAAGATCCAAATAAATAAGGGATTCCTTCCTTATCTTCCAGCAAGAAAAGAAGAATGATGGAGGATTTATTTTCCTCTATCAAAATATTCCTTAGAAGTTGATCGTGAACAACTTATATTCAAGAAAGTCCAGATAGAAGATAAAATCAACAAGCATGATGAAGGACTTCCTTAGGACTTTACTAGCTTTTATTTAGCTATTAGGTTAGGACTCTTATAAGAATGTTTATTTGTAATCGATATAAAAAAATAATAAACGAGTTTTCTTTGGGTACTCTGTGACGTTTATAAATACTTAAGTTCCATGAAACCTTTCGTTTTGCATTCTTGCATTGGCATTTTGCATCAGCATAGTATCCTTTGCATTTCGGGGGGGTCTCACTCTCGCTTCATCTTCACAGACAAACTGAATCACCAGTACAACACTCGAGCCAGTCGACGCCAAAAGATGGATCAATTGGAACAAGAGAACAGAGTGCTCCGTGACGAAGTTGCAATCCTGAAGGAAAATTTGGAAAGGTTGAATGGTTTAGTTGAAGCTCTGTCCAACCAGTCTGCACTCAACAATCAAGAAGTTCAGAGGACTGTTATCTCCAAAGTAGTATCAGCACCGATCCCAGTGGTGTCTACTGTTGCTGAAGTGACCTACATCATGCCGCCAGGTTTACCGTGGGGAATGCCTCCTCATTTCACTCCTGTTGGCTATCGCCCACCTATTCTTGAGGGCCCTGCCATAACCACTGTTCAAACCATTCTTGCAACTGCTGTAATGATCACTGCACCTCCACATGTGAATGTTGTTCCGTATGTTCTAGATGATCCAATTTTCCATGGATCACCGAGCGAAACTGTGGGATTTGAAAAAAGGATGGATGGATTTCAAGACCAGTTTTCTGAGATTCAGAAAGAATTAAAAGCTCTTCGTGGAAAGGATTTGTTTGGAAAGAGCGCTTCTGACTTATGTTTGGTTCCGAATGTCAAGGTTCCGCCAAAGTTTAAGGTCCCTGATTTCGAGAAGTACAAAGGGAATACTTGCCCTCAGAGTCATCTTATCATGTATGCCAGAAAGATGTCTACACAAAGTGGCAATGATCAATTGCTCATCCATTACTTCCAGGATAGTTTAATAGGCGTTGTGCTCAGGTGGTATATGGGATTAGATAGTGCGAATATTCGAACTTTCAATGATCTGGGTGGAGCCTTCATCAAACAATACAAATATAATATGGACATGGATCCTAACCGTGATAAATTGAGGGCCATGGCCCAGAAAGACAAAGAGAATTTCAAGGAATATGCTCAGCGTTGGCGCGAGTTAGCCGCCCAAGTCATACCACCATTAGAAGAAAAGGAAATGACCAAGATCTTTCTAAAGACTTTGGGTCCTTTCTTTTATGAGAAAATGGTAGCAAGTGCACCCAGTGACTTCACCGAAATGGTAAACATGGGAATGCGCTTGGAAGAGGGGGTTCGTGAAGGAAGATTAGTCAAGGAAAAAAGTGCTCCTAACAATGATAAAAGGTATGGGAGTGGTTTGTGAAGAAGAGGGAACATGAGGTAAGTGTTGTGCAGCAGGGACGATCCAAGAGAGGGTATCCGCCATCACATCAGGTTGCTGCGGTATCGCCAGTGTTCAACGCTCTGGTTTATCGGCCAGAACATCAACAAAATCAACAAAATCAACCATTCGACGATCAGAGTCATGTACACAGAAAAATAGACTTTGATCCCATCCCGATGACATATGCTGAATTGTTCCCAACTTTGATTCAAAAAGGTCACATCCAGGCAAGAACTCCACCTAAGGTACCCAAGAAACTTCCGTATTGGTACAAAGCTGACAAATTTTGCCCATACCATCAAGGTGCTCCAGGACATGATATTGAGAACTGTTACGGTTTGAAAGCAGATGTTCAAAGGTTGGTTAAGTGCGGAATCTTATCCTTTAAGGATTCCATTCCTAATGTGCAAGATAATCCCTTACCTCAGCATGGTTCGTCCTCCGCAAACATGATCCAAGGTTATTTAGGAAGCTCATATCAATATATTTCCTGAAGATGAATCTGAAGGCGACATATCAGACGATTCTACAAGCCTCTCCATTCCGTACAAAGGCGTAATAAAATCCAAGAGAAGGGTGTCTGGATTTTCACTTTGTGTGTTTCATTTCTTTGGTTAAAAGCATATTTGGCCTGTAGAACTTGTTATTTTGAATAAGTAATGCAATAAAATGTTTGTCTTGAAGAAATCCATTTGTTTTCACTCACAAAATGATTTTTTTCATAATTTATAATGTCAGCTTTACCCAATTTTCTTTTTCACTTTGGTGAATAATTGGGAGGAGGATGACGAAGTAAAACGCAGGATCTCTCGTTGTATGCTTTTGAATAAAAACCCTACTGATGATGTAAGGCGTTGTTTCAAACCTCCTAAATACCGGAATTAGTTAACCTCTCTGTTAAACCTAGATGAAAGATCTGTTTTTTTTCTCTCCCAAACCAAAACCTCGTTTTAACATGGGGCAGGGCATCAAATGATGAGCATCTTTCAAAAATGGGTGGGCACAAATATATTTTAGCCTTTTATTCCTCTGTTTTACAAATTGGAAACTAAACCCGGATACAACCCTCAAAAGTCCTAATTGAAGTAAGGTTTAGTTTGAAAGCATACTCGATGAGATATCGTTTTCTGACTCCAGTGAGTTATGCTCAAATTTAGTATTGGCCTTGTAAATAGCCTTAATTTATATCCTAACTAGTGATTTCGGTCCCAATTATGGTGATATCTTTTTCAAAAAAAAAGCTTCAAGACAAACATGAATGTTGCATTAATAGTCCGAATTAACATTTATAATCTGTTAACATTGCTTTATACCTTAGAAATTTACATGTGAACCTCGGCGACAAGTTCATTGGAATTTGAAGACTTTTCTGACCTGGGGAAAGTTTTTTTTCCAAGAGGTTTGATCCGTACGAGTTTGGATTCACCTAGAACACAAGTTTGAAGACTCAGTTATACCGTTAGTCAGGGGCAGTTACATCGAGCTTCTGCGAATCTCTCCAAGAGTTTGAAAACAGTGGGGCATTTGGACGCCATGTTTTCTGTAAAATCCTCTCGGGATGACTTTTTATCGTGAACCATGTGACTTGGGGCATTTGAAAATCGAAGGTGGTTGTGACAATTCTGCGACGAACATCTTCCATGCAAGAAATCTCTAGTTGGTGACCTGAGAATTCTCAGTGAGCTGATTAGCTTCACCTCCATAACAAAGCGGATGTTTATTTCATCCCCATTGAAGTTTCAACTCCAACATATTCAACAGCTTGGCTAACCCAGGTTTCCCCCTTTGTAGTGGATATTTATTTTATCCCCTATGAAACTCCAGTTCGGGTATCTCCGCCTACAACTTCAACATGAATCTCTCCAGGGAAGTGGACATTTATTTTATCCACGAAGTTGCTCCAATTAAGAGAGGGATTCGTTTCCAGTAGATTTTTATTCTCATCTTCAACAAGATAACTGAGATTCATATTGACAAATCCTTCAGTAAGATTAAGATGTTATTCCCCAAGTGGGATGTTCTCCATTCCCCAAGAGAAGTTTTTGAAGCCCCGAAGCAGGACTGTGATCCTATATATGGTCCTCCACCTATCCACAGTGATGCTTCTATCTTCGAAGATTGAGGGAATTCTAAAAGCAAGTGCATTCTTCAAGCAATGTTTGATCTGTGAAGATTTGGTTTGAGTGCCCTCCGCCTAGGATGTTTTTTCATCTCTGTTTGGTTTTGTTAGCATACGCATATCATATAGATAGATAGCATAGTGGTGCTACTGCGAAAATCGGCGCCGGCTGAACAGAAGAGTCGCCACCGTGCGTTATTTATCCCATGGGAGGGAAAGGAAACGCTCAGAGTAAACCTCGCACAACACGGGAATGGTATGGTCGTCGCAACCAAAACCTGGATTCGGGAGTCGGTTACGCAAGGGGAAGGTATTAGCACCCCTCACGTCCGTCGTACTCGACGGGATCCACGCTTGTTTTCGAGTATGGATTGTTATTCAAGCTACTCTAAAGGTTAAGGGTTAAAAAGACAAGAAAATGACTCGGCAAAGTATCACACTTTATGCCTACGTATTCCCGTCTGGAACGAGAAATCAGAGTCAACGTAGTTCGCCTACCTACTGGAAAGGAGGGGAAGGTTGCTCGCTAGGATATCGCATCCTATGCCTACGTACTTTCATACAGCATGAAAGATCAGAGCAAACGTAGTTCGGGCCATGTACGACACAAGCTTGTCTTGATTGTTTTTATTCCTTCTGAAAAAGGTTTTTTTCTGCTTAACAGTCCAAGCGGACAAAAATGACGTCTTGATGAGTTCACATTCTTTTACGGAAGAAGTGTCTTTTATTGAGTTTGAAATTTTATTGTGTTTTTCTGTTTGTTTTGAGGAAGAAGAGACAGAACTCTAACCTACGGTTGCAAAGGGAATCAAACTAACCTAATGTTATCATGCATGGGTTAAGACCTAGTGTCTATCATGCTCCCCTCTTGCGCAGAGAGAAACAGAGATCCTAAGGGAATACACAGAAACAGAAATAATAGAAGATATATACAGTAAAGCAGTAAAATGCATGGATGCAGCAATACAAGCGAGGCAAGGGAGTCCCACTCAACCTCGAACCTAGAAAACAATAGGCAAAAGTGAACAGACTTCACTTTCAACCCAACAGGGTAAACATCACACAATACAGTCCAGAAAATCAATCAATACATCAAAAATGAAATACAGCAGAAAAATAAACAGCCACAACAGCTCTGCACCACATCAGTCTTCAAGTCATCTCCAATCAACTACAAGCTTCAGCCAGCCTCAATCTCCATCTCCACATCTTTCCAGCAAGGTCTTGATCATCAATCTTCAGTCTACAATGGCTTTTCTTCAAGTCCTATCCTCCAAGCTGAGGGATCAGTCACAAGAGTGAATTGGGTGTTAAGCAATTAGTTGACTACCAAGGGTGGCAAACCAATTGCTACTAACACATAAGACATTTTCTCTCAAGAGTTCTATCCCTTAGACAGTAGCACCAAGCCTTCCAAAGGAAGGGGGTGAGTGTCTTAGAGAGACTCTGTATCACAGAGAGGAATGGAGGCAGTCAAAACCTTCCATGTTTGAGAATCAAGCTTTCTAATCTAGAGCTCTGCCTAGCTCCTAAACCCTAATCTCCTCAAAAGCTGCTAGTAGGAATCTCCTCATCAACTCTGGAAGTTGGTCTTCAAGCTCTGGATCTCCAATGGCTTCATCATCACAAGTCTTCAGCTCCCCCAATCCCCAAGCAATCCCAGTACCCACACAGACAAACAATAATCCCCAGAGGGCACACCACACCAATCAATCAAATATAGACAGTAATACTAATAGCAGTAGGGGAATCCTAGTGATTTCTAAGGGGTCTAATAACTACCCATAGTCCCTATAGTCCCATAGCTAAAATATTCAATCTCTAAGTCCTAAGGGAAATGAACTAATTCTCCTAAGTCATCATTTAAAACCCTAATTTTATTCATGTTGTTCACACTTACACTAATCACCTAAAATTAATTCCTAAAAATATGAACTAAATTGTATGTACAAGTTGGATGTCTAAACTAAACAACCTAAAAAGAATGGATTAAAAATGGTAAAGCATCTATTAGAACAAAAATAACAAATTCATGTATCAAACAAAACTTAACAAAATGCTATTTACAAGAAAAATGCATGAAAAATATTAAACAAAAATAAAATGCCAATTATATTTTTTCACATTTTTCTAAACAGAATTATTGACCTAGGGAAAAAAGAACCAATTAAAAATCTTAATTTTCCTATTTTCTATGATTTTTCAAAGATATCAAAAATATTAAAGGAATTAAAATAGCAAAATATGAATAAAAGGGGAGGGGGGTCTTAATAGCCAATTCGCTCAATTAAAATTCCAGGTGGGCCCTGAAGTGGGAGGTGCGGATAGAAGAATCACTAGGCCCATGTAACTCAAAAATTCAGATTAAAACGTGAAAAGAAAAAAGAAAAGCGTGCGGTCCGAATAGCAAGTTTTTAAAGCGTATTTCACTGTGGGCTCTGAATGGAGGGTGCAGACAGAAGGTCGTTACTTAAGCCCACGCGTTTTAGTTAGTTAAACGCTGCGTTTCTCATGGTCAATTCCCTCCGTTTTTTATTTCGAATTTGGACCATAGGATCAGTCCCAGAGTCAACCTTAATCTGACGGCCACGGCGTCGTCTTCTCCAATTAGACTTAGGGTTTCCAGATTTCACTTTCATGCCCACATTTTCTCTGCGTGCTATCTCACAGCTCACTCAACCAAAATGAAAACTTCAAAGATCAAAAATGATCCTCTTCCATCCCTCTACACGACTGTAGCCTTAGTTTTTCCTAACACTCAATCTACAGAGGAACCCGATAGCTAGAAGCTTTGGGCACCAAGGAATGTCACTGATATACATGTTCATGATTCTTGCTTAAACTGGTACTATTGTAATCTACTCCTTATAGTGATCATTCTAAGCATAAGAACTAAGGCTATCGTGCCATAACCTAGGAGTTCCAGATCAAGAAAGTTGAATTGCTCTAGCACAAACTTCCTCTAATGGCTCTAACAGGTTGTATATTTGATCTATTATCCTAGTATAATTCTTCTAACCCTAAGAGAAGCCCTAATATGCCATAAATAAGAGTGCCCGAGTGAAAATTCATACCTTGAGTTCTTGGTGAAACAACAATGGAGCTTTGTCCTAGGAGCTTTGCAATGCTTCAAGAATGCTCCACAACTGTTGAAGGTGCTTCTGTTTGCAAAGAATATTGTTGAGACTACTTGTAATGATGGCTACACTTCTGTCATGGCTTCTTGCATATCCAAGGCTAGCTCTTCAAAAACTCATTATCAGACCTCTAGTTGATCTCACAGGCACTCAATATCAGCCATGGATTGAAGAAGTAGGAGAGAACTGGGTTGAATTTTCCTGGAATGAGTATTCTCCTTCCTTTTTTGCACTAGAAGCTATAATGGAATCCTTCACTTTTTCCACTCTATAGTCACCAACCTTTCACACTCATGATCACATTCCATTATATAGAGCATCAAGGAAAGATCTAGAAGTTTCTAGCTCAATCCAAGATGTTTCTAGAAGTTTCAAGAAAATCTCATGCCATGGTATTTTGAGTTCTCATGATATCTCCTTATTATCCCTTAACATCCCTTCAAAATCTCCTCACATGACAATATGGAGTGATATGAGAGCTTACATGCCTTTATTTTTGCTTTATGTTGAACTTCTCATGTGTATCTTATTATGCAAGTAACAAAATAACAAAGCAAGTCCAAAACTTAACCCTTAACTCAAAAAAGTGGCTGAACCAATGTCTTTAAAATGATGTTGGGAATCAATTTGGTATATTGGATGACCCATATTGGATTTGTAGATCTCTCAAACCAATTTTTTATTTCAACTTTTTCAACTTATATGCCTTTTTTAGGTCATTTTTCACCAACTCTGGTCAAATCTCATTCCATGCATTTACAAACTTCCATGAATTCTTTTATAGACTTAAAATGACATTTTGAGCAACTTTGATGTTGTGAAGTTTTTCATTTGAAGCTCCCTTGTATGAGTTTTAGGCATAGGCTAAGAATGACCTGTAATCCTCAGATGACCAAAATACCCTTTGCTTGCCAAGACCATAAGTAGAGTTCCACAAATCATATGAAGGCATACCATACCATTATAGAAATCTAATACAATGAGGCACAATTCTTATGTTTACCAGAAATTCATTTGAAATCTCCTTGAGGGGTAAAAATAGCTTGGAAGTCAAGTCACTTTTACAGACAAACTTTCAGATACCCCAGATGACCTGTAACTTGCAAGGACCATAACTTGAGTTCTATAAATCTCCTTGATGTCTTCCACCACTCAAATTAAAGGTCTTGAGATCCTCTAGAAGTTCCATGTTGGCCAAGGATCCATTTGAAGCTTTCATTTTGACTTATCTTGCTTGGAAATTTGACCTAAATTAGGGGATTTTACACAGAAACCCTAATTTAGAAACTCCTCTTCTCCTTGATTTCTCTTGATTTCTTCTTAGCATAACAACATATCCTTATTCTTAATTTCAAATGATGAACCCCACATCTATCCAATAGCCCTTAATGCCTTTCAATCAGTCAATTGACCTAGAGTTGACCCAAGGTTGACCCAGATGAAACCCTAGTTGACTGTCTTCAACTGCAATACTTGTGATCACCTCAATGACTTGTATCCTTCTCCATATGACTTTCTAAGTCTCCCATGATGCCCACATACTCTCCATGCTCAGCCCACAGCTCACACTTACTTGTTGATCCTCAGATACCCTCAGATAGGAGATAGATGAACTGCTTGATCCATTGACTTGATAGCTTCCCAATTCTTTCTGATGACTTGAATGAGATTGAATTTGAATAATAACCTCTTAATAGGCCTCTAGAGATGAGAATAATGATTGGTTCTCTGTTGGCTGACTTGCTATGCTTATGATATGCAGATGAGTAACCTATGTACATGACTCTATACGCAAATGCTAATGATATTGAAACATAAGCCAAGTGAATAAGGTTGGGCAAATTTTAGGGTGCAACAGCTGCCCCTATTCAAGCGACTTGGACCCGATTGGGTGAAGAGCCCGGAGCCTTCAGACATTCGCGGTACGAGACGGTTGAATACTAAGAACCCAAGAATTTGCCAACCGCAGAAATAAACTGCGCCCTTGCTTGAGGAACGACATCCACTGCCTGGATCTGACTGCTATGGCTACCAATTGATCCGCTAGCGACCATGCTGGGGATTATTTGTCTGCATTTCATCAGGAATAAATCGCCCACGTTAGGAGTAAACTCTTCCACGTTAGGAATAACACCGTCCACGTTAGGAATAACATCGTCCACGTTAGGACTCACCTTTCCACGTAAGGAATAACCGTTCCACGTTAGGAATAACACCGTCCATGTTAGGATTCACCTTTCCACGTGAGGAATAAAATTTCATCTGGATTTGTCCGCGTCAGGACTACACTTTCCACGTTAGGAATCAACTCTTCTTTTCCACGTAAGGAATCAAACTTTTTCCACGTTAGGAATGCCTCTATCTTTCCACGTAAGGAATCTCAATCTTTCCACGTAAGGAATCCAATCTCTTTCCACGTTAGGAATACAACTTTTTCCACGTTAGGAAACCCTCTCTTTTCCCCGTAAGGAATACGTCTTTCCACGTTAGGAATCACTTTTTTTCACGTAAGGAATGCTCTTGATATGTCCACGTAAGGACTCAATCTTTCCACGTAAGGAATACTATATCAATCTTTCTTTCCACGTTAGGAACGTCATCTTTCCACGTAAGGAATATCATTTCTTCTGAATCCGTCCACGTTAGGACTAAATTTTCCACGTAAGGAATACATCCTCTTCTTCCACGTTAGGAATAACTTCTTTGATCTGTCCGCGTCAGGACTAAACTCTTCCACGTCAGGAATAATCTCTTTCTTTCCACGTCAGGAATCAATCTTGATATGTCCGCGTAAGGACTCAATCTTTCCACGTAAGGAATAAACTCGTCTTTCCACGTAAGGAAACCATTTTTCTTCCACGTAAGGAATGATCTTGATATGTCCACGTAAGGACTCTAATCTTTCCACGTTAGGAAGCAAACTTTGATCTGTCCACGTCAGGACTAAACTTTTCCACGTAAGGAAACAACTTCTCTTTCCACGTAAGGAATCAACTTCTTTTCCACGTAAGGAATAAATCTTGATATGTCCGCGTAAGGATTCAATCTTTCCACGTAAGGAATCATCACCTTTCCACGTAAGGAAACCACTTCTTTTCCCCGTTAGGAATCTTCTCTTTCCACGTAAGGAATCAACTTTCTTCTCAATCTGTCCGCGTCAGGACTAAACTTTCCACGTAAGGAATCAATCTCTTTCCACGTAAGGAATCACCATTTTTCCACGTAAGGAATAAGACTTCGTCTGGATCTGTCCGCGTCAGGACTAAACTTTCCACGTTAGGAATACACTTGTTTCCCCGTAAGGAATCCATCTCGATATGTCCGCGTAAGGACTCAATCTTTCCACGTAAGGAATACCAACCTTCCACGTAAGGAATCACCATCTTTCCACGTTAGGAAACCATATTCTTTCCACGTAAGGAATCAACTTCTTTCCACGTAAGGAAACACATTTTCTTTTGATTTGTCCACGTAAGGACTCACATGTCGACTTGCCGAGGAAATAAACTTTGTCCACGTCAAGACTCATGCACTTTCGACCCGCTGGGGAAATAACTTGTCCACGTCAGGACTCACATCTTCATTTGATTTGTCCACGTCAGGACCCTGATCTCGTCTTGATTTGTCCACGTAAGGACTACATCTTTTTTGCTGAGAAAATAAATCTTGTCCACGTCAGGACTTAGTTCTCCATTGATCCCAACCCACAAACTTCTTAGCACTGACGTGACAGCGACTTTGAGGCGGACTCTACTGGGGATATTTGAAAACCAAACTACCGGACGCCTGTTCTGATAACCGACGGTGGCCTCTGAAATTCTGATTCATGGAACCCCTAATGACAAATAACTCCGCCTGGGAATAAAGAGAAACTTATCCTGATAACTCTGTGGGGAATACTGCCGAAACTGACATCATCATTGAATATCTCATGCCGATATCTTGCGTGTTTGGTAGTTCATTTGAGCAAGAGCTCTCTCTACCTGAACTGCTAAAATACAGGAACTGCTTCAGCAAAATAAATGCTGAAGATAATGCCAACTCCGCTGGGGATAGCCAGGTGCTACAGAATTATTCCAGCAAAATAAATGCTGGAAGAGTGAAGTCAACCCTGCTGGGAAATTGGGAACTTACCAAACACCTTGTTGAGGTAACCCCCTGTTGGGGAATATAACTTTGCTGGGGAATAGCAGATGTGCCAAGTATGATTGGACTTCTGCTGGAGAGTAAACAGGTATTACACAGTATTCCTGACAAAATAAATGCCTGGATGCACAACCGACTCTGCAGGGATGGTCTTAATCTTCGAGTTCTACCGAGAGGAAAGAACACTTGCTGAAAAGAGAGAACTCCGCTTCGGGGATACTAACATGCCCCAGTATGTATTTTTGTATAGCTTGCTCCTGATTTTGCAGCAATTTTGGAATGGACCCTACAGTCTTTGTATCCTGACAACCAGACATGGACGGCTTCTACATTTCGGACCTCGAAGAGGTGCTCTGTCAAAAGTAGCTCTCGTGCTCTTAGGGTGACCTATCTTGGTCTGGTAATGGTTTTGCCCCTGATTGATCGATTCGTGGAACAATGCCCATAGCTATGAGAGATTTGCCAAATCTTGACCTGACTGCCCCAGATTTACTGATTCTAGGATGACTGACTCTGCCTGAATTAATCAGTATAGCTTGCCCCAGTTCACGAAACATTTGGGCATTCTGCATTTTATCCCGATCATACCTTCCACTGTAGGAATCTTTCCTGTCGGCATGCGCTTACTCGCAAGTAACACAAGTTGTTCTGCATAAAAGATATATTAAACGCAATGCATATGACAGTTTCAAAATCCAAGTCTGTTCACTAAAAAATTTTGTGACATGTAATGAATCAATTATCAAAATGTCAATATGAAAGCTGGTAAGAGGAACCCTTTTAGGAGTCAGAATCAACGAGATCTTTACTGATGTATGCTCTTGACCAAAACCTGTTTCAATTAGGACTTTTTCGGGTTGTAACGTGGTCAGGTTCACGGTTAACAAGGAAAGATATAGGCTCAAAATTTATTTCGACCCACCCATTCTTCGTGATGTTCTCCAATCCTATGTTCAGCTAATCTGACTTCAGCGTTCACCTATTAGAGGTGGAATGATAGGAGGGATGGTTCAGGATACCACACGTGTTTTTTTGTTTTTTTTTTTGTTTTTTTTTTTGAGTGACAGTCATTTGCTTTTCGTCTTTGGGTACCTAGAGTCACACGACTTTGTCGTTTTCGAGGATTTTTCCTTTTCTTTGGCAATCCTTTCCGTCTTTCGTTTTTTCGTTTTTTCATTCCCTAACTTTTGCCTGGACTGAGTATCTTTTGAGATTCTTTTGATTTTCCAGTCCAGCGGGATGCCCCTATTTTTGCCTAAGTCATTTGTTTTCAAGTTTTGACTTAGCGGGCTTTTGATTCTTTTTCGCTTTTCGTTTTTTTTTTCCGAACAAGTCGTGTGATACTGGTTTGTCTGACTTTTTGTGGAATAATGTGACTGTTTCACTCTTTGCCGGCAAGGTTTAACCATTGTGGTTCTTTAGGCACGACCTATACAAGTGTGATTTATCCTCGAACGGCCACTCCTTTCGTAATTCGAACGCTTGGTCAAACTAGCTGATACCTACCCTGCCCCGGGTTAAGATTTAGGGTTTTTTCATTTTCAAAAAGGAACTCCTACTACTGGCTCGAAAGGGGTTATCAAGGGATTATCTTCCTTATATCTCCTGTGTTTATGGATTGAAACAATGCCTGTATCTCATCAACAAGTTTTTTTATCCAAAAGCATACAATCGGAATATTATTCGTCATCTGTTTTCGTCATCCTCCCCAGATTCCTGCTAAGACAAGCATTAAGCATTAAAGAAAAACAAAGAGTGAACACGACTGGATTAATTCAAAACATGCATATTCATTTCGTTTATCAATATCAATTGAAAAAAACAACAAGTTTTAAGAGCGAAATTTTGCAATTACACAGAAAAGAAACTATAAATGCGAGGACATGAACAAGATAACATGAAAAATGTCGGTGTCTCAGAACTGGACTTTCTGCACTTTGACTTATTGGCGAGTCAATCATCCTCAGAAGCTATCATCAGGGGTAGTCTACTGCTGTCTCGATCTTCTCTCAACGGCCCGATCAAATCTGGGAAACCTTTTCATCACCCCGGCTTTTGCTTGTCTATGGCTTTGCACCACCTTGGGGACCCTATCAGAGAAGTTAATAACCCTGCTATCGATTAAATCTTGGACGTTATGCTTGAACGCGTGGCAACCTTCAATATCATGTCCGGGAGCCCCGGAGTGGAATTCACAGTGCCTGCTTGCATCATAGCCATCCGGCAGAGTGCCAGTTATTGGCGCCAGAGTTCTTTTCTCCACCAAGTTCAATCTTAGTAGTGTCTGTAACAAATCTGCGTACGTTGAGGGAGGCTTTTCAAACACCCTCCTTGGCTTCTTTCCCCGTGTTCTTTGTTGAGCCGGATACTGGCATCTTGTATGCTGCTGGCTTTGCTCGGACGACTCCTTAGGCTCAAGCGCTATCACCCTTAAATTCAACCCTGGCATCGGCAACTGTTGTGGACATGGGGACTTATCTTCCAGTGGCTCTGGGATATATCTCGATTCGTCTGCAACCTCTGGCGGAGAAATGGGAATGTCAGTCCCTGAAACTTTTACGCCCCCTGGTACAAACTCAATTATTTTCTCATCCAGCAAATCTTGAATCTTATGCTTAAAAGCTTTGCAGTCTGCAATGTTATGCCCTGGTGCTCCGGAGTGGAAGGCACAATGGGCGTTCAGGTCATAGTCTGGTGGCGGCTGCCCTGTCAGTGGGACCAAAATGCGGGGCTCAGCCAGTTGAAGTTGGAACAAGAGTTGCACTAGCTGATCATAATCCACAGGGATCTCATCAAATACTCTGTTAGAAGACCTCATCCTCTTACCACACCTTCTTGAGTTATCCTGAAAGATCAATTGCGACTGCTGACGAGGAGAGTCCTGAGCTTCGAATCGTGGAGAGGGTCTCTTACGCCTATCATGCGCGGGTAATGGTTCTTCAGACCCTTGAGGAGCAGATAAGCCAGTCGCGTCTTCATACATTTGCCCTCCTTCTCTCCTGAGTACGTTCCTTAATATTTACGCCATCAACCCTATTTGTGCCTTCAATCGGCAGTTCTCTTCTTCTAGCGTCTCTTGATTCGAGCGCAACGCTTGCATATTTTTTGTGAACTGCCCCAGCTGGCCTCGAACATCCGTTAATTCTGCTTGAACCTGCTTGATGGCTATCCCCACAAGTTGGCGTATGCGGCCTGGGAGAGAACCATGATTCTCTAGCTGAGCAAAGTCGGCAGCCCTATCATTAGCCCGTGCAATCAGAGGCTGCACCATATTTTGCAACTGTTTCTGACTCTCGGCCATGGCTTCCATTACCTGTATGAGCCGCATTATGTTGTCGTGCACCTCTTGCATCTCAGTCGGATCCTGACTCATGACTTCCTTGCTGCTGCTTCTGGTTGAATGCCAGGGAATTCTTCGGTCGTTGATCTTTGGAGGACCTGTCAGATGCAGGAGATGAGATACAATTTAATAATTACCTGTAATGCAATATGAATATGAATGCAATGCAACGTGCGTGTCTGTGCATTAGGGAAATTCATTCCCCGATTCTAGTGTGAAGGTGCCAGTGCGGTGACAGTGCTAGCAATACAAAGATCGGAGTTGAATCACAGAAAGCCTCATATATTGCAGAGAAAACCAAGAGTACAATATCACTGAGTACAAAAAAGGCATGATCTCAACCAACAATCCTGGCGATGGTCAGCATTATGCAAATAAAGCATACAAGTTAATACAAGAAATGTTCAAGTACTCCCATAAGCCTGATACTCTTCTATCAACTTCTTGGTCTCTGGATGACCTGGGCGAGTAAGCAGCCCTTCAACCAGTTGGTTTCTTCGTTTGAGCACACATTGTACGTCACCGGTAGTTTCCTCCCATGCCCCTTCTCCGAAGCAATCTTCTAGTTTACGCTTCTGAGACACAGCTTCATCTCTGCCTTTGATGGCCTTGTTCAACGCCTTCTGGAGACTATACCTGGACATCACTTCTTCTTCGCACTTATCGATGCTGGCCTTCAACTGCTCTTCAAGGTCGGAAATTTGCTGCTTCAACTTATCTTCCCTCTTCTTATTGTTGGTGAGCGTGGCATTCCAAGTCTTATTGCAAGAAGAGATTTCTCGGTGAGCGATGTCAAGTGCTTTCTTCTTGGATTCAAGCATGTCATGGGAGCTTCTGAACTCTTGCCCCAGACGTTCGCGCTTCCTCTTCTCCTCAGTCAACTCAGCCCCTAATCTGTTCATTAGCTCAATCTGCTGTTGGAAAGCATGGACGGCCTTGTTTTTCTCGCCGCGTATCTGGGCTAGCTCCTGCTCTAACCCTTCGTTGATCTTTATCAAGGCTTCTTTTTCTTTCACAACTTGCTCGTAGGCCTCCCTAGAAACAGTAGTTGGCTTTGCTACCGGAATAGGAATAAGGACTGGTGCATCTGAAAATGGCATCCGCAACTGACTCGCTCTCTCCCGGATCCAGACTCTGTAAGGTGCATAGGCCTGACAGTCATTCTTCCCTAACAGCGGCTTCCCTCTTCGGTTAATACGCGTCCAGGCATGCTGCAGTTTGGCTAGTAACTCCCCCTTCACGTCTCCGGTGAAGTACAGAGATTCCTGTACTTCTTCCTCCCTTGGCGGGTTCTTCAGCGCATATCCGAACTGACGGACCAACAATGATGGGTTGTAGTTGATACACCTTTTTCTTCCTATCAGCGGGACATTAGGGTACCCAGAACAACTGAAGATGAGCTCAGATCCCAGCAGGTCTCTATTAAACCATTCAACGTCTTCGGAAGATAGCCTCATCAGGCGCTCTGACCAACTAGCTGTGGTCGCACTCTCCATAAAAGATCCCTTCATGGGAAGGTGGCTCTTAAACCACATACCCAGCAATGGTACACAGCAGTGAACATTCTTCCCTCTTCCCTTCTCATTCTTGTAATGCAGTGAGTGGTAGAAATCTCCGAGCAAGGTAGGTACAGGATTACCAGCGGCAAACAAGTAGAAGGCATCGAAATCCACAAAATCCGGTACATTGGGAAACAAAACTATGCCATAAATGCACAGAGCCAGCACAGCATTGAAGGCAATCCAGCACCCGCTCTTAGCGTACTCCTGGGCTTTACCAATCAAGAACTGGAGTGAGAAGCCTGGAACTCCAAGGGAAACAGTAGTCAACAATTCAGAAGCATCCATGTGCAAAGCTTTGGCCAAGTCCTCTAGCTTGGGCTTAGCGCCAGAATGAATGAATGGAACCTGGTTCTGCATGGGTAACTCAGTAAACTCCACATACTCCTCAATGGTAGGCCCCATAATGAAATCAGCAAACGTAAAACATCTCAATGCGGGATCATAGAATTGCATCAAAGCGTACAGCCCATCTAGCTCTATCTCCGTGGGTTTGCGCACCAATCTCAATAGTCTTCCATAGCTCATTCTGAAGCTCCTACGAACATCCTCATCGGCCAGAGAGATCAACCCAAGCAGGGGAACAACATCAGGAGTAGGCAATTTGTAAGCAACTGTCCTTCTTAAGCTGGCCATGACCAATCACCCAGAAATTCGGACACTAGAACTAGGGAAATGCAAATGCACCTGCAGCACAGACACACGTTAGTGGGATGCAATGATGATGAGTATGCAAACAAATGCAATGCAAGTAACATGCAACGGGGACCAACTGCCGTAGCTGAATAGCCTGAACCATATCAAGAAGTCTCAGATAGATTCTCTAGAAGTCCTCAAACCCTGGTCTCAGATAGACCTAAAACAAAGCTCCAACAATAGTCTCTGACAGACCTCAAACCATAACTCCCACTGGTCTCTGGTAGACCTCAAATCACATCTCCAACTGGTCTCTGACAGGCCTCAGAACTATCCAACTGGTCTCTGACAGACCTCATAACACATCTCCAAATGGTCTCTGACAGACCTCATAATTTTCCATAAATACCCAGGATCTCTGATCAAGAAATAACCGGTATCTGAAAGTCTAACTACCTGCATAACCCCAAACCCTCTCACAGGTGGATGTCCCAGTAACTGACAAAGGTATGGCATCCTATGCGGTCGTCGGCGTCACAGACTTTCAGGGTTGATGATACGATTCCCAGAAGGAGTGGCATCATCAAATCCTGAAGAGGCCTCACTTAGCCAACTTCCAAATGATCGGTCCCCAGAGTCGACAATTCAACTAACCAGCAACCCACGCCAACCAAAGGAAGGGGCAGGAGGCCAACCAGAGGAACCTCGTCTGAGTGTAGATTTCGCGGGACACCAAGGCAAGCAAAGCAAGCGGGCGCCAACTAATCTCTACTCTAATTCTAGGTACACTCAAGCCCAGGTCTGGCTTATCTCTCAATATCAGAACACCCGTCACACCCCAAAATACAGCAATAATAATCAATATATAATGCTAAAAATAAAGGTCAGAAATATAAATCCATACAAAATCCTCGACGGGAAAACAAGCGTTAGGATTGACTCTCTTAAGGGACGTTGGATCCCAAATGCATAAGAACTATCGCAGTCCTTAGCAGCCAGGGGACGTTGGATCCCCAGCAGAGTCGCCAGCTGGTGCTACTGCGAAAATCGGCGCCGGCTGAACAGAAGAGTCTCCACCGTGCGTTATTTATCCCATGGGAGGGAAAGGAAACGCTCAGAGTAAACCTCGCACAACACGGGAAAGGTATGGTCGTCGCAACCAAAACCTGGATTCGGGAGTCGGTTACGCAAGGGGAAGGTATTAGCACCCCTCACGTCCGTCGTACTCGACGGGATCCACGCTTGTTTTCGGGTATGGATTGTTATTCAAGCTACTCTAAAGGTTAAGGGTTAAAAAGACAAGAAAATGACTCGGCAAAGTATCACACTTTATGCCTACGTATTCCCGTCTGGAACGAGAAATCAGAGTCAACGTAGTTCGCCTACCTACTGGAAAGGAGGGGAAGGTTGCTCGCTAGGATATCGCATCCTATGCCTACGTACTTTCATACAGCATGAAAGATCAGAGCAAACGTAGTTCGGGCCATGTACGACACAAGCTTGTCTTGATTGTTTTTATTCCTTCTGAAAAAGGTTTTTTTCTGCTTAACAGTCCAAGCGGACAAAAATGACGTCTTGATGAGTTCACATTCTTTTACGGAAGAAGTGTCTTTTATTGAGTTTGAAATTTTATTGTGTTTTTCTGTTTGTTTTGAGGAAGAAGAGACATAACTCTAACCTACGGTTGCAAAGGGAATCAAACTAACCTAATGTTATCATGCATGGGTTAAGACCTAGTGTCTATCATGCTCCCCTCTTGCGCAGAGAGAAATAGAGATCCTAAGGGAATACACAGAAACAGAAATAATAGAAGATATATACAGTAAAGCAGTAAAATGCATGGATGCAGCAATACAAGCGAGGCAAGGGAGTCCCACTCAACCTCGAACCTAGAAAACAATAGGCAAAAGTGAACAGACTTCACTTTCAACCCAACAGGGTAAACATCACACAATACAGTCCAGAAAATCAATCAATACATCAAAAATGAAATACAGCAGAAAAATAAACAGCCACAACAGCTCTGCACCACATCAGTCTTCAAGTCATCTCCAATCAACTACAAGCTTCAGCCAGCCTCAATCTCCATCTCCACATCTTTCCAGCAAGGTCTTGATCATCAATCTTCAGTCTACAATGGCTTTTCTTCAAGTCCTATCCTCCAAGCTGAGGGATCAGTCACAAGAGTGAATTGGGTGTTAAGCAATTAGTTGACTACCAAGGGTGGCAAACCAATTGCTACTAACACATAAGACATTTTCTCTCAAGAGTTCTATCCCTTAGACAGTAGCACCAAGCCTTCCAAAGGAAGGGGGTGAGTGTCTTAGAGAGACTCTGTATCACAGAGAGGAATGGAGGCAGTCAAAACCTTCCATGTTTGAGAATCAAGCTTTCTAATCTAGAGCTCTGCCTAGCTCCTAAACCCTAATCTCCTCAAAAGCTGCTAGTAGGAATCTCCTCATCAACTCTGGAAGTTGGTCTTCAAGCTCTGGATCTCCAATGGCTTCATCATCACAAGTCTTCAGCTCCCCCAATCCCCAAGCAATCCCAGTACCCACACAGACAAACAATAATCCCCAGAGGGCACACCACACCAATCAATCAAATATAGACAGTAATACTAATAGCAGTAGGGGAATCCTAGTGATTTCTAAGGGGTCTAACAACTACCCATAGTCCCTATAGTCCCATAGCTAAAATATTCAATCTCTAAGTCCTAAGGGAAATGAACTAATTCTCCTAAGTCATCACTTAAAACCCTAATTTTATTCATGTTGTTCACACTTATACTAATCACCTAAAATTAATTCCTAAAAATATGAACTAAATTGTATGTACAAGTTGGATGTCTAAACTAAACAACCTAAAAATAATGGATTAAAAATGGTAAAGCATCTATTAGAACAAAAAATAACAAATTCATGTATCAAACAAAACTTAACAAAATGCTATTTACAAGAAAAATGCATGAAAAATATTAAACAAAAATAAAATGCCAATTTTATTTTTTCACATTTTTCTAAACAGAATTATTGACCTAGGGAAAAAAGAACCAATTAAAAATCTTAATTTTCCTATTTTCTATGATTTTTCAAAGATATCAAAAATATTAAAGGAATTAAAATAGCAAAATATGAATAAAAGGGGAGGGGGGTCTGAATAGCCAATTCGCTCAATTAAAATTCCAGGTGGGCCCTGAAGTGGGAGGTGCGGATAAAAGAATCACTAGGCCCATGTAACTCAAAAATTCAGATTAAAACGTGAAAAGAAAAAAGAAAAGCGTGCGGTCCGAATAGCAAGTTTTTAAAGCGTATTTCACTGTGGGCTCTGAATGGAGGGTGTAGATAGAAGGTCGTTACTTAAGCCCACGCGTTTTAGTTAGTTAAACGCTGCATTTCTCATGGTCAATTCCCTCCGTTTTTTATTTCGAATTTGGACCATAGGATCAGTCCCAGAGTCAACCTTAATCTGACGGCCACGGCGTCGTCTTCTCCAATTAGACTTAGGGTTTCCAGATTTCACTTTCATGCCCACATTTTCTCTGCGTGCTATCTCACAGCTCACTCAACCAAAATGAAAACTTCAAAGATAAAAAATGATCCTCTTCCCTCCCTCTACACGACTGTAGCCTTAGTTTTTCCTAACACTCAATCTACAGAGGAACCCGATAGCTAGAAGCTTTGGGCACCAAGGAATGTCACTGATATACATGTTCATGATTCTTGCTTAAACTGGTACTATTGTAATCTAGTCCTTATAGTGATCATTCTAAGCATAAGAACTAAGGCTATCGTGCCATAACCTAGGAGTTCCAGATCAAGAAAGTTGAATTGCCCTAGCACAAACTTCCTCTAATGGCTCTAACAGGTTGTATATTTGATCTATTATCCTAGTATAATTCTTCTAACCCTAAGAGAAGCCCTAATATGCCATAAATAAGAGTGCCCGAGTGAAACTTCATACCTTGAGTTCTTGGTGAAACAACAATGGAGCTTTGTCCTAGGAGCTTTGCAATGCTTCAAGAATGCTCCACAACTGTTGAAGGTGCTTCTGTTTGCAAAGAATATTGTTGAGACTACTTGTAATGATGGCTACACTTCTGTCATGGCTTCTTGCATATCCAAGGCTAGCTCTTCAAAACCTCATTATCAGACCTCTGGTTGATCTCACAGGCACTCAATATCAGCCATGGATTGAAGAAGTAGGAGAGAACTGGGTTGAATTTTCCTGGAATGAGTATTCTCCTTCCTTTTTTGCACTAGAAGCTATAATGGAATCCTTCACTTTTTCCACTCTATAGTCACCAACCTTTCACACTCATGATCACATTCCATTATATAGAGCATCAAGGAAAGATCTAGAAGTTTCTAGCTCAATCCAAGATGTTTCTAGAAGTTTCAAGAAAATCTCATGCCATGGTATTTTGAGTTCTCATGATATCTCCTTATTATCCCTTAACAGCCCTTCAAAATCTCCTCACATGACAATATGGAGTGATATGAGAGCTTACATGCCTTTATTTTTGCTTTATGTTGAACTTCTCATGTGTATCTTATTATGCAAGTAACAAAATAACAAAGCAAGTCCAAAACTTAACCCTTAACTCAAAAAAGTGGCTGAACCAATGTCTTTAAAATGATGTTGGGAATCAATTTGGTATATTGGATGACCTATATTGGATTTGTAGATCTCTCAAACCAATTTTTTATTTCAACTTTTTCAACTTATATGCCTTTTTTAGGTCATTTTTCACCAACTCTGGTCAAATCTCATTCCATGCATTTACAAACTTCCATGACTTCTTTTCTAGACTTAAAATGACATTTTGAGCAACTTTGATGTTGTGAAGTTTTTCATTTGAAGCTCCCTTGTATGAGTTTTAGGCATAGGCTAAGAATGACCTGTAATCCTCAAATGACCAAAATACCCTTTGCTTGCCAAGACCATAAGTAGAGTTCCACAAATCATATGAAGGCATACCATACCATTATAGAAAGCTAAGACAATGAGGCACAATTCTTATGTTGACCGGGAATTCATTTGAAATCTCTTTGAGGGGTAAAAATAGCTTGGAAGTCAAGTCACGTTTACAGACAAACTTTCAGATACCCCAGATGACCTGTAACTTGCAAGGACCATAACTTGAGTTCTATAAATCTCCTTGATGTATTCCACCACTCAAATTAAAGGTCTTGAGATCCTATACAAGTTCCATGTTGGCCAAGGATCCATTTGAAGCTTTCATTTTGACTTATCTTGCTTGGAAATTTGACCTAAATTAGGGGATTTTACACAGAAACCCTAATTTAGAAACTCCTCTTCTCCTTGATTTCTCTTGATTTCTTCTTAGCATAACAACATATCCTTATTCTTCATGTCAAATGATGAACCCCACATCTCTCCAATAGAGTTGACCCAAGGTTGACCCAGATGAAACCCTAGTTGACTGTCTTCAACTGCAATACTTGTGATCACCTCAATGACTTGTCTCCTTCTCCACATGACTTTCTAAGTCTCCCATGATGCCCACATACTCTCCATGCTCAGCCCACAGCTCACACTTACTTGTTGATCCTCAGATACCCTCAGATAGGAGATAGATGAACTGCTTGATCCATTGACTTGATAGCTTCCCAATTCT
This sequence comes from Lathyrus sativus, assembly GCA_963859935.3. NCBI lineage: Eukaryota > Viridiplantae > Streptophyta > Magnoliopsida > Fabales > Fabaceae > Lathyrus > Lathyrus sativus. The sequence continues at coordinate 615,343,033 of OZ012738.1, read as the reverse complement.
TTCTGATGACTTGAATGAGATTGAATTTGAATAATAACCTCTTGATAGGCCTCTAGAGATGAGAATAATGATTGGTTCTCTGTTGGCTGACTTGCTATGCTTATGCTATGCAGATGAGTAACCTATGTACATGACTCTATACGCAAATGCTAATGATATTGAAACATAAGCCAAGTGAATAAGGTTGGGCAAATTTTAGGGTGCAACACATAGCATATGCAATTTTGCATCTTTGTGTTTGCCTATTCTGTTGCTTTGGCCGTGGTTATCCCCAAGCGAATGGGTGTGTCTTCTCCTTCCAAATAGAGTTGTCAGCCCTAAGCAGAAAAGAGCACAATATTTCTAATTCCCCATTAAGTTCGATCCTCGTGGAAGACGGTTGTTTTAGTACATACCATCTGAGTTCATACCTCAATGGTCGAGTCTTGCTTGACAGTTTCTCTTCAGTTATTTCCTGAAGTGAACTTTGGCCTCTGACAATCACATTGTGGACATCTCCAACTTTTGAATATGGATTAAGCGTTCATTTATTTTGCACTCTGTTCCCCAAGAGAATCTTTATGAAGATAACTATTGAAGACAAATATTTCTCCAACAATGTTATCAGAGCTTCTCAATAATTTACATTTGGACTACCAGCAATCTCTTTATTTGAGCAACTCGTTTGGATCAGGTTTCCATCAAGATGACAAATGGCAGTCTCCTCAAGACAGTTTGTCCGTCCCCAATGAGTTTACCAAGATTATTCAACTCGTCAGATTGCATCTCTCCGGGAGCCCCGTCAGGGAAGTTTGCCGAAGACATTACAAATATTTTCTCTTTATTTGAGAATCTACAGGTTTCACACATTTTTACAGCTACAACAAAGATGCTCCTCAGGAATTTATTCCCTAGTGAGTTCATTACATAAGCTTTAATTCCATCAAATGGCACCTCTTCCGAGAAGTGTGATGAAGTTTATTACAATTGGTCTCTCTTTATTTGAGAAGACATATTTTGATGATCAACCGGCTTACATCTTTTCAGAAGAACCCCGTTGAAGCTTTACAATCTCCAGTCATTTAGATTGTCGGTTAGACACCTTTTCTTAGGCTACCATGTTTGGTAGTAGGTGATCTCTCCATCTTTTGTTTATTACCTTTTCTTAGGCTATCATATGTTTGATAGTAGGTAATATACCTTTCTTTTTGGTCAGATACCTTTGGCTTAGGCTGCCATATGTTTGGTAGTAGGTGATCTTTCCTTTTGTTTATTACCTTTTCTTAGGCTATCATATGTTTGATAGTAGGTAATATACTGTATCACTTTGGTCAGACACCTTTTCTTAGGCTACCATATGTTTAATAGTAGGTAACACATCTTCTTGTGGTCAGACACCTTTTCTTAGGCTGCCATATCTTTGGTAGTAGGTGATCTCTCCTTTTGGTTATTACCTTTTCTTAGGCTATCATATATTTGATAGTAGGTAATACACCGTGTTTTGGTTGTTGCCTTTTCTTAGGCTATCATTGGACTGATAGTAGGTAGCATGCGTTTCTTTGTTGCAACTAGATACCTTTGCTTAGGCTACCACGCGTTGGTAGTAGGTTATCCTTCACTTTCAAGTTCCTCGCCATTGTTCAAGCTTCTGTACTCTTGGTGGTATTATTATATTATATCTTTATTTTGGAGATTCCCCGATGCTGGTTGTCTTCTTTTCTCGTGAGGTCTCGCTTTGTTAGGCCTTTTATTTCCCGTGTGTCGTGTCTAGTTATTCCCCTGTGGCATCATGTCTCCACAGGGTCGTCTGTCTTGCATTTTCATGTCATTGCATATCATATGCATTCGGTGGCTTCTTAGGGCCAAACATTCGTGTAATGTTTGTATTTAAGTCCCTCCTATCACGTCGAGACGAAGATTTCAATCTCCATATCTCCTGATAGAAGAAACTTAAATAGGGGCATCTGTTGCACCCTAATATTTGACCTAAAGATCTCACCTCATTGTGTTTCTTTTCTTCCTTGTTTGTGCTATTTTACCTTTTATGGCTAACCGGTTGGTGCAGGTGTGGTCAAGTCCTCCAGGGCATAAACATTTGAGGCTTATTATGGCTCTTGTGAGTAGCTGCATCACAAGTTGCATCATTATGTTCGAAGGTTTCCTCAGGACATGAGGAAATTGGGGCGTTCTTATTGGTGGTATATGGTCAATTTGTTTATTGAGCTCACATGAGATCTTGAACTAAGTCTTGGCAAGGAACACTTCAAAGTAATTCATGGACCGTGATCTTCACAAAAATCTAAATGCTCAAGCTTCCGACTATTGAAACTCACCCAAGTTGCAATTCATTCACGAGTTCCATTCATAAAGAGTTCATTTTATTATGTGTAATTTTGGTTCACGTCAAGAGCTTCATCATATGGGAGGAGTAAATACTTAATATTAAGGATTAAGTTATTGAAGAGTTTATGTTGAGGGAATTCAACCAGTAGGCATTTGGTTTCTCAGTCCACCGTTTAGTCCTATCCGCATTTTATCAGCAGGGACATATGCAAGGACTGTAAATTAGCATGAGGATAATTATAAGGTCCTAATTTGCAAAGATGCTTAATATGAAGGAGCTCGTTTCAAATTCAATTACAAGGCAAATTTATGACCATTACAAGACTCAAAATTCCATCGGTATTCACGTAAAGTTCAATTCCTTAGCTTCTTAACAAGGCTATGAGCTTAAATGCAATCTTTGTTCTAAGCGTTATTTTTTAGTGCAAAGAGGGGATGGAGTTTTATCCATTTTTCGAAACACGTGAAGCATGACAAGGGATCTGGGTTACCGCGCTGTGAGACTTCAAAGATTACAGGGACTAGATTACAAGGAGTTCTTTTCTTAAAAAAATGAGGCTCTCAATATTTAATTTTTTTGTAAAAAGAGTTTCAAGAATTCAAAGTCAAGCTAAATACAATAATCATTGCATATAAAGTCAGCTTTCTAAGAGTTTGCAACCACGTTTTGTCACGTCATTCCTAATTTCTTCAAATGGCATCCGCCACCCCATGCAACCCAAGCATCAACAGTGCAGGAGGACAAGAGGATAACTCTTGTAGCATGATATCACTGCTAGCAGCCTGCGTCCCACGCTCGAACTCTGAAGTAGAACGCCGAGGAGCACAAAGTCATCATGTTGGAACAAGATATGAACTGCTGCCCACAAGTCAAGATCAACAGTTAGCCAAAGCAGCATATGGAAGAACGTTTATGTGAATATGCTAGCAATATTTGCTGATAAGTACTTAATTGACATTGAATCAAAAGTAACTTTCAAAAGAGGAGATTCACAGTTCAAAAATATCTTACACCATCACCACTTGGAGTTGTAATCTTGACAAAGCATTCAACACTTCTTTTTTTTATATATAGCAACAGTCGTTGGAACCTTTGGCGGTAACAGCAGTCACTTCGGGACTTCAGTAGCAGCGGCCTCCATGTTAAAAGTAACACCGCGACCACGTATGTTTTGCTCCGCAAGTGTATGAAAAGAAAAAAGAGGAATCAGATAACCGAAAAGGTACAAACCAGGCATTCATAGAGAACACCCCATCAAGATATTGAAAACCATGAGTCGTATCAGAAGGTAACCCATAACAACTTCAAGGTATCCCTTAAACACAACCAAGCAAACAAATCTTTTCCATCATCATTTCCAACAATATAAATACAGGCTCACCTGATAAGGATACCATCTCGATTGCATCCTCGATGTATAGCAACAAGAGTGGGGCGGTAATCAGGTTTCTTGACGCTTGAGGTTTTTGAAGCATAAATATCAGCACATCTTTCATATTGCTTTAACAGACCAATTGGCGGTTATTAGCTTTTAAGAACTGTCCATAACAGGTGTCGCGGTGAAATTTTGATACCAAACTATTAATTAGTTTGAATCGTTAATTCATTTTGCAACCGAACTTTGATTTGTCCAAAGGAAGGGATAAAGATCGAAATTCCCACAATGCAATGCAAATGCAAGCTAGATTTTTAGGTTCGGGGGTTGGTTAAACTTAGGGAAGGTACTAGCATCCTAAGTTTCTGTAGTACTCTACAGGAACCTCTTGTTTTATGTTTGTTTACTGCTAAGTGTTTATCTGCTTAATGGCTTAGAGACCCTAGGGGTTTTTATCTAAGTATACTCGATAAGGTATCGCACCTTGTGCCTACATATCCTTACGGGAGTGGAATCAGAGTATGTTGTAGTTCACCCTAAAGGGTTAGAGGAGCTCTTTGACTGTGGTCAAAGTTCCTACGGGTTTAGGGTAGTTGGTTGATTGGGTCTAGGAGAAGAGATGAGTCTTCATTTTAAGGGAGAGATAACCACCACAAATGTAAAGGAGAAGGGTTGTAGGAAATGGTCTTTGCATCGTCTTAAGAGAAGGTCTTACACACTCGGATGGTCGCCAAGTATGCCTTCGTCGTTCTTAAGGCAAAGTCCCTACATGTTTGATTGTATTGTTTGTGGGGTGGAGATTATATCTCGCTTAAGATGATTAACATCTATTCTCTAAATGTGTTTGAAAAGTTGTGTTGTTTTGATTGTTTGTTTTCTATGTTGTAAAGATAAAGACAAAGTCCTTCCTATGAGGTAGGATCTATCCTAAAGATCAACTTGAATGGGATCAAGGATCAAGGGGAGTATGATGCAAATGATGTGCAACTACACACAAGTGTTGACTCATGTGTAGGTTTTTCCTTTGGACGAATGCAATGCGATAATATAAATATGATGATTGCAATAACGTAAATTGCGATAAATAAATTGCGGAAATAAAATCATACACATACGCATGAAAGCGCTGGGTGAGTGTGTGAATTGTGTACGTGAATGTAGATAAAGATAAAACAAGCATACGCATGAAAGCGCTGGGTGTACAAGTGTTGTGTCGTGGGGTGCACGACTGATTTGCGTTTTGGAGTGATTGGTTAATTTAGTTGAGGTTGATTTTATAATGTGGATTAAATTTAAGAAAAATTGTATTATATTAGTTTTAAATAAAAGGTTTAGATGAATTACTTAGGTTCTAAATGAGTTTATTTTAAGTAAAAGAATTTTAACTTATTTAACTTATTTAAAAGAGAGATGTGGTCCGGTTTTAATAGAAATTATTATCATAAACTAATTATGAAAATGAGTTTTAGCATTATATACAAAAGAAGTGTTATTTTTTAAATGAGAGGTTTTAGAAAAAGGTTAATTATAATAGTAAAATAGAAATAAAATAGTGAGTTTTGGTTAATATAATAAAACTTAATAAATTTATTAAAAGAGTTTTATTATACGAAAAATATTGTAGCTACGTGAATTGATTTTATTATTTTTAATAAAAGGGTTTTTTGTAATTATTAAATTGAGTTAAAAGATTAAATTTCTAAATAAAAAAAAATACTATTAATATTAGTAAACAAATACAGTTTTAAATTATTATAAAAGTAGTTAATTTAATGGATTAAATATTATTATGAGGAAAAAGATTAATTAAATGAAGTTTAAAACAGAGTTGTTAAATATTATGAGAAGGATTAGTTAATTAAATAAAAAAAAATAAAGTGTGATTAGTGTGAGTGTGAGTGGTGTTGGTGTGCAATTTAGTGTGTGTGTGAGATAATAACAAAATTACAAGGAAAAACGGAAAGAAACACGGAAGAATGGGGGAACCCTAATTCCCAAATCCCTCGATCGGGTTCCTCTTTCCTCCATCGATTTCATTTTCCTCCATCGATTTCGTTCTCCTCGCGTTCAAACCTGAAACACAGAAAAACACATCAAAGCTTCAAAGGATTTGGCTCAAACAGAGAGATTACCGTGAGTTGCGACGGCGACGGTGGCGTCGGATGTCTGAGGATACGGGTTCGCGGTGGCTCTCTCAGCGGTGCGCAATGGCTTCGTCAACAAGAGATAAGTGCTTCTTCTAGGTTTACGAACATGATTTTTTTTGCTTCTCTGTGATGATTTCGATCCGTTCCCCCTTTGTCGTATCATATCCTTCTCTTTTATATAGGCGGTAGTCTGATTCTTTGATTTGAATTTGGTTAATCACAATTGAATGCTGAATAGGGATTTTCCTATTTGGTTATGATCTGATTTGAAAAGTTTCCTCTTTTATCCCAATTTCGTTAAATGCCTGCTTAAATGAAAAATTCAATCCTTGATACTGTATTTCTATTTGGTTTGGTGTTGAATATTCCACGGATATTCTTTAATAGTTGCTGTTTTGCGTTTGATGTTTGGACAGGTGTAGAAAGCAGTTGTTTTGGGCCAGAGAAACTAGTAGCCCAGGGTGGATTCAAGTAATCAGTGTAAAAGAAAACTGGTGGGTCCAAAACTCAACTGCTGGTGGTAAGCTTCTCCAAATTGATTTAACAGTCTGCCACGTGAAGCTCCTTCTCTATGCTTCAGTAGGTCCTCCCTCCTGATAGTCTTGAAATTGATGGAGGTAATAAGTGTAGGTTCCTGTTAGCATAGGTTGCTGCTGCGTTACTGGTGCGTTTGTTGTACCGCTGTTGTTGTGCTGATTTGTTACGCCTTTCTCTTGGTTTGCAGGTGTTTTTTAATTTCATTGCATTGGCTGAGGCGAAGCTCTACTTGACATAAAAATCTTCTTGGTTGGTGGGGTGTTGATGGTCTTTTTATGTGTGTAATTTGTGCATTGAATTTCTGTTGTGACTAATGTTTGCTGCGTGCGTTATGTACGTTGCTTATGGTTGCAGGATGTTGCTCATATTATGATGTTGCACAAGTGATGGCTAGCTGGTGATGCAGGAAGTGTTGTACGTCGCCATTCAGTGAGCAGCAATAACGCGAAGGATGGCATAAGTTCCCTTTTTCTCAAGCCATTTGTCATGCCTAAGTAGAGCCTTATGGATCACGGAATGGTGCGCCTCAAAGCAGGCTGCGTGATCTGCGATTAAGCCTTTTGAGGTATCATACGAAAGCTCAAACATGCCCGTGATTTTGATGGATGATTGTTGAGTTTGCTTGCGGTGAAACAGGAACAGAGCGTCAAGAAATAACCTCTGAACCCATGTGCTTGTCTGAACTGCAGCTCAATAGCATACTCAGCTTTGATACAAGGGACTAGGTAGTATTTCTGCTCCTTACACATTACAGAAGTTGCACTAGGCGCTTCCCTTTTGATCTTGAATCTGAACTGGTTTAATTTCCTGATTTGGTTGGCCTCACCCGTTGTATGGCTTTCCTAGCTTGAGTGATGATTAGCATGAGGTTTATGCAGCAACTTTTAATTCAGCTGTGGTGGTAGGATAGTATTATGCTGGTTTGTATTTGATTATGTTGGATATGAATTGTTGGCTATTTCAAAGCATGATATCTGCCTTAATTCTCATCAGATTATCAGCCTTAATTTCTCTGTTCTTTGCAGAATCGCAGTTAAAGGTGTCGTATGTTGTCTGTTATTCCTACTGCAGGAAACAGGGCGGGTCCTTGGCGTCGAAACTTGTGAATTCTGCCTATAAACTGTTGAGTAGGTGCATTTGGAAGCTACAGTTGTTATTAATTTGAAGGTAGACACTCTTCCTCTAGAACTTCAGTAGGGAGGAGTGGTGCTTGGTATCACTTGGATGAAGGACCAGTTACGGCGTAGAACAAATAGTCGAGGGTGCTACGTTCACATATTTGATTTATACGCACTGCCCATTAGGGAAGTTGCTCCCGAAGCGGCAGATTATCATCAGAAGTTTCAATTGAGCTGTTGCCTCGTCATATCTGATTCCAATGTATGCTTCAAAGGTAGCTTTATCCGCAAAGTTTGTCTTTGTACGCTTTCATATGCTCTGTTAATTTCTCAAATCCATTTATGACTTGTTAACTTCTGTTTTCAGGTTACTCCTCCAAGGGACTGTTTGGTGACATGGAGTTGTTTGGTTTTAGGTTTACTCAATGCGAGGCCGGATCGAGGAAACTTTGGCAGTGATGAATCTGATCAGCAGTTTAGGAAATACTCTTAGTAGTGTCTTGGCTTACTCGGATATCAGGATGCTCTCGAAACGGGAAATGCATAAATGCCCCACAGGTCTTCAACCAAATGCGAGCTGCAAATGCGGGACTGCCATGGTAAATAGGTGATGACACTCACAACTCTTCTATCTGGCTGCAAGGAATCAGGTTTAGTCGAAGAAAGGTGGAGATATCTTGACGGCACGCATGAAGATCATGATATTATTTCAATGATTGAGCACTCCTTGTAAATCAAAATACTCTTGTGGGAATTTGTTGTTGATGGCTTCTCTGATATAGGGTTCTCCCGACCGTCTGAGCTTCCGGATTTGATGGCAACAACGTCAACGATGAAAGCTTCAAGTTTTAACCAAAATGATTATCGTTACAAGCTGAGGCTCCTCAACAAACATTATTAGTGTTTTAGCAGCAATGTAGTGATATCTGTAAAACAAACTCTTCCTGTTGTACTTGGATAGTTGTAAAAACATGAATTTGTACATTCCTTGTAACAATTATGAGACTGAATCCAATTGGTAATCATTGGCTGAAGTGAAACGTATAGTATTCTTGAAACTGAAGCCAAAAGCAACAATGTAGTGAATTATTTTTTACCACAGCGTTCTTGTAAAGTTGGTCCAAGTTGGCCTGCTATTGCCAGTTGTGTAATTGAGTGGGCAATGTATAGGTATTATATGAGTTATGTTGTAGGACACCAAAAGGTTATTATAATGATGAGGAAAAGTGACTGGTTTTCGATATAAATAAATATGTGTTTGAAATGTTCTTCGTAACCGTAGACTCTACTTGAAAACCAATGCTTTGGTACGAAATCCTAACAAGCTTCGAGCCTCAGAACGCTTTGGATAATATGCTTCAGTCCAATCCGAATTCCAAATGTTACCGGTACTGACATGAATTTGTTATAACCTGTCTTCACCACCTTTGATAACAAAATGCACTCAAATTGGTTTTCCGCACTTTGAAGGTTTAAAAGATCTTGGACTCGTTCTATAAATAACACCACTTAATATGTCGCAAATGTTGGATTTAAAGCACATATGGATGATCCTCAAATATTGAATCCTCACTATTTTGTACTAGAAGGCTTGACTTTAGGGGATATAGACACGAGAATCAACCTGAGACATTTTTAAGAAAAAGAAGATCCTGCATACACTCGTTAGTCATGATAAACGCGCGCACAAAAGTACAAGGATAAAAATGTAAGAAACGCACAAGGAGGTGAAATCTTAGGGTCAAAAATTAGGGTGCAACAGATGCCCCTATTTAAGTTACTTCTATCCGGAGATACGGAGATTGAAATCTTCGTCTCGACGAGATAGGAGGGACTTAAATACAAACATTGCGCGAATTTTTGGCCATAAGAAAACCACCGGATGCATATGATATGAAATGATATGAAAATGCAAGACCAAAGATCCTGTGGAGAAAGAGCGCCACAGGGGAATAACTGGGTACGACATGCTAGACAGAAAAGCAACGGATCCAACAAGGTAGGACCCCACGAGGACATGAACAATCACTCATTGGAAATCTCCAAACGTGTAACGGTAACTCATGCATCAGGGATGCAGTGATTTTGACGATTTGTGATCGAAAGATACTTTTGCTACCGAGGTGGTGGTCAATAGTAACTCAAAATGGATCTCTTTTTATTATTATGTAACTCAGCTGAAATGGTAAAATGTATAACCTCTCCTGGCATCATGGTACGGGGACCATGAGCTAGTCTCGGTCTTTGATGTCATTGTAGTTGTAGATGTTGTTGTAGTTGTTGAGCTTCCCCGAGCATCATGATATGGGAGTCATGCGCCGGTCTCAGTCTCTGATGTCAAACTTCCCCTTGCTCCATGGTATGGGAACCATGAGCTGGTCTCGGTTTCTGATGTCAGACTTCCCCTTGCTCCATGGTATGGGAACCATGAGCTGGTCTCGGTTTCAGATGTCGAACTTCCCCTTGCTCCATGGTATGGGAACCATGAGCTGGTCTCGGTTTCTGATGTCGAACTTCCCCTTGCTCCATGGTATGGGAACCACGAGCTGGTCTCGGTTCCTGATGCCGAACTTCCCCTTGTTCCATGGTATGGGAACCATGAGCTGGTCTCGGTTTCTGATGTTGAACTTCCCCTTGCTCCATGGTATGGGAACCATGAGCTGGTCTCGGTTCTTACCCAAAATGATGGAAACTCGTGAGAGTGTCTTCAAAGAGGGGTTGTAAATTTGTAGATTGTAGTGTTGATGTAGATGTTCGGCTGTGAGCCATAGTGTCATTGTAGATTGTATGTTGTAAGTTGTAACACTGTAGAATTGTTGATGTAAATGTTGTCGATGTCATTTGTAATTGTAGAATTTTGTAGATGTGATCTTGTATTTGTAATTGTAACTTGTAGATGCAGTTGGTATTGTATTGGCAATTTGTAGAATGTGCACCGGGGATCTTCAAAAGAGTTGTAAACCGGTTGATACGTGGAGTGTCCTCTTGTGAGGAGATATGTCATTGATTGTACTCATGATGAACTCTCTGAGGAAGATCATTTTTTTTATTTTTTTTTTGAGGTATCTTTGCTGTAGTTGTAGAAGAAATGTGAAGTTGTAGTAGCAGGAATCCTCAAATGGGGAAGTGTCTGTAATGTCCTTTGACTTGCTAATCTTGAAATAGTCCACTGGGGAAGGACAGATTGTCTTGATGAATATTGTTGTTTGTCGTTTTAAGAATAGATCTGCCCAAAACGAGTTGCTCAAATAAAGAGATCTTCTGTCATTTAGTTGTAAGTTGTTGAGGAAATCTTGTAATGTTGTTGAAGGAATGTTGTGTCTTCAAATGGTGATCCTCCTAAGGTCAAAGTGCAAAATAAAATGCACTTTTGATCCATGCTCACAAGCTGGAGATGTTCATAGTGATTGTCGAAGACCGAAGTTCAATTCGGGAAGTAACCGAAGAGAAACTGTCAAGCAAGACTCAACCATAGAGGCATAAACTCCAATGGGAATGTACTGAAGCAACTGTCTTCCACGAGGATCGAACTTCGTGGGGAAGTAGAAATATTGAGTTTTTTGCTTAGGGCTGACAACTCTATTTGGAAGGAGTAAGACGCGCCCAAAATACCCAAGGGTAACCGCAATCGAAGAGATAGAGTAAAACATACAAAGGATGCACAAATGCAAATGTTATGCTATCTACTTATATGATATGTGTATGCTTATGCTAACAAGACAGACGAAAGCAACGACCGAATACGGAATAAACGTCTCGAAACGAACATCCGACCAATCTTCGAAGGTAGAAGTATCACTGAGGATAAATGAAGAACTAAGTATAGGATCCCATTCCTGCTTCAAAACTTCAAAATTTCTTTTGAGGAAAAAAAGATTAATCCAATTGGGGATGTAACATCTTGATAAGCTTGAAATGTTGTATGAAATTGTGGACGGAGGTACCCAAACCGGAGTTTCATAGGGGATAAAATAAATATCCTGGGCCTTCGTAGTTGTTGAACCTGTTGGGGTTGAGTTTCCTGAGGATGAAATATACATCTTGCTCCAGTCTTCAAATGCCCCAAGTCACACAGTTGAAAAGCACCATCTAGAGAGGATTTTACAGAAAACATGATGCCCAAATGCCCCATTGTTTTCAAACTCTCTAGAGATTCACCGAATCTCGACGTAACTGCCCCTGATTGGCGGTAAGTGAGTCCTTGAATTTCTTCTAGTTGAACCCAAGACTTGTGCGAATGAAATTTTCTTGGGAAGAATGACTTGCCCCAAGTCAGCAAGGTCTTCAAATATCATCATCAATGTATGTATGTGGTCTTTCTAAGATGTCCAGCGTATTTAACACATTTGAAATATCCATTTTGAAATGGTTAATGCAACACGCGTTTGTCTTGAAGTTTTGAAAAAGAGTATCGCAATAACTTGTGATCGAAACCACTAGTTAGGATACAAATTGAATCATTATTTATAAAGCCGATTTAAATTTGAGCATAGCTCGAGGAGTCAGGAAACAGTATCTCATCGAGTATGCTTTCGAATTAGACCCTACCTCAATTAGGACTTTGAAGGTTGTATATGGGCTTAGTTTATGACTTGTAAAATGGAGGTGGAAAGGGTTAGTATATTTGTGCCCACCCAATTTTTGAAAGATGTTCTTTTGATATTACCCTGCCCCAGGTTTAAGAAAATGACATTTCGGTCTGGGAGAAAGAGAATGGATCCTCAATCAAGGTTTAAAATAAAGGATTGACTATGTCGGCTTTTAGGAGGTTTAAAATAATGCCTTACATCATCAGTAGGGTTTTCATTCGAAGCATACAGCGAGAGATCATGTGTTTTACTTCATCATCCTCCTTCCAATTCTCTGTCAGAGCAAGAGATCGGGTACAAGTCGGCATAAAAAAACTATTTGAGTGAAAACGAATGGATTTCCTCAAGACAAACAATTATTGCATTACTTATTCAAAACATAAAGTTCTTACATGCAAAATATGCTTTCAATCAAAGAAATAAACACACAAACAAACGAAAGAAATATAAAGTTCTTCTGAGAGTCCTTTCCAGGATCTTTATTGTGCTCTCGTGTAGACGGGAGGATATGCAGAAATGTCTGGTGCGCAGCTTTCAGACACGACGTTGACGACCTTGAATCATGCCTGGGGAGGATGAACCTTGTTGAGATAGGGGGGTATCTCGTACGTAAGGGACGGAACCCTCAAAGATCAAGACTCTATCTTTGACCAAATTTTGGACGTCTGCTTTCATGCCGTAACAACTCTCAATGTCGTGCCCTGGAGCACCTTGATGATACAGGCAAAATTTGTTGGCATTGTACTAGTATGGAAACCTCTTAGGTACCTTGGGAGGGGCTTTAGTCTGGATATGCCCTCTTTGAATTAGAGCTGGAAACAAATCAGCGTACTTCACCGGGATAGGATCAAACTGGTGAATTGCTTCCCTTGGTGCATCTGGAGTCATCCTTTGATACCTTTTCCGAAATTGTCGGTGTTGTGGTTGATCTGGAGAGGCCAACCTCTGCCTAGGATGTGGTTGTTGTTCACGCTGAGCGGGCATCGCATACTGGTGATGAGGATGGGGTACCGGAGCCATGAATTCTCTGGAAGGTCCACAGTCATCTCTATTGTTCGGGGTTATGCCCAAGTTATGATGGTATTGCTTCACAAAAGCAAAAGTTAAGTCTTCCCAAGACTGAATGTGATTCCTTTGCAGATTCATATACCATGCTGATGGCGCTCTACCCAAACTTTCTTGGAAGCAGTGAATCAATAGTTGGTCGTTCCCAAGATAGGCGGTCATTTCCTGACAAAACATCATCAAATGATACCTTGGACAAATTGTACCTTTGTACGCTTCAAAGGCGGGCATCTGGAATCCTGGGGGGATAACTGAGTTTGGAACTAGGTGCGGGTCATGAGCATGGAAATCAGGCGCACGGTTCCTCTTCATTATTTTCCATCGTTCCTCGAAGTCACGGAATTCATTCTTGAATGCTGTAAACTCTGGATCGTCCATTTCCTTTTCTTGCACAGGCAGAAGTTGCATAGGAGCAAAGTTGTCGGAGGGACGGCGAAGTGTTGGATTAGACCTTACTCTGAAGCTAGTCATGCGATCCATGTCTTTGTTCTCCTCACTATCCTTTAATGATACTTCTGGCTTGGTCAGAGGGTAGAGATGGCGACTGACAGCAAAGATGGAAAACCGAAATGAGCCACAACAAAGGAAGGACACATGCACAAAATGTAAAATGCCATGCTAAATGCAGAATGCTAATGCGAAAATGCAGACTTCAAGAAACTCAAAGTGTTTTCTCAGTGTCATAATGTAGAATAATCGAAAAACCTCTTATTTTGAGAAACGATGAAAACAATGTACTCTTTCAGAGTTTATTACAACGAAAGCAAAAGAAAACTTAGAACTCTATCCCACGGTCTTCTTTGTACGGAGCTCCTCGGTCAACTGGTCAACACGCTCCTGCAGTGCCGCTTTCTCGATGATGAGTCGTTCCACACACTCCTTCCAAGCCATGGTAGTTGAGGGGAGATCATCATTGGTAACAGCACTTGAGGAGGCATGAGGAGAAAATAAATCTCCTTGTGCTTTTCTCTTTCTGGCAACTTCTAATTCTGGAGTTTTCTGAAGTCTTTCCTTCTCGACTTTGAGGGTGAAGAACTTATTCTTCCAGGCAGTCCTCAACTTCCGGGCTTCATCCAAAGCAATCCTTACTTGTTCAATTTCCTCCTCTTCGAACCAGTCGGGGTCGTGGGGAGATAATACCATAGGTTCGTGAAACGGGAAAGGCATCTTGAGATCGAGAGCCCTTTCTCGCACCCATTGCAGATAATCTTCAGAGACAGTACAATCAGGGTATCCTGAAGCAGTTGTTCCTTCCCTATCAATGTATTTCCATGTATAAATGATGACAGTCTTTAGATCTAGATCCTCTTCTCCCTTGAAATAGATCTCTTCCAACGAAACTGGGTCGGGCACTTGGATCATAGGGTGTCCAAACTGTCTACGGGCCAACGCGGGATTGTAACTTATACATCCCTCTCTTCCAATAAGCGGTACGTTGGGGAATCCTCCGATGCTAGGAATCATAGGCACGCCTCCATAGGCGGGATCATACCAAACAATGTCCGAATGGGTAAGGGCCATAAGTATCTCGGACCATCGAGGTGTTGCTACTTTGTCCCAAAGGGACGGATACAAAGTCAAACGAGCGATTAACCATGAGTACAGCAAGGCAGTACAGCATACAATGTGTCCTCCTCCTTCGGCGTTCTTCGAGTGAATCGAAAGGTACGTATCAGCAAGCAGGGTGGGTACTGGATTCTTGAGTATGAACAACTTGATTGCATCCATATCAATAAAGTTGTCAATTTTGGGGAACCAGAAGGTCCCATAGACCAATAAAGCGAAATTGGCTTCCAATATGAGAACCTCCTTTCTTTCAGCATGGTAACGGACTTTTTCGATCAAAAAGTCGGCGGGGAACCCAAGGACTCCTTCCTTGGTGGTTAGGTGTGTCTGGACATCTTTAAGGCTAAGATGAGTGGCATTTGCAATTTCTTGGTGACTAGGCGTGTCTTCCCTTCCGGTGAATAGAGGTCGAACAGTCACAGGCATCTTCAAGAGTTCTGAGTACTCTTCCAAGGTCGGCATCAATTGGTAGTCCGGAAAAGTGAAGCAGTGATACATCGGGTCATAAAATTAAACCAATGTTTCCAACAATCCTTCTTTCATCCTTAGCTCAAGGAAACGGAAGACTCCTCCATATTCTGCTGCGAAGGCAAAGCGATCCTCGACGAGTTCGGCTAGTTCTCTTAAGCTTTCGAGGTTGGGACTCTGAAAAGTGTACTTCAGGGTTTCTCTTCTAAAATCCATGATTACAACACCTACAGAACGAATTTGAGTTTCTTGAAGTGAACAACGGAAAAGAATGCAACGCAAGATGATTAGGACTTCATGGGATTCCTCTATTTATAGGCATTGCGGTAAAAGAAAACGTTTTATTAAATTTGAAACGGACTACATAAATATTCTTTTAAAGAGTCCCAAATAAAAGCTAAATAAAAGCTAGTAAAGACACTAAAGAAGCTTTGAATGCTGCTGCTTGAGCTGCTCTTCTAGTTGCGCCTTCTCACGGATAAGGTTGTCTACAATTATTTTCCAGATAGTGCATTGTGGGTCGGAGAAAAGTAAACCCTCCATGACTTTCCTCTTCTTGCAGGGGAGTAGCTCCTCATCCTTCAATTGTAGCTGTTTCTGAAGTTCATCCTTCTCCTTCTGAAGTTCATCCTTCTGCTCTTGAAGTTCATCCTTCTGCTCTTGAAGTTCATCCTTCTGCTCTTGAAGTTCAACATTCTGCTCTTGAAGTTCAACATTCTGCTTTTGATACTTATCATTGTCTGCCACTGCTACCTGGTACTTGTTCCTCCAAGATTCCAGCTCATGTTGAGACTTCCTTAAGGACACCTCTAACTCCTCGGCTTTGGACATAAAGACATAAGTGGGCTCTCTCCTGGGAGCTATGGGATCTTGACGGGAATAAGGCATCTTTAGATTGGTTGCCCTTTGTCTGACCCACTGGAGGTATGGTTCTAAAGACACACAGTTAGGCTTCCCTAGACTTCTTTTTCCTTTCTTGTATACCCTACGCCATGCGTCCAGAACTCTTCCTAGAAGCTCTACATCTTTGTGGAAGAAAATACTCTTTACATGGTCACTTTTGGGAGGTTTCTTCAACGGATATCCCAACTGTCGGCGAGCTAGAACAGGATTGTAGCTGATTCCTCCGTCAAAACTAAGCAATGGTACATTACCAAAGTTACCACAACTATCAATGATTAATATTTCATCATATACTTGATCGTACCAATCGATGTCAGAATGGGTTAATGCCATCACCCTTGGAGACCAATGCTCTTTGCCAATGTTTGTAAAAGAGCTAGACTTCGGCAAGTGCGAAATAAACCACTTGTAAAGTAAGGGTACACAGCAAGTAATCATCCCTCCACCACGAAGGTTTCGGAGATGTATAGAGTGATACGTGTTTCCCAACAAAGTCGGCACTGGGTTGTTCTTCATAAAGATTTTAAAGGCTTTGAGATCAATGAAACCTTCAAAACTTGGAAATAGAAATATCCCATAAACAAGTAAGGCAAAAATCGCCTCGAACTGAGCCTTGTTCGAATGTTTAGCATAAAATAAAGCCTTATCGACCAAGAAAATTGTCTTCAAACCAAGGATTCCATCCTTAGTGACCATGTTGGCCTTGACGTCAGCTGCCTTTAAACGGAGGGCTTTAGCAATATCTTTCTCATCAGGGTCTTTTTCCAAGAAGGGAAAAGGAGACTCCTCAAGGACAGGTAGACCAACCAAAAAAGAATACTCTTCCAATGTAGGTAGCAACTGAAAGTCTGGAAAGGTGAAGCAATGGTAGAGAGGGTCATAGAACTGTAGCAAGGTGGCCAGAAGTCCTTCATTCACTGAGTAACCCAACAAGGATATTAGCTTCCCATACTTGTTCTTGAATTCTTCTTAATCTTCGATGAAACCCCACAACTTCTTTAGGTCATCCAATTTGGGACTCTTAAAAGTATATTTCAAAGTATGTCTTTTATTTGAAGTCATAGTGACCTACAATGTTCATAAACGAAAGTAAATCCCATGAAGTCCAATGCAGAATGATGTTATATGAATGCAACAAACACAAGTATTCACATAAGGACAATGGCCCTAGGTTTGCAACGAGCATGGAGCAAAGGTATACCCCTTCCCAAAGGTTGTGGACTAAAGATTGATTAGTACCTGCAGAACTGGGTTCTAAAAAGGGTCCCAAAGTCATTAGTCCATCTATTGGATATTATCAATCTCCCAACTAACTTGAGGATTAATAATATTCTCAAAAGAACTTCTTTTGAGTGTAGCATCGCGTAGCACTATTTCGGGACTTACTCCCTCATAGCCCCGCACTACATCCTACTAAAGGCCAAAGTGGGGTTAAAGGTAACTATGGTCCTTAGTATCATGGACTCCAATTGAGAATAGTAAAAGTTTTCACGACTAAACTCGTTCAACCGAACTATTTTCAAAAGGGTCTCAACTAAGCGGGATTCTCGAGTCAACTTAGTCGGGACTCACTCCCTATAAGCCTCATCGAATATATCACCATCCTATCTTAATTTCTCTCAAGTCCGGGTGTAGGACTTTGTCTTACCACTCAAAGGATAATAACCCAAAAGGAAATGCAAGAAAAAACATATATAAACAATTAATCAAGTAGGCAGATATATAAAGCAGTAAACAAATAAAATAAGATAGGGAAACCCACTGAGGAAATCCCCAGTGAAGTCGCCATTTCTGTCGCGGTGAAATTTTGATACCAAACTATTAATTAGTTTGAATCGTTAATTCATTTTGCAACCGAACTTTGATTTGTCCAAAGGAAGGGATAAAGATCGAAATTCCCACAATGCAATGCAAATGCAAGCTAGATTTTTAGGTTCGGGGGTTGGTTAAACTTAGGGAAGGTACTAGCATCCTAAGTTTCTGTAGTACTCTACAGGAACCTCTTGTTTTATGTTTGTTTACTGCTAAGTGTTTATCTGCTTAATGGCTTAGAGACCCTAGGGGTTTTTGTCTAAGTATACTCGATAAGGTATCGCACCTTGTGCCTACATATCCTTACGGGAGTGGAATCAGAGTATGTTGTAGTTCACCCTAAAGGGTTAGAGGAGCTCTTTGACTGTGGTCAAAGTTCCTACGGGTTTAGGGTAGTTGGTTGATTGGGTCTAGGAGAAGAGATGAGTCTTCATTTTAAGGGAGAGATAACCACCACAAATGTAAAGGAGAAGGGTTGTAGGAAATGGTCTTTGCATCGTCTTAAGAGAAGGTCTTACACACTCGGATGGTCGCCAAGTATGCCTTCGTCGTTCTTAAGGCAAAGTCCCTACATGTTTGATTGTATTGTTTGTGGGGTGGAGATTATATCTCGCTTAAGATGATTAACATCTATTCTCTAAATGTGTTTGAAAAGTTGTGTTGTTTTGATTGTTTGTTTTCTATGTTGTAAAGATAAAGACAAAGTCCTTCCTATGAGGTAGGATCTATCCTAAAGATCAACTTGAATGGGATCAAGGATCAAGGGGAGTATGATGCAAATGATGTGCAACTACACACAAGTGTTGACTCATGTGTAGGTTTTTCCTTTGGACGAATGCAATGCGATAATATAAATATGATGATTGCAATAACGTAAATTGCGATAAATAAATTGCGGAAATAAAATCATACACATACGCATGAAAGCGCTGGGTGAGTGTGTGAATTGTGTACGTGAATGTAGATAAAGATAAAACAAGCATACACATGAAAGCGCTGGGTGTACAAGTGTTGTGTCGTGGGGTGCACGACTGATTTGCGTTTTGGAGTGATTGGTTAATTTAGTTGAGGTTGATTTTATAATGTGGATTAAATTTAAGAAAAATTGTATTATATTAGTTTTAAATAAAAGGTTTAGATGAATTACTTAGGTTCTAAATGAGTTTATTTTAAGTAAAAGAATTTTAACTTATTTAACTTATTTAAAAGAGAGATGTGGTCCGGTTTTAATAGAAATTATTATCATAAACTAATTATGAAAATGAGTTTTAGCATTATATACAAAAGAAGTGTTATTGTTTAAATGAGAGGTTTTAGAAAAAGGTTAATTATAATAGTAAAATAGAAATAAAATAGTGAGTTTTGGTTAATATAATAAAACTTAATAAATTTATTAAAAGAGTTTTATTATACGAAAAATATTGTAGCTACGTGAATTGATTTTATTATTTTTAATAAAAGGGTTTTTTGTAATTATTAAATTGAGTTAAAAGATTAAATTTCTAAATAAAAAAAAATACTATTAATATTAGTAAACAAATACAGTTTTAAATTATTATAAAAGTAGTTAATTTAATGGATTAAATATTATTATGAGGAAAAAGATTAATTAAATGAAGTTTAAAACAGAGTTGTTAAATATTATGAGAAGGATTAGTTAATTAAATAAAAAAAAATAAAGTGTGATTAGTGTGAGTGTGAGTGGTGTTGGTGTGCAATTTAGTGTGTGTGTGAGATAATAACAAAATTACAAGGAAAAACGGAAAGAAACACGGAAGAATGGGGGAACCCTAAGTCCCAAATCCCTCGATCGGGTTCCTCTTTCCTCCATCGATTTCATTTTCCTCCATCGATTTCGTTCTCCTCGCGTTCAAACCTGAAACACAGAAAAACACATCAAAGCTTCAAAGGATTTGGCTCAAACAGAGAGATTACCGTGAGTTGCGACGGCGACGGTGGCGTCGGATGTCTGAGGATACGGGTTCGCGGTGGCTCTCTCAGCGGTGCGCAATGGCTTCGTCAACAAGAGATAAGTGCTTCTTCTAGGTTTACGAACATGATTTTTTTTGCTTCTCTGTGATGATTTCGATCCGTTCCCCCTTTGTCGTATCATATCCTTCTCTTTTATATAGGCGGTAGTCTGATTCTTTGATTTGAATTTGGTTAATCACAATTGAATGCTGAATAGGGATTTTCCTATTTGGTTATGATCTGATTTGAAAAGTTTCCTCTTTTATCCCAATTTCGTTAAATGCCTGCTTAAATGAAAAATTCAATCCTTGATACTGTATTTCTATTTGGTTTGGTGTTGAATATTCCACGGATATTCTTTAATAGTTGCTGTTTTGCGTTTGATGTTTGGACAGGTGTAGAAAGCAGTTGTTTTGGGCCAGAGAAACTAGTAGCCCAGGGTGGATTCAAGTAATCAGTGTAAAAGAAAACTGGTGGGTCCAAAACTCAACTGCTGGTGGTAAGCTTCTCCAAATTGATTTAACAGTCTGCCACGTGAAGCTCCTTCTCTATGCTTCAGTAGGTCCTCCCTCCTGATAGTCTTGAAATTGATGGAGGTAATAAGTGTAGGTTCCTGTTAGCATAGGTTGCTGCTGCGTTACTGGTGCGTTTGTTGTACCGCTGTTGTTGTGCTGATTTGTTACGCCTTTCTCTTGGTTTGCAGGTGTTTTTTAATTTCATTGCATTGGCTGAGGCGAAGCTCTACTTGACATAAAAATCTTCTTGGTTGGTGGGGTGTTGATGGTCTTTTTATGTGTGTAATTTGTGCATTGAATTTCTGTTGTGACTAATGTTTGCTGCGTGCGTTATGTACGTTGCTTATGGTTGCAGGATGTTGCTCATATTATGATGTTGCACAAGTGATGGCTAGCTGGTGATGCAGGAAGTGTTGTACGTCGCCATTCAGTGAGCAGCAATAACGCGAAGGATGGCATAAGTTCCCTTTTTCTCAAGCCATTTGTCATGCCTAAGTAGAGCCTTATGGATCACGGAATGGTGCGCCTCAAAGCAGGCTGCGTGATCTGCGATTAAGCCTTTTGAGGTATCATACGAAAGCTCAAACATGCCCGTGATTTTGATGGATGATTGTTGAGTTTGCTTGCGGTGAAACAGGAACAGAGCGTCAAGAAATAACCTCTGAACCCATGTGCTTGTCTGAACTGCAGCTCAATAGCATACTCAGCTTTGATACAAGGGACTAGGTAGTATTTCTGCTCCTTACACATTACAGAAGTTGCACTAGGCGCTTCCCTTTTGATCTTGAATCTGAACTGGTTTAATTTCCTGATTTGGTTGGCCTCACCCGTTGTATGGCTTTCCTAGCTTGAGTGATGATTAGCATAAGGTTTATGCAGCAACTTTTAATTCAGCTGTGGTGGTAGGATAGTATTATGCTGGTTTGTATTTGATTATGTTGGATATGAATTGTTGGCTATTTCAAAGCATGATATCTGCCTTAATTCTCATCAGATTATCAGCCTTAATTTCTCTGTTCTTTGCAGAATCGCAGTTAAAGGTGTCGTATGTTGTCTGTTATTCCTACTGCAGGAAACAGGGCGGGTCCTTGGCGTCGAAACTTGTGAATTCTGCCTATAAACTGTTGAGTAGGTGCATTTGGAAGCTACAGTTGTTATTAATTTGAAGGTAGACACTCTTCCTCTTGAACTTCAGTAGGGAGGAGTGGTGCTTGGTATCACTTGGATGAAGGACCAGTTACGGCGTAGAACAAATAGTCGAGGGTGCTACGTTCACATATTTGATTTATACGCACTGCCCATTAGGGAAGTTGCTCCCGAAGCGGCAGATTATCATCAGAAGTTTCAATTGAGCTGTTGCCTCGTCATATCTGATTCCAATGTATGCTTCAAAGGTAGCTTTATCCGCAAAGTTTGTCTTTGTACGCTTTCATATGCTCTGTTAATTTCTCAAATCCATTTATGACTTGTTAACTTCTGTTTTCAGGTTACTCCTCCAAGGGACTGTTTGGTGACATGGAGTTGTTTGGTTTCAGGTTTACTCAATGCGAGGCCGGATCGAGGAAACTTTGGCAGTGATGAATCTGATCAGCAGTTCAGGAAATACTCTTAGTAGTGTCTTGGCTTACTCGGATATCAGGATGCTCTCGAAACGGGAAATGCATAAATGCCCCACAGGTCTTCAACCAAATGCGAGCTGCAAATGCGGGACTGCCATGGTAAATAGGTGATGACACTCACAACTCTTCTATCTGGCTGCAAGGAATCAGGTTTAGTCGAAGAAAGGTGGAGATATCTTGACGGCACGCATGAAGATCATGATATTATTTCAATGATTGAGCACTCCTTGTAAATCAAAATACTCTTGTGGGAATTTGTTGTTGATGGCTTCTCTGATATAGGGTTCTCCCGACCGTCTGAGCTTCCGGATTTGATGGCAACAACGTCAACGATGAAAGCTTCAAGTTTTAACCAAAATGATTATCGTTACAAGCTGAGGCTCCTCAACAAACATTATTAGTGTTTTAGCAGCAATGTAGTGATATCTGTAAAACAAACTCTTCCTGTTGTACTTGGATAGTTGTAAAAACATGAATTTGTACATTCCTTGTAACAATTATGAGACTGAATCCAATTGGTAATCATTGGCTGAAGTGAAACGTATAGTATTCTTGAAACTGAAGCCAAAAGCAACAATGTAGTGAATTATTTTTTACCACAGCGTTCTTGTAAAGTTGGTCCAAGTTGGCCTGCTATTGCCAGTTGTGTAATTGAGTGGGCAATGTATAGGTATTATATGAGTTATGTTGTAGGACACCAAAAGGTTATTATAATGATGAGGAAAAGTGACTGGTTTTCGATATAAATAAATATGTGTTTGAAATGTTCTTCGTAACCGTAGACTCTACTTGAAAACCAATGCTTTGGTACGAAATCCTAACAAGCTTCGAGCCTCAGAACGCTTTGGATAATATGCTTCAGTCCAATCCGAATTCCAAATGTTATCGGTACTGACATGAATTTGTTATAACCTGTCTTCACCACCTTTGATAACAAAATGCACTCAAATTGGTTTTCCGCACTTTGAAGGTTTAAAAGATCTTGGACTCGTTCTATAAATAACACCACTTAATATGTCGCAAATGTTGGATTTAAAGCACATATGGATGATCCTCAAATATTGAATCCTCACTATTTTGTACTAGAAGGCTTGACTTTAGGGGATATAGACACGAGAATCAACCTGAGACATTTTTAAGAAAAAGAAGATCCTGCATACACTCGTTAGTCATGATAAACGCGCGCACAAAAGTACAAGGATAAAAATGTAAGAAACGCACAAGGAGGTGAAATCTTAGGGTCAAAAATTAGGGTGCAACAACAGGGTACAGAATTCCCTGACCTAGTGAAGAAATTCGATCCTTTGCAACAAGTTGATAAACCGGGTTCTGGGTCTGAAGGCTCTTGCAAGATAACTTACCCCTCGGCCAGCTCCACCGTTCCGCTTAGCTCTAGCCTCAGATTCGAATTTGCAACTTGCATTTTAATGCCTATCGTCATTTCTAACAGCCTCAGACAATTTTAAGCCGAGAGAAAAAATCTCACAAATAAACGGCATTGTTCCAAACAGGGTTATCTTCATCAACTTCCAGTCGTAAACACATTTATCAGTTGCCATTTGGAGCCAGGCACCCGCCATCAATTCACCGACAGTTTCCTAACATATTGAAGAGGCACCAAAACAAAAATGGAAGGAGCCTTTATTTGCCTTAATACCGTGCTCATGTGGATCCTGACCTACATTATAAGAAGACCGAGTCATGAAATGAAAGCACAATAAGATAAAACAGTGTATCAATTTATTCAAAGCCTCTAAAACAGACAATCAAACATCATTTAGAACCTTCCAAAATAACGTTTTCAAGGCCTTAAACCATTTTCCAAAACCGGGCAACATGCTTCAGATAAATTTCAAACCGAAAAGGAAAGGGATTCATTATCAATTAACATCTTTTGGCTCAAAAACGGTCTATAAAAGGATTCGGAGGTTGAGATTCAAAAAAAGGAGGTACGCACCAAAAAAACCTAACAAAAGCGAGAAAAATCCATTCAAAACCTAAACTGTAAAGGAGGAGACAACACAACAACACACGGCAATCCCGAAACCCCAAAGGATCCCAATTTGTAAAACCCTAAAAGCTTGTGAAGAGGAAAGTCAGAGAAAACTTATCTTTTATCTTCCTCCACCGCGAAATCGCGACGTAAACCTTCGCTGCAAAACCGCTGTCGACGCAGAAATCGCCTTCAAATCCTCACACCGCCAAAACCACCGCGAACCGCGAATCACCGTGAAGCCTTAATCACCGCAAACACCATCGGCTCTCATTCTCGGTAATCTTGTGAATCCATATTACATTTGAATCGTTTGAGGTTTTTTTTTCTTTTATGTTTATAGGTTACAGATTAGAGACAAGGAGGATCGCAAAAAAGGACAAGAGAAGGAGGAAAGTTTGAAGGCGAGGAAGAATATGAGACGGCGGAGAAACGAAAGAGAGAAGAATGAAGAGGATTGAAGAGGGAGAAGACGAAGAAGCCCGGACGGGGGGGGGGGATCGAAATTGGGGATTTAGGGTTTATTTTTTTTGTTTTATGTTGTATTGCAATCACATGTACACACACACACACACGATGTTACCATGCACCCTATGCACGTGGCCCTTAGATCTCCAACGGATCTAATCCTTTGATCCTCACTCGCATCCCCACCGTGCACCCTCCAGGCCTGCGCGTCACACGATCACACGCCACCCTCTAATCAACCCTTAAACTCCCCTAATCAGCTTTTAATCGATCATTATCTCAAATTAGCCTCTAATTAATATTCTTAACCGTTAATCATTTTTTTAATCAAACTAATCTTTACAATGCAATTAATTAACAATTAATCAGCATTTTATTTAATTAAACTAATAAAACCTTTTTTAATTAACTTATTTTTTATCTAATGCTTTTCCTTTTAATTTACTCGCTATTTTATAAAAATCAATTTATTATTTTCACTTCATTAATAATTTATTCACCAACCTAATAATCCCTTTTATTAAGTAATTTTATGTTTTATGAGAAAACTTCTTCATAACCAACTCTATATTAATAATACAAGTTTTTTAACTAATATTCCAATCTTTTTCACCCTTTTTTAATCAATTTAATAAACCTTTCATAACGTAATAAAAATTTGTTTCATTTAAATTTTAATATAATCTTTATTTAATAAAAATCTTCTTAATAATAAAATAATAAACTCTTTGTTTAATAACCAAATAATCAATTTATCTAATAAATAATTTATTTATTAGAAACTTTTTTTTATCCAACTTAAGTAATTCAATTTCATAAAAATTATTTTTATAATCTAATTCAATATTTTTCTTAATAAAACTAATACAACTTTTTCTCATAAAATCAATTCAACTCTTTCCCTAAAACCAAATTCATCTAATGCCACCAAAAATAATCTCTTTTAAAATCAACTCGACTAATGCAACTCAATTTTCTAAAACCTCACATCTTATTTTATCCAAAAGTCACTCATTAGAACCTAATTAACTCATTAGTTAATTTCTTAAAGAAAGTTAATTCACACCAACTTTTATTAACTAAAATCAATTCATCTAATATAACTTTTCTTAAGTCAATCTCACCAATAATATTATTTTCTTATAAATCAATCCCGTTTAAAATCAACCAACATCGTAAAACTTAATCAATCGTGCACGCTCCCGCATCCGCATCGATCCCACTCACGTATGCACCACACACACACTTTAGCGCTTTCATGCGTTTATGTGTGTCTTTATTTACCTTTATCGTAATTTATATTATCGCATTGCATAGCATCCAAAGGAAGAACCTGCGCATGACTTAAACAATTGTGCGTATGCATTTCATTTGCATCATAATCCCATATGATCCTTGACCCCATTCAAGTCGATCTTTTAAGATAGATCCTACCCCATAAAGAGGACCTTTTTCTTTATCTTTACAACTTAGACAAGCACATTCAACAACTCAATTCAAACTATTCAAACACATTAGAGAATAAGATGTTAATCATCTTAAGCGAGATAAAAATCCTACCCCATAACAATTCAATCAACATGTAAGGACTTTTCCTTAGGAGAGATAGAGGCGTACTTGTTGACAATCCGAGTACTTGAGCCCTTCTCTTAAGACGATGCAAAAACTATTTTCCTACAAAGTTGTGGTGGTTAAATTAAGTAATCTCCCTTAAAATGACAACACATCTTTTCTCCTAAAAGCAATCAATCAACTACCTTTATCCCATAGGATTTTTGACCATAGTCAAAGGACTCCTCAAACCCTTTAGGGGAACTACAGATACTCTGATTCCACTCCCGTTAGGATATGTAGGCATAAGATGCGATATCTTATCGAGTATACTTAGAAATAAACCCCTAGGTCTTTCATCCTTAAGCAGATAACCCTTAGCAATAAACAAACATAAAACAAGAGGTTCCTGTAGAGTACTACAGAAACTTAGGATGCTAGCACCTTCCCTAAGTTTAACCAACCCCCGAACCTATAACTCTCTAACCTTTGCATTTGCATTGCATTGTGGGTAGTTCGATCTTTTTCCCTTCCTTTGGACAAATTAAAGTTCGGTTGCAAATAAAATAAGATTCAAGCTCATCAATAGCTTGGCATCCAAATTTCACTGTGACATTAACTAGTGATTCAATCACGAGTTATTGTGATATCTTTTCAATAAAAAACTTCAAGACTAACATATATTTTGCATTAGCAGTTTTAGGATTAACATTTTTCTGCTTGCTAACATTGCTTGACATCATATAAGCTTGCATACGAACAACAATGATGGGTTGAGTATTTTGAAACTTGAAACTCTGACGAGTAAATGGCGAATCATTTCAAAAGGATGATCATATCTATGGGCATGTTGTCTGAAGACACTGCTGAATAGGGGCAAGTTATTTCCCAGATGTTGCTTTCACAATCTGACCATCCTTAAGGAGGCAAGTTTGAAGACTCAAGTGTACAGAATACAGTCAATCTCGGGAACATACATTGAGATTCAGTAAATCTCTCCAAGAGTTTGAAGACATTGGAACAGTTGGATGCTAAGTTTTCTATAAAATCCTTTTGGAATAACTTCTTCTCATAAATCATGTAATTTGGGGAATTTAAGAATTGAAGATTATTTTATCCATTCACAACAACTGTTGTTTGGAACAATGACTACCACGCAGTTCATTAATGTAGAACTACGTTATTCTCACAATATTATGTCTCAAGGGGTATGATGATTCCCCAATAAGTCTAATCCAGATGGTCATGACAATTCCATGGTGAATCCCTACTTCAAGCAATTATGGTGTGTCTGATGCAAGATTTCCCTAGTTGGTGACCTAAGAATTCCCAGTGAATCTCCTTAGCTTCAACCTTCCCAGTGAAGTGAATGTTATCTCACTCCTCCGTGAATTTCTTACAACTTCAATTTTCCCCAGTAAAGTGGATGTTTATTTCATCCCCCATGGAGTCTCAACTCTGACCTTTACATCTGCTGTGTTGATCTGAGCTTCCCCAATAAAGTGGATATTTATTTTATCCCCGTGAGATCACAACTCTGGCATCTCTGATCACGACATCCTTTTAGACTACTTCAGTTCAAAGTGGATATTTATTTTATCCCCCATGAAGTCTTTCCGATTATGAGTTTGATATGTTCCCCATGGATCTTTCTCATCCCCAACAGAGTTGTAGGGTTCATCTTGACAGTCCCCTAAGTGAAGTCATGATGTTCATCCTCAAGTGGAATGCTCTCTTTTCCCCAGAGAAGTTTGAAGCCCGGAAGCAAGACTGTGATTCCACGTGTGGCTTTCCATTCACCTCATTTATACTTCTATCTTGCGAAGATTGGCGGAGTATCCATATCGTGATGTTTATTTCATCTCCAGTTTACTTCCCTTGTTTGCTTTGTCAGCATAAGCATAATAGAACATACATTCATTCATATAGATACATGGCATATGTGCATTTTTCATTTTTCGTGATGCATATTCTTTCAATTTGGACGTGTTTATCCTCAAGTGACCGGGTTTTTCTTCTCCCTCCAAGTAGGGTCGTCAGTCCTAAGCAGAAAGCGCACATCCTTTATAATTCCCCACTGAGTTCGTTCCTCGTGGAAGATGGTTGCGTTAGTTTTCTTTTCCATTTCTAGATAAGATAAACCCTAGTTGAGTTCATTCCTCATTGGGCAGAGTCTTGCTTGACCGTTTCTCTTTAGTTACTCCCTGAATTGAACTTTGGTCCCTGATGTCGCATCGCGGTGAAGAGGGGCCGACAAGGATAGAAATTGACCTCCCATTTTGCCTTTTTGCATAAGCATGTGCATTCGCATCACTGACATACACATTAGTATTTTTCTCTGTGGGTTTGTTGCAGGGATATTCAGGTTTTGTGAAGCTCGATTAATTACATCCTCACAAAGTCATCACATCATCAATACAAGCAAAATACAAAGGTTCCCATGCCTATTCATCAAACCAAGGAGCCGAGGTTCAACGCCACAACCATAACACCTCACTTCAAGCCAAAAAAAATACAACTTTTCTATGTCTTAATCGATTAACCATATATGGTTAACCGATTAACACCCTGTTACAGCGCCAAATTCAGCTTTTAAACAACTGTTAATCGGTTAAACTTATTTGGTTAATTGATTAACACCTATTATTTCAGCAAAAAATCAGCATTTTCATCACAACAACTCTCTCCACTCTCTTTTGGTCTATTTTATTCTAGCATTGTGTGGAATATTCTAGACATTTCAAGACTCTTCAATAAATTTGCTAAAATGCAACATTTCCAATCAAGACCGCCATGCATCTTTGCTTCCAAACATGTGAACCATTAATCTTTGGACTTGCATTGGAATTGCTCCGCCGAATAACAAATAACTAACTGGGTCAACTTCCGACTCAATGAGTTAGATGTAACTAACTCCAAAAGTAGTTCCAAAGCAAACTCTAAATCTAACAACTCCAAACGTCCATTCTATATAAAGAAACATTCACTCTTGTGCAAGGGATCTTCAACCATTTTCACAATCATCTCTCAATTTTCACTCTTCTCTCTCATACTATCTCTAAAGTTATGTAACTTTTTCTCATATTCATCAACATCTTCTTCCAAAACCACACACAAAAGCTCAATTTCCACCATTAGAGTGTAACAAGTCTCACATCGATATTGTTATTCCTCTTGAGATAAACCTCCATTTCATCGCATTTCTACTTGGATTTCTGGATTTACAGTAGCTTCTTCACTAATTCAAGTGATAATCTCAAGCTTCTCGGTGCAAATCAGAATTTCGAGCATATATCGCGTTTTTATCGGCTTCGCTACAATTTGATCTCAAGCTTGGAATTCTCTAGGCTTCTTTGCTTATTCTCATCACATGTCACTTGCAACAATCACCAAGGCAATCCTCCACCTTGTAGGTTGAAATTTCTTACTCGATTTACTGTTTTTGATCACTTTCGCGCATTTATGATGTAGATTAATAGCTTTTTCGGTGTGAATTAATCATTTAGTTATTTGATTCTTGATTTTGATGATTAATTGATTCAATTGATGCTTAATTGCTGATTTTGGAGTTGATTTTCATGCACAAATGTTTCCCTAACATGAGAGTGATTGGTTAACTGATAAGCTGCTGAAAGTGATTTTGGAAAATTAATTTTTGCCACTGTCACAGTGTTAACCGATTAACCATTTGCTGTGCAAAAATTGTTAATCGGTTAACCAGTCTTTTTCACGTGTTTTTCTGAGCTTTTTAAAGTATTAACTGAATAATCATATATGGTTAAATGATTAACACTGTGATAGAATGCCATTTTTGTGATTTTTCTTGCTTGTTTAGTTTTCTTTTCCCATTTAACGTCCATGGCTTGATATGCTTGATATTTGTGGATGTTTTAGGGTCTATTTAACCTCTGTTCAAAGCATGTATGCATATTTTATCGATTATGTAATTGTTTGCATTTTTGATGTTGTATGATCATGATCATTCTTGCACATTCTTGTTTATATGATAACATGATTGGTGATGCATGCTAATTGATGTTTGGTACTGACTTGCAATTTCATTCTTGATTGCATTAAGGTTTTTCTTTATTGAGCCAACTTAATTTTGTATAATCATTATTTCGCACGTTTGTTTTTTCGATCTTTCAACTCGTGTGAAAGATTGTCAGCTTGTTCATTCCCTTTTGATCGATTGATCGAAACCTTATTTCAATTAGTTGATCTTCCCTCCTTTTCTATTTAGGATCTTTTAGAACCTTGTTCTCTCGATCCCATGCTGAGTGGGAGGTCTACACAATGAATTAGAGCACTGTACAACTTGCATCGTTTCTCTGTCAGATTCCTGCACTATACTTTGGATTCTAGAGAAGAAGTGAGGATGAAGTATACCTTGCCCTCATTCTGGCTATTTCTAGTCAGGGGCGCTTGACCTTGAACTCAGAATAGTCACATCTATATCCGGATTGTGGTGTCTCCTGAGTTTGATCCTTGATCTTTCTCTCCGTTCAATCCTTCCTTTGATAAATCATATTTTCCTTGCACCCTAATCATTGTCTCTTGTATTAATTTCCTCATTTCAATCCAAAGCCTTTTTGTTTTAGCCAATCACTATTCTTTGATTCCCCAGAAGAGTTGCAATCACCTTTTTCTTTGGTTAATCAACCGTTCTTTGGTTAAAACCAATTTTGTTCTTCCCCAGCGAAGTCGCAACCCTTTTCTTCGGTTAATCACAGTCTTCCTGTTAAATACCGAGTCCCTAGAGGAGTTTGCAACATTCTCTTGGTTCTCTCTCCCTCTTTGATAGGTTAAACAATGTCTGTCAGTTAAAACACCAATTTGTTCTTATTCTCAGTTAACCATAACCTGTCTGTTGACATACTGAATTCTTCTTAGGTTAATCACCTTCTCTTGGTTCATCACCCGTTCTTTGGTTAATCACAGTCCACCTGTTAAAACCAACATTTCTTGGATTAATCACCTTCTCTTGGTTAATCACCCGTTCCTCAGTTAACCACAATTCGTCTGTTAATATACTGAGCCTCTTTTGAGTTAATCACCGTCTCCTAGTTAATCACTAAATCTTTTCGGTTGATCACAATCGGTCTATTAAAACCAAAATCCCCTGCAGTTAGCAACCTTTCTTTGGTTCAAATACTCGCACCTTTGGGTTAGTAACTTTCTTTGCACTTGGTTCCACACCCATCCTTTGGGTCACAACCTTTCGCTTGTTTCTACACCCGTTCTTCTGGTTAATCACCATCTGTCGGTTAAAACCAACTCCTTTCGCTTTTAAGTTAACCACTGTTTATCAGTTAACATACTGAGTTCTCTAGGGAGTCAAACACCTTCTCTTGGTTCAATGCTCTCCTTCTAGTTCGTCGCAGTCCGTCTAGTGACACCAACTTTTTGCTTTCCCCACAGAGTCTTACTCTTATCTCTCTTCAGTTAATCACTGTCTATCAGTTAATGAACCTAATCCCCTGTGGATCTTCCTTTACCTCGATTCCTATCCTTTATTCCTTTTCTTTCATGGTTTCGACACCATTTTGTTGTTTTCTCCTCAGTGGAGTCATCATTGCTCTTTTTTTTTCCTCAGCAGAGTCTTCTTTTGTTTTTCTTGCTTAGTTTTGACACCAATTCTTTGGTATCCCTAGTAGGGTCTTGCTACATCTTTTTTCCTTGGTTTTGACACCTTTTCCAGTGCCCTTTTCTTTCATCATCCTAGTTCCCCGAACTACGGAGGTATGACTTCCTCATTGCACTATGAGGATACGTAGGCACGAGATCACAAGATCTTGGTGAGCTACCTTCTACCTTCTTCCATCCTTTATCCATTTTCATTGGTTCCATGAACTATGGAGCTCTAAATTCCTTATTGTAGTATGATGATACATAGGCATGAGGGCCCCAATCCTCCACGAGCCCTTTCTTTCTCTCTCTTTTCTTTCCTTTTTTAGTTAGAAGTCTTTAGATAGATAACCCATCCAAGCCTAGAAGTAAGGAAAATGGTTCCCATCGAGTACCACAGATGCGTGGGGTGCTAGTAATTTCCACTCGCATAACCGACCCCTTTACCCGTTTCTCTTCCCTTTGGCTTTTATCGATAGTTTCCTTGTCCTTTGGGACTAAATAAAGTTCGATGACGACTCTGTTGTATCTTTGAATGTGCGATTCACTCAGGTATAATCCCGCTAGCTTTAGCTGACGAGACTGTTGGGGAGTCCTTGCGCTTGTAAGTTGGGGTCTCACCTAGTTTTGTTTGCTTTCTTGCTTCTTTGAGTGTTTATCTTTATGCTTTGTCTTTATGTTATTTACTGCATTTCTTTACTGCTTTAAATACTCATATGCTGCATACTCTGGATATTTGCTATACTTTATGCTGTTGTTAGGATGGGAGTTACTTGAGAGATAAGCCCATTACCCAGGCTTGAGAATACACATAGGACTAGAGTGGACTTGTGTTGGCATACGTAGCGCTTGATATATATTGTTAGCAGGAGCCCACATCCAGAAGAGGTTTTTTTGGAGATGCTCTGACCTGTATGCTTATACAGTAACCAAGGTACTTTCCTTGAGGGCTTATGACTCTAGAGATTGACCATTGGAAATCAGTGGAGGCCTCCTTGAGGAGTAATAATTCCAAACCAGAAATGGTGAACATATTATTATTGCTCGACTTGAGAGCCTAAGAAGCTGAGGACGATTAGGAACCCTTGTTTAAGACTATATCATACCCGTGAGGGGAATATTAGGTTTTTCTGCAGGAAACCAAGACTTTTCATGCCTTTTGTTCTCTCGTATATGTTATGTAACGCCCATTTTAATTAATTTCATTTTCGGTGTTATTTTCACTCTTAGTACGTGCTGGCGTGGATTTTTGGGTTGTGGAGCAAGTTCCATAATATTCGAAATATGATTAATAATGATGATAATATGATAATTAGTAGAGTGTTACTAATATTAATATTATTATTAATTCTAAATCATATTAATAATATTATTGGAATGAAGTTTATTATTAATTGGACTTTTTGAAATAAAAAGAAATTAGGAGGAATATCATTATTTGGATTAAAAATGAGTTATTTGGATTAATAAGGAAATTATTGGAATAGAGGGAAAAGAAAAGGGGGAGGAAGAACACGGTAGAAAGAGGAGAAGAATACACGCACGCTTGTGAAGAAAAAGAGTGAGCAAGATTTGGAGCTGAAGCAACAAGATCATCAAGGCTGAGAATTGTGAAGCTCTTTCATCATCAACACGAATTTGAGGTAGGGGGGGGGGGATTTTACGGTTAATTGGTTTTGCATGAAATCGGTAGAAACGAGGGAAAATCCCAAACCCCATTGATTATTATTGTTTGATGATGAATGCATGTGATTATTGCTGAGATTAAGTCGTTAGAGTATGCTAAATTCGTTTGCATGTGCTGAGAAATATTGGGATGAATGAATTTGGGGTTCTTGAGTGGTTTCGGAGTTATGCCGGAAGTCGGTAATTTGAGCATATGATGCGTTTTATCGGATAGAATCGGGAATAGACCCGTAGCTCAATTGTAGTGTGTTGTTAGTTAAGGGTTTTCGATTTAATCGGGCGGAATCGAGAGTGGATGATGATTCTGGTGCGCAGAATTTTTCTGAATACGCAGGTGTTCGCTGAGTGAATGGGGGCGAGCCTTCGCCAGGCTTCGCCGGACGAACTAGCCAGCGAGTGCTGGCAGAAGCTTCTGTTTGGCTTCGCCAGGCGAATGGTAGCGAGTGTTTGCTGCAGGGCTTCGCCGGGAGAATGTGCCAGCGAGCTCGACAACAGCTTGTGACTCTGCTGCTGTTTTTGTGTTGTTCCGCTGTGGACTTGGACCCTCGTTGGTCATGTGTGACGAGAGGCTTGCTGGAGAGCTGATGCGAGCGTATGTTGGAGGTTGTAGGGCTGTTTGGCCGGCGTTTGTCGCAAGTGGCATAATCTTTGAATTATGCGTTATGTATGAACCAGTGTGGATGTGTACATGAGATGTGTGCACCGTGTGTGTGTGCTGCGTGTGAGATATGAGGATTAGCTTGATCGTTGCGCCTTGAGTGCGTTGTGTTGGTGTGTTATGGTGAATAGATCTGTGGGGATCGATGCGCCTATTATGTGTTGCATTGTGTGCTGTTATGTGATGTAATTGGGTCAGTAGGACCGACATGCCTTGTGTGCATAGTACGTGATTAGTTGTGTGGTGAGTGGATCCGTGAGATCGGTACGCCTTGTGCGTTGCGTATATGTATATGTTGTATGAGGGGTGGATTAATAGGATCGGTGTGCACTTGGTGTGCTAGATGTTTGATGCGTTTGAATATCGTTATGTGCTCCCGTAGAGGAGGGTGATGGCCCAGTGACCATTGATATTGTGTTGTGCTCCCGGTGGGGAGGGTGATGGCCATGTGTCCATCTATGTTGATGAGATGCTCTCGTAGTGGAGGGTGATGGCCAGGTGTCCATCGGAGATGTGCTCCCGTTGTGGAGGGTGATGACCAGGTGTCCATCAGTATTGTTGTGGTGCTCCCATTATGGAGGGTTGATGGCCAGTTGCCCATCGGTATGGTGTGCTCCCTGAGTGGAGGGTTGATGGCCAAGTGCCCATCGGTGATATGTGCTCCTGTAAGGAGGGTTGATGGCCCGGTGCCCATCGTGAATTGTGAGTCGGTATCGTATGTTATAGTTGAGAGAGTGCATTTGTTGCGTGATTGTACATTGTGGTTGATGGTGGGACCGTGAGTCCATATGATATGTATATGAAATAGTATTATTATGATTTCTGCCTTTTATTTCATGTACTATTATACCATTATTATTTAATCGTAATTCTCACCCCTTTGTTGTTGTCGTGGTCTGTGCTTCTTCGGAAGTACAGACAATCCAGGTGTTTATCTTGTTGGATTGTGGTGTCTCCGTAGGACTGCTCGGATACGTAACACCGGGGCCTTTTTGGGAGTTTTATTGCTTTATGTTGATTTTGTGTGCCCCTGTGGTGTATCCTGTTTGATGGTGATTGTAGATGATGCTATATGTATTTTGGGCAGATGGCCATTGTTGTATATATATATGACGAGGATGATGGATATGGATAATATATATCTATGATGTGTTGTGATTTATGACAGACGATGTATATATTTTCCGCTGCAGTTTTATTGAGAAATTAATTTGGAAAAATGTTTTGTGGAATTTTAGTGTGAATTGTGACATCCCGTTGTGGGAGATACCCTGATGTGTGCTTATTTAATTGTTTTATTTTATTTTGGGAAACGAGGTGTTACAAGTTGGTATCAGAGCAGGTCGGTCCGTCTGGCCAGTGTAGCACATTGAGTCTGTCTATAGGATAGAGTTGCTAAAGAGGTGGAATTTCTGGATTTCTGGAGAAGTATTTTCCAAAAGATGTCAGAAGTGCTAAAGAGGTGGAATTTTTGGAATTGAAACAGGGCAGTATGTCGGTAGCCGAGTATGCAGCTAGGTTTGAGGAGCTGGCTCAGTATTGCCCTCATTACAATACTGAGGAAGCTATGACTTTGAAGTGTCTTAAATTTGAGAATGGGTTGAGGCCAGAGATCAAGATGGGAATTGCATGTTAGAAAATCAGGAGCTATCTTGAGTTGGTGAGTAGGAGTCGTATCTATGATAACAATAATCGTGCGAGGATCGCACACTACAAGGCGGCAAGTGATCGTAAGGATAAGCAAAGGTTCGGTGGTACTCCTTATAGTGTTCCAACTGGTAAGGGGAAGTTCAAGGGTGTTGTTGATAAGAAGCCCAGAGAGGGTAGGGCGTTGGCTGGTACGAAGTGTTTCTGGTGCGGTGGCATGGGTCATCGTGCCAATGATTGTCTTCCTGATGCGAAAAAGTGCTTCAAGTGTGGGAAGCCGGGCCATGTGATGGCGGATTGTAGGACTAATATGCCTACTTGTTATAACTGCGGTGAGAAGGGCCATATTAGTACTCATTGTGAGAAGCCGAGGAGGGCCCAGGCGCCTCAGGTGGCGGGTAAAGTATTTGCAGTTGTGGGAACTCAAGTGGAAGATGGAGAACGTTCGATCAAAGGTACTTGTTTTATCAATAACATTCCTTTGACTGCTATGATTGATACTGGTGCGACCCACTCGTTTATCTCTGTTGACTGTGTGAAGAGGTTAGGTTTGGTGCCGACTACTCTTAAGCGGCGGATGACTATTGAAACTCCCTCGATTGGTTCAGTGACTACTTTGCTTCTGTGTTTGAAGTGTCCACTGACTATCTTTGACCGAGACTTCGGTGTGGATTTGATCTGTTTGCCACTTGGTGGTTTGGATGTTATACTTGGTATGAACTAGTTGGAGTTCAACCAAGTATACATCGATTATTTTCGGAAAGTGTTACTATTTTTGACTCCTGAAGAGGAAGCGTTGGCAAATTCCTTGCCTGGTAAGGAATTGAGAACCTTGCTGGAAGATGAAGCACAGGTGTTTGCTTTATTTGCATCACTTTCTGTTGACAACAAGGCATTGTTGGATGAGTTAGCTATGGTGAATGAGTTTCCGGAGGTGTTCCCGGATGATATTACTGAGTTGCCTCCAAAGAGAGAGGTTGAGTTTAGCATTGATCTTGTTCCTGGTACGAGGCCTATTTCAATGGCTCCGTACAGGATGTCGGCAGTAGAGTTGGCCTAGTTGAAGACTCATATTGGAGAGTTGTTGGATAGAAAGTTTATTAGACCAAGTGTGTTGCCATGGGGAGCTCTAGTATTATTAGTGAAGAAGAAGGACGGTAGCATGCGTTTGTGCATTGATTACCGGTAGTTGAACAAAGTGACCATCAAGAACAAATATCCTCTTCCAAGGATCGATGATTTGATGGCTCAGTTAGTGGGAGCTCGTGTATTCAGTAAGATTGACTTAAGGTCGGCTTATCATCAGATAAGAGTGAGAGAAGGTGATATTCAGAAGACGATATTTAGGACTCGATATGGACATTATGAGTATGCAGTAATGCCTTTCGGAGTGTCTAATGCGCCGGGTGTGTTTATGGAATATATGAATCGTATCTTCCATTCTTATTT
Organism: Lathyrus sativus; assembly: GCA_963859935.3. Taxonomy (NCBI): domain Eukaryota; kingdom Viridiplantae; phylum Streptophyta; class Magnoliopsida; order Fabales; family Fabaceae; genus Lathyrus; species Lathyrus sativus. The sequence goes on along the minus strand of OZ012738.1, from coordinate 615,305,945 downwards.
GGATCAGTTTATTGTTGTGTTCATTGATGACATTCTGATTTATTCTAAGTCTGAAGAAGAGCATGCGGAACATTTGAGGATCGCTTTACAAGTGTTGAAGGATAACAAGTTGTTTGCTAAGTTATCGAAGCGTGAGTTTTGGTTGAAGACGGTGAATTTTCTGGGGCATGTTATTTTGGGTGATGGTGTTTCTGTGGATCCATCTAAGGTGAGTGTGGTGTTATAGTGGGAACTACCAAAGAAGGTAACAGAGGTCGGAAGCTTTTTGGGCTTAGCAGGGTATTACCGAAGATTCATTGAAGGCTTTTCTAGATTGGCTTTGTCGTTGACTCAGTTGACAAGGAAATATCAAGTGTTTGTGTGGGATGCTGCTTGTGAAGAGAGTTTTGAGGGACTGAAAAAGAGATTGACTTCAGCGCCGGTGTTGGTGTTACCAAATCCGTGTGAGCCTTTTGTGGTATATTGTGATGCGTCTAAAATGGGATTGGGCGGAGTTCTTATGCAGAATGGAAAAGTGGTAGCCTATGCTTCGCGACAATTGAGGGTGCATGAGCGTAACTATCCTACTCATGACCTTGAATTGGCTGCGATAGTTTTTGTGTTGAAGATTTGGCGACATTATTTATATGGTTCGAGGTTTGAGGTATTCAGTGATCACAAGAGTTTGAAATATTTGTTTGATCAGAAGGAGCTGAATATGTGACAGAGAAGATGGTTGGAATTCTTGAAGGATTATGATTTTAGTTTGAGTTATCACCCAAGGAAAGTGAATGTGGTTGCAGATGCGTTGAGCAGAAAGGCAATTCATATGTCGGCACTGATGGTAAAAGAGAGGGAGCTTATTGAGCAGTTTCGGGATTTGAGCATGGTTTGTGAGTTTACATCGGATGGTGTGACGTTGGGTAAATTGCAAGTGAAGAATGATTTCTTGGACATGATTAAAGAACATCAGAAGTTGGATGTGAAACTTGTGGATTTGATACGAGGGGCCGGAAGTGACTCCGGTAGTGATTTCAGGTTGGATAGTGCGGGTGTGTTGAGGTTTCGGAGCAGAATTTGTGTGTCGGATAATGATGAGTTGAAGAAGTCGATCTTGGACGAAGGACATCGTAGTAGCCTGAGTGTTCATCCAGGAGCTACGAAGATGTATCAGGACTTGAAGAATTTTTTTGGTGGTCGGGCATGAAAAAGGATATTGCTCGATATGTTTATGCTTGTTTGGTTTGTCAGAAGTCGAAGGTGGAACATCAGAGACCTTCTGGGATGATTCAACCGTTAGAGATTCCGGTTTGGAAGTGGGATTGTATTGCTATGTGTAGCGGTAAAAATCGTGAGTGTAAGTTATTGACTAACTTAACTCAAAGAAAACAAGAGTCGCCACCGCACTTTTATTTTATCCAAATAAAGGAAAGGAAAAAGAGCGAACAAAACCAAAGAGTTCTAAAATAAGAACACGAGACAGAGATCGGGGTAAGGGGGTTGGTTACGCAATGGGAAGGTGTTAGCACCCAAAACGTCTATAGTACTCTATAGGAGCCCTTTGAAATATTTTCGCTTTTTGGTTTGAAAATGGTTTGTTTGAAAAGAGATTGGGGAGATGAGAAGAGAATTATTTTTTATATTTTTGTGTTTGGAGAGACTTATCGTCTCATGCCTACGTACCCATAAAGTGCAATATGGAATCAAAACCCCGTAGTTCGTGGTACAAATGACAAAATTTTGTTGGTTTTGATTGATTTTAGATGTTCAAACAAGTCGTCATTTCAAGGAGAAAACTGCGACTATCCACCCACGAGTATTAAGACAACATTTGCGTCACATAAAGATGGAGGATTTGCTTGGATTATCAACAAGACCATCACTCAACATCAACGTGGAAAATGTCAAAGTCTTAATAATATGGGGAATAGGAGATTTACATCTCGACTATAGAAATGAATCATGTCTAAACTTTATGAAAAGTTTTAAAGTGAAAAAGTGCATAAAGGCACAAAAAGAGTTGATGAGTTTTTGTATTTTTTATGTCTTTTGAAATTGGTCAAAGCATGATTAACATTGATTGACTTTTATTAAGAAAAACAAAGTTTAAAAAATCACTTGACGAAAGTCAAGGTTTTATTGCGAAAGCGGTTTTGAAGTTTGAAACCAAGAAGGTTTTGAAAAAGGGAGAAAGTTTTGAAAATTTAAGAAGGGGAGGAGATGAAGTGACTATCCTAAAAATCAAAATAAGAGCTAGAGATAAGAAAGATCTAACCGACTTGTGGCACACTCCAAAGCAAGCAAAAAGAATTCCATCCGATTTAAAGTATAAGCCAGGGATCGAGCCAAATAAAGGCTAAGATTCAAAATACTCCAAGCATAGGGAAGAAAGTCCTAATCCTAAGTCCAAAATGTCCATGAAGTCCAAGGTCTAATACTGGTCCAAGAGTATAACCACAAAATTAATAGCACCAAAATTTTTTAGATGTTTTATCCTTTATTAGTGTTTTGAACAAAGTATGGTCCAAGTGGACAAAAGAAAAAATGACATAAACATAAACAAAGATATGGTATGTAATGATAAAATGGAAGCATAAAAGTAAAAAAATAAGGAGTAAGAAGAGAATATAAACAAAATTAAACAAGGATATTGTTAGTGAATTAGTGGTTAGTGGTTAGAACATATGATCAATGATGATTAATTCTTGCACTTAGACCAAGATTAATGAAAATTCATTAGAGGATTGATAGAATCAAAGCCTCCTAACAATGATTTTCATAGGTATTGGAGTTAAGACAAGCAACTAAACATACTTGGACTTTTAAACGTAAGTTTGAGCCACGAATGATCATTTTCCGATTAAGGGACAATTTAGCGCTATGTTAAGCAATCGTAATCGGGTTTATGTAGAAACCACGACTATCTGAGGCCGGTCAATAAAATGTTTGTGTTAATACATGTTAGAGAAATGATATATAAATCAATCTCCTAAAACATGCCACACAAAAAGAAAAGAGGTAGTGATCTCATCATAATCAAGATTTTTAATTAATTAATCAAAGGTAATCTATCACTATTCCAAAGTAAGGAGAATTATCTCAATGATTATTCGTCCATAGATTTGAAATAATGAAGATTAAACAACTTTGATAATCAATTATCTATGATCCATAGATTTCATCGATCAAAAATAAAAAAAAAAAAAAAAAGAAGAAAGAAAATAAGAATGAAAAGAAATCACAATTTGAATCTTAAATCGATTAAATTATCATCAATATCAATCACCTCTCTTGGTGGATAAAAATCAACACCCAAAGTCCATTGATATTGATGAAATCTTATCAAAATTCAAGATCCAAAACCACCAACAATTAATCAAAATATTTTCAAATAATTTTTTAATGCTTTCTTTTTTTCAAGAATATTATTATTAGTTTATAAAAATAAACTAATAACAATATAAAAAAAAGAAAAGATAAAAAAAAGAATAAATAAATGAAAAAACAAATTAAAAGGAGAAAGAGAAACAGAAACTTCATCTTCTCCTTTCTTCTTCGCGGTAACTTCTTCGCACCATTTTTTTCTCGAGCTCAAAGCTTGCTTAGATCAAAGCGACGGGATGCGAAAATTACACCGAACAGATCGAAATCAAAAGCTCTTCACAATGGTACCAACAATTCAGAGAATCACAACAAAAGATAACGGATCGAAAATGACGGTGAAGCTCAATCTACCTTCAAACTCAGGTAAGAAATCAATCCAAGCTTCTTCTTGCTTCTCTTCTTCTTCTGAACGAATTCTGGTTCGAAATTGATCTGTGTTTGAGGTTGATTTGAAGTTAATTTGGTGGAATGAAATATGAGAAGAGAATGAACGAAGGTTTTTTCTGGTGGTGAGGAATTGAGGAAGAAAATCAGCAGAGATTTTTTGGCTTGAAAAGCTTGAAGAATAGAGTGAGGGATGAATTCTATTTATAGATGAGAATGAGTGAAAAATGATTTGCAGTTTGTGAGAATTTTCTGCCGTTTTGAAGTAGGTGTGTTGTGCGTGACATTTTTTTTTGCTGGTATTTGACATGTCGTTTTGCAATTTTTCTCTTTGTAGCTCATTTAAGTGACATGGATAGTTTGTGGGGTCAGCTTCATGGCTTGCAATATGGCTTGGATAAGTGATGAATTATTTCCTCAGCTCAACCTCAATTTCGAGCCATTTTCGCTCTGTTTCAGCTACCTCCTTAGTGCTCATCTTACCGTGGAACATTGCTGAAGCAGTCAAATAACGACCATGGCGTGGATCTGCTGCGCACATCATATTCTTAGCATCTCACATCTGCTGAGACACCGCAAGCTTCGGAAAAACAGAAGGAGTCGTGTTTTGTCGACAGATGCTGCGTACTTTCTCTGCTGCTAAGCGTTCACGCCGTTGCCTTTCTAATGTTGCCGTAATAATCACGACTATTAAAGTCAGTGATGCATAATTTCGGGTTAAACCGAGCCGTGATACGCGCTAGCTGCTGTTGAACATTATCAACTGATTTCAATGCCCTGTTATTGACAAAGTTGTCATAGCACCAAGATACATCCTCAATGATCTCAGATCCTGGTTTCTCATGCTCATTTGATCACCGTTAACAAAAGTTGAATCAAATGCGAAGACGGGACTAAAACATCCAAAAGCAGGTTGTGTATTGGTAGTGGCTGCAGCTATGGCTTTAGATTTTGATGCAAGTATTGCAGAATCTGGCTTAATGCATGTGTTTGAAACAGGCATTGCAGGCAATTGAGTATTTGCTTGGGAAGGACTCCCCTTTAAATCGTGAGAATTTAAGGCAGCGTATAGCTGCGGCAGCTGCCGACCTGATCCAAGGATATGAGCCAAAGAAGCTGAAAGATCCGTGAGTTGGGCAAGCTGTTCATTGCTTACTGTGTTTTGAGTTGGAGGGTTTATTGAACCAGCTTGTGATAAGCCCGAATCCATGACATTTAGATTCCACCGAATACTTTTTCTCAGTGGATACTTCTTGGCTGCTTGAACATTTTCCGAACCTTTTGTTAGTTGGAAGGCATGTAGAGCGCATCGTTCTGCAGCAAGTCTAACTGGGGTATTTGCGTCTTTTAAACACTTTGCTAACGCAGGGCCAATAACCGTCCCATATGACATAATGGCAGAAGGGTTTGCTTTGGCAACAGCCTTTATAGCAGATAATGCCCTTCTTCTAACTTCACTGGACTCGTCACGTGTGGATGTAACTAGCAATGAAAGAACATCTTTGTAGAGCACTGTGTCAGAAGGATCAACTTGAGCTTTATAAAGAAGAAGCCTTCCCAACGCCTTGGTCGAACTTTCACGAAGAGGGAACTTCTCATCCTTCAATGTGTCTCTAAGGCAATCGACAATAGTTGGGAACAAGGAAGATGAAAAAAATAGATGCTGGATTATGATAGAGCAAGGAAGAAATTGTAAGGATGGAGCCATGCCTAGGGGGCCAATTCTAGAGTTGACAGTTCCTGAATCAACTCTGTGATTTGAACAACTTCGAGGTACTGTGTCAAGATGCCCAAGACGCTCGCAGCATACATTCGAACTCGATCGTCCTCATGATGAATTAAATCTTTCAGAACACTGTATATGCGACTTATAACAGCAGAGCTCACATTCTTCCCAGCATGCTTCAATGCACCTTTCAAAGCACTCAAAATAGCTTCACGAACGCCACCATCTGATCCCTGCAGACCGGAGAGCAAATCACTAACTAAAGGGTCAACCCTGGCATTGAGTCCACTGAGCATCCCAAGGGCCAAGGCAGCACTAGAACGAATAGTTCTTGTATTATCCTGTAGACACTTGACAAAAGTGGTTTGCAGTTGAGGAAGAAAAGGTTTCAGAGAAATGCCACCCCTTCAAATCATGATAATCAGAGTAGACAAAATTGCACTCTTCACTTGCCATGGGAAACGGTCACCTATAATACGAATAAGAGGCCCTGTTATTGGGATGACAACCTCCTTCAGTGATTTTTCTCCGGCCACCTCTATCAGTTCACCAAGTCCCAATGCAGCCTGCTCTCTCAATTCGGCAGACCCATTTATGAGACCTTGGAGAAAAATTGGCAATATGGGCTGCAGTGCTTTAGGAAGACAAAATCCAGGTATGAGAATTGGTCCTCCCTTCTTCTTCCTCCGTTCCTTGTCCCGGGATGAGGACACAGCATCACAAACTAGTTTTATATATGAAGGGAGTACCTCCTTAGGTACCGAAACAATGACCCTTGACAAAGCTTCTAAAGCAGCAGTAACAGTAGATGAATCGGGATCACTCAATAAGACGATTAGGGTAGATATCATATTTGGAGCTTCATCAACCAGATATAGCTTGCTACTTTTGAAAAAGTATCCTATCAGATATGAACTCGATCTTCTTACAGCAGCCTGGCTATCACTAACACCTTTCACAAGCTCTGATATGAGTGGGTCAACACCTTCTTCATCAATAACCAAGACTATTGTTTCAGCAGCCTTCTTAGCAGAAGTTTGAACTTCCTGGTCAACATTACTCATTGCTGATAGCAAAGGAGGAAGCACGGTACCAAGATGAGAGTCAAGACCAGGCCCAGCAACCTCTGCTAAAGCCCCACGAGCATGTGCATTGAAGGCCGACAGCGGAGGATGAACCAGTTTGGGTAGAATGTGAGGCAAGACTGCACTTGTTCTTACACTCAGAATTTGTTTAAGGCCATCAAGTGCAGTGTCAGACGTTCTAGCATCCTCCAATGCATGTAGAAGAGTTGGAACAATCTCATCAATAGCTTGCAAACCAGCACTCTTGTATAGAGTGCTGAAGGCTTGGCCCGCCGACTCGCGAACTGCAGGCTCACTATCACAAAGAGCAGTCCGAATAGTGGGGATGAGATCAGTCATGAAGATCATCAACTGACTCTTACCAGCGCTTGCCATCACTTCACTCAGACCAACACAAACACCCTGTCTTCTGCTACTGTCAGGGTCACTCAAACCCTGGGATAAAATTGGGATTATCAAGGGAAGTACGCGTTCACCAAGCTTTCTGACAAGCTCACCCAGTGATCGTCCAGCAACCTGCCGTCTTTCAGATGACGCTGATGCAAGGGATGCAATTAAAGTATCCATCAAAACTGGCATAATTTCCCTAAGAGTCTTTGGAGTATTCGCCACAATAGTTTTCCACACGTGTAAAACATCTGCTCGAACCATATACAATGCAGCAAGTACTTCATTGCGCTTATCACGCCCTAGAATCTCAATGATGGCACGTCCATGAGCCTCAGTACTAGAACCTTCATCATCACTTCCCCCCTCAAGTAAAGCTTTACCAGAAGTCCCAGCAACTTTGAATAACAGATCACCCAATAGCTCCACAGAGCTCTGTCGAATACGCCAACTATCATTAAATATGCCATCCTCAACAGCTGGTAGGAGAAGAGGTAGAGACGATGTTGCATAGTGTTCAACCAAGACATGGCCAGCCCCTAGTGCAGCCTCGCGGACAGATTCATTCTCATCAGCAAGACCATCTAAGATAGAAGGCAACACCTGGGGAAGATAGTTTTGGAACTGGAATCCTAATGACCGCAGCAAATACTTAAACAGTGTCAAGTATCCATCTCGAACAGATGCTTTTTGATGGGAGCAATTTCGAATAATATCTGGAAATACATGCTCAAAGTACGCAATACCAAGTGCAGCTAAGACCTCACTCAGCCAAGTTCAACTCAGTCCTTATCAAGTAACCATGAATTTCCTTCCCAAGACGCAAACTCGGTATAGCAGCAGCTGCTCCCAAAGCACTAGACAAGGTAAACATATTAGAGTTAGAACTCTCATTCACCTGCATTATTCTAAACAAATCCAGAGCTTCCCTGTGTCGATCACAGCTAACATAACCAGAAATAACAGCATTCCAAGAGAAGTTATCTCTTTGAGGCATTTTATCAAACAGTTTCCTAGCTTGTTCAAGACGACCAATATTAGCATAACCTGATATCATGGTATTCCAAGAACACAAATCCTTTTGTGGCATTTGATCAAACACCGTTGTTAGTTACAGTAACTTCACGGCCTCTACCAGTTGACTGCAAAATTTTATCCATTCCCTTTGGCCTTGTCTATGGCGGCAACCGATAGAATACCATTTGCATCAATGTCAAATTTCACCTCAATTTGAGGAACCCCGCGAGGAGCGGGAGGGATACCGTCCAAGCGGAAGCTACCAAGAGATTTGTTATCCCTTACAAATTCTCTCTCACCCTGAAGGACATTGATTTCTACACTTGTCTGCTCCAGTTCCTGTCTTTCTTTGAGTGCAACACTGAGTTTCTCTTTTGAAGTATCAGTCTGTTGTGAAGCAGATTTTGTAGTCGTTGTTGATATTTTATGTTCCATCTCAGTTGATACAGAAGCCAGACTAGTAGCTGATTCCCCAGTTGACTGTGACATATTCAAAAGATTTCCTACTCTCCTCTCTATGTCTGTGGACATTTTAATCTCCTTCTGTGTTGATCCATGACGCTCATCAATGTCTGCACGGTAATCAAGCAAAGGAACTTTGCTAACAACAAGAATCTTTCCCTTATTATATGCATGGAAATAAAGCTCATGTTGATAAGCCATATCAGCTAGGGCTTGCTGGTCTGCAATACTGAAGTACCGCTTTATAACCATCTCTTGGCGAACACTGCGACATGGCATCAGAATCAATTGAACTAACAGTAGAATATCCTTCGCAAGCTACTCTGATTCGAAACCCTTGTCCGTATGGAATGTCATTCTCTTAGATTAACAGGGTAGTCTTCAGGAGGTTGAGTAACATAGGTTTCCAAATGAGCTTGTGAGTTTGACGGCATTATCATTATCACTTGTATAATCAGATTGTGCTGTGTCATCGGAAATTTGGCTGGTCTGTTCAGATTGTGTTTCGGGTGATAATTTGGTAAGTAAAGATGCATCATCAATTGTGGCCAAATCTCTATCTCTACCAACCGTGACATCATCAGAAAATATTTCTACCGTGTTCTCCTCAGAAAGAAGCACAGCATCTTGTACTTGAATAGTTTCCACAGTGTCAGCATTCGAATTTGAAACAGACTTATCAGCTCGCTGTAAAGCAATCTCAGCATCCTGTTGCATGAACAATCCATTATGCAGCTGGCCAATCATATGCTGTCTTTGGTTTTCAAAAGGCATGCAATCATCATGTGAATGAATTAAAAGGAGCAAGCTGACTTTTGCTGGCTCACTGAACTTGGTTCCAAACGCATAGCATGATGCACCACCCTCAACTATGACAAGATCGTCACCGACGACATTGGATGTACTACGCACAAATAGATCTTTACCAACAGAATTAAGGGTAACATGTTTCCATGTACGAAGCTTCAAATCAAGTAAAGCCAACTCATGATAATGCTGTGTTACTGGACACCCAAATAATTCAATGCAAACTTGACATAACTGCTGTGCTGCTGATGAAGCTCTAGAGTTTTTTTGAAATTTGAAAAGAAATCCAGCATTTGAACAATGTTATCCTTCCAACATGTCCAACAATAAAACAATGTCTCCACAGAAAAATGATTCTCTGTAATCATACCTTCAACAGAAACTCCAAACACATTGTCGTCGTCAAATCTACCAATGCAGGCCACCCAAAATATCTACCAGATGTATGCACTGAGTTTGCAGATAATATAAGCATTCTGTTTCCAGTTGTCACTTTCCAGGACAACAAATTTCCAGATCCCACTTGATTTGAATCAATCAACTTTTATCTGTCACCAACAATTTTCCAGAGCCCGCTTGATTTGGATCGATCAACTTGTATCTGAAGCAACAATCATCTAAACCAAATTCTGACTTTACTCTGATAGATTCAAAAACGAACCACTGAATAATTTGCAACTGAATCATCGGCCATCAATTTTGATTTTTTGACATAATTCTCTGAATATCCGGACCAAACTTCTCATAGAACACTGCTTGATAAATCAATGAATTTCAACACAAGACAATTTGATCTTGAAAAATCACATTTCCTGAGAAAATAGCCCACCACCACGGGTAACTTATAGTTGAAGCAAACTCTTGATAGTTTGACCAAGATGAGGTCAAACGTCCATCTGAATTAAACTTGAATGAATGTCCTTGCCATCGATCCCTTTTGCAGAATCCTAAACACACAGAGAAGAAGAAACAGACAAATTGAAAAATATTTTCGGTATTTTGGTTAGATGTTAGTAAACAAAAACAAACATAAAGAAAGTAAGAAACCCATAAGGGTGCGAAAAGCTAAAAATATGACCTTGGTTGTGGAATGATATGCCAATGAAATGTGGGATGTTAGGGGTAAAAATTAGGGTATTACAGCTGCCCCTATTTAAGATTCTTCTATCCGGAGATATGAAGATTGACATCTTTGTCTCGACTAGATAGAAGAGACTTAAATATAACAATTAACCCAATTTTTAGCCCTAAGAGACCACAAAATGATATGATTATGCTAATGATATGCGAACATAAGACTTCTGTGGGGAAATAATGCCACAGGAGACAAACAAAAGCTCGGGAGAAAAAGAGAGACTCCACATGAGAAAACAAAAGAGCAAGATCCTATTCCGATAAGGGAAAGGAAACGACTTAATGGGGAAAGAGATACCAACCGCCAGTTACTGGGTGAAGATATTCGAACCAAAGAGAACAGGTAAAATACTTTCTACTGGTTACTGAGTAGAAAATAAGTGCAAAAACACGAGAGAATTGTTATCTACCAGCTACTGGGTAGAAAACAAAGAAATGTATTACCTATTACCAGTTACTGGGTAAAAAGTAATCCACTCGTTGAAATATAATCAACTACCTGTTACTGGGTAGGAAAAGAAGCAACGCCAACTACTGGTTACTGAGTAGTTTAGCGAGAATAATAAACTTGAATGAAAGGGGTTACCAACTATCGGTTACTGGATAGGGTAAACAACATGTCAACTACCTGTTACTGGGTAGGACGGACTCGACTACCTGTCATTGGGTAGGAGAAAAAGATAAAAGGTCAACTACCTGACACTGGGTAGGACAAACATGCTCGACTACCTGTTACTGGGTAGGGGAAAGAGATATATCATCAGCTACTTGTTACTGAGCAGCTCCAAACACACAACAAACTTCTCAAATAAAGAGACAACCATTTGTTGGAAAAAGATATTAACAACTCTGGCGAGGATCTTTAAAAGAGATACAAGCAGGTTGAACCATGCAATAGAATTCTTATCAGGAATTATTCCACAGAAATTCCAACTGACAGAAAAGCTGGTCGGATAAAGATTTATCACTTCACAATAAACTTCTCTAATGAGGATGAGCCAGAGAAATGTTATTTATTGAGAGGGTAAATTTCTGGAGATTACACAAGCTGCTCAAATAAAGAGGCTTCCACATGAAGTTGCATAATTAATTACCAAGAGAGTGTTATCAAAACACTACTGGGGAAATCAAATCTTCATCTTCTGATGGGGATCAATAACAGATTCTGCTGAGGAAAATAAATCCTCAAAAATACCTTCTTGTCATCCCGGTTCCACAGCCCAGGGAAAACTAAAGTAACTGCTGCAAGAGACCAAAGTTCAATCCAGGAACAAACTGGAAAGAAACGGTCAAACAGGACTCGACCCAATAAGGAAATAACTCAACTGGGGAACAATTCCATCCAGATAAAAAACTGGGGAGGAAAGCTAAACAAAGCATCTTCCACGAGGCATAAACTCAGTGGGAAATTAAACATGATAGGTATTTTCTGCTTAGGGGTCGACACTCTAATGAAGAGAGGACACACGCATTCTGCGGGATAACAACATCGGGAAAAGGGAAATACCAACAAAAATGCAGGATGCACAATGCAACCAAGACATGCTATGTTCAACCAAAATGAATGCGCATGCAATGAGTATGAATATGTTGATAAATCAGACAAAAAGGGCAAACAGAGGGTGAACAAAACACCACAACACCACTGAAATATTCGGCTAATCTCTGCGAGTTAGAGATATCATTGGAGATCGTGCTGGGGATCAGCAACAGAAAATCTGCAAGAGATACACAAGAGCCATCAAAGGAAAATAAATCCTACCACAAGGCTTAAGTCTCGTTGAATAAACAGAGATATTGCTTGGGGAAAAGACCCCAAAGATCAATCTTCAACCATTAATAATTCAACAAGAGGGAACAACAATATGAACTCCGCTTTGAGAAAAAAAACTGTTGGAGAAAAACATAGCAACACAAATCTTCCAACCCTGCCAGGGGAAAAAGAAGTTAACATCATAGCAAAAAGTCAAACTGAGGGGGATTTTAAATCAACACCCAATCACAAGGTGAAAGAAAACCCGACAAGTGACTGCTATGTCAACACTTCTCAACCTTGTTCTCTACTTGGGGAATAATCCAAAGCAAATGCATAACCTCCGCTAGGAATCATCAAAGACAAATCTCCGCTTGGGCAAAAACATCAAGGAGAAGTGATCTTCAAATTTCTCAACTGTCCTATCATTTGAATCAAGACTTTGCTGTGGAAAACCGTTCAACACTCGTCTGGTTTATCCAAAGAAACAAAACTCTGCTAAGGGAATATCAGCAAACTCTACTGAAGAGACCTCAATAAGCTCAAATGGGGAAACATCAACACAACTCTACTGGGGAGCTGCTAATAAATTCTATCAGAGAGGCAAGAAAGAACCCTGCTGAAGAGAACACTTACGCTTTTCGCTTCAAGATTCTACCATTCTTGGGATTACTGTTGATATTCTTTCTTTTATTTTCACAAAATCAAAGAAAAATGTTTTTATAATTTTCAAAATTTAAATCAATTATTCACATTTGTTTCAAAAATCATTATCAAAAATAAAATGAAATTCTGTAAACAGAAACAAAATAAGAATTGCAAACAAAGGGACAAAGGCCCAAATTCTATTGATAGAATGGTAGTCCGCAAATGGCGTAACTCCATGGATCATTACAAAGTTTGAAAAATGGTAAGTACAATGGAAAGTTCTACATTGAAATACAATGACCATTATTCTCCCTAACAACTTTGAATTCCAACTGTGCTTGAGACTTCAGCGGAGAATATCTGAAGTAAAACCTTTGATAGGAAATGTTGCTTCAAACGATCAAGACTGGCCAGATGCAGTTACTTGCCATGATCCCTAACTTTTGCCTAGATTGCCCTCTCGGGTTTTCAATCTACCGGGATGATTATTTCTATTTTTGTCTCTAATTTTTGCCTGGACCGCCCTTTCGGGTTTTCAATCCACCGAGACGCTCATTTTTGCCTAAGCCGCCCTTTCAGGTTTTCAACTTAGCGAGCTGTTCTTTTATTTTTTAGGCGAAGTATTTCTTGACTGCATCGGCATTCACAGGACGAGTGAACTCTTCTCCATCCATAGTTGTAAGAATTAATGCGCCGCCAGAGAAGGCTCTCTTAACAACATATGGGCCTTCATAATTAGGAGTCCACTTGCCCCTAGAATCAGTAGTAAAAGTCGAGATCTTTTTGAGCACGAGGTCACCTTCTCTGAACACACGGGGTCGAACCTTCTTATCAAATGCTTTCTTCATTCTTTGTTGATATAATTGGCCATGACACAAAGCCGTCATTCTTTTCTCTTCAATCAGATTCAACTGGTCGTATCTACTTTGACACCATTCAGCCTCAGCCAATTCAGTTTCCATCAAAACTCTCATAGAAGGGATTTCCACCTCTATCGGGAGCACTGCTTCCATGCCATAAACAAGAGAAAAAGGGGTTGCCCCTGTTGAAGTGCGAACGGATGTACGATACCCATGCAGAGCGAAAGGAAGCATATCATGCCAATCCTTGTATGTAACAACCATCTTTTGAATAATCTTCTTAATGTTCTTATTAGCAGCTTCAACAGCCCCATTCATCTTGGGTCTATAAGGAGAAGAATTATGATGCTCAATCTTAAACTCATCACATAATTCCTTCATCATCTTGTTATTTAAATTCGACCCATTATCAGTGATGATCTTGCTCGGAACACCATACCGACAGATGATTTGATTCTTGATAAACCGGACCACTACTTGCTTAGTCACATTTGCATATGATGCAGCTTCAACCCATTTGGTAAAATAGTCAATAGCCACCAATATGAAACGGTGTCCGTTCGACGCTTTAGGCTCAATCATTCCAATCATATCAATGCCCCACATTGAAAAAGGCCATGGAGAAGAGATAACATTGAGAGGAGTTGGAGGCACATGAATCTTGTCAGCATAAATCTGGCATTTATGGCACTTTTTCACGTATTTACAACAGTCAGATTCCATTGTCAACCAATAGTAACCTGCCCTTAACATCTTCTTAGCCATCGCATGTCCATTGGCATGGGTGCCAAAGGATCCTTCATGGATTTCTTTCATCAACATATTTGCTTCGTGTCTATCCACGCATCTGAGCAAGATCATGTCATAATTTCTCTTATACATCACATCATCATTCAAGAAGAAACTACCAGCCAATCTTCTCAAAGTTTTCCTATCCTTTTTGGATGCCCCAAGTGGGTACTCTTGATTCTGAAGAAAGCATTTAATATCATAATACCATGGTTTATCATCAACAACTTCTTCAACTACAAACACATGAGTTGGTCTATCAAGACGCATCACATCAATCTTTGGCACATCATTCCAATGATTTACCACAATCATGGAGGATAAAGTCGCTAAAGCATCTGCCATTTGATTCTCTGCTCTTGGTATGTGGTGAAACTCAACTTTATTGAAGAAAGTTGACAACCTTCTTGCATAATCACGATAAGGAATCAAATCAGGTTGACGTGTCTCCCATTTCCCTTTAATCTGATTAATCACTAAAGCTGAATCTCCATACACATCCAGAATCTTGATTCTTAAATCAATAGCTTCTTCCAAGCCCATAATACACGCTTCATATTCAGCCGCATTATTTGTGCAATTGAAAACCAACCTTGCAGTGAAAGGAATATGAGAACCATGAGGAGTAACAATAATTGCACCAATACCTCTGCCATATTCATTAACCGCCCCATCAAAAATCAAACCCCAACGGGATCCAGGCTCAGGTCCTTCTTCATGTAATGGTTCCTCACAATCTTTGACCTTTAGATACATCACATCCTCATCAGGAAAGTCAAACTGAATAGGTTGATAATCATCAATTGGCTGGTGTGCCAAATGATCAGCCAAAACACTGCCTTTTATCGCCTTTTGAGTTCGATACTCGATATCATATTCTGATAACAACATTTGCCAACGAGCAATCCTCCCAGTTAAAGCAGGCTTTTCAAAGATATACTTGATTGGATCCATTTTAGATATCAACCAAGTTGTACAATTCAACATATACTGACGGAGGCGCTTGGCAGCCCAAGCTAGAGCACAACATGTCTTTTCAAGCATCGTGTACCGAGACTCACAATCAGTGAATTTCTTGCTTAAATAATAAATGGCAAATTCTTTTCTCCCGGATTCATCTTGTTGACCCAGAACACAACCCATAGACTCTTCTAGCACGGTCAAATACATGATCAAAGGTCTTCCTTCTACGGGAGGAGACAAAATAGGAGGTTCAAGCAGATATTCTTTAATTCTTTCGAAAGCTTTCTGACAATCTTCTGTCCAGACACAACCCTGATCTTTGCGGAGAAGTTTGAAAATCGGTGCACATGTGGCAGTCATATTGGATATAAATCGAGAGATATAGTTCAAACGTCCCAAGAATCCTCTTACTTGTTTTTCTGTTCTGGGTGCAGGCATCTCCTGGATAGCTTTAACTTTACCAGGATCAACTTCAATGCCTTTCTGACTGACAATAAAGCCTAACAATTTTCCAGAACGAACACCAAAAGTGCATTTATTAGGATTCAGACGGAGCTTAAACTTTCTCAAACGTTGAAACAACTTCAATAAATTTTTAATATGATCTTCTTCAGTCTTCGACTTACAAATCATATCATCCACATAGACCTCAATTTCTTTATGCATCATATCATGGAACAGGGTGGTCATAGCTCTCTGGTACGTTGCACCAGCATTTTTTAAACCGAAGGGCATCACTCTGTAACAGAATGTTCCCCAGGGTGTAATGAATGTTGTTTTTTCCATATCCTCAGGTGCCATCTTTATTTGATTATAACCGGAAAATCCATCCATAAACGAAAAGATATTGAACTTAGCAGTATTATCTACCAACAAATCAATGTGTGGTAGTGGAAAATCATCTTTTGGACTTGCTTTATTCAAATCTCTATAGTCAACACACATTCGGACTTTTCCGTCTTTCTTTGGAACAGGCACGATATTGGCCACCCATTGAGGATATTCTACGGTCACAAGAAAACCAGCATCAATCTGCTTTTGAACCTCTTCTTTAATCTTCACTGCCATGTCAGGATGAGTTCTTCTCAATTTCTGCTTCACGGGTGAACATTCAGGCTTTAATGGCAAATGGTGCTCCACAATACCGGTATCAAGACCAGGCATGTCTTGATAGGACCAAGCAAACACGTCAACATATTCTCTAAGAAGCTCTACCATCCTCTTCTTAACATCTGACTGAAGCAGTGCCCCAATCTTGACTTCTTTCTTATCATCATCGGAACCCAGATTAACCAATTCCACCGGCTCTTCATGAGGCTGAATGGCCTTCTCCTCGTGCTCAAGCAATCGAGAAATCTCATCAGGAATTTCTTCAATATCCTCCTCTTCCGCTTCAAACACAGGGAACTCAAAGTTGGGAGGGGGCATATGGTCATTGTTTCCAATGGGTTTAACAATCAATCTGCACAATGATTTTATGTTTGATTTTAGAATATGAACAAAAAAATGAAAATATTATGCAGATAAGAGTGATTATAACATTATTATACTTTTTTCGGTTTTTTATGTTACCATTTTTCAGAAATAAAGCAAAAAAGAAAACAACATATGGATAAACAGAAAAACATTTTATTGATGATGATAAAAGTTGAAACAAAGCCCTCACAAATTCACTTTCACCTTGGGCAGAGTGAAAGGATTTTTGAAAGAAACAAAAACAAATTACTTTGAAACATGAACAACAGTAGGAACATCAACAGCGATCCAATTCTGGCATATCAATCCACGTGTCACAAAGTTGGGCATTTCTTCCTCTTGGTCATCTTCGAGAATTGCAGCTGTAGAATGATCTTTGCAATGGATGAACCCAGCACTTCGAAAGACTTCATGAATACTCTTCAGCTCTTTTTGGGTAGAACCAGATGTAAAACCCAAACCAGCTCTATCTTTTTTCTCAGCAACTTCAATGATTCGGCCCCATCCATCAGCTTGGCCATTATCCACTGCACGTTGTGCATCTTTTAGAGAAGACATGGACGCCCCATCCTTCTTGACAGCTTTATCAACCACAGAAAGAGCCTGAAACGGAGTTCCAATATCCTCTTCCGCATCGATATAAGAAAAAGACGACAAACTGCTTACCAACATAGCCTGTTCTCCACCAACAACGACAAGTTTACCATTCTGCACGAATTTTAACTTTTGATGCAGTGTCGAAGTAACAGCTCCAGCTTCATGGATCCATGGGCGTCCTAGAAGACAACTGTAAGCAGGACGAATATCCATGACTTGAAAAGTGATTTGGAAAAAACACGGACCAATCTTGATAGGGAGATCAACCTCTCCAATCACGGTTTTCCTCGATCCATCAAAGGCTTTCACAATGACCCCACTGAACCTCATAGGAGTACCTTGATAAGATAATCTGGACAAAGTAGATTTTGGCATCACATTCAACGATGACCCAGTATCAACCAGCACATTGGATAGAGCGTCTTCCTGGCAATTCATGGAAATATGGAGAGCCAAATTATGATTTCTTCCATGATCGGTCAACTCTTCATCACAAAAACTCAGATTGTTACACGCAGTGATATTGGCAACAATGCTATCAAACTGGTTAACAGTCACATCATGATCTACATAAGCTTGTTCCAATACTTTCTGCAACGATTCACGATGAGCCTCAGAGCTCATTAACAGGGATAAAACAGATATCTTTGACGGTGTATGTAACAATTGATCCACCACATTATATTCACTCTTCTTGATCAATTTCAATACCTCATCATTATCTGACTTCTGATTTACACCACTTGATTGACCAGACTCTACAGAAGTCTTCAACTGAATTTGCTTACTCCCAGTATCTTCACTTGTCTTTGAAGGCTCATTAGCAAACACTCGACCACTTCTGGTTACACGTCCGACATCAGCAATAGTCACAACTGAGGGAAGAGAAGGAATGGGAACCTCTTTTCCATCCTCCAACATAGTAGCATTGTATTTGTAGGGAACAGCTTTATCGGATTCATACGGCGTCGGGCCAGGCAAACGGATAACCAAAGGCGTCACAGCAGATTTCTGACTGTTGTAAGAAATTACAACCCGCTCAGGAATATTGAAACGTGGGACTATGACATTCACCTCGTTCTCCACTTCATTTCTGTTTGCAGTAACCTGAATCAAATTCTCATCCATCATCTTTTGTAAGTCCCTTTTCACAATCACACACCCTCGAGGGTTCACAGAACAAATACAACAGGCGGCATAATCATGCTCAATATCATGGAACTCACTCAACGTAGCATGCATTTCAACAAGCGATCTCCGAATCCAGCGAATGTCGAAAATACGGTATGTACCAGGACAACCATATACCATATTAACAGTTGCATTACCATGTTTAGGAAACGGATTTGATTGCACATTAGGGTTGGTATCTTCAAAAGACAAAATACCACTTTTAACGAGCTTTGCAACTTCATGCTTCATAGGATAGCAATTTTCGATATCGTGTCCCGGGGCACCTTGATGAAATGCACAATGAGCATCTGGCTTATACCACCATGGAATTTCAGTTGGAACAGCCGGCGGATCACGAGGTTGAACCAAATTATTCTTTATTAAAGCCGGAAAGAGCTCAGTATACGTCATTGGAATGGGATCAAATTGTGTTTTCCTCTGTGTACGACCTTGTTGAGTTGTCTTCTCTTGGAAACGTGGTTGATAACTTGCAGTAGCTTGAGCGGTAGGGGTGTTACTGACAACAGGCATAACAGATGCTACTTGTTGCTGACGACGACTACCATTGTTGTTCACAACTCTACGTCTTCTAGACCTTTCCTGAGATATAGCATTAGTTTCTCCCTCTTTTTTCTTAGGGAACCCAACACCAGGCTTTTTTGTACTTCCAGAATTTCCTTCTTTTATCAGACGTCCCTCACGGACAGCTTCCTCTAATCTCATCCCCATATTAACCATTTCCGTGAAATCACTAGGAGCGCTCGCAACCATCCTTTCATAGTAAAATGAATCCAGAGTCTTCAGAAAAATCTTGGTCATTTCTTTCTCTTCAAGCGGAGGGCTTATCTGAGCTGCAATCTCACGCCATCTTTGCGCATATTCTTTAAAAGTTTCTTTCTCTTTTTGAGACATTGCACGAAGCTGATCACGGTCTGGCGCCATATCGAGATTATACTTATACTGACGAACAAAAGCTTCACAAAGATCATTGAATGTCTTGATTTGTGTACTATCGAGTCCCATATACCATTTCAGCGTAGCACCAGTAAGACTATCTTGAAAATAGTGGATCAACAACTGATGGTTGTCAGTATAGGTAGACATCTTTCTAGCATACATAATCAAATGACTTTGCGGACAAGTGTTCCCTTTGTATTTTTCAAAATCCGGAACCTTGAACTTAGCGGGAATCTTCACATTTGGAACAAGGCAAAGCTCATGAGCATTCTTTCCAAATAACTCCTTTCCCCTTAAAGCCCTGATTTCTCTTTGCATTTCAGCAAACTGATCTTGAAAGTCATCTATTCGATCCATAACATCCAAACTCTCGCTCGGAGCAGTATGGAAAATTTGTTCTTCAGTATAAGGCATAGCGTGAGTTACAGGCGGTGGCACAGGTATGACAGTAGGAACAACCGGAACTTCAGCATTAGGAACAACATTAACCACAGGAGGTGGCACAGCCATGACAGCAGGGAGTCTAGAACCTTCGGGAACAGGAGGTCGATATCCCTCTGGCATATAATTGTTAGGCATGCCCCAAGGGAAACCAACAGGCATTTGATATTGAGAAGCATTAATCGGGGCCACAGAAATGGGCGTTGATCCGATTTCAGAAATCACAGTTCCTTGGACAGGAGAAGGAGGAGGTAGTGGTGGCTGATTCTGAGCAGCCACCAGAGCTTCCATTGCGGCAGTCAGTCTCTCCAAACCATCTTTCAGAGTTGATACCTCTTCACGGAGCTCGCGGTTCTCTTGTTGTAACTGATCCATCTTTTTCTTAGAGTTAGCCCGGGTGTTGTAGTGATGCGACAGCTTGACTGAAGGAAGGCCAAAAGAAACAAATAAGACATCTTGAAAAGGCAACACACAATGCACGATGATGCGAATGCAAATGCAAAATGCAGGTGTTTCAACCAGTTTTCAAGGATCTTTAAGATATAAAGCAATTACAAACATCATAAAGAAAAATAACACTTCTTGAAATACTGATAAACATCTCATTTCATTGAATATTGGAAAAAGTTACACTTGGAAGTACAAAATACAATAATATCAAAATAAGAAAAAGCTAGGTCCTAAGGAACATCTGATGACGATCCAAGCTGATACTTCCTTCGGAGTCTCTTAATCTCTTTCTCATAGTTGTGTTTCATGGTGATCTTCTCTAGCACAAGCTGATCTACAATACCCTTCCAAGCACCAGAAGTAGGAGGATGTGCTGATGGAGTAGTAGAGGAAAATAAATCCTCTGCATGCCTCTTCACAGCGCGCCGCTCAAGTAACTCTATCAAGTCATCTTTCTCCTTCATCTGTTTTTGCAATTCCATCTTCTCTTTGTCAGAAGCTTGAAACTTACTTTCCCACATCTCTTTCTCTTCCTTCATCTTAGCCAAAGCGTCTTGAAGTGTCTTCACATCATCAGAAGAAACAGGGATTGCCGTAGGGAGTGGCGTTGAGATCACAGTAGTCAGAGGTTTCTCAATAGGGTAAGGCATCTTAAGCTCCATAGCCCTCTTCTTCACCCAAAGCGTGTAAGGTTCTAAAGCAATGCAAACTTGTCTTCCAAGCTCCCCTCTACCCAACCTGTGAATCTTAGTCCAGGCATGAGCCATTCTTCTTCTCAAACCAAGAGAATCATCCTCTCCTTGAAAGAATAAACCTTCTAATAAAATATTCTTAGGCCTATCCTTCAGCATGTAACCCAGCTGGCGGCGAGCTAGACTCGGGTTGTAGTTAATTCCGCCTTGTATTCCAAGAAGAGGAACATTGGCGAATTCTCCACAACTATCAATAATCCGGACATTATCGTAAACCGAAGAAGACCAAGTGATATCAGTATGCGTAAGAGACATAATCCTTTGAGACCACCTTAAGCAATCCTTGTTTTTTCTAAAAGCAGATGTCTGAGGTAAGTGTGAAACGAACCAATTATACAGCAGAGGTAGACAGCAAACAATGGTACCGTTTCCCTTAGAGGTCCTACTATGGATGGAAAAATAAGTATCACCAAGCAAAGTTGGAACAGGGTTCCCAATCGAGAAAATCCTAATAGCATTAATGTCCACAAAATTATCAATATTAGGAAACAGGACTAATCCATAGATGAGTAAAGCCAATATAGCCTCAAACGTCAGCAAATAAAGTAGCCTTCTCGATCAAGAACTTAGCAGTCAAACCCTTGAGGCCTCCCTTAGTCTTTAGATTTGTATCAATATCTGACTTCGTCAAATGGGTAACTTCAGCAATATCTTGAGGCTTAAGAGCTTCCTCCAAACCAGTATACGGAACCTTATCAGAAACCGGTACACCCAACAAATAAGCATATTCTTCCAAGGTCGGCATGAGCTGATAATCGGGAAATGTGAAGCATCGGTAAATAGGATCATAGAACTGCATAAGAGTATTCAGAATTCCGTCTTCAATATTGGTAGAAAGAACAAATAAAAGTCTCCCATAACGAGATAAGAAGCCTGAACGATCATCTACCAAGGACACTAGCTTTCTCAACTCTGTAAGATCAGGAGCCCGAAAACCGTACTTCTGAGTGTTTCTCCTTCCAATATCCATAATCAACAATATCTGCGATGTTTGCAAAAGAAAATCTCTGAGATCCTTAAAAACCAGCTGAAACACAATGCTCATGAATGCATGAGTGCAAGATGCAACACCCACAAACAAGTCATACAAAGCACACAGGTTCAAAGGTTCGGCACGAGCATGGAGCCAAAGGTAAGAATCAACCAACCCGCAATGGTATGTACTATGGTTATATCATCACCTGTAGAACAAGGTTCTAAAAAGTTCCCAGAATCATAATTCCATCTTTTGGATATTATCGGCTTAAACGACTACTCGTCGGCCAACAATATTCTCAAGAGAAACTCATCTGAGTGTGGTATCGCGTAACGACCAATTCAAGTCTACACCTGAACAGCCACCGCACCACGTCCTAATAAGGCCAAGATGGATTAAAGGGTTCTAAGGTCCTCAGCTTCTCAGGCTCCCAGTCGGAAAAAGTAATATCAATTACGACTACTCGTAAGACATCAGTAATTTCCAAAGGGGCCTCCACCGAGCGGGGGATCTCAAGTCAGCTTAGTAAGGACTACTCCACGTAAGCCAACAAGACTATACCACCCTCCTATCATAAGTGCACTCAAGTCCGGGTTAGGACTTATCTCACCACACAAATTACCAGGCACCAAAACAGAACAATCAATAACAAACAAGTCAAACAGAAAGCGAGAAATAAATCAAAGTAGGCGAAACCCACTAGGAACCGTTGGAGTCCCCAGCAGAGTCGCCACTTTTCTGTAGCGGTAAAAATCGTGAGTGTAAGTTATTGACTAACTTAACTCAAAGAAAACAAGAGTCGCCACCGCACTTTTATTTTATCCAAATAAAGGAAAGGAAAAAGAGCGAACAAAACCAAAGAGTTCTAAAATAAGAACACGAGACAGAGATCGGGGTAAGGGGGTTGGTTACGCAATGGGAAGGTGTTAGCACCCAAAACGTCTATAGTACTCTATAGGAGCCCTTTGAAATATTTTCGCTTTTTGGTTTGAAAATGGTTTGTTTGAAAAGAGATTGGGGAGATGAGAAGAGAATTATTTTTTATATTTTTGTGTTTGGAGAGACTTATCGTCTCATGCCTACGTACCCATAAAGTGCAATATGGAATCAAAACCCCGTAGTTCGTGGTACAAATGACAAAATTTTGTTGGTTTTGATTGATTTTAGATGTTCAAACAAGTCGTCATTTCAAGGAGAAAACTGCGACTATCCACCCACGAGTATTAAGACAACATTTGCGTCACATAAAGATGGAGGATTTGCTTGGATTATCAACAAGACCATCACTCAACATCAACGTGGAAAATGTCAAAGTCTTAATAATATGGGGAATAGGAGATTTACATCTCGACTATAGAAATGAATCATGTCTAAACTTTATGAAAAGTTTTAAAGTGAAAAAGTGCATAAAGGCACAAAAAGAGTTGATGAGTTTTTGTATTTTTTATGTCTTTTGAAATTGGTCAAAGCATGATTAACATTGATTGACTTTTATTAAGAAAAACAAAGTTTAAAAAATCACTTGACGAAAGTCAAGGTTTTATTGCGAAAGCGGTTTTGAAGTTTGAAACCAAGAAGGTTTTGAAAAAGGGAGAAAGTTTTGAAAATTTAAGAAGGGGAGGAGATGAAGTGACTATCCTAAAAATCAAAATAAGAGCTAGAGATAAGAAAGATCTAACCGACTTGTGGCACACTCCAAAGCAAGCAAAAAGAATTCCATCCGATTTAAAGTATAAGCCAGGGATCGAGCCAAATAAAGGCTAAGATTCAAAATACTCCAAGCATAGGGAAGAAAGTCCTAATCCTAAGTCCAAAATGTCCATGAAGTCCAAGGTCTAATACTGGTCCAAGAGTATAACCACAAAATTAATAGCACCAAAATTTTTTAGATGTTTTATCCTTTATTAGTGTTTTGAACAAAGTATGGTCCAAGTGGACAAAAGAAAAAATGACATAAACATAAACAAAGATATGGTATGTAATGATAAAATGGAAGCATAAAAGTAAAAAAATAAGGAGTAAGAAGAGAATATAAACAAAATTAAACAAGGATATTGTTAGTGAATTAGTGGTTAGTGGTTAGAACATATGATCAATGATGATTAATTCTTGCACTTAGACCAAGATTAATGAAAATTCATTAGAGGATTGATAGAATCAAAGCCTCCTAACAATGATTTTCATAGGTATTGGAGTTAAGACAAGCAACTAAACATACTTGGACTTTTAAACGTAAGTTTGAGCCACGAATGATCATTTTCCGATTAAGGGACAATTTAGCGCTATGTTAAGCAATCGTAATCGGGTTTATGTAGAAACCACGACTATCTGAGGCCGGTCAATAAAATGTTTGTGTTAATACATGTTAGAGAAATGATATATAAATCAATCTCCTAAAACATGCCACACAAAAAGAAAAGAGGTAGTGATCTCATCATAATCAAGATTTTTAATTAATTAATCAAAGGTAATCTATCACTATTCCAAAGTAAGGAGAATTATCTCAATGATTATTCGTCCATAGATTTGAAATAATGAAGATTAAACAACTTTGATAATCAATTATCTATGATCCATAGATTTCATCGATCAAAAATAAAAATAAAAAAAAGAAGAAAGAAAATAAGAATGAAAAGAAATCACAATTTGAATCTTAAATCGATTAAATTATCATCAATATCAATCACCTCTCTTGGTGGATAAAAATCAACACCCAAAGTCCATTGATATTGATGAAATCTTATCAAAATTCAAGATCCAAAACCACCAACAATTAATCAAAATATTTTCAAATAATTTTTTAATGCTTTCTTTTTTTCAAGAATATTATTATTAGTTTATAAAAATAAACTAATAACAATATAAAAAAAAGAAAAGATAAAAAAAAGAATAAATAAATGAAAAAACAAATTAAAAGGAGAAAGAGAAACAGAAACTTCATCTTCTCCTTTCTTCTTCGCGGTAACTTCTTCGCACCATTTTTTTCTCGAGCTCAAAGCTTGCTTAGATCAAAGCGACGGGATGCGAAAATTACACCGAACAGATCGAAATCAAAAGCTCTTCACAATGGTACCAACAATTCAGAGAATCACAACAAAAGATAACGGATCGAAAATGACGGTGAAGCTCAATCTACCTTCAAACTCAGGTAAGAAATCAATCCAAGCTTCTTCTTGCTTCTCTTCTTCTTCTGAACGAATTCTGGTTCGAAATTGATCTGTGTTTGAGGTTGATTTGAAGTTAATTTGGTGGAATGAAATATGAGAAGAGAATGAACGAAGGTTTTTTCTGGTGGTGAGGAATTGAGGAAGAAAATCAGCAGAGATTTTTTGGCTTGAAAAGCTTGAAGAATAGAGTGAGGGATGAATTCTATTTATAGATGAGAATGAGTGAAAAATGATTTGCAGTTTGTGAGAATTTTCTGCCGTTTTGAAGTAGGTGTGTTGTGCGTGACATTTTTTTTTGCTGGTATTTGACATGTCGTTTTGCAATTTTTCTCTTTGTAGCTCATTTAAGTGACATGGATAGTTTGTGGGGTCAGCTTCATGGCTTGCAATATGGCTTGGATAAGTGATGAATTATTTCCTCAGCTCAACCTCAATTTCGAGCCATTTTCGCTCTGTTTCAGCTACCTCCTTAGTGCTCATCTTACCGTGGAACATTGCTGAAGCAGTCAAATAACGACCATGGCGTGGATCTGCTGCGCACATCATATTCTTAGCATCTCACATCTGCTGAGACACCGCAAGCTTCGGAAAAACAGAAGGAGTCGTGTTTTGTCGACAGATGCTGCGTACTTTCTCTGCTGCTAAGCGTTCACGCCGTTGCCTTTCTAATGTTGCCGTAATAATCACGACTATTAAAGTCAGTGATGCATAATTTCGGGTTAAACCGAGCCGTGATACGCGCTAGCTGCTGTTGAACATTATCAACTGATTTCAATGCCCTGTTATTGACAAAGTTGTCATAGCACCAAGATACATCCTCAATGATCTCAGATCCTGGTTTCTCATGCTCATTTGATCACCGTTAACAAAAGTTGAATCAAATGCGAAGACGGGACTAAAACATCCAAAAGCAGGTTGTGTATTGGTAGTGGCTGCAGCTATGGCTTTAGATTTTGATGCAAGTATTGCAGAATCTGGCTTAATGCATGTGTTTGAAACAGGCATTGCAGGCAATTGAGTATTTGCTTGGGAAGGACTCCCCTTTAAATCGTGAGAATTTAAGGCAGCGTATAGCTGCGGCAGCTGCCGACCTGATCCAAGGATATGAGCCAAAGAAGCTGAAAGATCCGTGAGTTGGGCAAGCTGTTCATTGCTTACTGTGTTTTGAGTTGGAGGGTTTATTGAACCAGCTTGTGATAAGCCCGAATCCATGACATTTAGATTCCACCGAATACTTTTTCTCAGTGGATACTTCTTGGCTGCTTGAACATTTTCCGAACCTTTTGTTAGTTGGAAGGCATGTAGAGCGCATCGTTCTGCAGCAAGTCTAACTGGGGTATTTGCGTCTTTTAAACACTTTGCTAACGCAGGGCCAATAACCGTCCCATATGACATAATGGCAGAAGGGTTTGCTTTGGCAACAGCCTTTATAGCAGATAATGCCCTTCTTCTAACTTCACTGGACTCGTCACGTGTGGATGTAACTAGCAATGAAAGAACATCTTTGTAGAGCACTGTGTCAGAAGGATCAACTTGAGCTTTATAAAGAAGAAGCCTTCCCAACGCCTTGGTCGAACTTTCACGAAGAGGGAACTTCTCATCCTTCAATGTGTCTCTAAGGCAATCGACAATAGTTGGGAACAAGGAAGATGAAAAAAATAGATGCTGGATTATGATAGAGCAAGGAAGAAATTGTAAGGATGGAGCCATGCCTAGGGGGCCAATTCTAGAGTTGACAGTTCCTGAATCAACTCTGTGATTTGAACAACTTCGAGGTACTGTGTCAAGATGCCCAAGACGCTCGCAGCATACATTCGAACTCGATCGTCCTCATGATGAATTAAATCTTTCAGAACACTGTATATGCGACTTATAACAGCAGAGCTCACATTCTTCCCAGCATGCTTCAATGCACCTTTCAAAGCACTCAAAATAGCTTCACGAACGCCACCATCTGATCCCTGCAGACCGGAGAGCAAATCACTAACTAAAGGGTCAACCCTGGCATTGAGTCCACTGAGCATCCCAAGGGCCAAGGCAGCACTAGAACGAATAGTTCTTGTATTATCCTGTAGACACTTGACAAAAGTGGTTTGCAGTTGAGGAAGAAAAGGTTTCAGAGAAATGCCACCCCTTCAAATCATGATAATCAGAGTAGACAAAATTGCACTCTTCACTTGCCATGGGAAACGGTCACCTATAATACGAATAAGAGGCCCTGTTATTGGGATGACAACCTCCTTCAGTGATTTTTCTCCGGCCACCTCTATCAGTTCACCAAGTCCCAATGCAGCCTGCTCTCTCAATTCGGCAGACCCATTTATGAGACCTTGGAGAAAAATTGGCAATATGGGCTGCAGTGCTTTAGGAAGACAAAATCCAGGTATGAGAATTGGTCCTCCCTTCTTCTTCCTCCGTTCCTTGTCCCGGGATGAGGACACAGCATCACGAACTAGTTTTATATATGAAGGGAGTACCTCCTTAGGTACCGAAACAATGACCCTTGACAAAGCTTCCAAAGCAGCAGTAACAGTAGATGAATCGGGATCACTCAATAAGACGATTAGGGTAGATATCATATTTGGAGCTTCATCAACCAGATATAACTTGCTACTTTTGAAAAAGTATCCTATCAGATATGAACTCGATCTTCTTACAGCAGCCTGGCTATCACTAACACCTTTCACAAGCTCTGATATGAGTGGGTCAACACCTTCTTCATCAATAACCAAGACTATTGTTTCAGCAGCCTTCTTAGCAGAAGTTTGAACTTCCTGGTCAACATTACTCATTGCTGATAGCAAAGGAGGAAGCACGGTACCAAGATGAGAGTCAAGACCAGGCCCAGCAACCTCTGCTAAAGCCCCACGAGCATGTGCATTGAAGGCCGACAGCGGAGGATGAACCAGTTTGGGTAGAATGTGAGGCAAGACTGCACTTGTTCTTACACTCAGAATTTGTTTAAGGCCATCAAGTGCAGTGTCAGACGTTCTATCATCCTCCAATGCATGTAGAAGAGTTGGAACAATCTCATCAATAGCTTGCAAACCAGCACTCTTGTATAGAGTGCTGAAGGCTTGGCCCGCCGACTCGCGAACTGCAGGCTCACTATCACAAAGAGCAGTCCGAATAGTGGGGATGAGATCAGTCATGAAGATCATCAACTGACTCTTACCAGCGCTTGCCATCACTTCACTCAGACCAACACAAACACCCTGTCTTCTGCTACTGTCAGGGTCACTCAAACCCTGGGATAAAATTGGGATTATCAAGGGAAGTACGCGTTCACCAAGCTTTCTGACAAGCTCACCCAGTGATCGTCCAGCAACCTGCCGTCTTTCAGATGACGCTGATGCAAGGGATGCAATTAAAGTATCCATCAAAACTGGCATAATTTCCCTAAGAGTCTTTGGAGTATTCGCCACAATAGTTTTCCACACGTGTAAAACATCTGCTCGAACCATATACAATGCAGCAAGTACTTCATTGCGCTTATCACGCCCTAGAATCTCAATGATGGCACGTCCATGAGCCTCAGTACTAGAACCTTCATCATCACTTCCCCCCTCAAGTAAAGCTTTACCAGAAGTCCCAGCAACTTTGAATAACAGATCACCCAATAGCTCCACAGAGCTCTGTCGAATACGCCAACTATCATTAAATATGCCATCCTCAACAGCTGGTAGGAGAAGAGGTAGAGACGATGTTGCATAGTGTTCAACCAAGACATGGCCAGCCCCTAGTGCAGCCTCGCGGACAGATTCATTCTCATCAGCAAGACCATCTAAGATAGAAGGCAACACCTGGGGAAGATAGTTTTGGAACTGGAATCCTAATGACCGCAGCAAATACTTAAACAGTGTCAAGTATCCATCTCGAACAGATGCTTTTTGATGGGAGCAATTTCGAATAATATCTGGAAATACATGCTCAAAGTACGCAATACCAAGTGCAGCTAAGACCTCACTCAGCCAAGTTCAACTCAGTCCTTATCAAGTAACCATGAATTTCCTTCCCAAGACGCAAACTCGGTATAGCAGCAGCTGCTCCCAAAGCACTAGACAAGGTAAACATATTAGAGTTAGAACTCTCATTCACCTGCATTATTCTAAACAAATCCAGAGCTTCCCTGTGTCGATCACAGCTAACATAACCAGAAATAACAGCATTCCAAGAGAAGTTATCTCTTTGAGGCATTTTATCAAACAGTTTCCTAGCTTGTTCAAGACGACCAATATTAGCATAACCTGATATCATGGTATTCCAAGAACACAAATCCTTTTGTGGCATTTGATCAAACACCGTTGTTAGTTACAGTAACTTCACGGCCTCTACCAGTTGACTGCAAAATTTTATCCATTCCCTTTGGCCTTGTCTATGGCGGCAACCGATAGAATACCATTTGCATCAATGTCAAATTTCACCTCAATTTGAGGAACCCCGCGAGGAGCGGGAGGGATACCGTCCAAGCGGAAGCTACCAAGAGATTTGTTATCCCTTACAAATTCTCTCTCACCCTGAAGGACATTGATTTCTACACTTGTCTGCTCCAGTTCCTGTCTTTCTTTGAGTGCAACACTGAGTTTCTCTTTTGAAGTATCAGTCTGTTGTGAAGCAGATTTTGTAGTCGTTGTTGATATTTTATGTTCCATCTCAGTTGATACAGAAGCCAGACTAGTAGCTGATTCCCCAGTTGACTGTGACATATTCAAAAGATTTCCTACTCTCCTCTCTATGTCTGTGGACATTTTAATCTCCTTCTGTGTTGATCCATGACGCTCATCAATGTCTGCACGGTAATCAAGCAAAGGAACTTTGCTAACAACAAGAATCTTTCCCTTATTATATGCATGGAAATAAAGCTCATGTTGATAAGCCATATCAGCTAGGGCTTGCTGGTCTGCAATACTGAAGTACCGCTTTATAACCATCTCTTGGCGAACACTGCGACATGGCATCAGAATCAATTGAACTAACAGTAGAATATCCTTCGCAAGCTACTCTGATTCGAAACCCTTGTCCGTATGGAATGTCATTCTCTTAGATTAACAGGGTAGTCTTCAGGAGGTTGAGTAACATAGGTTTCCAAATGAGCTTGTGAGTTTGACGGCATTATCATTATCACTTGTATAATCAGATTGTGCTGTGTCATCGGAAATTTGGCTGGTCTGTTCAGATTGTGTTTCGGGTGATAATTTGGTAAGTAAAGATGCATCATCAATTGTGGCCAAATCTCTATCTCTACCAACCGTGACATCATCAGAAAATATTTCTACCGTGTTCTCCTCAGAAAGAAGCACAGCATCTTGTACTTGAATAGTTTCCACAGTGTCAGCATTCGAATTTGAAACAGACTTATCAGCTCGCTGTAAAGCAATCTCAGCATCCTGTTGCATGAACAATCCATTATGCAGCTGGCCAATCATATGCTGTCTTTGGTTTTCAAAAGGCATGCAATCATCATGTGAATGAATTAAAAGGAGCAAGCTGACTTTTGCTGGCTCACTGAACTTGGTTCCAAACGCATAGCATGATGCACCACCCTCAACTATGACAAGATCGTCACCGACGACATTGGATGTACTACGCACAAATAGATCTTTACCAACAGAATTAAGGGTAACATGTTTCCATGTACGAAGCTTCAAATCAAGTAAAGCCAACTCATGATAATGCTGTGTTACTGGACACCCAAATAATTCAATGCAAACTTGACATAACTGCTGTGCTGCTGATGAAGCTCTAGAGTTTTTTTGAAATTTGAAAAGAAATCCAGCATTTGAACAATGTTATCCTTCCAACATGTCCAACAATAAAACAATGTCTCCACAGAAAAATGATTCTCTGTAATCATACCTTCAACAGAAACTCCAAACACATTGTCGTCGTCAAATCTACCAATGCAGGCCACCCAAAATATCTACCAGATGTATGCACTGAGTTTGCAGATAATATAAGCATTCTGTTTCCAGTTGTCACTTTCCAGGACAACAAATTTCCAGATCCCACTTGATTTGAATCAATCAACTTTTATCTGTCACCAACAATTTTCCAGAGCCCGCTTGATTTGGATCGATCAACTTGTATCTGAAGCAACAATCATCTAAACCAAATTCTGACTTTACTCTGATAGATTCAAAAACGAACCACTGAATAATTTGCAACTGAATCATCGGCCATCAATTTTGATTTTTTGACATAATTCTCTGAATATCCGGACCAAACTTCTCATAGAACACTGCTTGATAAATCAATGAATTTCAACACAAGACAATTTGATCTTGAAAAATCACATTTCCTGAGAAAATAGCCCACCACCACGGGTAACTTATAGTTGAAGCAAACTCTTGATAGTTTGACCAAGATGAGGTCAAACGTCCATCTGAATTAAACTTGAATGAATGTCCTTGCCATCGATCCCTTTTGCAGAATCCTAAACACACAGAGAAGAAGAAACAGACAAATTGAAAAATATTTTCGGTATTTTGGTTAGATGTTAGTAAACAAAAACAAACATAAAGAAAGTAAGAAACCCATAAGGGTGCGAAAAGCTAAAAATATGACCTTGGTTGTGGAATGATATGCCAATGAAATGTGGGATGTTAGGGGTAAAAATTAGGGTATTACACTATGGACTTTGTTACAGGTTTTCCGAATACGGCGAGAGGATTTGACGTCATTTGGGTGATTGTGGATCGGCTTACGAAGTCTGCACACTTTGTATCGATCAGTATTAGCTTTCCGTTGGAGAAGCTTGCAGAGATTTATATTCGGGTAATTGTGAAGCTGCACGGTATACCGTTGAGTATTGTGTCGGATAGAGATCCAAGGTTCACTTCTGTGTTTTGGAAGAGTTTACAAGAGGCTTTGGGTACTGAGTTGAAGCTGAGTTCAGCTTATCATCCGCAGACGGATGGGCAGTCGGAGCGGACTATTAAGACTTTGGAGGATTTGCTGTGGGCTTGTGTGTTGGAGAAAGGTGGTACCTGGGATACTCATTTGCCTTTGGTAGAGTTTACGTACAACAACCGTTACCATTCCAGTATCGGGATGACACCGTTTGTGGCTCTTTATGGTAGGAGGTTGTTGCACCCCAAAATTTGCCCTCACAATACAAGACTTTGTGTTCCAAGAAGGTTCACAAGGTTCACAAAATTCACAATTGGTCAGAAGAGTTGACAATTCCCTCAGACAATGCACCTCCTAAGCAGTGCATCCAAAACTAGGGTTTTGACTTTAATCAGGCTAAATGGACTTCCAAGACTTCAAGTGAGCTTCATAACATCTTATATGTGTATAAGAACCCCCATGTCAAGTTTCAAGACTTTTCTCAAAAGTTTGCTCAGTCAGATGATCAGATAAGTCAAAAGCAGTCAATGCAGTTAAAAGGTCAAACTGAGGTCAACTGTGGTCAAACCAAAGTCAAACTTCATGATTTTTTTTGCCAACATCAAAGAGAGGTAAATATCATATGGCATGCATTTTTTTCTAAAAAGTAAAAATGGCACAATTGGCAGGAGGACATGTGTAAGGAGTTATGAGTGTGAGAGGTTGAGAGTTCGAATCTCACCTTTGTCACTTTTTTTTTTGTTTTTTATTATTTTTACTCTAAATTTTTCTATCTTTCATTAAAAAAAATAACAAAAATAGTTTTTTATTATTATTTAATTATTATTTTCGTATTTTAATTAAATCATTTTTTAAAATATTATTTTTTTCACTTTTTTCTAAATTACTCATAAAAATATCCAAAAAATCATAAAATAAAAAATATTGAAAAAAATTTTGTTCTTTTTATAATATTTTTTATTTTAGGAATCAATAGGATTATTAGTTTTTATTTTAAGTTTATTTTAATTATTTTAAATTATTTAAATTTTATTTTTTCTTAACTAATTATTTAGTTTGGGCTTTAAAATGGGCTTTAGGGACATTATTGACAATTTGGTGTTAACCCTAATTTGTTCCCTATATATACATGTGTTGCCTTGTTGGAAAAAAAGGAGAGAATGAAAAAAAACCTAAGAGGAGTGAGTGCCGTTTGCCGTTATTTAGTTTTCTTCTTCATCCATTACTATTGTTTCTTTTTCTTCATCGTTTACCGTTATTTCTTTTCCTTCATCTATTACTGTTGTTTCTTTTTCTTCATCTTTTACCGTTATTTCTTTTTCTTCATCTATTACCGTTATTTCTTTTTCTTTATCTATTACTGTTACGTTTATATATATATAATTTTTAAATTGTTAGAGTTTATATATATAAGATTTTTGATCGAATTATGTCGATACGATGTTTGCACATTTGTGTGCATGACGCGTGACATTTGTGTTAGTTCGATCTGGTTGCGATGATCGCATTTTTGTGTGAGCAATAATACTATTTTTTGCTTAATTTCTTTTTTCTTTGCGATAAATTTTGTTTCGTCCGATTTAGATCTGGTTGCGATGAGCGCATTCCTGCGTTAGCAACATTGTTGGGTTATTTGGCACATTTAAAATTCATTATTGCTTTATTATTATTATTATTATTATTATTATCATTATTATTATTATTATTATTATTATTATTATTATTATTATTATTATTACCATTATTATTATTATTGTTATCATTAATTTATTAAAATTTGTTATAATATAAAAATCTGTTTTTTAAAATAAATAACATTAACATCTTTTCCAAATTAATATGAAAACCTATTATTTTTAAGAAAAACTTTTTTTTAGATAAATTTAAAATAATAACTAAAATCTTTTTTTTTAAAATAATAACTAGAACCGTTATTTATTTTATTTTATTATTGTTCAATTCAAATTTCATTATCATATTGTATCTGCTCCTCTCATGTAACCTCGCGAACTTAACAATCGCTCTTTAAATTCTGCCTTTAAATTTCTGCTTGCATGGTTTAAATTATGACATTATCTCTCTGTTTGCATGATTCAATTATCTCACGCGTTTACTATTATTTCTGTCACATTGCACACATCCGAAGGTTAGGTCTAACTGTTTGGCCGTCGCGCCAATAGTCCGTAAAACTTCACACATTCAATTTCAAATCCTCAAAACTACAAACTACAAACCCTAATTTTCACAAATGCCTCGCCGCAGGAAAAATTACAATTTTACCCTTAGCATTAGGTCAAAGAGCCGCCGCGCTCATTTTAGGGTTTCCCGCCGTGGAATCCCTAATTTAACCCTAATTACAACTTAACATTTCAACGTAGAGATTTGGAGTTTCTACACTCCACGTAAGCGTGTCCTTAAGATGCGTTTATTCCCCTTGAGACCTTGACCACAGTCAAGAAGTTTCTAACCTCCCTATTGAGGGGAACTACGATTACTCTGATTCCACTCCCGTAAGGATACGTAGGCACAAGATGCGATGTCTTGCCGAGTAAACTTAGAATTAACCCCCCTTTATTATTTATTATTGCTTATTTATATTTTATTTATCTTTGCTATTTAATTATTTTGCTTATTATTTTGTAATTGTTTCTTGGATGTAAAGTTGTTTAATTATTTAATTATTATTATGGTTAGTAATTAGGGAGTGTAACAACATGTATGTAATATTAAAATAAATTTAGATCACTTTTAAATAAAGATAATTAAAATAAACACGTCACACACGTAAGTCGATTTTAATCGCCGTCTCACTTCCTAAGGATATCCCTCAAGTTGCCTACGAATAATGGTTAAGTGGGGTGTATAAAGCAAGTCCCTCAAATAAAAAAAATCATCAAAGTCCCTTATGGTTGCCTTTACGAATCAAGTCCCTTTCGAAAAATGATGATGGTCCCTTTTATGTGCTTATTACATCCCACAATGGCCTTCAAAGTCAAATTGTCCCTCACATACCCCTTAACATCCAAAGTAAGGACTACCTACTCCATTATAGTAGGGATAGTCTTACTAAAGGAAAGAATGAAGAATAAGAAGGACCTTTAAACATTAGGGTAGGTTACTCCTAGGTGCTTGCTCACTTCAAAACTGTTTCGCACTTAAACAAATTTTCAACAAGTTTTCAAACAAGTTCTTAACACATCCTTACATGGATTATTTATTAACTATTCTGAAAATTTTCTATTCACACACTACAATTTCAAAACAATTCAAAAGTGAGCTTAAGTACCTAAGAGCCCATGGATAACCATGGATGAAAAGGGTGCTAACACCTTCCCTTTTCATAACCTACCCCCCGGACCCAAAATATTCTCTAAGGTCTTTCCTGTTCTTTTATAACCTTTCCTTATGGATAAAATAAAAGTCGGTGGCGACTCTTGCTATCCGCAACATTGTTTAAAGTCAGTTCTCCCACCGTGTTACAGAACTGGCGACTCTGCTGGGGACCTATTTAAGAGGGGTACCCTTAGGAATTAAGATCACTTTAAATTGTTTGCCTTGTTTGCTTTATTATTATATTGTTGGGGTGCTCTTATGTGTGAAAGGTCCTAACCCGGATCTAGTATACCTTAGGTAAATGGCAATAGACCAAGGAAACTGTACGACGTATATCGATACGGTTGATCTGGTGGCCATAGTTAGTGCGACTTCTTGGTTGGTGCTTATATTCCTTAAGTCAAGTTGAGGATAATATTGAGGCTGCCATATGTTGTCAATGCACTAACTGACTTTTAGAACCCTAGTTAACTCATCTTGGCCTTTAGAAAGTAGTGAGGTAACCGGCTTTGGTGCAGACTGAAGTTGGTTGACACTCGATACTACGCTCATTGAGATCTTAAACTTGGAGGGTTTTGGTTGGCAAGTAAGTTGCCTTCTGAACAACCACCCTTGTGAAGGATCAATGATATTGAGATCCCTTAGAACCTGGTTACTTTTGTAGGACAGGATGAACCATCTAACTTCAGGGGAGGGTACTTGCCTTTGAACCTCATGCAAGCCTTTAAACCTAGGGCTATGGTGTGACTTGTTTGTGTGTGCCACATGTTTGTGATTGAGCATGACATCATGACATCATCATGCATCATAAGCATATCATTTTCCCTAACCATTTCAAGGACCAAAGGATTTATCTTTGTTCTTTGTTGCAGGTCATGGCTTCTGCTCGTAGAAACACCATCAGGATCAACTTTGTAGGGATACCTGCTAAGCTCAAGGAGTTGGTTTCCCTAGTGCCTGATCATTCCCAGTTCAACAAGAGACATGGTCACTTATTGGATCTAGTTACTTCAGGGTTCAGTGAAGACATGATGAGTGTGCTGTTTCAGTTCTTTGACCCTAAGCACCATTGCTTTACATTTCCTGATTATCAGCTGGTTCCAACCATGGAGGAGTTCTCTAAACTTCTGGGTATACCTGTTCTTGATCAGAAGCCATTCACAGGCTTAGAGAAGGAGCTTAAACCAGAAGTTATTGTTGCAGCTCTACATCTGAAGAAGTCTGACATTGTTCTAGAGACGAGAAGTGGAGTTAAAGGTATTCTTGCCAAGGTATTAGTGGATAAAGCTCAAATGTTCTTGAAGGCTATGAGCTACGATGCTTTTGAGGAGATCTTAGCCTTATTGATTTATGGCTTAGTGTTGTT
This sequence comes from Lathyrus sativus, assembly GCA_963859935.3. Classification (NCBI taxonomy): domain Eukaryota; kingdom Viridiplantae; phylum Streptophyta; class Magnoliopsida; order Fabales; family Fabaceae; genus Lathyrus; species Lathyrus sativus. The sequence goes on along the minus strand of OZ012738.1, from coordinate 615,269,030 downwards.
CCCCAATCCTGATCAGTTCATAGACGTTCATGCCATCAACATATTCCTGAGTCACAATCCAGTGCCTACCTTACTTGGAGACATCCTACATTCTCTTCACACTCGTACTACAAGGGCAAGAGGAACTTTGATGTGCTGCATACCTTTACTTTCTAGGTGGTTTATTTCTCACCTTCCTCGCTCAGTAATGAAGAATGAGCAAGGGTTCAGATGGTCCAAGAGGATCATGTCACTTTCTCACTCAGACATCCATTGGTGCTCCAGATCTATGGAGAATGTCACCATCATTGACCGTTGTGGGGAGTTTCCTAATGTGCCACTTCTAGGCATAAGAGGAGGCATCACCTACAACCCATCTCTAGCTTTACGACAGTTTGGTTACGCCCGGAGCGATGGTCCACATGACATGTTGATTCAGGGCATTGTGTTTGATTACGACAACGATCTTCAGGGTTACCGTCAGAGATTCATCCGAGCTTGGGGAAAGGTAAACAGGATTGACAGCAAGACACTGGAGCCTAAGTACACCATTCCTATGGAGGCTTATCTCAGATGGGTACGATTTCGTGCTCAGACACTCATGATGCCATATCCTGCCATCCTACCAGTTACCATGGAACCTGTTGCTGAAGGAGACACAGCTTATACCATCCTTCACCCAGACATGCCTACTGATATGGAAGACTTGCAGAGATCATGGATCCAACTGAAAGAGCAAAGGGATACTTTCGAGGCTCATTACAAAGCAAGCCAAGCAAGGATCCTAGAGCTAACAAAGCTACTTCATGAGGAACGAAACCTCAACTCATACCTCAACACCAAGAGGAAACGTCCATGGGAGACTTAAAACCCCATCTTTTGTACTTATTCCGTTTTCATTTTTTGTAAGCCTAAAAGGCAAAACAAGTTATTACTAATAAAAAGTTACTTTCTTGTTTGTTTAAGCAAATTTAAATCCTGCGGTCCTTGAAAACATTGCATATGCATTCCCATATCATTGCATCACAGGTTTATAATTGTGCACAGGTTTCTCATCTTCTCGCTGTTTATTTCAGCAATGGCTCTTGAACAATCAGTTAAGGATCTCCAGGCACAGAATGCACAGTTCCAAGAGCTGATCCTGAACCTATCCAAGGGGCAGGATGAATTGAAGACACTGCTGGCCAAGAAGACTAAGAAGGCTAGAAGGTCTGCTGGGCTGCTCAACATGGGAAGAAGGTTCAAAGGTCCTGTCAAGACCAAGGAACAGGTTGAAGACTATGAATCTGAAGAATCTGAGCAGGAGAGAGGCAGTCTCCACAACACTATGGGGGACTCTGATTCTGAGGCTAACTACTACCATGAGCCTAACGAAGACAAATTCAAGATGTTGGTGGATAGAATGGATGCTATGGAATTACAGAAATCATCTGGGCTGGATTTTGAGGATTTGAGCTTGATATCTGGGGTGGTCATACCCATTGGATTCAAAGTTCCTACATTTGTTCTCTATGATGGGGTCTCTTGTCCCAAATTGCATCTGAGGTCTTATGTCAGAAGAATTCAACCCCACACTGCTGATAAAAAGTTGTGGATCCATTTCTTTCAAGAAAGTTTATCTGGAGCTCAGCTAGAGTGGTATTATCAGTTGGAGAGTGTCAACATCAGAGATTGGAATGACCTTGCTGAAGCTTTCTACAAGCAGTATCAATACAATGCTGACTTAGCCCCCACTCGCATGCAGCTTCAAAGCATGTCTATGGGTGCCAAAGAAAGCTTTAAGGAGTATGCTCAGAAGTGGAGAGACTTAGCTGGAAGAGTTCAACCCCCTTTGACTGATAGGGAGTTGGTTGATATGTTCATGTGTACGCTGAATGGTCCGTTTTACAGTCATCTCATTGGAAGCTCATCATCTGGCTTCACTGAGTTGATCATGACAGGAGAGCGAGTAGAGAATGGTATCAAGAGTGGTAAGATCCAAGTGGGCATTTCTTCATCAGGTGCTGCAAAGAAGCCTCCCACTGGGAAGAAAGAATCTAATGCTGTGTATGGTCAGCCTGATCGTAACAGAAGGCATCAGTCTGTTAGTGCAGTTCATATTTCAAATCCAACTCCTGCAACAACAGAGCAGCCTCAAGGCAACCAACAGAGGGCTAGAAGACAGTTCACGAAGATCAACATGTCAATGGCTCAGGCATTGCAACACTTGTTGAAGGCTGAACTTATTACCCTGAGGGAGGCTCCTCAGAATCCCAATGTTAACTCTCCCAAGTACAATCCCAATGCACGATGTGCATATCATTCAAACTGTCCAGGACATGATACTAATAACTGCTGGGTCTTGAAGAACAAAATTCAGGATATGATCGATGCCGGAGAAATTGAGTTTGATCCACCAGGTACTCCAAATGTGATTACAGCTCCAATGCCAAATCACGAGAAGACTGTCAACGCCATTGATGAAGATATTGATGAAGATCTGCATGTCTATTCAGTTATGGAGTTGAGCACACCATTGTCTGTTATCAAAAAGAGGTTAGTACAAGCTGGGATCTTTCCAGGTTGTCATGAAGATTGTCTATATTGTACCTATAAGCCGGATAGTTGCTTCATTTTGAGAGATGGGATTCAACGTCTCATGGATAAATATACTATAGTGTTTGAAAGAAGACCAGCATCTGTAGAAAGTATGGTGGATCATCTGACTCAGGGTAAGAAGATTGAAGAGGTTGACATGGTTGACAAAGTACCACTAAGAATCACTTCAAAGGGTCCCATTAAAATCACTCATCAGGGCCCAATCAAGATTACTGCTGAAGGTCCTGTGAAAGTTGTTGCTGAAGCCAGAGTAGCTCCTCTGATCATTACCACTCCTGGTCCTATTCCTTATACATCTGACAAAGCTGTGCCTTGGCACTATGGGTATGATGTTTACATCCATGGTGTCAAGCAGGAGCCTTTACCTGATATGCCTGTTGACATTGATAATATTGCTGGATCTAGCAAGATCACTCGTAGTGGAAGAGTCTTCTCTCCTCCAGTTGCTTCTAAGAGTGCAGTTACCCCTGCTGTTACTTCCACCACTGATGCTCGGGGCAAGGGTCCTGTTATTGAGCCTGTATCTACTGATGTGCCAGCTGCTGATGACCTCTCTAAGCAGATGGAAGAAGTATTGAAAATCATTCGCAAGAGTGATTATGATATTGTTGATCAGCTGGGGCATACTCCCTCAAAGATTTCTATGCTCTCCCTGTTATTATGTTCTGAGGCTCATGCCAAGTCATTGATCATGTTTCTAAAGATGGCTCATGTACCCAGTGCAATTTCTGTGGACCAGTTTGAGAATTGTGTTGCTCACCTGACCTATGACAACGGGTTAGGATTTTCTGATGCTGACTTGACCCCTGCCAAGAGGGATCATAACAGGGCCTTGCATATTTCAATTGAATGCAGGGGCACTACCCTGTCTCATGTGCTGATAGACAATGGTTCCTCTCTGAATGTGTTGCCTAAGGAAGTCCTGAACAAGCTGAGTCCTGAAGATACGGTATTGAAGCCCAGTAATATTGTGGTAAAGGCTTTTGATGGTTCTAGAAGAGTAGTGCATGGGGAAATTGATCTTCCAATCAAGGTTGGCTCTCAGGTGTTCACTGCTACATTCTATGTGATGGATATTCGTCCTTCGTACTCATGTCTGCTTGGTCGTCCCTGGATCCATGGGGCAGGTGCTGTGACCTCCACATTACATCAAAAGTTGAGATATCCGGTGAATGGAAAAGTTGTTACTGTCTTTGGAGAGGAAGAATACGTTGTCAGCCATGTAAACACTTTCAAGTATCTGGAAGTAGAAGGTGAATACATTGAAACTCCATGTCAGTCATTTGAAGTGGTTCCCTGGGCTGTTAAGGATTGTGTGACTCCTCCTGCTGTGAAGAAGGTTCCTGTGGTCATCAGAAACTCTCCAACAATGGCAATGGCCTCCCTCAATGATTCAAAAGCTATGGTGGAAGAAGAGTCCCGGGAGGCTGTTCGTCGTGCTCGTGCTGTTCGTATCACCAATCAAGGGGTTATCAATGCTGTGGGAGATCAAGATGAAGACTACAACTTGGAGGCATGGATTTTTCCTACTGTGGGTGCTGGACTCAATAATTGGAAAGCTGAAGATGTTATCCCTATCTCCTTTAGTCAGGAGTAAATACTATTACTGTGTTATGTTTTTAAATTTATAATTTCTGGAACAATTAAAACTTTCAAGCCATGTGCCTTACCCGGGACACAATGGTGTGCTTGTTACGGGTTGTCATTTCATTTGCATACTTCATTCAATAAAATCAGTGGACGTTTCGTTTTCGTAAATATTGTGTTCCTTGTCTTTCTTTTTCTTTTATTTTTGCTTTATCAGCTATGTGTTCTTACACACACCCACGTCACTAAAATACAGATCCTCATCCACTCTGGATCCAGTTGATAACAGTTCTACTATTGCCAATTACAATTTCGAGAATCCGATCTATCAAACTGAAGACGGAGACGAGGACGATTGTGAAATACCTGTAGAGCTTGCTAGGTTGTTACAACAAGAAGAGAAAGCTATACAGCCACATGAAGAGCCAGTCGAAATTGTGAATCTGGGAACTGAAGAAAACAGAAAAGAGGTCAAGATAGGGGCTGATTTAGAGGACAGTGTCAAGAGCAGGTTGGTTCAGATGCTACGTGACTATGTGGAGATCTTTGCTTGGTCTTATGAAGATATGCCAGGGTTGGATACGGACATTGTGGTTCACCATTTGCCAGTGAAAGAAGATTGTCGTCCAAAGAAGCAGAAGGTTCGTCGTATGCGTCCTGAAATGTCAGAAAAGATCAAAGCAGAGGTAATGAAACAGTTCAATGCAGGGTTCTTGGCCGTAACTTCTTATCCTCAGTGGGTTGCAAATATGGTACCAGTTCCTAAGAAAGATGGTAAGGTACGTATGTGTGTAGACTACAGAGATCTGAACAAGGCTAGCCCTAAAGACGACTTTCCACTTCCTCATATCGATATTCTGGTAGACAACACTGCTCAGCATAAGGTATTCTCTTTTATGGATGGTTTCTCTGGTTACAATCAAATCAAGATGGCACCTGAAGATATGGAGAAGACAACATTTGTGACACAGTGGGGCACCTTTTGCTATAAGGTAATGCCATTTGGTTTGAAGAATGCAGGGGCAACATATCAGCGTGCTATGGTGGCTTTGTTTCATGATATGATTCATCATGAGATAGAGGTATATGTGGATGATATGATAGCCAGATCTCAGAATGAAGAGCAACATCTTGATCACCTGCACAAGTTGTTTGAGAGGTTGAAGAAATACAAGTTGAGATTGAACCCAAACAAGTGTACTTTTGGAGTTAGATCTGGAAAACTCTTGGGTTTCATTGTCAGTGGAAAAGGTATTGAAGTGGATCCTGCAAAAGTGAAAGCTATACGAGAGATGCCAGCTCCCCGTACTGAGAAAGAGGTTAGAGGTTTCTTGGGACGATTGAACTACATTGCAAGATTTATTTCCCAATTAACTACCATCTGTGAGCCAATCTTCAAGTTGTTGAAGAAAGATCAGGTGATGGAATGGAATGACGAGTGCCAGACTGCCTTTGATGAAATCAAGAGATATTTGCTAGAACCTCCAATTTTAATGCCACCAGTTGATGGAAGACCCTTGATTATGTATTTAACAGTATTAGACAACTCAATGGGGTGTGTATTGGGGCAACATGACGAGTCTGGTCGAAAAGAGCAGGCAATATACTACCTTAGCAAAAAGTTTACCGACTGTGAAACAAGATACTCACTGCTCGAGAAAACTTGCTGCGCTTTGGCATGGGCTGCTCGCCGACTAAGACAGTATATGTTGACCCATACTACCTTGTTGATTTCAAAAATGGATCCAATCAAGTACATATTTGAGAAACCTGCTCTCTCCGGAAGAATTGCAAGATGGCAAATGATCTTGACGGAATATGATATACAGTATACTACTCAGAAGGCCATTAAGGGGAGTGTTGTTGCTGATCATTTGGCTCATCAAGCAGTAGGTGATTACCAGTCAATGAATTTTGAGTTCCCTGATGAAGACATTATGTCTATTACCAAAGAACCTGGACAATATGACGGACCTGAACAAGGATCCCGATGGACTATGGTTTTTGATGGTGCCTCCAATGCACATGGTAATGGTGTTGGTGTTGTGATTAGCTCCCCTGAAGGTTGTCATACCCCGATTACTGCCAGACTTTGTTTCTATTGTACCAATAACATGGCTGAGTATGAGGCATGTATCATGGGTATGCAAGTTGCTATTGATATGAAGATTCAGTTCCTTGAGGTGTATGGAGATTCAGCTCTAGTAGTAAGTCAGATTAAAGGAGATTGGGATACAAAGCATGATAATCTCATTCCTTACAGAAAACATGTGTTGTCTTTGATCCCACATTTCAAAGAGATTACTTTTGGACATATTCCACGAAGAGAGAATCAGTTGGCAGACGCATTGGCCACCATGGCATCTATGTTTGAGATCAGCTGGGATGATGAAGCTCCCAAGATTACCATTGATAGATTTGAGAAGCCTGCATACTGCAATGAGATTGACACTGAAGGGGAAGAGGAGAAGCCTTGGTTCTATGAAGTGAAAAACTATCTTGAAGCTCAGGAGTTCCCTGAAGGGGCATCTGTCAAAGATAGGAAGTTCCTGAGAAGGTTTTCTGCTAAGTTCTTTCTGAGTAATGGCATTCTGTATAAGCGTAATCATGATTCAACTATGCTTCGTTGTGTGGATAAGAAGGAAGCTACAGAAATTATGGAAGAGATGCATGATGGGACCTTTGGCACTCATTCTAGTGGTCATACCATGGCAAAGAAGATTTTGAGAGCAGGTTACTATTGGTCTACCATGGAAGCTGATTGCTATCAACACTCCAGAACATGTCACAAATGTCAAATCTATGCTGATAAAGTACATTGTACCTCCATCTCCATTGAATGTGTTGACTGCTCCTTGGCCCTTTGCCATGTGGGGCATTGATATGATTGGTGAGATCAAGCCTACTGCTTCTAATGGGCATCGTTTCATCCTGGTTGCTATTGATTACTTCACGAAGTGGGTAGAGGCAGCTTCATTTGCATCTGTGACTAAGAATGTTGTGGCTCGGTTCATTAAGAATAATCTCATATGTAGGTATGGTATCCCTGAAAGGATTATCACTGACAATGGCTCTAATCTGAACAACACTATGATTACTGATCTCTGTACGCAGTTCAAGATTAAGCATCACAACTCTTCTCCGTATCGTCCAAAGATGAATGGGGCAGTTGAAGCTGCTAATAAGAACATTAAGAAGATTGTACAGAAGATGACTGTTACTTACAAGGATTGGCACGAGATGTTACCATTTGCTCTGCATGGTTATCGTACTACAATACGTACTTCAACAGGGGCAACCCCATTCTCCTTAGTCTATGGTATGGAAGCAGTTCTGCCTATTGAAGTTCAGATCCCCTCCTTGAGAATTATGAAGGATGCAGGCTTGGATGAAGATGAGTGGATTCAGACTCGACTTGACCAGATAAATTTGATTGATGAGAAAAGGTTAGCAGCAGTTTGTCATGGCCAGATGTACCAGAAACGGATGATCAAAGCTTTTGACAAGAAGGTTAAGCCAAAGGTATATCAGGCTGGTGACTTGGTAGTCAAGCGTATCATATTACCACAGGGTGATCCTAGGGGCAAGTGGACTCCAACATATGAGGGACCATTTGTAGTCAAGACAGTGTTCTCAGGAGGTGCCATGATACTGACTACAATGGATGGTGAAGACTTCCCACAACCTGTAAACGCAGACATAGTTAAAAAAATACTACGCATAAAAAGAGACCCGCTAGGTTGACAGGCCTAGGCAAAAATAAGGGCATCCCGGCAAACCAAAAGGGTTTGGGCAAAAATTAGGGATATATATATAAAAAGATGTACACCCGGCAAGTCGAAAACCTGAAAAGGCGGCTTGGGCAAAAAAGGGTATCCCGGTGGATTGAAAACCTGAAAGGGCAATCCAGGCAAAAGTTAGGGATTAAAGCGTATGACTATGTCTCGTTTGGATCACTCATGAAACTGCAACCAGTTGTACTACTTACTCAAGCTCAAACAGATAAAGCTCAATCCAATCGTTTCCGTCTCAACAGCAAGAAGATGAGATACTTGAGTGGCAATAGTAGAATTGAAACTCAATAGGATTATTTCCAACATAGCTGATTCTTTTTGTAAAACTTCATGACAAAATTCTCTTACTAGGGTTTATGTCTCCTTGTATAAACTTACCCGTGTATGGGTCACTTTTGATATAAATAAATTCCATCTTTTGAATCCAGATTTACTTTTACCCTATTTACATAAGCGAAACGTCCATTGGTTGTGTTTGAATGTATGTATGCCTTTGAATATGATTGATGTTTACCAGAAATGCCTGTATGCTTTTAATATGATTGATGTTTACCAGAAATGCATGAAAATGCAGTAATAGTATTTACTAAGGACGAACGAGGGAAGGATTTCAACGAAGCTTCGCCGGTTCATCTTTACAAGACAGTTACAAACCATCAGTAGGACTAATCCATTTTCACAAAGTCTAATCTCCCCTGGAATTTATATCCATCTCTTTTATCCTCATACGGATATACGGGAAATTACTTTCCAATAAGGGCACGATGAACGAAGACGGGATGTTATACTTATCCTACTATCAAACGAAAACGAAGGTTATCTATACCCTACTATCCCCAACAACGGGAGGTTATCTATACCTTGTTATCCCCAACAACGGGAGGTTATCTATACCTTGTTATCCCCAGCAGACGGAGGGTTATATATTCTTCAACAACGAATCGGGATTTATTTTCCTTGGCCAGCAGTTGTTATACAAGGATATCCAGACACTTCCAGCAGTGTCATAGCATACATACATCATTTACATCATACCATAACATATATGTCTATAGTACATTACCTAAGGGCATCATGTCATACATGCATACATAAAGCATAAACTAATGTTGTTATACAGAATGCTACCTTGTTTTCAGGTTAATTATCCAACAAACAATCTTATGATCTTTGGGACTGCTTTATTGTAACCTCAGGGTTACTTTATCCTCCTGATGAGCTTCTTATTACTTTGGGACTGCTTTATTGTAACCTCAGGGTTATTTTATCCTCCTGATAGCCTCTCATGACTTCAAGACTGCTTTAGAGCTACTGATTGCTCTATCCTCCTGAAATCATCCTATTACTTCAAGACTGCTTTAGAGCTATTCATTGCTCTATCCTCATGAGGTCATATTACTACTTCAAGACTGCTTTAGAGCTATTCATTGCTCTATCCTCCTGAAGCCATCTAATTATTTCAAGACTGCTTTAGAGTTATCCATTGCTCTATCCTCCTGAAATTACATTATTATTTCAAGACTGCTTTAGAGCTATCCATTGCTCTATCCTCCTGAAATCATTACTTCAAGACTGCTTTAGAGCTATTGATTGCTCTATCCTCCTGAAGACATATCACATTATTATTTCAAGACTGCTTTAGAGCTGTTGATTGCTCTATCCTCCTGAAGACATATCACATTATTACTTCAAGACTGCTTTAGAGCTATTGATTGCTCTATCCTCCTGAAGCCATTATTACTTCAAGACTGCTTTAGAGCTATTGATTGCTCTATCCTCCTGAGGTCAGATTTATCACTTCAAGACTGCTTTAGGGTTATCATTATTGATTGCTCTATCCTCATGAAGACATGCTGTTACATCAGTATTACTCCAGACTCCTGACAGTTCTCATTATACTACTGAAGAACTTTCCCCTAGTGGCATCTTTAAGCCCACTCAATCATGTTCAACCAACCATCAATATCACTCCATGCACTGGTGAGTGCAAATTTTTGGGCTTTTGTGTTCAATCCCCTTCAACCTTCCAGGTTACGACTGGCAAATATACTAATCTAACCCCTCAGGTTTCAGAAAATTGAACAGGGGCAGCTGTTGCACCCCAAAATTTTCCCTCACAATACAAGACTTTGTGTTCCAAGAAGGTTCACAAGGTTCACAAAATTCACAATTGGTCAGAAGAGTTGACAATTCCCTCAGACAATGCACCTCCTAAGCAGTGCATCCAAAACTAGGGTTTTGACTTTAATCAGGCTAAATGGACTTCCAAGACTTCAAGTGAGCTTCATAACATCTTATATGTGTATAAGAACCCCCATGTCAAGTTTCAAGACTTTTCTCAAAAGTTTGCTCAGTCAGATGATCAGATAAGTCAAAAGCAGTCAATGCAGTTAAAAGGTCAAACTGAGGTCAAACTGAGGTCAACTGTGGTCAAACCAAAGTCAAACTTCATGATTTTTTTTTGCCAACATCAAAGAGAGGTAAATATCATATGGCATGCATTTTTTTTCTAAAAAGTAAAAATGGCACAATTGGCAGGAGGACATGTGTAAGGAGTTATGAGTGTGAGAGGTTGAGAGTTCGAATCTCACCTTTGTCACTTTTTTTTTTGTTTTTTATTATTTTTACTCTAAATTTTTCTATCTTTCATTAAAAAAAATAACAAAAATAGTTTTTTATTATTATTTAATTATTATTTTCGTATTTTAATTAAATCATTTTTTAAAATATTATTTTTTTCACTTTTTTCTAAATTACTCATAAAAATATCCAAAAAATCATAAAATAAAAAATATTGAAAAAAATTTTGTTCTTTTTATAATATTTTTTATTTTAGGAATCAATAGGATTATTAGTTTTTATTTTAAGTTTATTTTAATTATTTTAAATTATTTAAATTTTATTTTTTCTTAACTAATTATTTAGTTTGGGCTTTAAAATGGGCTTTAGGGACATTATTGACAATTTGGTGTTAACCCTAATTTGTTCCCTATATATACATGTGTTGCCTTGTTGGAAAAAAAGGAGAGAATGAAAAAAAACCTAAGAGGAGTGAGTGCCGTTTGCCGTTATTTAGTTTTCTTCTTCATCCATTACTATTGTTTCTTTTTCTTCATCGTTTACCGTTATTTCTTTTCCTTCATCTATTACTGTTGTTTCTTTTTCTTCATCTTTTACCGTTATTTCTTTTTCTTCATCTATTACCGTTATTTCTTTTTCTTTATCTATTACTGTTACGTTTATATATATATATAATTTTTAAATTGTTAGAGTTTATATATATAAGATTTTTGATCGAATTATGTCGATACGATGTTTGCACATTTGTGTGCATGACGCGTGACATTTGTGTTAGTTCGATCTGGTTGCGATGATCGCATTTTTGTGTGAGCAATAATACTATTTTTTGCTTAATTTCTTTTTTCTTTGCGATAAATTTTGTTTCGTCCGATTTAGATCTGGTTGCGATGAGCGCATTCCTGCGTTAGCAACATTGTTGGGTTATTTGGCACATTTAAAATTCATTATTGTTTTATTATTATTATTATTATTATCATTATTATTATTATTATTATTATTATTATTATTATTATTATTATTATTACCATTATTATTATTATTGTTATCATTAATTTATTAAAATTTGTTATAATATAAAAATCTGTTTTTTAAAATAAATAACATTAACATCTTTTCCAAATTAATATGAAAACCTATTATTTTTAAGAAAAACTTTTTTTTAGATAAATTTAAAATAATAACTAAAATCTTTTTTTTAAAATAATAACTAGAACCGTTATTTATTTTATTTTATTATTGTTCAATTCAAATTTCATTATCATATTGTATCTGCTCCTCTCATGTAACCTCGCGAACTTAACAATCGCTCTTTAAATTCTGCCTTTAAATTTCTACTTGCATGGTTTAAATTATGACATTATCTCTCTGTTTGCATGATTCAATTATCTCACGCGTTTACTATTATTTCTGTCACATTGCACACATCCGAAGGTTAGGTCTAACTGTTTGGCCGCCGCGCCAATAGTCCGTAAAACTTCACACATTCAATTTCAAATCCTCAAAACTACAAACTACAAACCCTAATTTTCACAAATGCCTCGCCGCAGGCAAAATTACAATTTTACCCTTAGCATTAGGTCAAAGAGCCGCCGCGCTCATTTTAGGGTTTCCCGCCGTGGAATCCCTAATTTAACCCTAATTACAACTTAACATTTCAACGTAGAGATTTGGAGTTTCTACACTCCACGTAAGCGTGTCCTTAAGATGCGTTTATTCCCCTTGAGACCTTGACCACAGTCAAGAAGTTTCTAACCTCCCTATTGAGGGGAACTACGATTACTCTGATTCCACTCCCGTAAGGATACGTAGGCACAAGATGCGATGTCTTGCCGAGTAAACTTAGAATTAACCCCCCTTTATTATTTATTATTGCTTATTTATATTTTATTTATCTTTGCTATTTAATTATTTTGCTTATTATTTTGTAATTGTTTCTTGGATGTAAAGTTGTTTAATTATTTAATTATTATTATGGTTAGTAATTAGGGAGTGTAACAACATGTATGTAATATTAAAATAAATTTAGATCACTTTTAAATAAAGATAATTAAAATAAACACGTCACACACGTAAGTCGATTTTAATCGCCGTCTCACTTCCTAAGGATATCCCTCAAGTTGCCTACGAATAATGGTTAAGTGGGGTGTATAAAGCAAGTCCCTCAAATAAAAAAAATCATCAAAGTCCCTTATGGTTGCCTTTACGAATCAAGTCCCTTTCGAAAAATGATGATGGTCCCTTTTATGTGCTTATTACATCCCACAATGGCCTTCAAAGTCAAATTGTCCCTCACATACCCCTTAACATCCAAAGTAAGGACTACCTACTCCATTATAGTAGGGATAGTCTTACTAAAGGAAAGAATGAAGAATAAGAAGGACCTTTAAACATTAGGGTAGGTTACTCCTAGGTGCTTGCTCACTTCAAAACTGTTTCGCACTTAAACAAATTTTCAACAAGTTTTCAAACAAGTTCTTAACACATCCTTACATGGATTATTTATTAACTATTCTGAAAATTTTCTATTCACACACTACAATTTCAAAACAATTCAAAAGTGAGCTTAAGTACCTAAGAGCCCATGGATAACCATGGATGAAAAGGGTGCTAACACCTTCCCTTTTCATAACCTACCCCCCGGACCCAAAATATTCTCTAAGGTCTTTCCTGTTCTTTTATAACCTTTCCTTATGGATAAAATAAAAGTCGGTGGCGACTCTTGCTATCCGCAACATTGTTTAAAGTCAGTTCTCCCACCGTGTTACAGAGGTGCAAGACTCCTTTGTTTTGGTATGAGTCAGGTGAGCGTGTTGTGTTGGGACCAGAATTGGTATAGCAGACTACCAAGACAGTACAGATGGTCCGTGATAAGATGAAAGCATCTCAGGATCGGCAGAAGAGTTATTATGATAACCGCAGGAAAGAGTTGGAATTCAGTGAGGGTGATCATGTAATCTTGAGGGTTAACCCAGTGACGGGTGTTGGACGTGCTTTGAAGTCTAAGAAGTTGGATCCGAAATTTATCAGACCATATCAGATATTGCAGAGAATTGGTGTTGTGGCTTATAGGGTGGCGTTGCCGCCGGAGCTTTCGAACTTGCATGACGTGTTTCACGTGTCGCAACTTCGGAAGTATGTTCACGATCCGTCTCACGTGATTCAGAGGGACGAAGTCCAAGTTAGAGAGAATCTAACTGTGGAGTCGTTGCCATTGAGAATTGAGGATCGCAAGATGAAACGACTTAGAGGAAAAGAGATAACGTTAGTGAGAGTGGCTTGGGGAGGTGCTGCAGGTGGCAGTGTGACCTGAGAATTGGAAAGCAGGATGCAGGAAGCGTATCCAGAGCTGTTTCCATCAGGTATTTTCGAGGACAAAAATAATTAAAGTGGGGGAGAGTTGTAACGCCTATTTTAATTAATTTCATTTTCGGCGTTATTTTCACTCTTAGTACGTGCTGGCGTGGATTTTTGGGTTGTGGAGCAAGTTCCATAATATTCGAAATATGATTAATAATGATGATAATATGATAATTAGTAGAGTGTTACTAATATTATTATTATTATTAATTACAAATCATATTAATAATATTATTAGAATGAAGTTTATTATTAATTGGTTTTTTTGAAATAAAAAGAAATTGGGAGGAATATCATTATTTGGATTAAAAATGAGTTATTTGGATTAATAAGGGAATTATTGGAATAGAGGGCATTATGGGCAATTGAAAAGAAAAGGGGGAGGAAGAACACGGTAGAAAGAGGAGAAGAATACACGCAAGCTTGTGAAGAAAAAGAGTGAGCAAGATTTGGAGCTGAAGCAACAAGATCATCAAGGCTGAGAATTGTGAAGCTCTTTCATCATCAACACGAATTTGAGGTAAGGGGGGGGGGGATTTTACGGTTAATTGGTTTTGCATGAAATCGGTAGAAACGGGGGAAAATCCCCAACCCCATTGATTATTATTGTTTGATGATGGATGCATGTGATTATTACTGAGATTAAGTCGTTAGAGTATGCTAAAATCGTTTGCATGTGCTGAGAAATATTGGGATGAATGAATTTGGGGTTCTTGAGTGGTTTCGGAGTTATGCCGGAAGTCGGTAATTTGAGCATATGATGCGTTTTATCGGATAGAATCGGGAATAGACCCGTAGCTCAGTTGTAGTATGTTGTTAGTTGAGGGTTTTCGATTTAATCGGGCGGAATCGGGAGTGGGTGATGATTATGGTGTGCAGAACTTTTCTGAATACGCAGGTGTTCGTTGAGCGAATGGGGGCGAGCCTTCGCCAGGCTTCGCCGGGCGAACTAGCCAGCGAGTGCTGGAAGAAGCTTATGTTTGGCTTCGCCAGAGGTTTCGCCAGGCGAATGGCAGCGAGTGTTCGCTGTGGGGCTTCGCCGGGCGAATGTGCCAGCGAGCTCGACAGCAGTTTGTGACTCTGCTGTTGTTTTTATGTTGTTCCGCTGTGGACTTGGACCCTCGTTGGTCATGTGTGACGAGAGGCTTGCTGGAGAGCTGATGCGAGCGTATGTTGGAGGTTGTAGGGTTGTTTGGTCGGCGTTTGTCGCAAGTGGCATAATCGTTGAATTATGCGTTATGTATGAACCAGTGTGGATGTGTACGCGAGATGTGTGCACCGTGTGTGTGCTACGTGTGAGATATGAGGATCAGCTTGATCGTTGCGCCTTGAGTGCATTGTGTTGGTGTGTTATGGTGAATGTATCCATGGGGATCGATGCACCTATTATGTGTTGCATTGTGTGCTGTTATGTGATGTAATTGGGTCAGTAGGACCGACATGCCTTGTGTGCATAATACGTGATTAGTTGTATGGTGAGTGGACCCGTGGGATCGGTACGCCTTGTGCGTTGCATATATGTATATGTTGTATGAGGGGTGGATTAATAGGATCGGTGTGCACTTGGTGTGCTGGATGTTTGATGCGTGTGAATATCGTTATATGCTCCCGTAGAGGAGGGTGATGGCCCAGTGACCATTGGTATTGTGTTGTGCTCCCGGTGGGGAGGGTGATGGCCATGTGTCCATCGATGTTGATGAGATGCTCCCGTAGTGGAGGGTGATGGCCAGGTGTCCATCGGAGATGTGCTCCCGTTGTGGAGGGTGATGACCAGGTGTCCATCGGTATTGTTGTGGTGCTCCCATTGTGGAGGGTTGAGGCCAGTTGCCCATTGTAACGCCCCGATCCTGAATTTCCTTTATTTTGAGTCCTTTCTGATTTAATTAATTGAATTATTATTTTAAATGTGGAATTGTGTGTTAATATGTTATTTGTGCATATTGTGCTATTTTTGCCTACTTTGAGAGTATCTGGTAAAATAGACCAGAGGGTATTTTGGGCATTAGTAATTATGTTAAGTGGATATTTTATGTGAATTGATTAATTAGTGTGTGGAAAGAATTTGAGAGGAAAGAAAAGAGAATATGAGTATATGAGAGAAAAAGAGAAAGTTAGGAAGGGAGATAGAAAAACAAAGGAAAGAAAGGAAGAGAAGAGAAAGAGGAGAGAAAGAAGAGGAAAAACCTAGAACTTCAAGAAATCATCACCAAAGCTTTCGATTGTTCGGGTAAGGGTGTGAAACTTTATTATTCTATCAATGTGTATAATCATGTGTGATTTTGTTGGATTATTTTGGATTGTTGGTAGTTTTTCTACACTTTCCATTTTAGGTTGAATTTGGTTTAATCGATAGAAATCATTGTCTAACGGTTAGAATCGTGATTAGATGGCGTAGATTAGTCGATATATGTTAGACTAAGGTTGCGGGATATGAGTTGGAGTTCATCGGGTGATTTTATCGGTGGTTTTGGATTCTGAACAGCGGGGAGAAGTGGAAATCGCAGACGCTCGCTAGCAGTTCACTAGGCGAGCAGGTCGCGAATGGTCGCTGGTAGTTCGCTAGGCGAGTGCGCAGCGAACGGTCCAAGACTTGGGACATAATGGTTTTAATGTCCCTCGCTGGCAGCGAAGGGAGTAGCGAGGAGCTCGCTGGAGGTTCGCTGTGACGAACGGTGTAGCGAACAAGGTCTGTAGCCTCTGTGCTGGCTCGCTAGCAGTTCGCTAGGCGAGGAGGTAGCGAACGCTCGCTAGCAGCTCGCTAGGCGAGCGTGTAGCGAACGTAGCAGGATGGATTTACCTGTTGCTGGGTGCTGTCGTGGCTTGGGGTTTCGGTTGCGATCGACCCTTTTTTGATTTAGTAGTTTATATGCTGGGTTGTGTTGTGCTATGGGTAGCCGTATGACGTGAATCCTAGATTATGAATTGTGGCCGCTGGGGCAATTATGTGCATTGTTTAGCCTGATTAAAAATCTATGATGTTTGTATGAATGTGTAGAATGCATGAGTATGTTTGTAAGCATGTGTGCATTTCAAGAGTGTCATGAGTCATGTTGCATGTGAAGCATCATGGTATGCATTCTTGTGTCGATTGATTCCTCGGTGAATCTGCAGAACCTCGTGTGCCCTTGTGGGGTGTGAGCGATGGTTAATTATTGATTCCTCGGTGAATCTGCAGAACCTCGTGTGCCCTTGTGTGGTGTGAGCGATGGTTAATTATTGATCCCTCGGTGGATTTGCAGAACCTCGTATGTTACGATGGTTATTTTGATTCCGCGTAGAATCTGCAGAACCTCGTGTGCCCATGTGGGGTGTGAGCGATGGTTATTTGGTTCTTCAATTGAACCTGCTGAAATGAGTCGGTACCGCATTTGCATCTGCATAGTGTCGTGTGTCGGTCTCTATGAGTTGCATGTTAACATCCTGCATGGTGTATGGTGAATGAACATAATTGTAAATGTTTATATGAATTGTTGATGATTGGCATGATTGGTATGCTTGAAGACACATGTATGTGTGAATATATGAATATGTATGTTTTGTGTGTTCATGAACCGATATAAATATTGTTGACGCATATTGTATATGCATGATGTTCTATTTGTAAATAGATAATGTGAATACATTGCGATGTACGGTATGACGAGGTGAGTTGCGGTGAGAATGCGAAAGACGTATATTGGGTATTATGTATATATATGTTTTTATGCATTGTTATTATGATATCGTTTCTCACCCTTCTATTGTTTCTTTTAATGCTCTATGAGGCATTGCAGACTAGATTGCTGGAGGTATTTTGTGAAGCGTGGCTTCTTCCCTTTTTGGTCGGTCGGCTCTGATATGTAGCACCGGGTAGAATAGGATTTATTTTGATTCTTTTGTGATACATCCGAGTATGTATCTGTTGTTGTTATGTTTTGTAAAACATGATGAATGATAACTGTATATGTGAATACATGTTTGGTGAATTATGAAATATTTGGATATTTCCGCCTTTGTTCTAAATATTTCTTGTGGGTCTTATTCCGTTGTTGCATATCTGTTGAGTAGGTGTTGTATGTGTTGGAATTTTTATGATAATGTGATATTTCCCTTTTATGCCATGTTGCAAATGTACTCTGATGAAATTTTAAATTTATGCCTAAATGATTAATTGTATTATTTGGGAGCATAGAAAGGGGGTGTTACACCCATCTGTATGGTGTGCTTCCTGAGTGGAGGGTTGATAGCCAAGTGCCCATCGGTGATATGTGCTCCTGTAAGGAGGGTTGATGCCCTGGTGCCCATCGTGAATTGTGAGTCAGTATCGTATGTTATAGTTGAGAGAGTGCATTTGTTGCGTGATTGTACATTGTGGTTGATGGTGGGACCGTGAGTCCGGATGATATGTATATGAAATAGTATTATTATGATTTATGCCTTTTATTTTATGTACTATTATACCATTATTATTTAATCGTAGTTCTCACCCCTTTGTTGTTGTCGTGGTCTGTGCTTCTTCGGAAGTACAGACAATCTAGGTGTTTAGCTTGTTGGATTGTGGTGTCTCCGTAGGACTGCTCTGATACGTAACACCGGGGCCTTTTTGGGAGTTTTATTGCTTTATGTTGATTTTGTGTGCCCCTGTGGCGTATCCTATTTGATGGTGATTGTAGATGATGCTATATGTATTTTGGGCAGATGGCCATTGTTGTATATATATGACGAGGATGATGGATATGGATAATATATATCTATGATGTGTTGTGATTTATGACAGACGATGTATATATTTTCCGCTGCAGTTTTATTGAGAAATTAATTTGAAAAAATGTTTTGTGGAATTTTAGTGTGAATTGTGACATCCCGTTGTGGGAGATACCCTGATGTGTGCTTATTTAATTGTTTTATTTTATTTTGGGAAACAGGGTGTTACACGTTAGACCTTTGCATCTCTAACTTGCATTATTACACATTGTTATTGCATCATCATCATGCCGAACTTTTGAACATGAGTTATTGCATCATCATATGTATGCTGAACTTTTGCACCATCTAACCCTGGCATCATTGGGTGTTGCATATCTCATATGCATTCCATCCGCATAAAAAACATATGCACATAAGCATTTGCATTGCAAACTAGAAAAGCTCACTTTCTTCCCTTCATTAGCTAGAAGACGACGACGACGACTTGGCACCAGTATTCCATCAGATCCAGCGAGTCAAGAATCATGGCTGATAATGAGAATACCACTTACAACGAAACCATGCCTCAATTCCAAGGTAGGATGGATCAATTTTAGGGTAACATGTATACTATAATGGAGTTCCTTTATGCTCAGAAGGACACCATTGTTACCACTACTGCTGATGCAACTGTTACTGATGCAACTGTTATCACTCCTGTGGTGATTCCTATTCCTGTTGTTACTTCTTCTCCTGTTGTTGTTGAAATGCCGGTTGAGACTGTTGTTCAACCTACCAAGTGCTCAATCTGGTCCAAGTAGGATGCTTGCAGCCTTTCCTTGGGGAATGCCTTCGAATTTTTCTCCTCAGATTGCCAATGGTGGAGTCTTTGTGCATTATAAACTGTTTTCCTTGCTCGTGCCTAATAAGAACTTTGTTGCCTACCCATGGGGCATGCACACTCTGTTTCCACCTCCTGTGGTGAACCATGATGATCACGAGATTCCTCAAGCACAAAATTTCCAAACTCTTATGCCTGCTGATGTTGAAACCCCTGATGAGGACGAGCATGCGTATGAAGGTCCTTCTATTCGTGTTCTGGTTTTGTTCCAATTTGCTCAAACTTCTATTCAAAATGTTCATGCTGGAATGCTCTACCCTAGGGCATCTTCTGTCGATATGATACCTCCTCTTGGTTATCTGTATGGTATCCAGATGGGTCAGAATCCTGGTCAGATGGTAAATTCTGGGTTGGTATATCCATCTCAGTTTGCTTCTCCTCAACTGCATCACAACTTCCAAACCCACACACTCTTATTAAACCTGCTGATCAGAACAAACCTGCAAAATACAAATTGTTAGAGGACAAAATCAAAGCTATTGAGGGATTTTCTGCTTTTGATATGAACGCCAAAGACTTGTGCTTGGTTCCAAATGTTATGCTACCCTAGAAATTTAAGGTGCCTGATTTTCCTAAGTATAAAGGGTTGAGTTGTTCGCGAAGCCACATTAGCATGTATTACAAAAAAATGGCGTCTTACATAGACAATGATGATCTGCTTATCCATTGTTTCCAAGATAGCTTATTTGGAGCTTCCCTGGATTGGTACATGAACCTAGAGCAAGGTAAGATTAGAACCTGAAAAGATCTATCTGAAGCATTCTTGAAGCAATACAAGTACAACTTGGATATGGCTCCCACCAGGTTGCAACTGCAAAATCAACCTCAGAAAGCCGGTGAATCATTTAGAGAATACGCTTAGAGGTGGCGTGAAATAGCATCCCAAGTTAGGTCTGCTCTATTTGGTACAAAGTTGATTGACATATTCATGGGCATTCTTCAGGGTTTGTACTATGAGAAGATTGTTGGTAGCTCATCATCCAATTTTGCTGATGTTGTGACCATTGGGGAACACATTGAGAATGGGATCAAAATAGGGAAAATTGATGGCACTGTGGATCAACAATTAGAGGCTAATAAGCCATGAAGTGGGTTCTCTAAAGAAAAGGAAGAGGAAACAAGTGTTGTCATGACAAGTGTTCACCTTCAAGCACAAACTCCTCAAGCTCATAATCAGCGAGCCCAAGGCCGAGAGCGTAAGAACCAACACAAACCCCAGAATAATCTAGAACGAAGGAATGCTCCTATGGATCCGATTCATGTGACATACCGTCAACTTTTCCCATATCTAATTCATAACTCGCTAGTTGTTCCAAAAGCTCTGAAGCCCCCGCCAGAATAATTCCCACTTGGGTTTGATCCCAATGTGCAATGCGGATATCATGTTGGGTCGGTTGGGTATTCGACTGAGGATTGCAACGCTTTCAATGCTAAAATCCAATAGCTGATTGACAAGAAGCACTTAATTGTTCAAGATGAGAAACTGTGGGTGAACGGAAATAATGTGTCAGTATAGGGGCCAAGATTGCAAAAGCATCCCTTGAGATAATTGATCAAGCCTGAAAGCATCTCCTCAACATTGGAAATCATTATGTCATTCCATCATTTCCATTTATGATCCTTTTATTTGTTAAACATTGCTCACTTGTAAAACTTGTGTGTTTTTGAATGATAATAATAATAATGAAATGAATATACATGTTTTGAACAAATCCATTCGTGTTCACTTATACTTTTTATCATTACCAAACATTTAATCAAGAAAAATCAAAAAGAGAATGATGAAATCAAAAAGACATGAGATCACTGTCTGTTTGCTTTGAATAAAACCCTGCTGACGATGTAAAGCATTGGTTTTATTCCTAAACACCAAAGTCATAAGGAAGATAATCCCTAGTCAACCCCTTTGGGCCTTGAAGTAGGAGTTTCTTTCTGTACACGAAAAACCCTCAATTTTAATTAGGGAAGGGTAGTCTTCAGTTAGTTTGACCATGCGTTCAAATTTCAAAAGAGGAGTACCCCATTCGCGGATCAACCATATCCTATCCCTTGCAAGAGTTCGAAAGATCATAAATCCACAATGGTTGAGGCAGTCACAAACCAAATCAAACAAGTGTCACACGATTTTGTTAAAAAAAAAGAGTTAAAATCACAAAAGCAAAAAAAAAAAAAAAAGAAATAAAAGCCCGCTAAGTCAAAAGCTCAAAAACAAATTATTAAGCAAAACTTATGGCATCCCGGTAGACTGAAAATTCAAAATAATCAGTCTACGCAAAAATTAGGGAGACCAAAAAGAAGAATTAAAGAGAACAATCCTTCATAAGAACAAATTCGTTTGATCACATGTGACAAAAACAAAAGGTGGGTGACTGCCACTGCAAAACCCTCGTCAGTTCCTCTACCATCACATCTACCATCCAAAATCCTCTTGAAAGGTGAACGCTCGTGTCAAACTAGATGAACGTAGGACTGGAGAACATCAAGGAGAATGAGTGGGTTAAAATAGATTTTAAGCCTTATATCCTTTCTTTTTTAAACCATGAACTAGTCCATGTTACAACCCTCAAAAGACCTAATTGAAACAGGGTTTATTTCGAAAGCATACTACAGTGAAATCGCGTCGAAACTAAATCCTAAAGATTTGCTTATCATTTGTGCTGGTATTGACATGGCATGTTGATTGGTGACCCAGTCACTATATGTCATAATCTTAGTGAACATACTTGGATTTTAAAACTGACATATGCATGAAATTAGCATTATCATTTTCAAAACAAACACTTTTTACTGATGAACAAGCACTCGACATCAAGAAGGTTTCCATAATGGGAAGTTTGATCGCCTTAAGGGAAAGCCATTTCAGTTAATCTGAACCAATCACGTCAAGACTCGACAAATCTCTCAAAGATCAGTTAGTCAGTGGAATCCCTCTAAAGATCATTCAACCATGGCCAAAAATCACTTTAAGGCTCATGCTGAGGCAGGCCACCTCAGGAGCATAAAAAGTCAGCCTCCCCAAAAGACAATTAATCAAGGGCATACAGTTCCAAGATACTGGGGTAAATTGGTTCCAGATCATCCTGTGACAAGATCACTCCATAACTTGCAACTGGGGCAATCCATATGCAAATATCCAACATACTAGGGCTGAGACAGGTTACCAAAGTACAAATTCTCTCCCTATTTTGAGGCAAGAGCAATGGTTTATCAACAACTACTGATCCTGAAGTAGGTGTCAGGGAATCGCGTCTTTATGGCCTACACCCCAACCTCAACTCTTCCACCTCCCGAAACAAAAGCACTTTATTAGATTCTCAAGAACCGTTGCATAGACCATTGTCAAGCATTAATCATGTCACTTTACTCATGCATATCATTCATCTGGCATAACATGAAGCCTTGACATAAACCCGATCACTGAATTTTTGCATATACTAATCATCATCACATAACATTACATCATCAAACACGTTGCATATCCGTCAAGATGGAGCATTACGCCATACAAGTTTAAGTATGCTTCCCAATCAAAACCAGTTCCTGTTTGGCAGTCAGTTCCTGCCTGACTTATCTTTTCAAATTCCAGTTCTCGTTTGGTAGTAAATTCTCGCCTGACCAAACTTAATCAAAATCCAATCCTCGTATGGTAGTCAGTTCCCGTCTGATTTATTTCTTCGAAATCCAGTTCTCGTCTGGTAGTCAGTTCTCGTCAGACTTGTCTCTTCGAGATCCAGTTCTCATCTGACTTGTCTCTTCAAAAATCCAATTCTCTTCTAGCTTATCTTTGCGAATCCAGTTCTCGTCTGACTTGTCTCTTCGAGATCCAGTTTTCGTCTTACATGTCTTTTCAAAATTCCAGTTCTCGTCTGGTAGTCAATTCCCGTCTGATTTATCTCTTCAAAATCTAGTTCATGAATGGCTTATCCTTACAAGGTCCAGTTCTCATCTTGAAAACTTTTTCAAAGTCTAGTTATCGTCTAGAAAACTCCTTCAAAAATATAGTTCTCGTCTGGAAAACTTTTTCAAAGTCCAGTTCTCGTCTGACAAACTTTTTTAAAGTCTTTCCTTTCCTTTGGTTTGTCCAAATCCTTTTCTTTCCTTTGGCCCATCCAAAGTCTTCTTACTTCTCTGGTCCGCCTAGAACCTTTTCAATTCTCTCTGGTCTGTCCAGAACCCTTTCAATTCCCTGGTCTATCCAGAATATTTTCTTCATCTAAAGGCTGATTTCTTTCTCCAGTTCAAGATCTCGAGTCTGCTTTGCAGCAACCTTGCCTAGCTGCAATATAATATCTTAACCTATACCATTGCATAACATGATATCAAGCATCATGTAAGATCAAACATACATAGCATAAGCATTAAGCATACTCCCTGTTGACTGATCCATCACCTTAGAAGATTTCAGCTCGAACCCTTCTCTTGATTATCTCTCTGCGCTTTCACCTTTTCTGTCTTTTGTCGCCGTCTGCCAAATTTTCGAGCTACTCTTTTATTTAATTCCCTTTCACCTTAAATAATCGAAAAGCTAGTGCAATTCGAACATTCAGGTCCAAGAGGATTAAATAGGGGAAAGTGTCATAACCTGAAATTTTACCTCCCCTTTTTCCTTTTTGCATAAGCATGGGCATTCGCATCGCCGACATACGCATTAGTATTTTTCTCTGTGATTTTGTTACAGGAATATTCAGGTTTTGAGAAGCTTGATTAATCACATCCTCACAAAGTCATCATATCATCAATACAAGCAAGATACAAAGGTTCCCATGGCTATTTATCTAAGTAAGGAGTCGAGGTTCAGCGCCATAGCCATAACACCTCACTTCAAGCCAAAAAAATCCAAATTTTCTATGTGTTAATCGATTAACCATATATGGTTAACCGATTAACACTCTGTTACAACGCCAATTTTAGCTTTTGAACACCGGTTAATCGGTTAACCTTATTTGGTTAATCGATTAACACCTGCTATTTCAGCAAAAATTCAGCATTTTCATCACATGACAACAACTCTCTCCACTCTCTTTTGGTCTATTTTATTCTAGAATTATATGGAATATTCTAGACATTTCAAGACACTTCAATAAATTTGCTACAATGCAACATTTCCAATCAAGACCACCATGCACCTTTGCTTCCAAACATGTGAACCATTGATCTTTGGACTTGCATTGGGATTTCTTCACCGAGTTAACAAATAACTAACTGAGTCAACTTCTGACTCAATGAGTTAGATGTAACTAACTCCAAAGCTAGTTCAAAAGTAACCTGTAAACCTAGAAACTCCAAACCTCCACTCTATATAAAGAAACCTTCACTCTTGTGCAAGGGACCTTCAACAATTTTCACAATTCTCTCTCAATTTTCACTCTTTTCTCTAAAGTTCTACAAATTTTTCTCTCATTCATCTTCATCTTCTTCCCAAACCACACATAAAAACTAAATTTCCACCATTAGAGTGTAAAAATTCTCACATTGAAGTTGTTATTTCTCTTGAGCTAAACCTCCATTTCATCGTATTTCTACTTGGATTTCTAGATTTACAGTAGCTTATTCTCTAATTCAAGTGATCATCTCAAGCTTCTTGGTGCAAATCGGAACTTCAAGCATTTATCGTGTTTTTATCGGTTTCACTAGGATTTGATCTCAAGCTTGGAATTCTATGATTTTCTTTGCTTATTCTCATTACATGTCACTTGAAACAATCACCAAGGCAATCCTCCGCCTTGTAGGTTGGAATTTCTTACTCGATTTACTATTTTCGATCACTTTCGCGCGTTTACGATGTAGATTCGATAGTTTTTCGGTGTGAATTAATTATTTAATTATTTGATTCTTGATCTTGATGATTAATTGATTTAATTGATGCTTAATTGCTAATTTTAGACTTGATTTTCATGCACAAATGTTTTCCCTAACATGAGAGTGATTGGTTAACTGATATGCTGCTCAAGTGATTTTTGAAAATAAATTTTTGCCACTGTCACAGTGTTAACCGATTAACCGCTTGCTATGAAAAATTGTTAATCGGTTAACCAGTCTTTTGCACGTGTTTTTTTTAGCTTTTCAAAGCGTTAACCTATTAACCATATATGGTTAACCGATTAACACTGTGACAAAATGTCATTTTTGTGCCTTTTCTGCTTGTTTGGTTTTCTTTTCCCATTTAACCTCCACGGCTTAATATGCTCGATATTTGTGGATGTTTTAGGGCCTGTTTAACCTCTGTTCAAAGCATGTATGTATACCTTGGTGCACGATTTTATCGATTATGTAATTGTTTGCATTTTTGATGTTGCATGATCATGATCATTCTTGCACATTCTTGTTTACATGATAACATGATTGGTGATGCATGCTAATTATTGTTTAGTACTGCCTTGCAAATTCATTCTTGATTGCATTTAGGTTGTTCTTTATTGAGCCAACTAAATTTTGTATAATCATTATTCCACACGTTTGCTTTGAAGATCTTTCGACTCGCGTGAAAAATTGTCGGCTTTTTCAATCCCTTTTGATCGATTGATCGAAACCTTATTTCGATTAGTTGATCTTCCCTCATTTTCTATTTAGGATCTTCTAGAACCTTGTTCTCTCGATCCCCTACTGAGTCGGAGGTTTGCATAACACATTAGAGATATGTACAACTTGCGTCGTTTCTCTGTCAGTTTCCCGCACTATACTTTGGGTTCTAGAGAAGGAATGAGGATGTAGTATACCCTACCCTCATTCTGGCTATTTTTCATTAGGGGCGCTTGACCTTAAACTCATAATATTCACCTCTATATCTGAATTATGGTGTCTCCTGAGTTTGGTCCTTGATCTTTCTCTCCTTTCAATCCTTGATTTGATCAATCACCTTTTCCTTGCACCCTAATCATTCTCTCTTGGATTAATTTCCTAATTTCAATCCAACTCCTTTTTTTTTTGGCCAATCACTATTCTTTGATTCCCTAGAAGACTTGTAATCACCCATTTCTTTACTTAATGAATCGTTCTTTGGTTAAAACCAATTCTCTTCTTCCCCAGCAAAGTCCCAACCCTTTTCTTCGATTAATCACAGTCTTCCTGTTAAATACTAAGTCCTTAGCGGAGTTTGCAACCTTCTCTTGGTTCTCTCTCCCTATTTGATTTGTCAAACATTGTCTGTCAGTTAAAACACCAATTTTTTTTATTCTCAGTTAATCACAGTTTGTCTGTTAACATACTGAGTTCCTCTTGGGTTAATCACCTTCTCTTGGTCCGTCACCCGTTCTTTGGTTAATCACAGTCCGCCTGTTAAAATTAAACTTTCTTGGGTTAATCACCTTCTCTTGGTTAATAAATCGTTCCTCATTTAACCACAACCAGTCTGTTAATATATTGAACCTCTTTTGAGTTAATCACCGTCTCCTGGTTAATCACTCATTCTTTTCGGTTGATCACAATCTGTTTGTTAAAACCAAAATCCCTTGATGTTAGCAACCTTTCTTTGGTTAAAATACTTGCACCTTTGGGTTAGTAACCTTATTTTGGTTTGAATACCCTTTCCTTTGGTCAGATACTGCTTGTTCAATCAGTGTAGCGTCCTTTTGGGGTCACAACCTTCGCTTGGTTCCATACCCGTCCTTTGGGTCACAACCTTTCACTTGGTTCTACACACGTCCTTCTGGTTAATTACCGTCTGTCGGTTAAAACCAACTCCTTTCTCTTTTTGGTTAACCATTGTTTATCAATTAACATACCGAGTTCTTAAGGGAGTCAAACACCTTCTCTTGGTTCAATTCTCTCCTTCTGGTTTGTCGCAGTTCGTCTGGTGATACCAACCTTTTGCTTTTCCCACAGAGTCTTACTCTTATCTTTCTTCGGTTAATCACTGCCTGCCATTTAATGAACCGAATTCCTTGTGGATCTTCCTTTACCTCGATTCTTATGTTTTATTCATTTTCTTTCCTAGTTTCGACACCATTCTGTTGTTTTCTCCTCAGTGGAGTTATCATTGCTCTTTTTTGTTCCTCAGCAGAGTCGTCTTTTGCTTTTCTTGCTCGATTTTGACACCAATTCTTTGGCATCCCTAGTAAGGTCTTGCTACATCTTTTTTCCTTAGTTTTGACACCATTTCCGGTGCCCTTTTCTTTCTCCGTCATAGTTCTCTGAACTACGGAGCTCTGACTTCCTCATTATACTATGAGAATACGTAGGCACGAGATTGCAAGATCTTGGCGAGTTACCTTCTACCTTCTTCCATCCTTTTTCCGTTTTCCTTGGTTCCATGAACTCTAGAGCTCTGAATTCCTTATTGCACTATGAGGATACGTAGGCACGAGGGCCTAAATCCTCCGTGAGCGCTTTCTTTCTCTATCTTTTCTTTCATTTTTTAGTTAGAAGCCTTTAGATAGATAACCTATCCAAGCATAGAAGTAAGCAAAATGGTTCCCGTCAAGTACGACGAATGCGTGGAGTGCTAGTACCTTCCTCTCGCACAACCGACCCTCTTACCCGTTTCTCTTCCCTTTGGGTTTTATCGATATTTTCCCTGTCCTTTAAGACTAAATAAAGTTTGGTGGCGACTCTGTTGTATCTTTGAGTGTGCGATTCACTCAGATATAATCCTGCTAGCTTCAAAAGTCATCTTCGAATTTCAAGATATTATTGAAATCGTGAGTGATGGAGTACCTGCATTGGAAGAAAAGAAAATGATGTTCAGAAGGTTGCACACAAGCAACAAAGAAAGAAAGATGGAAAAGCTATTTTTTTATTCATCAATGTGTTTGAGAAAATCATTAAAGAACAAAATTCCAAAAAACCGTGAGACAACTTGAAGAGCTTGTATGACAGGGATGAGAAACTCAAGATGGTGAAGTTGCAAATGCTGAGAAAACAGTTTGAGATAACACAGATAAAAAAAGATGAGCTGGTAGTTGATTCATTCTCAAGATTAGTGTTACTCGCGAACTAGATGAAGGCGAGTAGTGAATCGATCAATGATTTGCAAAAAATTAAAAAAATGTTGAGATCTTGACGGTAAGATATTCAATAGATATTAAACAAAATTATATATTACTAAATAAGATTTAAAAATTAAATCCATATTTTTTATTATAATTATTTTATAAATTAATAAAACATTTTTATATGTATAATTAACTTAATGAAACACAATTCACGTCATGGTCTCACGCCAAATGAAATAAAATGAAAATACTGATTTTTTTTTTATGTCGTTGTATGCCTTAAAATAAAGCAAATGTGGTAATTTTAAGAAATTAGAATAAATTAGAATTAAAAAAAAAACAGCATTAACTTTTTTTTAATTTAGAGTTTCTTTCGAGTAAGTATTTCTGCATGATGGGCTAGTTGCCTAATTTATTATAAGAATGATATGAAATTGTAAATGGAGAGACATCCATTCCATTCCATCCACGTTGAAAAGAAGGAAAACAAAATTGAAAAATGGATTATCTTTTGTGTGGATATATATGGAATGTGCTAGAGAAGTCGCAATATTTCTCATGATTTTCCTTTTCATACACTTTTCGAAAAGAAACATAGTTATTTTGATAAAAAGATTGAAAATAAAAAATAAAAATGCCATAGTAAATTCTGGATCATTCTTGTGGATCCTAATGTTTATTTTTGAAATGAATACCAACTACGTCTAATTATAAAATTTAATAGCATATTTTAAGTATATTAAAAAAAGTAGTGTAATCGATAAGATTTTGTTTCTATAATTGTAGTATTTTAATATAAAATTATTTATACGTAAATTGTAGTTCAATTGATAAAAATTAATTTTATTATTAAAATTAAAGTTCTAAACTTCAACAAGGTTGTGTATTTGAATTTCTAACAACTATTACCATTTCGCTAAAAATAATTATTACAAAGACATATATTTTTATTATCTCTTTCGATCTTTTATTTATATATATATATATATATATATATATATATATATATATATATATATATATATATATATATATATATATATATATATATATATATATATATAATTTGTTTCTCGAAATTGTCATAAATTATTAATTTGTATAGCGATTAATTTTATATTCAATTTACTTTAAGAGAACAAAAGGTTCTATTCTTGACTTATAACTTTTTGAAATAACAATATAAAATAAGTGGAATCATGAATGAAATTTTTAACTTTCGTTTGAGAAAAAACTATTTATCTCTATTTTAAATGAAATACATTATTATAAAATATTATATTTTTGTTAAATTAACTATATTAATATATTAAAAGTAATATAAAAAATAATAATTAAATAACATAATTAGAAAAATAATAATCGTTTTTATAATAAAAAATAAAAAATAATAGTTATTTTAAAATAAATTTTATCAATTAAAATAATAATCATTTTAAAACAAGAAAAAACCATTTAATTCTCAACTATATCAAGATAAAAGATGTCATAGTTCACTTTAGCCCCAGCATCTATTAAGATTCTCTATTACTCTTATATCATTAATTAAAGGATATTAATATACAATTACATTTTTTTATATAAATTATCTAGTACAACCAGATTTATATATGTGAAATTTATTGGTGTACAAGTTAATATAATTCATAAAATTTTATCGGAAATCCATGAATATTTAAATAAGATGGTTAGAATTCTTTCAATTTTTTGAATTCAAACCCAACTCTTAAAATGCAATAATTTTAAATTCCTTAAAAGAAAACTTTATCATTTGTTGTGGGTCTTCCTGAATTGGTGAATTAGTATTTACAATATATGTGTACCGAGTAGATGGTTTATCTATGAAAATATTTAGAAAGAGAATAATAAATGTTTCTAAAAAATATAATAATTATAGTATAGAAAAATAAATTATAATTTTTTATTAATGATATTAAAAAAACAAATTTATATAATTAAAAAGAAAGAAAATAATAAATATTTTAAAATATACTTAAAAAATAACATTAACAATTTATTAATTTTATAAAACTATATAAATTATAGTAAATATTTTTTTTCTCTCAAAATAACTTATAATAGAAAACAGAAGTAATATTAAATAAGAGTAAATATGACTATGAGTCTACTATTTACCCTAATGTCTATTTATTCCATTAATGATGATGACTTAAATACTAATTGATCACGTGTATACATATTATGTGCCGTTGAGAGTTTTTTTTTCTTTCTTAATAGGTAAAAGTTGTATCATATTAAGATTTTAAATCAAATTCCCCTCTTTACACTCTCATTTTTCATTAAAAAAAAAGACTTTGACATCATTGCCTTCATCCTTTAATGAAAATCATATTCTTCAAAGTAAGTCTAGAAGGTTGTTGTTATAAAGAAGATGTTCATCAAATATTTCAATTTAGTTTTGATAAAAATGAAAGTTTATTAAAAAAGAAAAAAAAGTTTAAAGTTTTAATTTAATCAAATATTAAGAGTGCATAATCTATTAGATGTTTTGGATATAAGCAAATTGATCTTATAATAAAGTATTTAATTGTAATTTATTATGTATAAATTTTAGATGTTAAAAAAAACTCTAATTTATCCCTCTCTAAAGTTTCTAAGCATTCATACATCAAAACCATTCAATTGAGGTCTTTTC
The DNA here is from genome assembly GCA_963859935.3 of Lathyrus sativus. NCBI lineage: Eukaryota > Viridiplantae > Streptophyta > Magnoliopsida > Fabales > Fabaceae > Lathyrus > Lathyrus sativus. The sequence goes on along the minus strand of OZ012738.1, from coordinate 615,237,983 downwards.
AAAACATATTTTTAAAATTTTATAGCGTGTTAAATACTTACACAAATCACGTAACCGATTATCTGATTTAAGAAATTGGTTATATGACCGTTGATGTTTGAAATTTGAAAATTGTTATGTATTTTTTAAATCAGGTAACCTTTTACACGATTTAAGAAACCGAGTACATAATGCAAAATTGTGTCTTTTCATGAATCATTGTCATTCTAAAATATTGCAAACCTTTATCGAAATGTCTCAAACTTATGCATCAATTTTTAAAGGCCTCTTAGGGTGTATTTAAGGTTTGATACATCAAATTTTCAAATTACCTCTTTTATTCAAATTTAAATACAATTCAAATATGTTTTAAGTTATTCATTCATCCAAAACCTTGAAACTTTTCCTCCATAAATTATCATATCTCTGCAAAACGTTTCTTAACAATTAAGGTTATTATATTTGAACTATAAACTGAGAGAGAAGACAAATTTTCTATATTGAAATTGATTCAAGAACATTTCATATATTCAAAAAGTGTTAAAAATGTGTTGTAACTTAATCATCAAGTTTGTGGTGATAAGTTTTGTGTTGTAAAAAGTTCTTTGATTCTAGGAGATTTAAAGTCCACCACAATGTTTAGTGTTTGTTGTAAAAGGTTCTTTGGTTCTGGAAGATTCAAAGTCCACCATAGTATTTGGTGTTTATGTTAGAAGATTGTAAGAGATCTTAGTGTGAAACTTGTACAAATATCTAGCATAATGGAAAATCCTTCAAGGTGTGAATGAAATAGATGTATCATTGTTAATAAGGGGAACTAGTATACTTCTTTGCGTTCATTTATTTTCAAGTACTTAAATTTTTTGCACTTTATACTAATAAGAACATATCATTTTCATATTCGAAGAAAATTAAGAACATAATGTTAAATTGAGAAAAACTGGGCATCCTTAATTCAACCCTTATTAGATTGTCCTTTATAGTTATAATTGACGTTACATCATGTTAAGGTAACTTGCTCCTCGGTCTAGGTAGATATGGCTTTCGTAAAACCGTTCTTAGCAAATAGTGACATCACCAAGAAACCACCATGCTTGGTTGGTGGATACTATGATTTATGGAAAATTTGTATGCAAATGTACTTAGAAGAACATGAGGATTAAATGGAATGTTGTCAAGAATGGATCCTATATTCCTACAATTGTAATAAATAATGTAGAACAACCAAAGGTAGAAAGTTCTTAGAATGATGACGATAAGAAGAAAGTACTTTTTGATAAGAAGGCAAAACATATAATTACATCTGCCCTAGCAATGGATGAATTTTTCCTAGTGTCAAATTGCATAATAGCCAAGGAAATTTGGGATAGATTGGAAGTACTACACAAAGGAACCGAAAAAGTCTAAAGATCAAAATTGAATACTTTATCACAAGAATATGAATTATTGATAATGCTACCCCATGAAAATATTCTTGATATGCAAAGAAATGTTCACCATCCTAACAAATCACTTGACCGCCCTTGGAAAAGTCCTCACCAATGATGAACTAAACTTAAAAGTCTTTAGAACAGTTTCTAGTGCATAGAAACCAAAAGTGACGACAATATCCAAAAATAAGAGTCTTTCTAAAATGTCATTGGCTGAATTATTTAGAAAACTTCAAGAACATGAAATAGAAATTGATCGATTGAAAGACATGAATTTGGCTCATGATAAATTGGAGAAGCCTAAAAGGCTTGAAGTTAAAGTTAGATCCATTACTTTGAAGTCTAAATATGATAGTGATCAAGAAGAAGAATCTTAGTCCGAAGATGATGAAGATGAGACACTAATCAAGAAATTTGAAAAATTCTTAAGAAGGAAAAGACAAAGGAAATTAGTCAAAGAGAAGCATTAACTTCAAAAAATAAAGTTACTTGTTTTTAGTGTGGAAGAAGAGGTCATGTAAAAAGTGAGTTCCCTACTCTTCAAAAGAAGATCAAAGCCAACAACAAGAAGGATATGAAATAAAAAAAAAGCTTATGTAGCATGGCAAGAAAATGAGATAAGTTCAGCTTCATATAAAGAACAAACACACATGCCATTAATGTTGGGAAATAAGTGTGATTTGTGTGGAGAAACAAGTGTGAGTTCTAAGACCTACATTGCTTAGAAAAGTGGAGGTTAAGCACTTTATAAGTAAGAAGACCCATACACTTATCACCTTAAGGTTTTGGATGAATATGTAGTGTTTCTCTCACATGTTTGGGTGAATCTTTGACCTTTAGGTGAATGTTTGATCCAATATGAATGCTTCCTCCTCATGATGACTCATCAGTGGTATTAGAGCCTGGTTCGAGTAAGGGACCAACTCCTTGTGTTGAAAGTCTTCCTAACATGTTGGTCAAGCGGCGTGTTTCGTTGAAGAGTCCATGACGGATGAGATAAGGGTGTCTCTCAACAGCGGTACAAACATGTGGATGAAAGATTTTTCGCTTGAGGGGAAGCATAGTGGATAGACTCACGCTTGAGGGGAGATTGTTGGGAAATGAGTTGTGTGGAGAAACAAATGTGAGTTCTAAGTCCTACATTGATTAGAAAAGTGGAATTTAAGCACTTTATATGTAAGATGACCCATACATCTATCACCTTAAGATTTTGGGTGAATATGCAGTGTCTCTCTCACTTGTTTGAGTGAATCTTTTACCTTTAGGTGAGTGTTTGACCCAATGTTATTGTTTCCTCCTCATGATGATCCATCAATTAATAGCTTCACACTATTCTGATGATAAAGAAAATGAGGTTAGTGATCTTGAACCATCTTATGATAAATTGCATAATGCTTTCTTTGAACTGCACGTAGAATGTTTGACTCTTTATAGAACATGTTCAGAACAAAAGAAAATAATTCTATCTCTAGAATGTAAGGCTAATAACATGAAAGTGAGATTAGACAAAGTCAAACATTTAGCATGTAATAAATGTGAAACAGTTAAAAAAGTTTGTTGAATTGTACCAAGTCTTAAAGAAATATGAGAAATGAAAACTTGGTCTAGAAAATGTGCTAAGCAAACAAAGATACTTTAATGATAGATGTGGGTTTGGATAATCCAAATATAGTAAAAAAAAAGTACAAGCAAGACTATATTTGTTAAAGCTAGCAATAAATTCAATAATGTAGAAATAAGGAATGTGCATGTTGGAAGTAATCCTAAGAAGGTCTATGTTAAAAATAATTCTTATGTCTCTATAGATAAGAATTTCTATAAGCCTACATCTCTTTATTGCAATATAAAAGTCCATACTCCTAATACTTGCTACATAAGAAATTTTTGTGTTCCTAAAGGTGAGTATGTATGGGTAAGGGAAAAAAAACTATCGAGAATGACCCAAAGATTTTTAGGTACCAAGAAAGTATTATTAATTGTTTTTTTAGGTACATGGAAACCATGTGCTAAAATTATTAAATTAAAATTGGTTGTTCAAGATAAAACAAAACCATATGATATGGTAAGATTGAAGTTTACTTTAGTTAAAGATGATTTGAAATTATTTGACACCTTCAACTAGCATTGTGAAGAAGATAAATACTTTAATATATGATGTATTTTTTTCTTATATTAGTTTACTTTGGATTTTACTCTTTTTCTTTTTGATAATGTCAAAAAGGTGGAGAAGAAGATGATTTTTTATTTTATTTTTCAGAATACCAAAAGCAAAGTATGAATTACAAAATAAATGGGGAGATATACAAGATATGAGGAGCATCAAGTATCAAACAAAAATTTTCCATTAATATAATTTGTCATCAATAAAAAGAGAGAGATTGTGAATAATATGTTCATCATCTATTTTATCTTAGTTTTGATAGAGACAAAAGTTTATCAAAGAAAAAGTTTGAAGTCTAACCCAATCAAATATCAAAAGTGCACAAGCTATTAGATATTTTGGATTTCAGAAAATTGATCTTGGTACTAAGGTACTTAATTGCAAATCATTATATATAAACTTTAGATGCTAAAAAAATCTCATTTATTCATCTCTAAAGTTTATAAGCATTCATGCATCAAAACTATTCAATTCAAGCCATTCCAAAGCAATTTTTTCAAAATGTATAGGATGGTAACCGGTTACAGGTTCATTCTGTTTGAAAATTTTAAAACATTTTGTATATTTTAAGTCAAGTAACTAATTACTTAGTTTAAGAAACCGATTACATTACCGTTGGTGTTTGAAATTTCAAAATTATAATGCATTTTTTAAATCAGGTAATCGTTTATCCGATTTAAGAAATCAGGTATAGAATGAAGAATAATGTCTTTTCATGAACAACTTTCATTCTAAACCATTGCAAACCTCATGGAAATGTATCAATCTCATTCATTTATTCATAAAGGTTTCTCAGGGTGTATTTAAAGTTAGATGCATCAAATTTTCAAATTACCTCTTTCATTCAAATTTAAATACAATTCAAATATGTTTTAAGTGATTCGTCCATCTAAATTCTTGAAACTTTTTCTGCTTAAATTGTCATATCTTTGCAAAACGTTTATGAGTAATTAAGGTTATTATATTTAAATTGTAATTTGAAAGAGAAGACCAATTTTTTGTATTGGAATTGATTCAAGAACATTAATTTATATATTCAAAATCTGTTAAAAGTGTGTTGTAACTTAATCATCAAGTCTGTGGTGATAAATTGTGTGTTATAAAAGCTTATTTGATTTTGAAAGATTCAAAGTCCACCATAGTATTTGGTATTTGATGTAAAATATATTTTTTATTCAGGGAGATTAAAAGTCCACAATTATTTGGTGTTTATGCTAGAATATTGTACAAAGATCTAACATAGTAGAAAATCCTTCAAAGTATAAAAGGACTAGATGCATCATTGGTTGGTAAGAAAAATTAAGATAATTCTTTGTATTCATTTATTTTTCAGCACTTTAATTTTCCATACTTTATATTACTAAGAACATATCATTTTCATATTCGAAGAAAATTAAAATATAACATTAAATAAATAAAAAATCAAATAACTTTAATTCACCTCGCCTCCTCTTAGAATCTGCTCTATCGTTGTATTAATCCTTTTTCCCATTTCTTTTTGCCCACTTTTTCCATCACTTTCCTCGTCCATTTCTACATGTATGTCTCATATACTTCTATCTTTGTCATACTCTGCTTTTGGGTTGAAAAAAAAGAAAAAACTTCATCCTTCATCTCTATCATCATCATCGCCATTCTAGTTATTGTTTTGTTTTTATAGTTAAAATCTTTTTGTTTGAAGTGATGTTTATGATTATGGTTTATGGTATATTGTGTAATATTATTCGAAATGATGCTTATAATTATTGTTTATGATAGACTGTGTAATATTATTCAAATTGATGCAATTGTTTAAGTATATTGTGTAAATAGAAAGTGGTGGATGGAGGCTTTGGAGGCTAAAACTATAATTCAACCAAATACTACTTATATTTGTTTATGCATTTTTGTTATTTCCCACATTTCTATTTGTTTATGCATTTTTGTTATGTAATAATTTAATAATAAGTCAATAGTCTCAGTAGAACTTCTCTCACTATTTTATATAAATTGATAGCCAAATTAACAAAATAAATTGCATTAATAATTCCTATACATATGATGTTATCCTTATCATTAGTATTAGTTAGAGGATTTTGTGTAATAGATTCACTGTCTATTGGAGAAAATGTTCCATCTATTAAGTTATGGTTTCAACAACTATTTCCCCTATCAATTAAGTTCCTAATTCCATTTATTGTCACACAAAGTTTATGTGTTAGTAGATTAAACCAATTTTGGTGGAGGATACGATTATTCTCTTATATACTAATAGACGTACCATTTCCAATATATTAACACCACTCATTATTAAGGGTCTAACTAATATGCATAATGTTGTGTATGTGCGGTATAAAAATAGAAATTGAACACTTTATGAATGAAAAAACTCATATACCTATCACCTTAAGATTTTTGATAAATATATTGTGTTTTTCTCATTTGTGTGTTGCTCTTAACTCAATGTGGATGCTCTTCGTGATTATCCAACAATAATATCAGAGTTGATGGTTCAATTAAGAGACCGATTCCTTGTATTAAAAATCTTTTTGATAATGTGGTGGTTAGAAGGCATGTTCCGTTGTATTGCCTACAACAGAAATGAGAGAACTCGTATACTTATCACCTTAAGATTATAGGTAAATATGTGGTGTCTTCCGTTGTATTGCCTACAACAGAAATGAGAGAACTCATACACTTATCACCTTAAAATTGTAGGTAAATATGTAGTGTCTTTCACTTGTGTGTCATTCTTGATCCAATGTAGATCCTCGTTGTAATGACTTAACATTGCCAAGTAGAGCTCTTATTTCCCTTTTCTCCTTTAAGAAAATAGTGTTAGGAAAATGCACATATTTAAAACATCTAGAAATAAGAGATTGATGCTGAGTTAGAATCCTCCGTCCTTACTTTTCTAGTAAATATTTATTGAAATTTCTAATGAATTTAAATGGAACTCCTTCTTGGTGTTTGTGCTTGCCTAGTTTTTCCCATTGTTACAAATTTTTTTTTATTGTTTGAGCCTTTAATCCCCATTCAAAATTACATATCATTCTCTTTAGTTTTGGCAAATACCCTTAAAAACAATCAAATAGCTCATGACATAGTTAGGCACAACAAGAACCATAAAATTAATGAGTGTACTCCTTTTACTAAATAAAAGGTTATTCTCTTTCCAACTTTTAAGTTTTTTTCCTAATTATATTTGTTATTTACGGAGTATCTAAAAATTGTGCTATTAGATCTTACCACAAAGGTAGGAAGTCTGTAGTAAGTTTTTTTTTCTAATTATTCACTTCAACTTGACAAATTGTGTCCTTTACTTTTCAATCAACTTATTGTGAACACTTCATGTAAGCTCACTGTCCTTTACAATTTTGTAGAATACTTCCTCTAGAACAAATTGTGTGAGTGTTTTTACTTTTTTCATTGGACATCAAATGATTCATTTAGATTTTATACATGAGTTTTGTTGTCCTTTCCTGTTTTGTAGGGACCTGCATGCTGCTTATTTAGTTGGAAACTTAAGGAAGTGGCATATTCAAATATATTTTCAATTCAAAATACATTGGCTAAGGTTCTTATTTGGAAATATACAATGAAAAAAACCTCCCTTTTAGAACCTTCTTCAACAAATCTCCAAGTAATCCATAATTCTCTCTCTATTTTGATTGCAATAGTTGTTATTACTATGTGAAACTAAAATTTTTGGTACAGGTTGTGTTTTGTGGTCAGATATTTTGCATTTTGAAGATTTTGTTTCTGCCAGCGAATAAATGAGATTGGTCTTTTGGAACAGTGCATTGAATTTCGGTGCGGCGGTGTATCTATAATTTTAATGTATAAAATATAATGGTAGGTTAATGTGTTGATTTGTTTGTTAAATGTTGTAGTTGATAGAACTTTTGTGATTAACAATACTGAAAGTCCTATTTGCGATCAACATGTTTATGTTCCTGTTGCACATAATGGGATTAAAGTGCATTTTGTTAACGATAGTGATGTCGTTGGTTCAAAACTTTGACATGTGATGGTTTCTGATATCAGATATTGTTGTTGGGCACATCTAAGAAAACTAAATAGCTCAACCCCTGTTGTTGTGTGAACACATGTATTAGCATGTATGTTCAGTACAAATGGCCAAGGCAATATAGAAAAATAGGGGAAATGAAATAGAGTTATGATGTGTATACATAGATCAGTGGCCAAGGCCATGCCAAAAACAAAATTAATTGTTTTCCTTTTATTTGCAAAAGCATAAATAATTTTATTAATGCTAAATACTCAAAGGCTCGAGCATTCCATGAGAAAGGTTTAGAACAAAAGAACCAATTAATTTGTCATTTCAATGTAATACATAGAAATCATCACACCTAATACTGGTCCGAATTCTTGCACCTGATATTATAACTCCACTAAAGATTTTACAATAGATGTCACAAAAATAGTCTAGATCAATATTTTACCCCATTCTCATCTTTCTCCAAAATCACCCATGATAAACTTCCAATGACTTTGCCACTATGCCCAATGACTTACAGCACAAGAGCCCTTCATAACCAGAGCATACCACAATATTTTTCCTTCGCAGGTGATAAACGTATATTAACTTTTCTGTTATATTTTATTTATTTATTATAATTAGATTTATCCATTTATTATCTTTATTTATATGTTTTTAAATAATTAATTAATTTATTATAATTATAACATTTTATTTATCATCCAAATACTTTTAAATGTTAATTAATTATAACAATTTTTTATTATTATTCCAAAAATTATTAAAAACAAATTCATAACCTGTATTAAATTTAAAATTTATATTACTATTATTTGATGTTATTTATAATATTGATAAGTTTTAGAACTCTTTCAAAAAATTAATTATTATTTTTTTTAATAATAACTGATACATTTGTATTTAAAAAATTATTTATAATTGAAGCTACTGATCAAATAATATAAAAAAGTTCACTTTTGATTCTAATATTTTTATAAATAATGTCAAAACAAAAATAATATTTATATAAAAAATAATATATTGTTGATTCAAATATTTTTATATATGAAAATAAATTATAGGCACTAATTTATTATATAATTTTGAAAATAATAATTTTTTTGGTTGAACAATTTAATTTTTTTAATATCATTTTTCGCATATCCCACTTTTTTGATTAAACAATTTTTGTTTTATATTCTTTTCACTTTCTCTTATAACTTTTTTTCAATTAAAGTATTTTTTATTTCCCCATTAATAATCTTTTTATCATAATAGGCTTTCACATTTTTCCACTTATAATTTCAATTTTTTTTAATTCAATTTTACAATTTCTTTTATTAATTAATTTTTTTCAACTCATTTTTTTTCAACCAATTAAAAAACAAGACTGGTACCCGTGCGAATGCACGGGTATTCAACTAGTTTCTCGTTTAAGAAAATAGTGTTAGGAAAATGCACATATTTAAAACATCTAAAAATAAGAGATTGATGCTAAGTTAGAATCCTCCGTCCTTGCTTTTCTAGTAAATCTTTATTGAAATTTCTAATGAATTTAAATGGAACTCCTCCTTAGTGTTTGTGCTTGCCTAGTTTTTCCCATTGTTACCAAATTTTTTTTATTGTTTGAGCCTTTAATCCCCATTCAAAATTACATATCATTCTCTTTAGTTTTGGCAAATACCCTTAAAAACAATCAAATAACTTATGACATAGTTAGGCACAACAAGAACCACAAAATTAATGAGTGTACTCCTTTTACTAAATAAAAGGTTATTCTCTTTCTAACTTTTAAGTTTTTTTCCTAATTATATTTGTTATATACGGAGTATCTAAAAATTATGCTATTAGATCTTACCACAAAGGCAGGAAGTCTGTAGTAAGTTTTGGTCTTATCAGCAGTCTTAATATTAATTGAATTAGTGAAGTCCCTTCTAATAAGACTAAACTCATTTTTGTTAAACATCAGTTTAAATTTATTTGATTAGTTTAATGTTGTTTCCATACATTACTATAAATAGTATAATTTATGACAAATCTTTCATTTCAGTCAACAAAAACTGAGGTATAAATCAAGGATTTGCCACATTTTATTTTATTTTTAAAAAAAATATTACTTGTTCTCTCGGTTGAGCTAACAACCGAGGAGAAAAATATTACGAGGACACACCTTTAAATCTTAGCAACTGTATTTTAAAAACTTTTATTTTTTAAATATTTTTGTTTTTGACATATTACCTTGGTTGAGATGGCAACCGAGAGAAAAAATTTTCGGGGAACACGCCTTTGATCCCAACAACTGTATTTAGAATCTTTTATTTTTTATTTTAATTTTTGTATGACTTATTACCTCAACTGAGTTGATAACCGAGAAGAAAAGTGTTTTATTTTATCTTTTATTTTTTATTCAATTTGACGGAAGAAAATTAAGTAATAAATATTTGTATTTATATAGTAATAACAGTGAAGATATTGTCAACTCACCAATTCTCATGAAACATCAGTGATCCATGTGAGACTCTCACCAACCAATCAGAACGTGAATGTCTTAACAATCTATCTTTTATGAAAAGTGTTGAAATGCAAACTTAACATAATGAAAACAATGATAATGAAAGCAGCAAAATGGAGTACAACACCGTTATCTAGGATTGATGGCAAGAGTAGGAACTAATTTTAAGGTTGATTTCTTAATGTAATCTCTTATCTTATAATTACTTATTAAAAATGTTTAATGTTAGTTACGAAAGCATGAATGTAACTTAACAATCTTAGGTTATTTTATCTCGGGTATTATTTCTAACTGAGGTAAAAAGTAGCGCAGTTTTGAAAATTTGAAAATCCAAAAAATGTTATTGTTGGGATCGAACCCATTACCAGTATAATTTTTTTCTCGGTAGAATTTTATCCGAGAAGAAAAGTGACAAATTTTCATGATATCCTTCGTTACATTGCTTATGAAACTGAAGTAAACCCCCTTTTTCAATCGAGGTAAAATGAGTTTTTCGCAGTGATATTCTTCCTAATATCCAAACTAAAGCTAATTGATATATTTCTTTTTCCATGCAAAACAATAGGCTATCGTCGAAAAAAATAGGTGTATAATATGATGAATATTCTTTCTAGAGCAACACTTTTGTGATAGACACACGACATACTAATCCAAAACCTTAAGGTAATAAGTGTGTGAGTTCTCCCACTTATAAATTCTCAAGTCATCACATTTTTATTTAATGTGAGATTATTATCCATACTATTCACATTTATTATACTTATCATGCTTTGGATATCATTATCATATTGACTTTTACTTATCATTAGCAAAAATAAACTCAACACGCATTATAAAAAATATAAGAAGAAAAAAATTAGCAAAAATAAACTCAACACGCATTATAAAAAATATAAGAAGAAAAAAGACTCTTTGTCTCATGCCTCTGTAGGTTTGAAACTATCAGTAGGTTGCCCATTAATAAAAGCAGATAAATAAATAGAGATGATAGAATATATGATAATATCGGTAAGTTTAGGAGGAAAACCCATTGAGAGCATTTCTAATGAAAATCCATTCAAGTATTTCATAGGCCTTAGGCATATAAGCTTAATACCAACATAGCATTTTTTTAGTATTCTTGATTTTGTTAACAATATTGAAGGACTGAAAAGCAATAATGAAATTATTAATAATTAACCTATTAGAAACAAAGACACTCTGATAGGGGATAATGATATTAGGAAGAACAATGAGTTTTTGTAGTAATTTTCAGTATAACATCACAAATGAATGTAGGACCGGAATCACTAAGAACATTAAGGTGTTTAATTTTTGGGATAAGACAAATGAAAGTATGATTGTAAATTTGTTTCCTAAGTAACCAAGATCTTCTAATTGAATTTTGTAGTATTATATTTGAAAATATTATTTATCAAGTCATCAATAGGATTACCACCAAAAAATTTATCATTATGAAGAGTGGTATTAAAATATCTTTAAAAAAAGCCAACTGTTATTAAAATGCTAATGATAACAATCATAAATGAGTCATACATTTTAATTGATTTCAGGAAACCCATGAATTTTATTGACCCTCCACTTGGGATATAAATTATAAAATAAAACAACAATAAAAATATTTATTAGAATTGATTTATAGCACTCCTAGATTTACTAATAAAATTGTTTTATGTTTCCATGGTAGTGATAAATGTGTTCAACAAATGATTCCAAACATAATAGGGGTAAATTGTATTGTTTAAAAATTACAATTAATATTAAAAATATTGTTTCTTTATAACAATTAATGTTAATTTTTTCAACCGATAAATAGAGATAAAGAAGCATAAATATAGAAGACAATGAATTGGTGAAGACGGAAAATTAAATGATATAAAATAATGAGATAAAGGTAGATAAATTATACTAGGAGTTATACAGGTATGACCTAACCACTTTTTTAATATATGTGATATTTTGCACAGACTGATGCCCCATACCATATGAAGCTTTTATCAAGTAAGCTCACGAACAAAGAAAATATTTTGATCAGCTAAGCGTAAAAACCAAACAAAGATGTTATTAAGATAATTTGAAGAACCAAGGTGATTCAATAGAATAATATCAAGAACAAAAATATGATATAAAACAAGAGAATTACACTCTTAATAAAGAAAACTTAATAATGAATTCCAGTACAACGAAACTCTCACAAGTATTTTCACTCACAAGTCACTAAGACAACTTTAGTTAAAAACTAGACAAAGAGTATAAGGTGAGAAAGAATAGATTCAAGATGAATTATGATGTATTTTGTAATGAGGAGAAGTTTTCTATTTATAAAAGAGGGTCCCATGGGTTTTTTAATGCATATAATTGATTAAGACTTATGGTTAATCGATTAGATATGCCAAATATAGATGGTTATTTTAATCTATCATCACTAATCAAGTATAAGATTATTTAAGCTATTAAGAGACATTACAAAAGAGTTAATCGATTAACCCTGAAGTATTAATATATTATTTTGTGTAAAAGTTTAACCAAGCTAGTACCCAATTATGCCTGCATGAAACATTTTAAAGTGATTTTATAAAGTGAGAGAAGCTTCAAAAACATTTGAGTGTGCGTATGTGTGAGAGACTTTAAAAATATTTGAGCGTGTGTATGTGCAAGAGTTTCCTAAGTAACTTAGGAGATACTTTTACACTTCTACAATACACTGATCACTCAAACACAGGATCATGCGAACTTTCATATTTCATCTCGTTCACAAGCTTGAAGCTTCAAGATCCCTTGATTGATTCATCATTTCATATGGGACTTGACTTTGTCTACGTGTTGAGGTTTAACATAACATCTTTGATAGACACAATCATCAGAGGTTACTTGACTAGAGATCTTCAGGGGCTTCACCGAATGCCTTTTAACATTAGATGTTGCCATTATTATAACCACCAAGATCATATACCACCAAGATCATCAACAAATAGCTGTACCAATAAGCACATAGTTCCACAAAATGTTTCTTCAAATTTCATTCTTTTGTTGTTGGTGCTTGTGATTGTATCTTTAGAATTTTGAATGTGATCCTGATTATGTTAAGTTGAATTTTTTTGGGTAATTATGCTTTGAGTATGCTTTCATTTCACAGATAATATAGGTAGTTTATCCACCATAGCTTATAAGATGGGGATGTATTTAGTAAGTCCTATAATTTTTTTGTGGGTTGCTTATGAAATTATTTTCTCTATTTTAAAATTAACATCGTCCATATTGATTCGACCTTAACCAAGAGCCTAAGGGTGTAGATTATTGAATTTTTGTGTATTTTTCTTGTTGTACGTTCAAAATGTATCAAAATGTAGTATGAGGCCTTAATTAATTCAAAACATAGGGAGATTTTCATATGAAAAATTCATTCATTTTGCCCTAATATCAACCATACATGTGCACATACTTGACTTAATATGCTTAGAAATATGTGTAATATCTTTTTTGATTATGTATGTTAACCTCAGAGTTATTTTAATCTTTTAAATTAAAAAATGATCATTTTATTTCCTTAACTCTTCAAAAGATATCATGTTAGTTATTTTTGTCTAATTAACACAAAAAAAAACTAAAAAATTAATCACTAAATTTGTCTTTAATTAAAAGAAAATAATTAATATAATATATTTTAAAGAGTTAAGAGATGTTCTTTTTTAATTAAAAAATCAAAATATATCTCAATATTAACATCATATACCAAAATAAATATTAAACCTTGAAAATATTATGATTCCACTTTGCTTTTAACATGACAACTTTTTCAAAATAATTGAAATAGTAAACATCTCTCATAAATAGTGAACCTATTTTGAATCGGTTTATCTCATCTAAGGACTTTTACATTAGAAAGGGGGACTCTAAAATTGCATTCCTCTCGAAAAAGCTAATCCATTTTTCACGTTTATTGTTTCGGAGATGCTTCTCCAAAAAGGGTTTATGGAGATACATCTCTGAAACCTATCAGAACAATGCAGGTTATGTTAGTTTTATGGTTATTCAAATGAAAATGACAATTTATAAATGTTAAGGACCTTGTTATGTCATAAGCATTAAACCATACAATCGATATGCGAAAAATGACATATATAAATCCATATGGTCAAAATAAGTCATCATCTGATACACAGTGAATTTGAAATACTCAATAAAGTAGAAATAAGTCAAAAATAAAATACAATAGATAATAAATCTAAAGTACAAATACTATATACTACTGCGAATGCCGAACTACAACACTTTAGGCTCCTTGGATATTTCTACCTCCGTCCTCCTACATTGTCTCTGATACATCAATGTCTCTCGTGCCTCCTTCATAACGGCATCTAGGACCTGTCTTGCCTCAGACCCATCAGAGAAAATACCTCTATCAATGCTTTCCTGCACAATCTCTATAATGCAACAACATCTAGGCAAGACATCATGATCATGATCTAACTGTGTTTGTTTCTCCTCTAGTATCTCATGATGAGCTGGCCTCAGTGGATCTCATCAAGAAGCTTGCACCATATACGGATGTGGCAGCCTGAAGAACCACCTGATATCCCCATCGACATAGCTTCAGTCGCTCTCAGCTAAGGTACTTCGTGCCTCCTCTGATACTGGAAGACTAAGACAATCATCAAACATGACAACTATATCTCTGTGTCATATCAAGAGGAGCAGAGACAAAAGGGTGTCTGTGAATAGTCTGAATGTAGTCGAACTACCGCATGACGCATTCAGGTAAATGAGGAAATGTCAGTCTTGAACCTCAAGCTAACCATCTCGAGTATAACATTATATCGTCAAATGGTCACGTCTCACGGTGATCTACATAGTTAAAGTGCATATCCTCGACAACCAAGCAATCAAGATACACACTGAACGACTTAATCTCTTGGCTCTCTTTGAGAGGGGAAAATGCAGAAGCATGTGTCATATTCTTATTATAAGTCGGTACATACTACCATCCAGGGATGTGCGGGAAGTGTTGGAGGATCCAAGCATGAAAAATGTTGGAACACACGAATCATTAGTAAGGGCGTTGCAAAAATGTAATGAAAATGACATAAAAACACTAAAATACCAATAAATATTAGCGTCAGTAGTGTGATCTTGTATGTCACCTACTTCGTCTTTCATCTACAGCCCTTTGATAACTTCGAGTACAAGTAGACCAAACAAGCGGCCCTCTAGTTGTACTCATGGATCCTCTCGAAGTCCTCGAAGTACCATGGGTAGACAAAATCCATATAAGTGCCAACCAAATATAGTAGGTATGATCTCATAGCATACGCTCTATGGAGCCCCACCTACTCGTCATCACCTCTAGTCTGCTCTACTCTAAGGAGCTCATATGTATATACCTTTTTCAGGAATTTAAAGTTAGCATGGGCCCCTCTGGTTTTTTCCAACTCCCTAATGGCATCCTCTAGATCAACTCATAGAAAGTCTACCATCAACTCGAGTGCATTGTCTTTGTTAATCCTCCCATAATCTAGAAGATTCCCCTAATTGGAAGATGCATCAAATATGACACATTGTTGAGTGTGATAGACATCTCACAAAGTGGTCAATGAAATGATAACGTCTCAGTGTGTCATCTCTTCACAAATGCATTAAGCATCCTGTGTTTAACCATAATATAACTGGTTTTACACAAATCCTTCATCCTAGAGGGACAAAGCAATCTAAAACCACTCGTCATTAGGCTGAGGCAAACCAATAATCTTTCGTCCATGGTTAATGAATTTCAGCTGATCACAGTCATGTAGAAAAATAAATCTATGTCAGAAATTTGTAATATGATAATAAACATAATTTAAAAAGAATGAGTCCAACTAATTTTACCTCTCAGTCCCATATATGTTTGGCAGTATGGTACGGGTACAGAGGAAATATTGATAACTCTACAGGCCTCCTTCTAATTCATGAGGTGGCATTGGTTCATCAGCCTCATCATTCTGAGATGGCCCTGGCTCAGTAGCCTCATCATCTAGAGGTGGCATTTTCTCATCAACAGGAGGTCCCTTCTGTTCCTGGGGTGGTACTGGTCCCTCAGGTTCCTCTGATGACTCGGGTACCTCTGGTGCATGAATAGGTTAAACATATCGCATATGGGAAGATGGAGGCAGTGATGCGTCAGTAGGTGACATGTGTCTCCTACGAGAATAAAACGATGGAGAAACATAAGCCCTAGAAGTTGATGTCTCTACATTAATTGGGCTAGAGTGAAAAGCAAATGCATGTAAGTAAACCAGAAAAATGTTAAACAATTACTACAAGCAAGAAAAGCAACAAAAAATAGACAGATAAATTACGTAGATGCGTCTCCGATTACTAGCAATCCAAACTTTGAAAACTTCTGGAGATGCATCTTTGAAATTTCCTACAACTTTCAGGTCTGTCAATGGCGGTAATGCATACCACCAAACCCCTAAAGCATTATTTTTAACCATCAAACACGTTTTTGGTATGTATAAACTATCATTCATGCAAAAACTATCCATTTCTTAACTTAATCATCAATTTCTACTCATTTATACAAAAACTCAAAAAAGTTTACAAAAATAAAAAAACTTACAAATATAGAGTTTACTTCAATGTTGAATGATGTCTTTGATGTACTTGATGTTGATGAAAGTAGCTTTGAACTTGGTTTATTGATTTTGAAAGAATGTGAGTTGAGAAAGTTTGGGAGAATTTTTAGAGTGTTTTTTTAGAAATGAGGAAGAAAAAGACTTCTGGCGCGTTTTAGAAGCAATAGTCTCCGGAGATGCATGTCCGTAATATTTACGAAAATGAATATTTGGAGTTTTTTTAACATTAAGTCAGAATTTTATTTACTCAGGGTGCATTGGAAGATGTATCTTCAAAAACTGAGGGTATTTTTGTATTTTCACGTGTTATTTTAGTAATACATAATGTGCATTAAGAAAGGCGTATCCAAACAATTTTTTTGCAAGGCTTTGTTCAATTGATGTTACCAAGATCCCGAAAATTTTACCCCATACCCCCCAATTTATCCTCGTACCCCAACAATTTTGCAAATATTCCAAATTCATCCTTGTTAATTTTTATTTTTTATTTTTTACTTTTTACTATACAGTCAAATAAGTCAAAAGTTACTGTTCAGGAGTATACTACACAAACCGGATAACATAAGGTAAAGAAATCCCGTTAGTTTTTTTTTATCAAACCAGAAAACTTAAAAGGATGAAACCTGGTTGTTAAATTTATCATACTGGATAACTTGTCGATTAGTTATCCGGTTCACATTTTTTAACCGGATAACTTCAACATGAGTTTTAAGGTTAGTGTTTTTTAAGCATTGGATAACTTGCAAAGAAGAGTTTCATTTTGTGTATTTTGGTCACTAGATTTTTTGATAATAAGAGATCCGGAACACATATTTTAATTTTTTTAGTTTTATTAACGGTGGATGCAGTGGACGTGCAAACGTTCAGCTATCTGATCTTCCTCTCGATTCGACGACAATTGAGTTTGTCGTCCTTCACTATAGCGCTGATAAATGTGTGTGTCTCGTCCTCTAATGTGAGCAATTAAAAAAAGTCAAAAATCTAACAAATCGGAAAACTGCCAACCAAGTTCTTCGGTAAAGAACAAATAAGAACCAGATTTTATAATGACAAATTATCCAATGAATAACAAATAAGAATTGGATAACATAATGGCAAGTTATCCGATGAGGAACAAATAAGAACTATATAACTATATCCCAAGTTATTCGGTGTGTAAACATCACAAATATTAAACTGAATAACTCATTCTCTAATTTTCAGTGTTGATATTTAGTGAACCAGAAGTTTTAGTGTGGGGTTTTTCGAAAGTCAAATGGAAATGAAATTTTTTCACGCTCTAGTTGAAATAATATGGAGTTTTTTTTCTTCTTAAATTATAGGTATTTATACAACGCTATTTTGATCCAATTTTTTAATTTATAAAAATATGAAGATAAATGCAATGGTATGGATAAAATTTTCCAATATCACTTCTAAATTTCACCAAATACAAAATATGTTTGTAACAACCCTCATTAATGGAATTAGATGATAAAATCTTGTTAATAAAGGGTCTGTGTTTCATTGACTTTATTTAAGCGTACTCAGTATAATAAATTTTTAGATCTTTTGGATCTTTCTCTCGCAGCAAACTCTCGTCTACCAATTAAATCCAAAAAGATTTTATCAAAATATTTTATGACATTTTTTATATATTGTTTAAATTTTCTTTTATAAGTTCTTTTAAGATAATTAGTGAAAATAACTTAAAATAATTTAGAAACAATTTAAGTTTAATTGTAATTTTGATCTATCTATTTTCATTTTTTTTAGTTTTGATTTTTCTATTCTAAAATTAAAATTTCTGTCCTTTTATTTTTAGTTTTTTTTAAGTTTTAGTCCTACTATTTTAAAATCTAAAATTTTTATCCTTTTTTTTTTATCTTTTTTTTTTTAGTTTTGGTCCTTTTATTTTTATTTTTTAAAAATTTTTGATCCTATTAAATTTGTTCCAAATTAAAAAGAAGACTAAAATCTAAAATAAAGTTTAAAATAGGGGATCAAAAAAAAAATAGAGAGACTAAAAATCTATATTTTAAAATAGAAGAATCAAAACTAAAAAATAAAATAAAAATAGAAAGACTAAAATTACAATTAAACCAACAACTTAAATATATTTTATTATAAAAACAGCTTATACGAACTTATTTATAAACATTTATTTTAATAAGTATTTGTGTTATAAATTATAAATAAGTTGTTTATTCAAAGAGAGTCTTAAGTCATTATCATGCTTTGTATTTAATTATAAATCATAGTTATGAAAATTCTCTATATTACGTGATTAGCTGGAAAATGCTTTTGAAGATGTCATTTCTGGTGTGAAGACTTTTTACGTTTTTAAGTAGTAGACTACCACCAAAAGATGATTTGAAGATAAATCTCACCAACGATAAATTTTAAATATTAATTTTGTTATCATTTGATTGGAAATATTTAATTAACTTTGTACTAAATAACATAGTTATATACTTTTTAATGTAAGTATATAATTGAGTTATTTGCAAAAACAACATCGTCAATTCTAGAAGATTCTCCTGATAGAAGATCAATAAGCCATCAGATTTTAGTCTCAGAAATAGAATGAAACTATTACTTGGACTCATCACCTTCGTTTGTCTGATTCTGGTGACAAAATTTGTGGAATTGTGGTCCCATGTGACATGTTATAAATTTATTATTCCCTGCGTTTTAAAATAAATAAATGATGTGAGGTAACATTGTCATGAAGATAGACATAACAAAGACTTTTGATATTTTAAGTTGGTCATTCTTTTTGAAAGTTTTTAAGTAATTTGGTTTTAATCAGATCTTTTGTAACTGAATCATGTGTATTCTTTAATCAACAAATATCTCTATATCCACCAGTGGAAGGATCTATGGATACTTTTCTTGTTAGAAGGGTGTTAGGCAAGGAGACCCATTCTCTCTTCTTTTATTTGTATAATAGAAGAGGTTATAAGTTGAGGAAATTCAAATCTAGTTTCAAACAACAAGACGAAGTTAATAAAAGTTTCAAAGGACATATAGGTTCCTTCTCATATGCTATATGTTGATGATATAATGCTTTTCATCAAAGGGTGTTTCTCATTAATTAATGTTATACACAATCTTTTCAAGAGATACGCGGAGTGCACAGGTCAAATGTGCAACTCTTCTAAATCTATTTTGTATGTTGGATCAATGTATTATATAAGACATAACACGCTAGCAAATAAACTAGGTTTCAACATGGGTCGGATGCCTTTTGCTTACCTTTGAGTCTCTATTTTTAAGGGGCGGCCAAAGAAAGCTTACTTTCAACCCATTGCAGACAAAATTAAAGATAAACTTGTTGCTTAGAAAACTTATTTGTTCTTAATAACAAAAAGGATTCGGTTGGTGAGCCATGTAACTTATGGCATGTTGATGCATTATATGATGATCTACTCTCGACTTGTTAGTTTACTTAAAGAAGTAAAGAGTTGGTGTCAAAATTAAATCTGGAGTACTGATAAGTGTCATATTGTGTTAAATATGTGTGTAGTTTTGTGGAACTTATTGACTTATTTCAATTGATTTTCATGCATAAACCTCAACTATTGTGTATATATTGTATAGTTTCATTATCGTGTAAATATCGTTTCGTTTTTATTATTTTAATCTCTTTTTGTAGGTTTTCATGCATAATTGAAGCATTGGAATCAAAGGCAAAAGTGTGTTATTTAGTCATTGTAATATAGAGCATTGAATAAATTTTCCAACACTTTCGACCGTGCGTCAATCGAAGTTACGGTTCGCAAGTTATGGCCACAACAATAAAAAAAAATTTGTTAGGTCGGGTTACGCGCCACCAGAGCAGGCTGCGCGCTGAGTGTTAGAACACAGATTGGTTCTTAATAATTACTCTTTGTTTTGATGATAACTGTTGGGAAATTTATATTTAAGAATTATATACTCTAAAATTTGTTTGAGAGTTTTACTGCAGATTAAAATTATATTAACTCTCTAGAAGCAAATCTGCCTTGAATACAAGAAGCTATTCTGACTCTGAAGCGCCAGATGCACCTTACAGAAGAATCTGTTTGCTCCTTACAAAAGATTCTGAGCGTAGTCTCCAGAAGGATCTGAAGCAAGAAGCTCCAGAACATTCTGAGTCAGAAGCATCTGAAGATAGTCAGAAGCATCTGAAGATAATCAGAAGCATCTGAAGCTGAAGCATCAGAAGTATAGAAGAATATTGATTGAAGAGTTTTTCAAAGCATTAGTCTACAGAAGTTTCTGAATGTACTTACGCTGCCAAGTACTGAAGTTCTGTGTCAAGATGCTCTGATGATCAACACGCTAGAAGCACACACGCTGCAGAAGACTCTGATACAGCATAGTTCTGAATCTCATCAGAAGACTCTGATTTATTCAGACTCTGAAGAACTTGCTGAAACTGAAGAAGTGTTTTCAAGAATATATCCGTTGGAACTATTCAACGTCTCTTTCCTTATTTGTGCTAGACACACTTACACAGACAAAAAGGATTTATCTGTGCCATCTATTTCAAGGAAAAGTCAGTACATGTGAAGACAAAAAGGCTCAGACCTTTTGGACTCTCTTTTCAACGTGCATGATTCAGTTGCCTATAAAAGAAGTTCCTTACTTCATTCTTCAGTTACACACTTGCTGAAAAGAAATCACAATATTCTATAAGCTCTCATTCTTATTCTTCATAGAATCTCATTGTACTTAAAACTTAAGAGGAAAATCACTGTTGTGATTATAGCTTTATAGAAGCATTAAAAACTCTTGTATTTAATTTACATTATTTGTAAAGGATTTTCCTTAAGAGGATTCAGTGTGAATCAGTAGCTCTTGAGAAGACTAAGAACTGTAGTTCTTAGGTGATACTATTGTAATCAGTTTGATTTAATAGTGGATTAAGTCCTTGTTGAGAAAGGCAAATCACTCTGGAAGGGTGGACTGGAGTAGTTGTTCAACGAACCAGGATAAAAATAATTGTGTGATTATTTTCAAGTATTAATTTTCCATACTTATTCAACCCCCCTTCTAAGTATTATCTCACCTTCAGTTGGCATCAGAGCTCCGGTTCTGAGTGTGCTATCACTTAACAGTGTCAGTAAAGATCCAAAGGAGATATACTTTGATCAATATATTTATTTGTTATCATGGCTGATAATTCAATGTCAAATATCAACAATAAATATGAAGAGAGGGATAGGATCAGTACCAAACCTCCAATGTTTGATGGAGAAAAATTTGACTATTGAAAAGATAGAATAGAAAGTTTTTTTCTTGGGTATGATGCTGATCTTTGGGATTTGGTCATTGATGGATATGAACATCCTACTGGTGAGGATGGCAAAAAGATTGATAGAAAATCAATGACTGAAGTGCAGAAAAGAGATTTCAAGAATCACCACAAAGCCAGAACTATATTGCTTAATGCAATCTCTCATACTGAGTATGAGAAGATTACTAACAGAGATACTGCTCATGACATGTTTGAATCACTCAAAATGACTCATGAGGGAAACTCTCAGGTTAAAGAGACAAAGGCTCTGGCGCTCATACAGAAGTATGAGGCATTTAAAATGGAAGATTCTGAAAATGTAGAAACTATGTTTTCTAGATTTCAGATTCTTACAGCTGGTCTGAAAGTTCTGGACAAGGGTTACTCAACGTCAGATCATGTCAAGAAAATCATCAGAAGTCTTCCCACCAGATGGAGACCAATGGTGACTGCATTGAAGATGGCAAAAGATCTGAACAAGATCTCCTTAAAAGAACTTATCAGTTCTTTGAGAAGCCATGAAATTGAGCTGGAGGAAGATGAACCCCAGAAGAAAGATAAAGGTAAATCCATAGCTTTAAAATCTAACAAAACTGCTAAAGCTTTGCAGGTTATTCAAGAAAGCTCTGAAGAATCTTTTTCTGAAGAAGAAGATGAGTTGTCCATGCTGTCCAGAAGGATTAACAAACTCTGGAAGCACAAGGGAAAGAAGTTTAACAACTTCAGAAAATCTGACAACAGAAAGGAATCTTCTAGTCACAGAAGATCTGCCAAGAAAGAAGTGGTGTGCTATGAGTGCAAAGAACCTGGGCACTACAAGAATGACTGCCCTAAACTTCTGAAAGAAAAACCTAAGAAGAAGTTCAACAAGAAGAAGAAGGTTCTGATGGCAACATGGGATGACTCAGATGAGTGTGAGTCATCTTCTGAATCAGAAGAAGAATGTGCAAACGTTGCACTGATGGCCAGGACAGAGGATCAAGAGGAAGGTACCTCTGGATATGAATCAGAATCTGAATCTGATGATGATGCAGAGGAGGTAATGGCTAAACTTACCAAAGAAGAACTCATTAAAGTTTTAACAGAAGTTCTTAAAAGTTACAACAACATCAAACTCAAATACAAGAAGCTGAAAAGCAATCTTGAATCTGAGATTGACCTTCTGAAAGCAGAACTTGTTGAGCAGAAAGAAATAAATTTAAAAATCAAAAATGACTTTGATAGAACTCAACAAGAATCTGATTCTGAAACTAAGTCTTGTGAAAATATTTTAGAAAAATATGACTCTAGTTTTCAGAGGTTTCTCACTAAGAGCATAGATAGAAGCAAGATGGCTTCCATGATCTATGGTGTTAGTGGAAACAACAGAAGAGGCATTGGATATGAGTCTTCATCTGGAAGCAATCCAAAACCTGTTGACAAACTTTTCATCAGGAAGACACCTCTGTACTCTCAATTCAAATTTGGTCATCTGAATGACATTAAACACACAAGCTCTGAGAAGGGTACTTATGTGTTTAAACCAAAGGCAAGTCAGAATAAACATTATGTTGCAAAACAGAAGTTTAGACAAACCTGCAAACCAACTAACCCCAAAGGACCCAAGAAGATCTGGGTACCTAAAGACAAAATAATTCCTGTTGCAGATGTTCTTAGTAGCAAAGTCAGGACACCAATCATGGTACCTGGACTCTGGATGCTCACGACACATGACAGGAGAAAGGTCTATGTTCCAAAGCCTGGAACTTAGATCTGGAGGGGACGTGAAGTTTGGAGGGAACCAGAAGGGCAAGATCATTGGATCTGGCACTATTGGAAATGGTAAGCTTCCCTCTATTACTAATGTTCTGTTAGTTGAAGGATTGAAACATAATCTATTGTCCATAAGTCAATTAAGTGACAATGGTTATGATATAATCTTTAATCAAAAATGCTGCAAAGCTGTATGTCAAAAGGATGGCTCTATCCTATTCAGTGGAAAGAGGAAACACAACATCTATAAAATTAACCTTTCAGAACTTAAAGTTCAAAATGTAAAATGCCTCTTATCTGTGAATGATGAGCAATGGGTCTGGCATAGAAGATTGGGGCATATTAATATGAGACGTATATCTCAGATTAATAAACTCAATCTGGTCAGAGGACTTCCTAAGCTGAAGTTCAACTCAGATGCTCTGTGTGAAGCATGTCAAAGAGGTAAATTTTCAAAATCTCATTTTAAATCAAAAAATGTTGTGTCTACCTCCAGACCATTGGAATTACTTCACATTGATCTGTTTGGACCAGTGAAAACTGCATCCATCAGAGGCAAGAAGTATGGGTTAGTCATTGTAGATGACTACAGCAGATGGACATGGGTAAAGTTTCTAAAACACAAGGATGAGTCTCATTCTGTGTTCTTTGACTTCTGCAATCAAGTCCAGACTGAAAAAGATTCCAAAATTATTAAAGTCAGAAGTGATCATGGTGGAGAATTTGAAAATAAACATTTTGAAAAATATTTTTCTGAAAAAGGCATTGCACATGATTTCTCCTGCCCTAGAACTCCACAACAAAATGGAGTTGTAGAGAGGAAAAATAGAACATTGCAAGAGATGGCCAGAACCATGATCAATGAGACAAATCTGGCAAAACATTTTTGGGCAGAAGCAATTAACACAGCCTGTTATATTCAGAACAGAGTGTCTGTAAGACCTCTTCTGGAAAAGACTCCTTATGAATTGTGGAGAAACAGAAAGCCTAACATTTCTTATTTTCATCCTTTTGGATGTATTTGTTATATGCTTAATACTAAAGATAATCTGAACAAGTTTGATTCCAAAGCACAGAAGTGTTTCATGCTTGGTTATTCTGAACGCTCTAAAGGCTATAGAGTATTCAATACTGAAACACAGATTGTTGAAGAATCTATTCATGTTAGATTTGATGATAAGCTTGGCTCTGAAAAACCAAAGCAGTTTGAAAGTTATGCAGATAGAGAAGTGATTCTCACAGACTCTGAAGACTCAGAGGCAGAAAAGGCAAAAATCAAAGAATCTGAAGCAACTCCAGATGCTACACCTTTGACCTCCCAACTAAACAACTTGCAAATTTCTGAAAAACCAACTGTCAGAGGATCTTCTTCCAGAATCAAATCTTCTCATCCAGAAGATGTGATAATTGGAAAGAAAGATGATCCAATAAGGACAAGATCATTTCTCAGAACTTTTGAATCTTCTTTATTTGGCTTAGTGTCAATAATAGAACCAACATCTGTAGATGAGGCTCTGGAAGATAATGAATGGATTATAGCTATGCAAGAAGAGCTGAATCAATTCACCAGAAATGAAGTTTGGGATCTGGTTCCTAGACCTAAAGGATTCAATATTATTGGAACAAAATGGGTCTTCAGAAATAAGCTGAATGAAAAGGGAGAAGTAGAAAGGAATAAGGCAAGGCTGGTTGCTCAAGGATACAGTCAGCAAGAAGTTATTGATTACACAGAGACATATGCTCCAGTGGCAAGGTTAGAATCTATACACCTTCTGATTTCTTTTGCTGCACAGAATAACATCACTCTGTATCAGATGGATGTTAAAAGTGCTTTTCTTAATGGTATTATAGAAGAAGAAGTATATGTCCACCAACCTCCTGGATTTGAAAGTGAAAAATTTCCAGATCATGTTTTCAAATTAAAGAAATCCCTTTATGGATTAAAACAAGCTCCCAGAGCTTGGTATGAGAGGTTGAGCAATTTCCTTCTGAAGAAAAATTTTATCAGAGGAAAAGTGGATACAACTTTATTCTGTAAAACTGTTAAGAAAGATCTGTTGATTTGTCAAATTTATGTAGATGACATTATTTTTGGATCAACAAATATTACGCTTGGAAAGGAGTTTGCTAAATGTATGCAGGAAGAATTTGAAATGAGCATGATGGGAGAATTGAGATTCTTCTTGGGAATCCAAGTCAATCAGACTCCAGAGTGCACCTACATACATCAAACCAAATATGTTAAAGAGCTTCTGAAGAAGTTCAACATGGTTGATAGCAAAATGGCAAAGACTCCAATGCATCCTACAAGCACTCTAGGTAAGGAAGAGGTAAGTAAGAAGGTAGATCAAAAACTCTACAGAGGTATGATAGGATCTCTTCTATACTTTACTGCTTCTAGACCAGATATTCTGTTTAGTGTCTGCTTATGTGCTAGATTCCAATCAGATCCTAGAGAATCACACTTAACAGCTGTTAAGAGGATTCTAAGGTATCTGAAAGGTACTGCTAACATGGGTTTGTGTTACAGAAGATCTGATGAATTTTCATTAGTTGGATTCTGTGATGCTGACTATGCTGGAGACAGAGTTGAACGTAAAAGCACTTCTGGAAGCTGTCAGTTTCTTGGAAGTCATCTGATCTCATGGTACAGCAAGAAGCAACCTACCATAGCACTATCAACTACAGAGGCAGAATACATTGCTGCTGCTGGATGTTGTACTCAGATGCTCTGGATGAAGAGTCAATTAGAAGATTATCAAATCTATGAGAGTAATCTTTCTATCTTTTGTGATAATACTTCTGCTATATGTTTGTCAAAAAATCCAATCTTGCATTCTAAGGCAAAACATATAGAAATTAAACATCACTTCATCAGAGACTATGTTCAGAAGGGTGTAATTAATTTAGCTTTTGTTGATACAGATCATCAATGGGCTGATATTTTCACAAAACCCCTTGCTGAAGATAGATTTAAGTTCATTCTGAAAAATATTTGTATGGATTTTTGTCCAGAGTAATATTTATCAGAGGCAACCTCTCAGATGCAAAATGTTTAATGATCTGAAGTATTTCTTCTGTTCATTTATTCTATTCTGATTATTATTTCTGATGTGAAAATCTGAACTAACCATCTTTAGAAGATCTGAACGTGGCTAACGTTTCATTTCTTGAGAGAATTCAGAACAGCATGCAAGCAAACACGTGTCCCACAAAATCTGATGAGGTGGCGTGTGCACAACTGAAAAGACATTTGAGGTGAAATTTGAATAGTAAATTTCTTGGTTTTCCCCCCAAATCTGTCAGAAGCATTCATTATTTGAAATGATTTTATTCTCTTCATTTAATGCTGCTCAAACGTGTGTTATTTCTGTCTTTTGGTGTGCCTATGTGATTAGTATAAATACCTGTTGTGTATTCACTTTCACACTTTTCAATCTCAGAATTTTCATGCGCTTTCATCTTTTGTTCTCTCTTCACAAAAACTCAAAACCTAAGTGTTCTAAAAAGCATTCTTCAATGGCGTCTTCTTCATCAACAACTGCTCAGTTTCAATCAACAATGGCTGCTGTGACTTCAGATAATCTAGGTGCCAATCCATACATTCCTCCACAGAGAACTCTTCTCACACCTGTTGAAAAGTTAGAAGTGTTGTGTGAATCCATGGTTGAATTTGATTCACTGGCTGACAATGGGTTTGATTTTCGCTCCATTGTTAGAGCTCAAGGTTGGGTGAAATACTTTGATAGACTATTTGGACCAGTTTACCCTCTGCTTGTTAAGGAATTCTGGATTCATGCATCTGTGTATCCAAAGTTTATTCTATCATCTGTGCTGGGAAAGGAGATCATCATCACAGAGGATCTAATTAGAAGACTGATTGGTTATGAAGAAACAGATGGTGTTTCACATCTGCCAGTTGGGCGTGTTGATATGGATGAAGTCTATGAAGAGGTTATGACTGCTGGACAAGCCTCTAACAGATTCAAAGATCTGAAGCCAGATTACAAGATCTGGGCCAAGATATTCATGGGATGCATTCATCACAGAAAGTCAACAAATTCCCCAGATTATGTCAACAATGAACAGATCTATTTTATGTACTACCTTAGTCAGAGTAATAAGGTAGATCTTCCTTACTTATTGTTCATGCATCTGTGGAATCACATAAATGCATCCAGAGAATCTGTGAAAGAAAAGAACCAGAAGATCAGGAATTGGATACCTTTTGGAAGGTTGCTCTCAGATCTTCTCACTGAAAATGGTTTAGTGGCTGCTCTGTATGATGCTGGTGTAACAGAGGAACTAGAGTTCATTATGGGAAAGCCTCTGAACGCTAAGAGCCTTCTGAGACTCAAGATTGTAGATGAACTTACCACTGCTCCAAAGAAGTTAAACATGTCTGATCTGAATAAAAGGATTCCAGTATCAGATTTCCCTCTATTCTTTGCTGAAGAACCTAGACACATTGTTCTGATGTATATAGAGGAATGTAAAAGGGAAGGAGTGCCTGTTCCAGCAAATGTGTTTCAACTTGTCAAGCAACCCCTGCCAGATGCAGGAGAAGAAGAAGAAGAAGCAGAAGTTCCACTTCAGAGGAAAAGACCTCAACCTGTAGCAGAATCTGAACCTGTCCAGAAGAAGGCTAAGATTGCTGAGACACCCAAGGATCTTCTAAAGAGAAAAGATTCTGGAGAAGCTGTCTCTGCTAAGAGGATTAAACTCAAAGGTACTAAAGCTTCTGTTACTTCTAAAACTATTGTTATAAATGATTCATCTATTAAGTCTGTTCCCAAACCCCCTGTCACTCAAACAACATTTGTTGCTGCCCCCAGCTCTGTATCTCCTCAGAAACAACCTACTGCTTCTGTATCAAAACCACCTCAACCTAAATTACACATCAAACACTTCACTCCACGTCCACAACCTACAGAACCACAACCAACTGTTCCACAACCAACAGAATCACAACAAACAGAACCACAACCATCAGAACTACCACAAAATTCTGACAAACAAAACTCTGCACAACCACAAACAGAAAATCATCCAGAAAAACAAATCACAGAAGATCAACCACAAAAAGAATCTGTCATTCCACCATCACCTATTCTATCTTATGAACCTGTATTGAACATTTATTTCAAACGTTTTTGCAAGAAATACAGATGTCTTTAGGTACTGTTCAGAAAAGATGTTCTGAAACTATGGATGCAAATGAGACTGACATCATCTGGAAAGGATTTCTCAATAGATTCAACATTGTGGCTTCTAATCTGAAGAA
Organism: Lathyrus sativus; assembly: GCA_963859935.3. Lineage (NCBI taxonomy): Eukaryota > Viridiplantae > Streptophyta > Magnoliopsida > Fabales > Fabaceae > Lathyrus > Lathyrus sativus. The sequence goes on along the minus strand of OZ012738.1, from coordinate 615,209,006 downwards.
CATATGTTCTGATGATGCAAAGCTCAGAGCTGAAAGAACTCAATTCTGGATTGTCAACAAGACTGAACCTCTGCTGTGTTTGGATGCTCCTCCACCTCCTCCTCCACCAGAACCAACTGCCACTGCATTAACTATGACTCTGGTAGAACCCTCTTCAGGATCTCCAGAACATATGGCAATTGACTCTGTTCAGGATACAGAACCTCCATCATCAGAGATTAAGACAGAAAATCCAGATTTGGCAAACAAGATTGCTGCTCTGGAAGCTGGTCAATCTGAAATTAGATCTTGGATGGCGAAGCAAGACAAGAAATCTGAGGACATGTCAGAGTGGATGTCCAAACAAGATGAGAAGAATGAGACAATAACTAAGTTCATGTCAAAGCAAGAGCAATCACAATCTGAGATCACAGACCTATTGAAGATGCTTTTGTCAAAACACACTTAGATTTTTTTTCTCATGTTTGTGCATCTGTTGTTATTGCATCTGAATGTTTTGTTATATCTTCTGATGTACTTTTTGCTCTGTTATGATTAAATGAAACAGTTTGTTATTCTCCATTGAATTGTCTGCTATTATTCTTTTTAATTGTCTTTATTAATAGTTTTACTTTTTGCTTATGACAAAAAAGGGGGAGAAAATAAAGATCTGAACTATTTAATATAATTTCACTAGAATGAATCTTCAGACATATCTATTCTTTCTAATATCTAAATTGACTCCTTCAAAACTTTTGATAAAAATACTCTATAAAAGAACCTCTGAGTTTCTCAGATCATTTATCTTTTATCAAACTCTGAATCTTATATCTGCAAGATATTCTGACCATTGATTATTACAAGACAAACAAGATCTGACTCTGAAGATTACTCAAGATAAAAAGGGAAGTTTCTATTCCTTTTTCATATTTAACTCAGGGGGAGATTCATCATCTCAGGGGGAGTTATAATTCTTTATGTTCAATTAAATAAAATTTCTGATACTTTTTGTCATCATCAAAAAGGGGGAGATTGTTAGAACACAGATTGGTTCTTAATAATTACTCTTTGTTTTGATGATAACTGTTGGGAAATTTATATTTAAGAATTATATACTCTAAAATTTGTTTGAGAGTTTTACTGCAGATTAAAATTATATTAACTCTCTAGAAGCAAATCTGCCTTGAATACAAGAAGCTATTCTGACTCTGAAGCGCCAGATGCACCTTACAGAAGAATCTGTTTGCTCCTTACAAAAGATCCTGAGCGTAGTCTCCAGAAGGATCTGAAGCAAGAAGCTCCAGAACATTCTGAGTCAGAAGCATCTGAAGATAGTCAGAAGCATCTGAAGATAATCAGAAGCATCTGAAGCTGAAGCATCAGAAGTATGGAAGAATATTGATTGAAGAGTTTTTCAAAGCATTAGTCTACAGAAGTTTCTGAATGTACTTACGCTGCCAAGTACTGAAGTTCTGTGTCAAGATGCTCTGATGATCAACACGCTAGAAGCACACACGCTGCAGAAGACTCTGATACAGCATAGTTCTGAATCTCATCAGAAGACTCTGATTTATTCAGACTCTGAAGAACTTGCTGAAACTGAAGAAGTGTTTTCAAGAATATATCCGTTGGAACTATTCAACGTCTCTTTCCTTATTTGTGCTAGACACACTTACACAGACAAAAAGGATTTATCTGTGCCATCTATTTCAAGGAAAAGTCAGTACATGTGAAGACAAAAAGGCTCAGACCTTTTGGACTCTCTTTTCAACGTGCATGATTCAGTTGCCTATAAAAGGAGTTCCTTACTTCATTCTTCAGTTACACACTTGCTGAAAAGAAATCACAATATTCTATAAGCTCTCATTCTTATTCTTCATAGAATCTCATTGTACTTAAAACTTAAGAGGAAAATCACTGTTGTGATTATAGCTTTATAGAAGCATTAAAAACTCTTGTATTTAATTTACATTATTTGTAAAGGATTTTCCTTAAGAGGATTCAGTGTGAATCAGTAGCTCTTGAGAAGACTAAGAACTGTAGTTCTTAGGTGATACTATTGTAATCAGTTTGATTTAATAGTGGATTAAGTCCTTGTTGAGAAAGGCAAATCACTCTGGAAGGGTGGACTGGAGTAGTTGTTCAACGAACCAGGATAAAAATAATTGTGTGATTATTTTCAAGTATTAATTTTCCATACTTATTCAACCCCCCCTTCTAAGTATTATTTCACCTTCACTGAGCACCCTCTAATGTGGATGAGCAGAATCTGCAATTTCCAGCCCCTATTTATTCATTTTTACACAGATTTTTAAGACATGATTTTGGGAACTTTTAACCTCATTTCCATCAGCATATTTTTTAGAGATAGAGGCTTAGAAAATAACATTAGAGGCTGCATCTTGAAGATCCGGAGTTGGATTCTCCGAAATCGTTAGGACACTGTGAGGGAAGCTTGTTCCTCTTCCTTCTTCTCCTTGTAATCTTTCTCTTGTTAGGTATTGTATGTAAGTTTACTTGTGAAATATATGTATCTTTGTTAATCATGGCGTTGTATATGATCTATTTCATAAATCTATATCAATGTCATCTTTTTGTACATTTGTTCATATATATATATATATAGACTTGTTTATATTGATACATTTGTATGTGTGTGTATATATATATGTGTGTGTGTGTGTGTGTGTGTGTGTGTGTGTGTGTGTGTGTATGTGTGTGTATGTGTGTGTGTGTGTGTGTGTGTGTGTGTGTGTGTGTGTGTGTGTTGTACATAACATTTGTTAAAGTTTGGTTAGGCATGACTGTTGGTGAAAGGGCAACGAAATCAGAAGAAACAACTAGCCAAGCTAAATAAAGGTTTCGAGCTAACGACGTAAAATAAACGCTTGTTGGGAGGCAACCCAACATTTGTAAATTCTGTACAGTTATGTAGTTGAGATAGTGGATGAAAAACGTGAAATTCAGATGCATTTCTGATTTTCTGCACAGACATGCTCACGCTGAGCACGCTAAGCGCACCTTGCTTTTTTACGTGCACTAAGCGCATATTGTGGGGGCTAAGCACACTCGTTTATTGTGCCATTGGAAATTCTTTTCACTAGCTCCTTTTACCCCCTTTCACCTAGGCCATTTATAGTAGTAAATTTTAATAATTTTTGTTTGTTGTTTGTGTTCAAACATTGATCTATTGGTTTGAAGAAGCATGGAGTAATTGTTTCAACATACAAATATATGGTAATGATAGTGTTTGAAGTTGGTACAATGTAAGGTACTTTCTAGAACATAACATGAATATGAAACTTGTAATTTATACAAATATCATGTCGTTCATTATTTAGCACTACTTGTTAATTTTTGAATCACTTTAGAATAAAGCCTAAATGTGAGATAGCTTTCCATTGTTTACTATATGCACATGAGACCAATAATTCTTGTTTTAACTCGATTTTATTATGTTTAATCTTGCATTTGTGTTGATTTGTATGAAAGCATGAAAAGGATCAAAGCATTTTTTTTTTGAAATTAAGCGTAACCATCCAATGAAAAGTAATTTACCTTGTGAGCGAGCGAGCATTTGTTAAACCCCTTTGAGCCTTTTTGTTAGGATCCATCTTCGTGTTGAACTGTGAACTTGTGCATGAATAAGTAGTTCATCATGGATTCTAATTTTGTTTCTTTACACTTGAACCCTCAACCATATATTGTGGTTAGAATTTTTTTCCTTGCCTTATAAAGTTCGGAGCATTCATGTCACTATGTGTGGTTGTATTCAAGTTGGGGTGGGCAATGATTGGTTGCTTAAAACTTGGTTGCTAGAGTTTGGAAAATAAAGTGGTTGAAAAATAAAAAGAAAAGAAAAAATGTGAAAAAGAAAGAAAATAAATAAATAATATATTAAATAAGATCAAGGTTGTAATTTTGAGTAATGAGAAAAGGTTGTATAGTTTTTGATTTCTTGAAAGTGTGGGAAGTGATTGCTCTCATAGGATTAAGCAATTTTGTTTCATTGGCCTTTAGATATGACCCTTCCTTATTACCTACAACCCTTGAAAGTCCTTGTGGTTTATGATTTGATGCTTTCAACATGAGTTTTCTTAGATTAATGCATAATTTAATTTGTTGTTAGCAAGATTGTTGGGTGAGAGTCAAGCCCCTCATGTTTTTGTTTTTCATCTATTGATGAAGTTGTGTGTTAGGTGTGATTCATTTGAGAAAATATGTTGCTTTAGAATTTTTGACATATGTTTTGTGCTTAGAATTTGTTTCATGATCTTGGTGTCGTTGTATTATAGTGGTAAGCATTACTTTGATTGTATTCTTGAAAATTTGAACCGTGCATTTGATTCTGTTTCTAAAAACTTGTTTGATCATGAATTCTTGGAGGTTGTGCTTGTTTCTTTAGGTTTTTTAGATTCTTGTTTGAGGATAAATAAAGTTTTAAGTTGGGGAGAGTTTGATAAGTTCCAAAATATTTTAAATATGTGTTTAGTTTGTGGCACTTATTGACTTGTTTCAATTGATTTTCATACATAAACCTCAACTTTTGCGTATATATTGTATAATTTGCATTATCATGTAAATATCGTTTCATTTTAATTGTTTTAATCTCTTTTGTTAGGTTTTCATGCATAATTGAAGCATTAGAATCAAATCATGTTATTTAGTCATTGTAATAGATTATTGAATAAGTTTTCCAAGGCTTCCGACCGTGCGTCAATCGGAGTTACAGTTTGCAAGCTATGGCCAAAATAAGAAACTTTTTTCTGTCAGGTCGGGCTGAGCGCCACCAGAGAGGGTTGCACGCTGAGTGCCCTTTGATGTGGCTAAGCAGGATTTGCGATTTCCTACCCCTATTTATTCATTTTTACACAGATTTTTAGGGCATGGTTTTGGGAACTTTTAACCCCATTTCTATCAGCACATTTTTTAGAGATAGAGGATTAGAAAACAACATTAGAGAGTGAATCTTGAAGATCAGGAGTTGGATTTTCCAAAATCGTTTAGGCACCATGAGGGAAGTTTGTTCTTCTTCCTTATTCTCCTTGTAATTTCTCTCTTTTTAGGGATTGTATGTAAGTTTACTTGTGAAAAGTGTGTATCTTTGTTAATTATAGTGTTGTATACGATCTATTTCATAAATCTATATTGATGTCATCTTTGCTTGCCTGTTCATTGTTGATTTGAACTGTTATAAACATATACTCTTCAGATCTGGATCTAGGATGAACATATTTTAGACGTTAAACTCTAGACATAGATTTAGATTTAACATTCATGTGGGTATCAATTCTTAATGCTCAGTGTTTTTTGATAGGCTAAGAGATTGTCGATTAAAGAATACGATATAACTCTCGTCGATGTTGTAGACACGCACTCTGATGTGAGCGATACGTGATGATATTGATAAATGTTTTAGATAGTGTATAACTGATTGGTAGATTTGTGTATCGAATCGGTGAATGAAATCCAATCTTGACAAGTTCTCTCGTCTCTCAGATGATGCTTTACTTTATTTATTTATTCGTTATACTTTACTTTCAAGAAACTCTTATATGTAAAAGCTTAAGAACGTAGAGACCGTTGAACAAAATTTGATCCCTCGCACCGATTCCTGTGGATACGATAAAACCCAAAATTCTTCCAAACTTAATTTTTGCTTGTCGCTTTACTGCAGCAACAAATGCATACATTCATAAGAGGAAAATTGTGATTGTGGCTTGGAAATTATGTTGTAAAAGAGTATAAGTATGTGGGTTTAGGTTTAAGATCCCAAAATTTACTGAATGAAGCTACGAATATAAAGCAATGCTTGTGCGTTCAAACTGGTCCAGAGGATTGGGAAAATGTGTTGAGATCAAGTGTATTCAAAAATAGTATGCAAATTAAGTACCATGTGTTTTCTTCCATCTGGTCAGGAAACAATTTTCTTTTCCTTGAAGTAGACCAGAATTCAGCATCGATTGTGGGAAATGGAGAGGGTATCAATGTTTGGCTTGACAACTGGTGTGGCCATACATTGGCTAATCTTTTGCAGGTCCTTCCTTTATTTCAAGACAACCTTAAAGTAAAGATGAAAGAAATTATTCATAATTCCTCAGTCTATATTCCTCCAGGTCCGATGCAATTTTGTCCTTCTATGCCTCATCATGCTGCCAAGGTTTTCATTAATTCAAGGAAAGCAGATGAGAAAGTTTGTAAATCGACTTCGAGTAGACAGTTGATAATCAATGATGCTTACTCTCACATAACTTGTCATATTCAATCTTTTTCGTGGGGGTAAAACAATTTGGAATTCAACAATACCTCCATCTAGGTTTTTGATGTTTTGGAGATTGATTAACGGTATGCTACCTAAGGAAAACAAGTTAAGTCTAAGGATTCTGCATCTTTTCTTTGATTGCAATTATACTTTTAAATTGTAGAATTGGTTGGTCGGCATGATAAATCACCCTCACATTAATCATGCAGTGGAAAGTTGGGAAATTTTTTATAATAGGAGCTCTAAACAAACTCAAGTGGTTGTTACACTGGATGTAATCAATACTATTAATAAAATTTGGGTAGCTAGAAACAATTCATGTTTCAAAACTCTTGTACTAATTGGAAGTCTGCTTGTGCTTCCATCGCGTCGCAGACTGCACTGTCTGGTAATAACACATCCAAATGCACCAATTCATCTATTTAAGACTTTGTAATTTTAAATAACTTCATTTTTTTGTCACATTCTTCTAAGCCTCGTATTTACAAGAAGATTTTGTGGTGTACTCCTTCCCCTAATTCGATTAAAGTGAACATAGAAGGGGCATCTGGAGGAACCCCCTTTATTGGCAACTTGTGGTGAAATTAATATTTTAATATGCAAAATAAATCACAATTTCCATACATATATATATATATATATATATATATATATATATATATATATATATATATATATATATATATATATATATATATATATATATATATATATATATATATATATATATATATATATATATATATATATATATATATATATATATATATATATATATATATATATATATATATATATATATATATATATATATATATATATATATATATATATATATATATATATATATATATATATATATATATATATATATATATTAAAATAGTAAAAAAATAAATAAATATATGAGATATATTTTAAAATGTCAGAATAAATTTAAGATTGTTCCAACATTACAGCAAAATTTCAAAAAAAATTGAAGCTATCAATCTCTTTTTCGTGTTGTGGTGACTTGAATCGATATTTTCCTCCTCAAGTAAGTGATCCTTTGTGAGTGCCTTCTTATCCATTATAGGTGAATCCATAATTGTTACAGATCTGCTCTTTGTGGTGTTGTCTTTATCATACGTTTCTACGAACTTTGACCTCTTTCATCTTGCTTCTTTTATGAAAAATGATGCCTTGAAACAAAGTATAAACAGTTTCTTTATGATCAAGAAACACACAAGGGTTATGGCTAATGGATAAACAAGAAGAACAACAAGGATTGATTACTTATAACTGCTATTTTTTACTTTCTCTTTAAATCAGATTACAAGTACTCAACAATAACAAATAACAATCTCACCCTAATTAAGATTTGCCACACTTAAGATGAGAGACTAGTATGCTATTTATAATAAAACCTAATATACTAAACTAATGGGATTTTTAACAATTACCCATTATAATCTAACTTAGGGTACAAACTAACTTAAACAATTAGACATAACAAACAAGCCCAATTCATCCGGCTAACAAATCTAGCATTTTCGGCAACTGCATGCTTGACCATACTTCGACAACAACATGTGAACGGGCTTTGACTGCATGCTAAACATCTGTCAAATTTTTGAAACAAGAAGCTACCTTCGATCATACTAGAGTTTGATCCAATATCTCACAAATCTCTACCTTAGAACAAAATCTATAGCATCAAGGAAAAAACTAGATTTCTTCATGCAGCTTTATCAACTGCATACAATGGAAAAACTTGCATATAGACAATGTGTTGGTGATCATATTAGCAACATTATGATATGTCGAAACCTTCAACACTTGGACTTCTCCACACTCGATTACCCCTTTGACAAAATGAAACCTCACATCGATGTGCTTAGCTCGCTCATGATAGGTTGAATTCTTTGACAAGTGTATTGCATTTTGACTATCACATTTAACGGTGATAACTTGACCTTGAAGTTTCAGCTCCTTTGCAAAACCTTCAAACCACAATGCTTCCCTTGCAGCTTCAGTTAAAGCAATATATTCCACTTCAGTGGTTGATAAGGCAACAACCTTCTAAAGTGTTGCTTTCCAACTAATTGTTATGCCAAACATAGTGAACACATATCCAAAAATAGATTTTCTGGAATCCATACAACCTGTATAATTAGAGTCGACATATCCTTCGATTGTTGCTTTACTATCTTTGTGATACCCTAATTTTTACCCCTAAGATCCCATATGTCATTTACATACTTCATTACAAACAAGATTACCAACTTTGGTTTCCTTATCCTCCTCTGTAAGTTTGCTTCTGAGGGAGATCACCAAACACCTGTGTGTTTTTTATTTGCTTTTATTTGATTGTTTATGTTTACTAACCCAAATCAAAATCCAAAAAAAATATTTTTTTCTTTGTTTTATTAACCTTTTCAGGAGGAAGTTTGGATCAAGAACATCAAATATCAGTTCTTCAGCTCAAATGAAGTTCATCTGAACAAATTCAAAGTTGATGTGCAAACAATTGAAAAATTATTTGATCAAGAGTTTCTTAAGTTTTGATTGTTTATTACTTAAGAGACTATAAGGTTCATGTGTTTATTTTCATGCCTTCTTTGACAAGTCAAAAGAATCGAGCCAGAGCCAAGACAACACAACACAACAAAAATCTATTTTTCTCCTTTTTTTAATGTGTTAACGATTAACCAAAATATGTCTAAAATCGGTTAATCGATTCACGCACGTGTTTTTTTTGGCTAAAAACAGAATTTTCAAATTCTGTAGCATTTTGGCACCAAAATTTACTTGTTTCATCATGAGAATATTCTAGATCACCTCATTTTAATTCCCCTACATAATCACAATTATTTCCACCATACAACCTCATTTAATCACCACTTGATCTTTGATTTTGCTTCTAATCCAATTTCCAAGCCTACATTAAATTCCAATCCAAATTCCAAACCACCAGAATTCCCAAGCCTAAATTCTATAAATAAAGCCCTCATTTTATTCATTCTTGAAGCTTTTGATAGCCAAATTCACCTTGTCAAAATTCTTCCTCATTCTCAATTTTCTTCATCTATCCAAATTCACCAAAGCTCTTTCTTCCATTAAAAGTTAGTAAGCTTTTCATTGAAACTTAATAATCTTTGAGCTAAACCTCCATCAAAACACTTCTTCAACATCAAATTATGTAGATCAAGGCTTTGAAATGTGATTCTTGACGTTAATTTGAAGGATTTCAGATTTTGAAGTGGTAAACTCTTGTTCCACCATTGTTGTGCTTGATTCGTCTTCCACAATATGGTATCTTGTTGATTCTTGTTGCTTGAACTTTGGATCTTGCAAACTGTGTTTCATTGGTGTTATTTTTTGTTGTTTTACTTGAATTTCCGTGCTCAATAGCATTCATGATTGTGAGATATTGGATCGAACTCTAGTATGATCAAAGTCTGTTCGCGAGTAATGTGTGTTGTAGTTGAAGTTTGTTCTAACATGCATTACTAAATATTGCTAGGTCTGTTAGCATGTTAAATTGGGTCTTGCTTGTGAGTCCAATTGTTTAATTTAGCTTGTACCTTAAGTTAGCTTGTAATGGTTAATTTTTAAAAAGCCCATTAGGTTAGTGTGCTATTTTCCTTATAAATAGCATGCTAGTCTCTCATCTTGCATAAGGAAACATATGAAGATAAAATCCTAATTCAAGAGAGAGAGGTTATTTGTTATTCTTTAAGCATCAAACAATATTACAAGTATACAAGAAGCGTTGAAGAGAGAGGCAGCCATGGACAATGAGTTAACGGCAAAAGAAAAGGCAACCATAATTGAGAAAGCCCACAACGCAATATTTTTAAGCCTTGGTAATAAGGTTCTTCGATAGGTATTAAAGGAGACTACAACATCGGGATTATGAGTGAAACTTGAAAGTTTGTACATGACCAAATCTCTGGTGAATCGACTCTACCTAAAGCAAGCTTTATATTCATTCAAGATGAGTGAAGATAAAATGTTGGCTGAGCAGTTGGATATATTCAATAAGCTGATTCTTGATCTTGAAAATATTGATGTGAAGATCGATGATGAAGATCAAGCACTGTTGTTGTTGTTGTGTGTTTTGCCCATAACACATGCTCACTTCAAAGAAACTCTCTTGTATGGAAGGGAGTCCCTGAGCTTTGAAGAAGTTCAATCAGCCTTGTATTCTGAGGACTTGAATGAACGAAAGGAGTATAAACCTTCGACGGTGGGCGAAGGTTTGGCCATTAAGGGAAAATTCTTGCGAAAGGATGGTAAGTTCGACAAGAAGAAAGGTAAAAGTCAGCAGAAGTCTTATAGTGGCGAAACATCTGGTATTCGATGTTATCACTGTAAGAAAGAGGGTCACACAAGAAAGGTGTGCCTTGAACACTTGAAAGATCATGGAGGTAAGGATAATGGAAACACAACCATTATTCAAGATGACTTAGACTCATCTGATGTTCTTGGGGTTTTAAGTGGCGACTCAAGAAAAGAGTGGATTATGGATTCGGGTTGCACTTGACACATGACTCCAAACAAAGAATTGTTTGAGGAGCTCTGTGATCAAGATGGTGGATCGGTGCTGCTGGGAAACAACATATCTTGCAAAATTGCAGGTATTGGATCTATGAGATTAAAGCTTCATGATGAGTCAATAAGGTCATTGACTGAAGTCAGGTATGTACCTGATTTAAAGAGAAATTTGATTTCTCTTGGTGAATTCGACAAGAAGGAATATGTTTTTCAAGGAGAGAAAAGTATCCTAAGAGTCATGAAAGGGTCGAAGGAAGTCTTGAGAGGCGTGAAGAAACAATGCTTGTATACCCTTGAGGTTGAGGTTGTAAGTGGTTCGACGAATGTTATATCCACAAAATTTATGTCAAAGACAAAATTATAGCACATGAGATTGGGCCATGTCAGTGAAAGAGGCCTGGTCGAATTGGGGAAGCAGAACCTGCTAGGAGGTGACAAAGTCGAAAAGTTAGAGTTTTGTGAATCTTGTGTATTTGGTAAATCCTGTAGGAAAAAGTTTAACAAAGGCAAGCGAAGAACACATGGATCCCTAGGTTACATTCATGATGATCTTTCGGGGCCTACCAGGAACCTTTCATACTCAGGTGCAAGGTATTTTCTATCCATCGTAGATGACTATTCCAGAAAGCTATGGGTATTCATCCAGAAGACGAAGGATGAAACTTTTGAGAATTTCAAAAGTTGGAAGGTTCTGGGTAAAACTCAAACTGGCAGAAAGGTTAAGAGGTTGAGAATCTACAATGGCCTTGAGTTCTGCAATGAAGCGTTCGACAGTTACTGTGTTGAGTTTGGGATTGCAAAGCATAAGATTATAGCTGGTACTCCTCAACAAAATGGCTTAGCTGAGAGATTCAATCGAACAATCCTTGAAAGGGTTAGATGCATGCTGGTTAGTGTTGGATTGAAGAAGGTGTTTTGGGAGGAGGCTGTTATGATAGCAACTTATCTGATAAATAGATGTCCCTCGATTGCCTATAAGAATGAAGACACTGAGAAGTTTGGTCGGGACATCCACCTAGTCTCGACAGACTAAGAGTATTTGGCTACGTGGCCTATGCTCATATTAGGTAAGACAAGGTCGAACCTAGAGCTCTGAAATGCATGTTCATCGTATAGCTTGAATGAGTCAAACCTTATAGGCTATGGTGTCTAGAGCCAGGTCACAGGAGGTGTATCACCAGTCGAGATGTAGTTTTTAATGAAGCAGAGATGGCTTTCAAGAAAACTAATGATGTAGATGAAGAGCTGAAATAGAGAGAGATTCCTGTTGAGGTGGAGCGTGTTGATGCTGAATTACGTATCCCAAATGAAGTCGAAGAAGATGCATAAGATGTTGTCGAAGATGAGGAGACTGATAATGACTACCTTCTAGTAAGAGACAGGTTGAGGAGAGTTATCAAGCCACCTCAGAGACTTGGGTATGTAGATCTTATAGCTTATGCTTTAATCTCTGAAAGTGAGGTTCTAGACAAAGAACCCATAGACTATAAGGAAGTTATGAGGGGTCGAAAAAAGACTGAATGGCTGAAGGCCATATATGATGAGATGAAATCTCTTCATGATAATAACACCTGGGAACTGATCAAGAAACCTGCTGGAGCCAAGTTAGTCAATTGTAAATGGATTTTCAAAGTTAAGGAAGGAATCGAAGGAGTGGCGTCGAAGAGATACAAAGCAAGATTGGTCACTAGGGGGTTCACTTAGAAAGAAGGTGTTGACTTTAATGATGTGTTCTCTCCTGTTGTGAAGCACATATCCATTTGAATGTTTCTTGCAACAGTGGCACAATTCAATCTTGAACTGGAATAGATGGATGTGAAGACTACATTATTGTATGGTGATCTAGATGAAACAATCCTTATGAGGCAACTTGAAGGGCATGTCGAAAAAGGGAAGGAAGATTATGTGTGAAAATTGAATAGATCTTTATATGGACTGAAATAATATCCTCGATAGTGGAATAGGAGATTCGACAAGTTCATAACATACATAAGTTTCATTAGAAGTCAGTTCGATCACTGTGTTTACTTCAAATTTTGACTTGGTAATTCATTTGTTATTCTGTTGCTTTATATGGATGATATTCTAATAGCAAGCAACAATGTCGAAGATATAATGAGGATGAAGGATGAACTCAATAAGGAGTTTGACATAAAGGATCTGGGAGCTGTGTCCAGGATTCTTGGGATTGACATCCGAAGAGATAGAAAGCAGTCGAAATTATGCTTATCTCAAAAGGCATACCTACGGAAGATTCTTGAAAACTATGGTATGTCGATTTCAAAGCCTGTTGTGACTCCGACAAACTCTTAATTCAAGATGAGTATAGATCAGTGTCCCAGTACTAATTTCGAAAGAGCTTATATGAACAGTATTTCATATGCTAATATAGTGGGTTCTTTGACGTATGTTATGATCTGACTAGACCCGACATATCATATGCAGTAAGTCTTGTAAGCAGGTACATGAAAATCCTGGAAAGGATCACTAGTAAGCCTTGAAGTGGATTCTAAGCTACATAAATAGGTCTCTGAATAGAGTCCTAATTTATGGTGGAGCCTCGGGTGAAGATAGTAAAGCAGAAATTGAAGGATATGTCGACTCTGATTATGCAGGTTTTATGGATTCTAGAAAATCTATTTCTAGATATGTGTTCATTATGTTTAGGAGATTAATCAGTTAGAAAGCAACACTTCAGAAGGTCGTTGCCTTATCAGCCACTAAAGCAGAATATATCACCCTAACTGAAGCTGTGAAGGAAGCATTGTGGCTTGAAGGTTTTGCAAAAGAGCTGAAACTTCAAGGTCGAGTTATCCCTATTAAATGTGATAGTCAAAGTGCAATACACCTATCGAAGAATTCATCCTATCATGAGCGAACCAAGCACATTGATGTGAGGCTGCATTTCGTCAGAGGAGTAATCGAGCATGGAGAAGTCTAAGTGTTGAATGTTTCGACAGGTCATAATGCTGCTGATATGATCACCAAGACGTTGCGCAGTTGCAAGTTTTTCCACTGTATGCAGTTGATAAAGCTGCATGAAGAAATATAGTTTCTTGTTGTTATAGAGTTAGATCCAAGGTGGAGATTTATGAGATATTGGATTGAACTCTAGTATGATCGAAGTTTGTTCGTGAGTAGTACATGTTGTAGTCGAAATTTGTCCTAACATGCATTAGTCAATATTGCTAGGTTTGCTTGCATGTCGAATTGGCCTTGCTTGTAAGCTTAATTGTTTAAGTTAGCTTGTAATGGGTAATTGTTAAAAATCCCATTAGGTTAGTGTGTTATTTTCCTTATAAATAGCATGCTAGTCTCTCATCTTGCATAAGGAAACATAGGAAGATAAAATCCTAATTTAAGAGAGAGAGAGAGAGAGGTTATTTTTTATTCTTGTATACTTGTAATCTTGTTTGATAGAGAAAGAAAAGAATATCAGTTTATAACCAATCCTTGTTGTTTCTTCTTGTTCTTCTTGCTTGTTTTCTTTGATAACCCTAACCCTTGTGTCTTTTTTGAATATAAAGGAACCGTTTATATTTTGTTTCAAGGCATTCTATTCACAACAATGATCATGAAGTGTTTGAAGAAATGATTGAATCATGGAATGCTGATTTTTTTCCTGTCCTACCAGTGTTAATCGATTAACCAAAATTTGCCTAAAATTGGTTAATCAATTAACACAAGTCATAATGTATTTATTGGCTTGTTTTGGGACTATTTTGAGTTGTTTTCTTCCATCTTCCATTTCCTTTTGTTTTACCTTGAATTATGGTGTTTGTTGATCAAATTTCTCTTTAAATTCCATGGACTTTTGGTGTTTAATGAGGTTGGATAAACCTTCATTAGTTCAAATCTATGTTTAAGTGGATCATTGGATTCATTTTAGGTGCTTTGAGTTAGTGATATGTTTAGTACCTTAATCCACCAAGAAGAGCGATGGAACTTAAAGATTGAATGATTCAAATATTGTAATTCAATTTGGCTTCCCTTCCCCTCTTCTTCCCTATTTTTCTTTTGGTCAATAAAAATCTTACATATCATTAGACTTCTATTTAAAGTTATGATCAAGATGAGACCACTACCTCTTTTCTTTTAGTGTGACAAGTTTTAGCAAAATGACCTACATGTCATTTCTCTAACGTATATTAACATGAACATTGTTATTAAACGGCCTCAGATAGTCATGGTTTCTACATAGCGCTAAATTGTCCCTAAATGATAATCAAGTTGTTTTTGTAAGCGAGTTATCAATCTCATAATCACCATAGTGTGGTGTGAGATAGATTATTTCCTTGTTGTTAAGGGAGTTAGTTGACATACTTGTCAATTTTATCCGAGTTGGAGCCCTACCCTTAATGATGTATGGATTCATGTTCTCATGCTTATGGTTGATTAGTCGAGTATTCTCCAAAAAATAACCAATTGTTCTCCATCATTAACATTAACTTACTAACTATAATTGCCCTAAATTTTACTTTTTATCCTTTTAATTTTTCTCTATTTACTTTGTTGTTATTTATTTTTATGCTTTTACATTTAGCATTTCATCTTCATCATCTTATTTTCTTTTTTTCCATTTGGAACTTTATTTGTGCTTTTGCTTTTTTTCTTTCTCTTTGTCCATTTGGACCATACTTCTCTTAAGACATTAATAAATACTTAAACACTAAAAGACTTGGCTCTCCAAATCCAAAATGTTATGACCTTATGCTTGGACTTTGTGACTCGTACTTCAGACTTAGTTCAAAGATCCTTGCCCTTTGCTCTTGAAGATTTGAGACCTTGGATGTTGTTGTTGTTTTTGTCTATTTATTTAGGAAATTTTATGTGTGTGGGTATTGATACTTTGGCATTATAAAAAACATCTGATACATGACTCTCCTAATTGGCTTTCAATCCTTGGGAAGACCTTGCTTTGACTTGGTTATGGCTTAATTTGGGATCTCCTCGGATGCTTTATTTCATCTGGTTATTATGCTTGTGGTTAGAATCCAAAAGGAAGAGGATTGCTTATGTTGACTTCTTGTCAAGTGTTAGCTCCTTGTGTGGTTAGATCTTTCCATCTCTAGCTTTTATTTTTATTTTTAGGGTAGTCACTTCTTCTCCACCCTTCTTCAATTTTCAAAATCTTCTCCCTTTTTCAAAACCTTCTTATTTTCAAAATCAAACTTCTTTCACAATAAACCTTGACTTTGGTCAAGTGATTTTAAAACTTTTCTTTCTTTAATAAATGTCAATCAATGTTAATAATACTTTGACTAATATCAAAAATAATTAAAAAATACAAAAACTCATTCAAACTTTTTGTGTCTTTGTGCATTTTTTCTTTTAAAAATTTCATAAAGTTTAGACATGATTCATTTTCATAGTTGAAATGTAATTCTCCTATTCTCTATAGTATTTAAGATGTCGATATTTTCCACTTAGATGTTGAGTGATAGATTTGTTGATCTTTATCCTAACAAAACCCTCCATCTTAAGATGATGCAAATGTTTTCTTATACTTGTGGGCGACTAGTCATAACTTTCTCCTTAAAATAATGACTTGTCTTTACATTTAAAATCAACCAGAACAAACTATTTTTGTTATTTGTACCATGAACTACAGGGTTTTGATTCTATATTTCACTTTGTGGGTACGTAGAGATGAGGCTCAAGGAGTCTCATCAAACATAAAAATCTTAAAAAATATTTATTTTCTCATCCCCCCAATCTCTTTTCAAACAAACCTTTTCAAACCAAAAAGTACAAATATTTCAAAGGGCTCCTATAGAGTACTATAGACATTTTGGGTGCTAACACTTTCCCATTGCGTAACCAACCCTTTACCCATTCTCTGTTTGTTCTTATTTTAGAACTCTTTAGGTTTTGTTCGCTCTTTTTTCGTTTCCTTTTGGATAAAATAAAAGTGTGGTGGCGACTCTTGCATTTTTAGTTAAGTTAATCAATAGCTTATACTCACAAATTTCCCCACTACAATCTTCACCCCAAGGTTCAACCATAAATTAGGACTCTATTTAGAGACTCATTTATGTACCTTAGAATCCACTTCAATGCTTGTCAGTGAGCATTTCCAGGATTCGTTGTAGCGGTAAAATTGTGAGTGTAAGCTATTGATTAACTTAACTCAAAAAATGCAAGAGTCGCCACCACACTTTTATTTTATCCAAAAAAGGAAAGGAAAAAGAGCGAACAAAACCAAAGAGTTCTAATACAAGAACAGATAAATAGAGATCTGGGTAAGGAGGTTGGTTACACAATGGGAAGGTGTTAGCACCCAAAACGTCTATAGTACTCTATAGAAGCCTTTTGAAATATTTACGCTTTTTGGTTTGAAAAATGTTTGTTTGAAAGAAGATTGGGGAGATGAGAAGAGAATTATTTTTTTAGATTTTTTGTGTTTGGAGAGACTTATCGCCTCATGCCTATGTACCCACAAAGTGTAATATAGGATCAAAACCTCGTAGTTCATGGTACAAATAACAAATATTGGTTCGTTTTGATTGATTTTTAAATGTAAAGACAAGTCGTCATTTTAAGGAGAAAACTACGATTAGTCATCCACAAGTATATTTTGACAAATTTCAAAAAGACTTTTAAAAAAAAGATCAACCTCATTCAAACTTTAAGGAGAAAACTACGACTAGTCATCCACAAAGGTACAAAAAGTTTGAATGAGGTTGATCTTTTTTTTTAAAAGTCTTTTTAAAATTTGTCAAAATATGTTAGCATTGATTGACATTTATTAAGAAAAATAGAGTTTAAAAATCACTTGACAAAAGTCATAGTTTTATTGTGAAAGCGGTTTTAAGTTTAAAAATAAGAAGATTTTAAAAGACGGGGGAGATTTTGAAAATTTAAGAAGGGGAGAAGATGAAGTGACTATCCTAGAAAGCAAAATAAAAGTTAGAGATAAGAAGGATCTAACCAACTTGTAGCACACTCCATAGCAAGCCAAATAAGAATTTCATCCGTCTTGAAGCATAAGCCAATAAGCAAGCCAAATAAAGGCAAAGATCTATAATACTCCAAACATAGAGAAAGAGTCCTAATTCTAAGTCCAAGGGTCCAATAATAGTCCAAGGTCTAAGAATAACCCAAGAGCATAGCCACAAAGTTAATGGCACCAAGTTTTTTAGAGGTTTAATCCTTTATTAGTGTTTTGAACAAAGTGTGGTCCAAATGGACAAAAGAAAAAGACGGAAACCTAAATATGTGTCCAACGGACAAAGGAAAAATATCGGAAGCATAAACAAAAGCATGATATGAGATGATAATAATGAAGCATAAAGATAAAAGAGAGATAGGGAGCAAGAAGGAAACATAAACAATGATATTGTTAGTGAGTTATTAATTAGTCATTATAGCAAATGATCAATGATGGATAACTCATGAACTTAAGCCAAAGTTGATGAAAACTTATTAGAGGATTGATAAGACCAAAGCCTCCTAAAAACAAGCTTCATAGGTGATAGACTTAAGACAAATAATCAACCATACTTGGACTTTCAAACATAGGTTTGAGCCACGAATGATCACTTTCCGATCACGGAACAATTTAGTGTAACACCCTTTTCTACCCCATAAATATAATGGCAAATCAACCATATTTATCAGAGTAAAATATTGAACGCAACAAAATCATCTCAAAAGGGCACACATTTCTCAATAATTCAAATATAGTCAATGCTCTGTAAACAATGGGTTTTCCCAAAATTACTCAAAATATTACTCAAAAGGCAATGGAATTCAAAAAGGCAAAATCCAAAGTTTTCCTTGCGCAGAACTTAATCAAAATAACAATAATCAATAAAACATGGTTTAACTCAAAAGACTCCAACCCGATGTTACACTATGAGAGCAAGACCCTCTAAGTCAACCCCAATGGTCAACGACCCAAAAACTTCAAAACGTCATCGACGACATCCATGGCTAAACCTGATCATCTGCACGTTACACACATGGAGGCAACATTCAAACAGGAAGTTGAGTAAAACGATTCATAATAATCAATATAGGAATCAATATTAAAATGGCGTAATTTTCATATCTAACATCATCATAATTATCAAGGAACATCAAAGACCACAACATTATAAACTACACCAAATTGTCACATAAATGTAAATGCAACAAGACTCATGCATGTGGTACCAATCAATACAATTTGATGGACACTGGGTCATCAAACCTCCATAGATCCACAATAGTAGGATCAATTCTACATGTGAACTGAAGCACAACAAAATACCTCACATCCGCACAATGGGACTGAAGCCATAAGAATCAAGGTCCTAGACCAAAGTTCGGAATGCATATGAATGCATGATGCACACGTCAATATCATCCTCATAATAAACTCATTAGGTGCATCATCATTCATCAAAATCATCATAATAATCGTGTCATCATATAATCATCAAAACTCATGGAATCAACATCATAACTCATCATCATTACTCATAGGAATCATCATATAATCATGTATTAATCTCAGAAGAATCATAGTTATACTCATGGTCGGCAAAACAGAAGAGTCGCCACCTTTCGTTATTTATCCCTCAGAGTGGGAAAGGAAACGATCGGGAAAAACCTGACGAAAGGGTATAAGACAAGGTCATCGCAACCATTGTCTGGGTTCGGGAGTCGGTTACGCAAGGGGAAGGTATTATCACCCCTCACGTCCATCGTACTCGATGGGATCCATGCTTGCTGGTTTGTCTACGGGTGAAAAACAATCTATCTATGGCTTCTAGGGCTAAACGGAAAGGAATTAACTCGATAAAGCATCGCACTCTATGCCTACGTATTCCCTTGTGCAATGGGAAAGTCAGAGTCATCGTAGTTCGGGAAACTACGGGGAATTTGCTCCCCGAGATTTCGCATCTCGTGCCTATTACTTCCACACGGCGTGAAAGATCAGAGCTTGTGTAGTTCAGGCTAACTACGGCTAGATAGGGTGTTCTCGATCACACAGGGGTGAGAGAAGGTATTGACGATACTAGCGTACGCATTCTAGCAGTTAGGTGTATGTTGCTCGTTCGACGGAGACTTAAGCGTTACCTGTTTGCGATAGAACGAACGCAGTATGTCGGGTTTTAAAGGTATGGGAACCTACGGGTTCTAGAACTACAGTCTGGTCTCGATTGCGCTCGGGCAAGAGAAAGGTAACATCAGTCGTTAGCGGGAAAGTCTCGATCGCACGACAGCGAGAGAACATAGAGGTTAGTTGTTAGTGTGCTCGCTAGGATATCGTATCCTATGCCTACATATTCTCGTCTGGATACGAGAAATCAGAGCAGCTGTAGTTCAGCCAACTACAACAAAACAGGGGAAAGGGAAAAAGGTAGCTCGCTAGGATATCGCATCCTATGCCTACGTACTCTCGTCTGGCACGAGAGATCAGAGCAAATGTAGTTCGACGGGAAAACGAGTCTCAATTGCACAGGGGCAAGAGAAAAAGTCTCGATCGCCTGAACGCGAGAGAAAAGGGGTTTCGATCGCGCGGGGCGAGAACAAAGAGGAAGCAGGCTCACGCCTAAACGGGAAGGAACTCGGGACACACACGCAAGAACCTAAGGCGTAGGAGCGAATGCGTCGCATGTCACCCAAAGTGTACCATACTAGACATCCTAGACGATTGAGAAGAAACTCCTCAACTGTCATTTCATACGTATCTAATGATACAGGTCACAATGCTCAACGATTGCCTGAAGACTTGAATAAGATGAGGATGTTGAACGAAGCGGCTCCGTTGGCTCCTGACATGTGTGCAAGCTCCATTCCAATCTTCTCCTCTCTGGATCCTTGATGAGGACGCTCGAATCAGGACCAATGTAATGCTTAGACCGTCATGGTTCGACTTATACAAGAAATCGAACTCTCAGAGGTAGCGTATTGATATCCGTGTCAAAGACAAGATAGAGAAATGATATCAAAAATCATTCTCCAATTGAATCGTGTCACACGGCCAACCAAAAATAAAATCGAAGATAAAATCGGATAGAAAGGAGAATATGAGAGAAACGAGGAGAGAAAATTACTAACAAATGAGAATAAATTCTACCCCTAAAATTAACAATTAAATTCTACTAGAAAAATATTCTAAAGAAATATTAAAAGAAATTGCATAAGAAAAAATAGCATAAAAAACAATTCTATCGAAATCCATGATACCCTAAACAAAATAGAATGAAATTCTATATTAAAATCTATAATATTCTATAAAGAAAACTAGAATGAAAATTTCTATATTATTCTAAAAATAATAGAATATAAATCCTATATTAAAAACTATGCATAATATTCTAACTATGACAATAATCTCCTAAAAGAAAATAGGAAAATAAAACTACACTATTACAATCAATCGTCCAATACAAGGGGAATTGAAAATTGTAAAGGGAGGGGGGTACAATCTGCAAACTGGGGTGACTGCAGAAAAAAAACCACTTTGGGCCTAGCCCACAATACAAAATTCAGAAAAACTAAAGAAATAAAAAAACTGGGGGGTGTGCGCTGGTAATTGGGGTGTGTTCAGAAGATGCTCACTGGGCCCAGCCCAATACCACTTCATCAGCCAAAAAAGAAAGAAAAAAAATGGGGACGGGGGTGTGAATAGGAAACATGAGAGTATGATCCAAAAATTTTGTTGGGCTTGAGGCCCAAACCCCACCCACGAGCCTTCCCTCACTTCTCCCCAAACCTTGGTCTAAAACCCTAACCTCTTCTCCCTAACCTCACCGCCGCCGCTCTCTTCCCAAACCTCTCCGTTCAATCTCTCTGAAACCATTCACCATCTCAAACTGCAAGACTACAAACCTAAGCAAATGAGCAAAATCTTCCACCTCAACACTAAACAAGCTGAAGTTGATGATTGTTCTTGACGATGTTCTGGAAGTAGGATTCATGATGGATTTCATGGAATACTTTGAAGTTCTTTGCAAATCTGAAAAGCGTTTAAGAATTGCTTGAAGATCTGGATGAAGATCGAGAACAGGTGATGAACTTCGAACGAAGAACACGATGAGGCTTCTGGAAACGGATGAAGATCATGATAGTTGTTCATGATGATTGATGAACAGAGATGCAATTTTCTGGAAAAAGGTTCTTGAAGAAGATCGTTGAACGCATGACCAAATCTGGAAGACTCGTGGTGATCTTGATGAATCTTAAACGCGGTTCAACAAAGTGATGAACATTGATGAAGATCAATGAAGATCTTAGAGATTTCTGAAAACTGAAGATCTTGATAGCTTGCTGAAAAATGAAGAACGGGATGAACATGAGGATTTCTGGAAAAATGATGAATGTTCTTGAGTTGGACAAGATGCACATCGTTGAAGATTTCTGGAGATTTTGGATAAACATGAAGAACGAAATGGTGATCGAACGGTGGTGTTCTGGGGAAACGATTGAATGTTTCATGAAAGTTCTTGAAGGTTGCAGATCTGGAATATTGTTGATGGATCTTGAACGGATCTATGAAGATGATGATGAATCTTAAAGATTGTTGAAGATTCGGTGAAGAGTGGATGAAGATGACGAAATTGATGAAGTTTTGGGAGGATTGGTGAGTTCCGGTGACGGTTACCGGTGGAAAACGCAGTTTCCGACGACGGTTAGGGTGGCTCCGGCGGCGGTTGCATGGCCGGCCGATGAAGGGAGATGGTGAAGCCAGTGAGAGACACGTGGCTCTGTGCATGGAAGGGAAGAGGCACGTGTGGCAGCTGCATGCAGTGATGTGTTGGCGTGTGTGAATGAGGTGGTGGAGAGAGAATGAGACGCGTGGGTGCTCTCTTATACTGCCAAGTGGTGCAGACTTAGACTTGGGCCCCCACAATCAGACACCTGGCCCACGAATTATTTAATGACTCTGATTTAAAACTTGATTAATAAACTAAGACTCCATTAATAAAGCACTTAAGACTCTAATGATTATTAACCCTAATTAAAACTCTTAAACTCTGAACCTAATTAACTGAAAATTAAATGCTAATATCCTAATTAATTCTAATTAAAAAAGTGATTTAAAATCTAATTAATCTCCATGAATTAATTCTAAAAAGACATTAAACTCCAATTAACTCTATTAATTCCTAAACCTATAAAAAATAGAAAAAGGTCTATTAAACCTATTAAAACTATTCTAGAAAAAGCATTATCCTATTAAAAAACATTTAAAATCTACTTAATATCTAGAAACAAATATCTATTTAAAACTATTTAAAAAAAAGAATTATCTATTTAAAATTCTAGAAAAACTATTAAAATCCATAATAATATATTTAAAAAAATTCCTATTTAATATATAGAAAAATCAATTAAATCTATTAAAATCTATTTAAAATTTTCAGAAAATAAGGGAAAAATCTAAAAAATGCAAGGAAGCCAATTTAATCAATTAGAAAACAGATACGCGACTATAGCGAAATAAGCGGTAAAAACCGGACATCGAGATGTCCTCAAAATAACAGCGAAAGCTGAAAACATCAGGACGAGCACCAATTCTCAAAATAAAACCCGCTTATCTGTGGCCTG
This sequence comes from Lathyrus sativus, assembly GCA_963859935.3. NCBI lineage: Eukaryota > Viridiplantae > Streptophyta > Magnoliopsida > Fabales > Fabaceae > Lathyrus > Lathyrus sativus. The sequence continues at coordinate 615,185,683 of OZ012738.1, read as the reverse complement.
GGATGCCTGAAGCGTCAGGAGAGGCTGTAATCCTGATAAAATCAATCTGACTGCAAAAATGCAATGGATGCAGTATGTAAGTGCAGAATGCAAAATGAGTCGAAACATAAGCCAAATACAATAATTGGTTGGTCAAATTTTGGGGTGCAACAATCATTACTCATAGGAATCATCATATAATCATGTATTAATCTCAGAAGAATCATAGTTATACTCATGGTAATTCATCAAAGAAATCACAACATTAAAACATCAAGACATCACTGCACAAGATCAGAATTTGCGAAACTCTTCTACATTTGCCCGCAAGTTCGGTGTGCGAGTTTGGGGCAAATTTTCGTCATGCAAAGCATTCTTCGCTGTGCGAACTCGCGATTACAGCAAATCGCTGTTATGCACCAACACCAAAACCAGCCCAAAAGCCTCTACGATTTCCTTCCCCAATGCCCCAAAAACATTCCTAAATCATTCCTAAGGTATTACAGTGATAAAGGCACAAAATCTACGACTTATTATGCCAATCATGTATCCTATTTACGCCTCCAATTCCCATAATTTCTTACAAATACCCCACAGTCATTAAAGTTCTCACAATCAATTTCCCTATACGGTTAAAACCTCAACAACAGATTTTAGCCACGAAGGCCTAATTTCCCTTACTCCCGAATCAGCCTCAAACCTATCGAACCATCAGTTCGAATCCCTCAAACTCATTGAACTCACCATCAGAAAGGCAACAACGATTCAATACTCAAAAATCCCTAAACCCTTAAATCAACTTTAAACACATTGAATCACATATTGAAAATAATGAAGGCAATACTCCTCATACCTTAATTGCCGACTCTAAGCCTTTCTCCTTGATTCTTGGAAACCTTGCGAAGCTTTTGCCTGAATCCTCTTCCTCAGAGCTCTGGCCTCTATTTCTTCCATACTGATCATGTGATGAGAGGCTCAACATAGAAGAATTTGAGTTTACTTCCTCCTCGGAGAAGAAGGGTGGTAGTCCTGAGTATTGAGAAACTCCTTTGTTTGCTTGAGAGAATGGGTTCCTTCCGATTACTAGGTGTCATACCCTAATTTTTGAATCTGAGATTCTGTTTTTCATTTTGCATCGTCTGCATAGCATATCACGCATTTTATCATGCATAATATCCAATTTATCAGCTGGAATAAACTTGTTAGAATTATAGCCGAATTGATCAAATAAAAATCAACTGTGTGTAAAATCGAAGAACAGAAAATTTCAAGATCGAGCCTGTAAACGTCAGTGATATTAATCTATGTTTCGCGTAGTTTAACCTGGCGTGCTCATTTAAATTTTTCGACCATCTTTTGGACATTTTTTTGTCAGCTTAAGCCTTTTTAGCGAGTAAAATTTATTTCAAAATCTGACGAAACGCTATATTTTTTCGAGTCGTTTATTTCGCGTTGATTATTTTGGTGTGTTCATTTTTTTTTCGAGCACTTTTTTGTCCGACTTTTTATTTCGTTTTTAAATCATTTTTATTTAAATAATGATTTAATTTATTTAGATTTAATTAGATCTTTAATGTAAATTTTTATTTTTATTAATTAATTTAATTTTTAATTAATTTATTAATATTTTATTCTTATAAAACACAAAAACATAATTTTTAATTCTTTTTATTTTTGTCTTATCATAAAAAACACAAAAACATGATTTTTAATTCTTTTTATTCTTGTCTTATCATAAAAAACACAAAAACATGATTTTTAATTCTTTTTATTCTTGTCTTATTATAAAGACAAAAAAATTTTGTGTTAATTGTTATTATCATTCTTGTCTATTTTCTATTGCTATATATATGCATTAGAAAAAACAAGCAATGATACACACAAAAAGAGACAAAGAAAAACCTATGTCCCCTCATTGCTCTCTCTCTCTCTCTCTCTCTCTCTCTCTCTCTCTCTCTCTCTCTCTCTCGTTAAAACAAAATAAATAAAATAAAAGAGAGGTCATACTTCATCTTCACACAAGCCCATGAATAACAACAACAAATTTGTTTTACTTTCAAGGTCATAACAAATCCGCAAATCACCATGAGAGTCTCTAAATAACAAATTGAAACATCCGCAATCATGCACGCATTCGGCATCGTTCAGCCTATGTTTGTGATAGCTTTCTCTTATCCCTTTCGTTTTATTTTCATAAAAACTTTTTATTAATTTTGTTTGTTTTAGTTTTAAGAATTTTTTTTATTAATATGTTAGGTGTTTAGAAATCTTTTTTGGTCTTTTTATCAAAACAAAACCTTTTAAAATGAAAAAATGAAAAAAATTTATTAAAAAAATATAACAAGCATTTTATCTTAATGTTTGTGATTGATTTTCTTTTACTTTATTTATATAGATTTATGTGGATTGTTTAATTTTATTATTTATTTGTTTTGTTTGTGATTATTTAATTATCATTATTGCTTTTATTTTTCATTAGCTAGAAAAGATAATTAATTGAATAATAGATAAAGTACAAAAAAATATAAAATCAACTCTTTAAAAAAATAAATAATAAATACTCGATCCAACGTCGAGACACTTTTTTTCAAGTCAAAACCAACGAGCTCATTTTATTTCCGTGCTTGTGTTTATTTCTTTAATTGGGTTTACTTATAATCTTTTCATTTCATCCCCATTCGACAAAATGTACCCCGTTCCCATTAAGTGTAATATTTTATCGCTTTCATATTGATTGTATTTTAATCTTTTATACATTTCTCACTTACACGCTCAAACCATTTTCATACTAATTTTCGATTCAATATTGAGCCCTTTTTCAAAACACCTTTGTAAGTCGATGTTGCGGTGAGAATCATGATACCAAGCTATTGATTAACTTGAATTTTAATTCATTAAATTCACAACTGGACTTTGATTTATCCAAAGGAAAGGTTAAAGAAATAAAGACCTTTTGTGCAATGTAACAATAACGCTAAGAGATTCGGGGATCGGGGGTTGGTTATGCTTAGGGTAGGTATTTCACATCCTAAACATCTATAGTACTCTACAAGAACCTTTTATTTGTTTGTATGATATACTTGCTAAATGTTTGCTATGGTTTGGGATTGGGGTATAAGGTAAAGTTGTAGGTAAAGACCTAAAGACAGTTTCTAAATTTTCTCGCAAAGATATCACATCCTCTGCCTACATATCCTAACTAGGATAGAATCAGAGCAACCATAGTTCACCTCACCAAGGATTAAAAAGTACTTGACTATGGTCAAGACTCTAGGGGAACACACATAACAATGCTTGTGTAGAGTTTAACCAAACTCTCTAGATCTATATTGAACACTCAAGAATAGGGAGTAAGTAATCATCACCATGATTCTTATATAGAGTTAACCAACTCTACCTAATTATACGTTGTAAGACCAGTTGGTTCTATCCATACCAAAAGGAGGGAGAAGACTCTATCAAGGTCTATAAGGATTGACTCTGACCGCGTCAGGGGTGTGCTCGTTAAGATATCGTACCTTGTGCTTACGTATTCCCATTAACCAATGAGAAATCAGAGTGTCCGTAGTTCGGACATGACTAAAGAAGAAGACTCTAAACCTAAGTTCTAAAGGGTAAATGGCTCTATCAAGGCCTATAAGGGTAATGAGCTATCTATGACCCAGAGGTCAATAGAGAGACTTTCCTTTGGAATGGGGAAAAGAGGAGGCAACTGGATGAGAACTAACAAGTTCCATCACTTGGGGAATAACTTAACAAAGCTAGAAAAGCATACAATAAGGATTCAAACATGATGAACATATAGAACATGGTAAAAGGATGAGATAATAAGCATGTGACAACATCAAGCAAAGACCAAAATCAAGTTAAATGGTTACAACCAACAATACACAAAGATATTACAATATCTAGAAGGAACATGGTAGAGGTTCTTACAAGATCAAGCATATAAAGTAAAAATCACTTGAAACATCTTGACAAAGATAAAGGGAATGAGGTAACAACCATCAAGGCAACAACATGTAATGCAAACAAGTTTAAATGTAAGCAAGTAACAACTTGAGGTAAGCATGTCAAATATTTCAAGAAATGTCAAATGTAACAACATAAGACCAAAGATCATGTTATTGATGACAAACAAATACAAGTAATCATACAAGAAGTGTTACAACAATTCAAGCAAGAAGTTCAAAGTTTCATGGGGAATCATACATGTTCAAAAGACAACTTTCAAAACAAGGTTCAATCCTAAGGATGTTATGGTTCTAACAAGACATTATAACAAGTAAGGTAGGGGCATGGGATCATGTTCAAGAGGTTACAACATCAAGGAACATACAGAGATGAACATGAACAAATAAAGATAAAACATATAAGTTACAAATTAAACCAATCATGGGGAATGAATCAAGTAAGACCAAATGTGACAAAATTTATCATGATGAAGGCAGGGATTATGGTAACAACCAAAAGAGATTAGAATGATCATGTGACAACATGAAAAGGCAAAGAGATGACAATCAACAAAGCATAAGTTAAAGGCTTCATAAAACAAAGCAATGCTCATGGTAACAACCAAGACAAAACATAAACCCTAGCATGTTATGATCATAACAAGGCACATAAACAAAAAGGATAAAGCATGGCAAATGTATTCAAGAGGTCACAACATCAAGAATCATGGCAAAGTTCACAGATGAAGTTAAAAGTATTCCATGCATATTCAAGCACTCACAAAGGCATGAAACAAACCCTAAACATGTCATGGTTCTAACAAGACACATATAAAAGTAGAATAAGACATGGTAAACACATTCAAGAGGTTACAACATCAAGAATCATGGCAAGGTCCACAGATGAAGTTTAACATGCTATTCCCACATATATGCATCCACAAAAGCAAGTATGAACATGGTAAGGAAATTAATCAAACATATTTTAGAATTTAAACATGTTAAAAACATATATGAATCATACAAGATCAATCTCACAACAAAAATCAAGTTCCCAGTTAAAAAAGTTTACAAACATCATGGTGGAAACCCTAAAAACATATGCCTTTCAAGTGAATCAAAGTATTTATAGGATAATGATCCTTGAATTATTTATTCACTCAATGAAAGTATACATGATAAAGAGTATTTTGCAAAAATAATGACATTAATAGCATAAAAAATGAGCAATTTATGATCATTCAAAGTTGGTGTACCAATGGGGGCAAAACTAGGGCAAGGCAAAGTTACCAATTTAGGGTCATTTGCATGAAGGATGGAAGTCAGTCAATTCTTAACCAAATGGAGTGAAACAAAAGTTCAAATTTTATCTTTTTTAACAACTAATTCAATGGTACAATTTTTTTCCATACAATACACTCACTGAAAAATTCGATAGCATCATTGTTTAGGCGACTTTGGTCACAACCAAAAGCATGAGCATATGGACAGTCCAAAACAGAGCAAGGTTTGATGAAATAAGTATTCAAACATCACACATACATCATTTATAATGATTGGCTCAAGAGAAATCAGAAAATGCACACATGGTTTGACATATTGGAATCAACATGCACATCATGATCTAGTTTGACTTAGCTTCTGACCAACATTTTGGACAGTCAAGAAATGATAATTTCTAATGCAAATGGTGGTTCAAACATGACATATAGCATACATATAACATGTTCAAACAATGTATAGCACAAAATCATGGTTACAAATCAACATAGCATGTGAAATGCAAAGTAAAATTTCAAGTTTCAAGGATTTAGGCTTACCTCTTGAAGCAACCTTGTCAAATAAGAAAACCAGAGGTCCTTGCCACCTTGCTATAGTATGAAAATGGTATTTGAATGATGAGAAGCAGCTCTAATAATCCACAACCTCACTGTCACACAGAATGGCTTGAAAAGTGGAAGAAAACCTCAAAAATCCATGATTTTACAAAGCAACATGGTCCAAACTTTTTTACAGAAGTGCAAACATGATTTGGACAGCTTCTATATGTTATTTATGAAGTGTTAGAAGTCTCAAAAGAGTTTAAAATAATCTTTAATGATTTATGGCTTGAAAGATGCAAAAAGTTAACTTTTTTGGTTTTAGAAGTTGACTTTGAGAAAGAAATGGTTTCTGGTGCAAGTGGTGGCTTGGACAGCTCTAGAGGGTCATTTAAAACTTATGTGGAGTGTTGAAAGAAGCATGAAATGGTTAGAAATTGGTTTGGTGCAAGTTCTGTTCAAGACAGATTTTGGCACTTTGGAGTTTTGGTTGGATTTGCAAGAAGGTTTGCAACTGATGATGGAGAGGGTTTGTGGATGGTTTCTTAGTCGTAATTGTGTGTCCTTGATGCATAGAAGTTGTCCTATTTATAGGAAAAACCAACATGATCATAAGTGAGGACAGATTTGGAGTTTTGGTCTTGGAGGGAAATTTGGAGAAAATTTGTCCAAGATTTGGTGCAGCTGGAATTCAATGTTCTTGACTCCATATAATGCACAAAGCATGTTGTATGAGGGTAATGAAAGTGACTGAAGTGTGGCTAGGGAGTAGGGGAACTGCACCTGCAGATTTCTTCATGAAAAAATTTCTCTTTCCTCTTGATTTTTTGATTAAAATATTGCAACTTGGTTGCAACTTGGCTTGTCACCTTGTCAAGCCTTTCAAACCTTCACCCTTTCTGCATTTCTACTCATTATGCTCTCTAAATATCATATCACGACTTGATCAAACGGTTGAGAATAGGTTTGGTGGTTGACAAGTTGATTTGTGATAAATTCGAAATGGTGCATTCAAGTGATTGGACCCCAACTTGCCTCTTTCGAAACTCCTAGATCACAAATGCTATAGAGGAGTTCTTGTACTTTTAGGAAAACCCTCATCATGCTCTACAACTTTCATGTTTTGGGAATTTTCAAATTCCAAGTGGAACTAGGTCAAAAACATCCGTGAAGTTGGCTGAAAACATGATTTGAAAGGTGCTAAAAATGTGAAATTTCACTAATTATTTTCCCCTATTGCATTGATTTTGATCATAACTCCAATTTGGACCATAAGGTTAAAAAGTTATGGTCTTGCCCCTTTCAAAACCCTAATTTCCTGATTTTTTGATTACTCTTCAATCATTGATCCAATGGTCATCAAACTTCACGGATAGATGTAATATAGCATTAGGAACATGATTGCTTTCAATTTTGGGGTCAAAACCCTTTTGGTCAATGAGTTGACTTTTCAGCCAGACGAACCGATCGATCAGAAAACCCCAAATCGACTATTAGTGTTCTGGGTCCTCTGAGGTCTTGAAACTTATTGGGTGGAATTCAATAAGTCAAATGAGCTCCATGGACCATGATTCCATCATTGTAGCACCATTTAAATCAAAATTCAAATCACCGTTGACTTTTCCTGACTAGAAACCCTAATCGGGGGTTCTGGGCTGCACTGCTCTACTTCTTTGGGTGACAACCTCAAATTGGATTCATGCTTGATCCAATATAGTATCTTTGATGTCATAGAGACTTGTTTCATGGATAATCAATCCAAGACATTGACTGATCAAGCCCTCGAAACCCCGGTTCTGGGCTGTACTAAACACTAATTCACCTGTATCTTGACAAAGACAAACTTGAAAATAGGTTAAGGTCAGATAAACAAATGATGATGCTGCTAGAATGATGATAAAGATATAGGGGTCAAACTTTGGGGTATAATAGTTGATTCTTTCTATGATCACCATCAACCAAACCCAAAACATTCTTGATTCATATATCAAGTCATATCCTAACTTGTAAGTCGACTACTTTTTAGCATCACCATCAACCTCATGCACACACTTACACTTTTTCTTTGGTTGTGGTTTCGTTTACTAGGAGCATCCTTAGGGACTAGGAATACACCTAAATTTTTCTCAAACCCTTGATCCAATGTCAAGTGGTTACTTCCCTCATAGTAGGTTGTGTTTTACAATCGCCATCACGCAAGTTCAAACCTCGATCTTTTATCGAGTATTTTTTTCCTTAAAACTAAAATCTCTTTCTTTTCTTAAAAATACAAAAATACTTTAATCATATTTCTAATCTGTTTTAGAAACCTTAATAAAAACACTTACCTCCCTTTCAACCTAACCTTAAGTTTAGACTTTCTTAACTCTATGTAGGTGTTCTACAATAGACACTTACCTCTCCCCCTAGAACCTTGACTATAGTCAAGAGTTACTCACCTTTATTGGGGGGAACTACAAATACTCTGATTCCATTCCCGTCAGGATACGTAGGCACAAGATGCAATTTCTTGGCGAGCATACTTAAGAATAACACCTTAGGTCTCCTTTTTCCTTTTCACCCTTAGCAGAAAAAATAACAAATAACACAATAAAACAAGAGGTTCATATAGAGTACTACAAATGCTTAGGATGTTAATACCTTTCCTAAGTTTAACTAACCCCAAACCTTAGATTCTCTAGCTTTGCATGACATTGAATACTCATGGGTAATTTCGATCTTTTACCCTTCCCCTGGATAAACTAAAGACCGGTGGTGAATTATGATTTGTGATTCAAATTAATCCAATGACTTGATATCCGATTCTCTCCGCGACAGAAATTGAGACTTCTCTGGGGAAACTCTGAGGGTTTTGCCTAACTTGTTTACTTGTGTTTTTGTTATATATCTATTTATATGATTATCTGTATCTATATGTTTCTTGCTTTGGGTTGTTATCTTTGTATGGTGAGATAAGTCCTACACCCAGACTCGAGTGCACTTATGATAGGAAGGTGCTATATTCAAGGAGGCTTATAGGGAGTTGATTCCCGACCAAGCTGACTTGAGAATCACCGCTCAGCTGAGGCCCTCTTGAGAATGGTACTGTTGAATGAGAGTATTCGTGAAAACGTTTACTATTTTCGACCTAGGAGCCTGTGATACTTGGAACCTTTAGTTACCCTTAACTTAACTTGGCCCTTCTTAAGATGTAGTGCGATGACTTTGAGGGAGTAGTCCCAAAATAGTTGATACGCGATACTACACTCGAAAGGGGTTCTCTTGAGAATATTATTAACTACCGAGTATTTGGGAAATTGATAATATCCAAAAGACGGACTGATGACTTTGGGAACTCTTTTAGAACCTTTGTTCTGCAAGTGCAATAAACCCTTAGTCCACACCATTTAGGATGGGTAGACCATTACTCCAGGCTCGTTGATTTTCAAACTTAGTTATTTGCTTATTTTGAATACATATGTGTATATGTGGATTTGTGTATACCTGTGTATGAGTATACATGTACTCATAAACATCACGTTCATAAAAGTTTCATGGAATTCAAAGCTTTTGTTTATAAACATCGTAGGTTTTACCAAGGATTTTGAGAGTTGTACTCTATTTTGTAATCCTTAAAATTTTAATGAGATTTTCAATTATCAAAAGTATTGTCAACTTTGTGGTGTTTGCAAATATAACCTTTGAGTTCCTTGAAACCCATCTGCATTGGCACATTTGCATTCTTCATTAGCATTGCATTCTTTGCATCTCAGGTTCTTGCTTTTTCTTTTTCCCTCAAAGAGGAGGCAAGCTAATTCATCAGTACAATACTTGGGCCAATCAAAGAAAGAAGATGAAGAAGATTGAGCAAGAAAACCATGAAATCCGTAAGGAAGTGACTGCTTTGAGGGCTGGTATGGAAAGACTCTCTTCTTTGGTTGAAACTTTGGTTACTACTCAAAGTCAACTTTCTCCTCATATTTCTCAAACTCTGCTTCAAAGGACCGTGATTTCTAAAATCATGTCAATTCCCATTTTTGTGAATCCTATTGGCGCTTCTAGCAACTCTAAGAAGCTTGGGGAGGTTTTACCCAAGGAGAATGAACAAGCTGCTAATGCTATTTCTCAAGAGAAATATGGAGGATCTCGTAACAAAAATAAACAACATGTGGATCAGTTTGACCCGATCCCAATGGGTTATTCTGAATTATATCCTGCTTTAGACAGAAGAATTTGGTGCAAACAAGGAATCCGCTTACCATCTCAAAGATTCTTCCATGGTAGTTTAAGTACGATCGTTTTTGTCCATTTTATCAAGGGGCACCCGGTCATGATATTGAACATTGCTTTGCTCTGAAAGCTGAAGTACAAAAGCTGGTACAAAGCGGTATTTTGTCTTTTGAAGATTCTAGACCTAATGTCTCAACGAGTTTATTACCCGAGTATGGAAGCGTTATGGAAGGATGTTTTAGAGAATATTGTATCTTTGACGTGAATTCAATAAGAGGATATTTGGTGGATATACATGTCAATTTGTGTAGGCTTACCCATTATGAGCATAATCACGCTTCTTGCAAAATTTGTTCAAAGAATCCTTATGGATGTTCTGTTGTGAAGAGAGATATCTAGGATATGTTGGATCAAGAACTTCTTCATATTACTAGAGAAAGGGTGAACGTCATAGGTCCGTATTTTAATATGCCAGAACTAGTGGTAATTACGTGTAATAGTAAGACATCTTCTTTCGTGCCTTGTGGATACGATGCTACCATGCTGGAAGGTGGTAAGAAAGTTCCTGTTGATGTTGCTCATGCCGCTCATGTAATAACGAATTATCAACCACAGTTTCGTCAGTGAACACATTAGTGGCATGCTCAAAAGAAGTTTGACCCAATCCCAATGACTTACACTCAATTATGGTCCTATTTTACTCGAAACTCGATAATAACACCTAGAAAGACCAGAGCCATGAGATCTCTCCCTCTTTAGTTCAATCCAGATACCAGTTGTGCATTTCATGATGAAGCAATGGGGAACTCAATTGAAAAGTGCAAGGTTTTCTAGGAAAAAGTCCAAGGGATGATCGATGATGAGGTGTCGACCTTCAAAGGAGGAAGCCCAGTTGTAAATGGAACACCTTTATGTTGATGGATATGATTACTCAAGAAAGTAATTTCAAGTCAGTGAAATTAGGAGGAGAACTCATTCCCAAGATCATTAGGTTGTTTGTTTGTTTTCTTGCATTTATTATTATTTCTTTGATTATAAAAGCATGATTTACGTATAAGAACTTGTTTGTTTTGAATGATTAATGCAATAAATATGTTTGTCTTAAAGAAATTCATTCGTATTCACTCATAAAATGCTTTTTCATGTTTTATAATGCCAACTTTATCCAATCTCTTGCTTTGATAGAGAATTGGGAGGAGGATGACGAAATCAAAAACGCAAGATCTCTGGTCGTATGCTTTTGAATAAAACCCGGTTGATGATGTAAGGCATTGTTTCAAATCCTCAAACACTGGAGATATAAGGGAGATAGACCCTTATTAACCCCTTTGAGCCTTGAAGTAGGAGTTTTCTTTTTCCTTTCATACAAAAAATCCTCAATTTTAACTTGGGGCAGGGTAGTTTTCAGTTAAACGGATCGAGCGCACAGACTCTCAAAAAGGAAGAGTGAACATTCGAGAATCCATTTTGTCTATTCCTCACATATTAGGAGGCTGGAAGTCAAAAAACCACAATGATTATCCCTCGACTATCTAAAGAGTGAGGCAGTCACAATCCTTTCAAAAGTGTCAAAATAACTTAGAGTCACACGACTTGTTCATCAATAAGTGAAAAATGAAAAAAGCTCGCTAAGTCAAAACCTATGAAGGAGACTTAGGAAAAATTGAGGCATCCCGCTGGACTTCAAAGTCAAATCCAAAGACTCCGTCCAAGCAAAAGTTAGGGAATAAAAACAAAATAATAATAAAAGGAAACACGAAAAACAAAAACAAAGGATCGCCAAGAAAAATCCTCAATAAATAACAAAGTCGTGTGATCAAACACCAAAAGCAAAAAGGTGAGTGACTGCCATGTCCAAAGCCTCAGTGGTTTCTCAACCATATCAAAACTCCTCTTGAGAGATGAGTGCTCGTGTCAGGTTAACTGAATGTAAGACTGAAGAACATCATGAAGAATGGGTGGGTACAAATAAACTTTGAGCCTTATATCCTTTGTTTCTTAAACTGTGAACCAAACCTCGATACAAACCTTAAAAGACCTAATTGAATCAGAGTTTATTTCGAAAGCATACTCGATGAGATAACGTATCCTGACTCCAATGAGTTGTGCTCAAAATTTATGTTGCCTTTATAAAATTAATTCATATCCTAACTAGTGATTCAGTCATAGGTTATTATGATATCTTTCCAATAAAAACTTCAAGACTAACATGTGCGTTGCATTAGCAGTTTTAGAATTAACATTTTTCTGCTTGTTAACATTGCTTGACATCATAGAAGCTTGCATACGAACAACAATGATGAGCTTAATCTTTCGAGACTTGAAATTTCGATGAAAACGATGAATCATTACAAAAATATGATCATATCCAGGGGCATGCTGATCAGGGGAAAATTGTTTCTCAGTTATTGCTTCCATAAAAGGGAAAGTTTGAAGACTCAATTGTACAGAATACAGCCAATCTGGGGCAGTTACGTCGAGATTTGATAAATCTCTCCAAGAGTTTGAAGACACTAGAGCATTTTGGATGCCATGTTTTCTGTAAAATACTCTTGGAATGACTTCTTCAAATAAACCATGTGATTCGGGGCATTTGAGAATTGAAGATTATTTTATCCATTCACAACAACTGTTATTCGAAATGGCGACTACCACATAGTACATCAATACAGAGCTACATTATTCTCCTAGAATTATTCACCCTTGCACTAAAGAGATTATGTCTCAAGTGGTATGATGATTATCTAGTAGGTTTCTACTTCAGGCGGTCATGAAAATTCCCCAGTGAATCTCCATTTCAAGAAGTTATGGCATGTCTGGTGCAAGATTCCCCCTATTGGTAACCTAAGTATCCGCCAGTGAATTTCCTTGGCTTCAACTTTCCCAGTAAAGTGAATGTTACTCCACTCCTCAGTGGATTTCTTATAACTTCAATCTTCCCCAATAAAGTGGGTGTTTATTTCATCCTCATAAAGTCTCAAATCTGACATCTTCAACTTGCAACCTTGATTCGGGCTTCCCCATTGAAGTGGATATTTATTTTATCCCTTGTGAGGCCTCAACTCTGGCATCTCCAGTTACAACTTCCTTCTAGACTACTTCAGTTTGTCATGGATATTTATTTTATCCCCATAAAGTCTCTCTAATAATGAGTTTGATCCATTCCCAATGAATTTTTCTCATCCCCAACAAAGTAGCAGGGTTCATCTTGATAGTCCCCTAAGTGAAGTAATGATGTTCATCCCCAAGTAGAATGCTATCTGTTCCCCAGAGAAGTTTGAATCCTTGAAGTAAGACTACGATTCCATGTGTGGCTTTCCATTCACCCCAGTAATGCTTCTATCTTGCGAAGATTGGCCGAGTATCTGTGTCGAGATGTTTATTTCCTCTTCGATTTACTTCTCCTTGTTTATTTTGTCATGATAAGCATAACATAATGTACATTCATTCATATGGATACATGGCATCTGTGCATTTTGCATTTTTTTGTTTGTTTGTTTGTTCACTTTGGACGTGTTTATCCCCAAGTGACTGGGTTTGTCTTCTCCATCCGAGTAGAGTCGTCATCCCTAGGCAGAAAGAGCACAACATTTCTAAATTCCCTACTGAGTTTGATCCTCGTGGAAGATGGTTGCTTTAGTTTTCTTTTCCATTTTTGGATAAAGATAAACCCCAATTGAGTTCATTCCTCAATGGGTAGAGTTTTGCTTGACCATTTCTCTTCAATTATTTCCTGAATTGAACTTTGGTCCCTGACAATTACAATTTTGAGTCTCTCTAAGCTTTTGAACCTGGATTGAACGTGCATGTATTTTTCACTTTTCCCCCCGGAAAGAATCTATTTGAAGATCACCATTGAAGATAAAGTATTTCTCCACTAGTGTTACAACATTTTCTCAACAATTTATACTCAGATAACAAGTGACAACTCTTTATTTGAGCAGTTTACTTCGTTCTCAGGTTTTCTATTTGAATGACAAATGGAAGTCTCCTCAAGACAGTTTGTCTATCCCCAATGAGTTTATTAAGATTATTAAATTATCCTCCATCAAATGACATCTCTCCGGAAATCCATCAGAGAAGTTTGGTGAAGAATTGACAAGTGTTTCTTTTTATTTGATAATTCCTGATACAAGGACTCTATTTGCTTTAATGCAACTTCAAACTACAACAATATTGCTCCTCAATGATGTTCTCCCCAGTGAGTCCACTATTCAATTTTCTTCCATCAAATGGCATCTCTCCGAGAAGTTTGATGAAGATTCAGATGATCTTTCTCTTTACTTGAGAAGATATATTTTGCAAATCAACCGACTTGCATCTCTTTTAGATCCCCCACGATGTTTCTTAAATCTCCAGTAAAATTTCAGTCCCCTGTGAAGATACTCTCCCATAAGTATTCACCTTTCCAGGAAGAAACTGAGACGCGTTCATGGCATACAACCTTGAAGCGTGGGGAGGTTTACTTTTACCCTTTTTAGCATCACCATCAACCTCATGCACACACTTACACTTTTTCTTTGGTTGTGGTTTCGTTTACTAGGAGCATCCTTAGGGACTAGGAATAGACCTAACTTTTTCTCAAACCCTTGATCCAATGTCAAGTGGTTACTTCCCTCATAAGTCGGTTGTGTTTTACAATCGCCATCACGCAAGTTCAAACCTCGATCTTTTATCGAGTATTTTTTTTCTTAAAAGTAAAATCTCTTTCTTTTCTCAAAAATACAAAAATACTTTAATCATATTTCTAATCTGTTTTAGAAACCTTAATAAAAATACTTACCTCCCTTTCAACCTAACCTTAAGTTTAGACTTTCTTAACTCTATGTAGGTATTCTGCCATAGACACTTACCTCTCCCCCCTAGAACCTTGACTATAGTCAAGAGTTACTCACCCTTATTGAGGGAAACTACGAATACTCTGATTCCATTCCCGTCAGGATACATAGACACAAGATGCAATTTCTTGGCGAGCATACTTAGGAATAACACCTTAGGTCTCCTTTTTCCTTTTCACCCTTAGCAGAAAAAATAACAAATAACACAATAAAACAAGAGGTTCCTATAGAGTACTACAGATGCTTAGGATGCTAATACCTTTCCTAAGTTTAACTAACCCCCGAACCTTAGATTCTCTAGCTTTGCATGGCATTGAATACTCATGGGTTATTTCGATCTTTTACCCTTCCCCTGGACAAACTAAAGACCGGTGGTGAATTATGATTTGTGATTCAAGTTAATCCAATAGCTTGATATCCGATTCTCATCGTGACACTAGGGCACAGAAAGTGAATGAGTCAAAACATTATAATTCTGAAGGAATAAAAATTATTTTTAGAGTTTTTTCATCTCATTTTTCTTCAATAACCGAAGGATCATATCTGACGTAAAATGTATAAAAAATAAAGGCGCATTTTAAGTTGTAATTAAAACATAAAATTGCAGGAGTTGGGAATCAAATCTTAAACACTGAACAACATTTTACTTTGGCTTTCCTAGAAAATCGAGGTTAAAGGTAAAGACTCATTTGACCTCAGTTTTCCAATAACAGATGTGAGAGTTTCGTCATGAAATGTATTATTTGTAGTAGTGACTAAAAGACTCATTTATTTGTTAGTAAAAATATTTTTTAAAGTGATGAGTGAATATTAAAAGCACTTTTTAAAGGTCTAATCAAAATTTTACGATTATTCAGCCTTTAAATAGTGTACGACCTTGATTACCAAGTAACCTTGATAGAAACTTTCCCTTTTGAGAGAAGGATAACATAGTGTCGCACATCCTAGGATACGAAAGTTGGTTAAACATAAGATATACATATCCACTATAGATTTATCTTCTCAACTTACTAAGAAGTTAGTTGATCATCACTTATAAGATATGTTGATACCAGCCTCAACAAACACTTGCTTTGACCACGATTATTGATATACACTATCAACAAGCATTCTTAGATCACAAGCATCAGTTCAAATATGTACGATTGTATACTCTAAGGTATATACTTTGCTTTGCACAATTTCACTTAATGTGCATTAAGACTATATTTAATAGGTATTGTTGTATACTCTAAGGTATACACTCTGCTTTGCAGAAAGAACGTATACAACTTGTCTATGTTATGTACAAAACATAATCTT
The DNA here is from genome assembly GCA_963859935.3 of Lathyrus sativus. Lineage (NCBI taxonomy): Eukaryota > Viridiplantae > Streptophyta > Magnoliopsida > Fabales > Fabaceae > Lathyrus > Lathyrus sativus. The sequence continues at coordinate 615,169,582 of OZ012738.1, read as the reverse complement.
ACGACAAAAAAAAAACTACAGGACTCCATCCTCACTAAAAATCTATTTCCTCTCCTCCCGGTTGACCCCACTCAAGATGGCACGTGTGTCAATCTGTTTCTTCCTCACCTCAGAAGAAGGTGCCTCACTAGATCCAAACCTTTCTCATAACCAAGCCCTTAATACCAGAAATGCAGGTATCCTTTCATTGCTACCTTGTTAGAGGAAAGAATACCTAGTTTAGTACAATAAAAATAAACATTCCAATATAAATGAGTTGAAGACCAATACTTTAGAAACTCGCCCTTACATAAGCACATATATTCAGTAGGGGAGTCGAAGAAGGTGAGATGAGCCTCTGCTATATGGGGTCTCACTAGTAGGAAGCGTATCAAGAAATTACCTAATTCCCGAGTGAAATGATCGAACCAAGGATCATTTGTGTGAAAACTAATGAGCCATTGGTCACGATATTCTTCCTGAGAAGTATGAACCAAGTAAAATAAGTTGAAAAATAGCTGAAGTGAAGGCTTCCAAGACTTTTGCTCAGTATACAACTTGAATGCCCTCATGTAAGCCCAATACTACAAGTGAACATGGGAAGGAGAAACCTTTAGAAGCTTCAAAACAGACACTTCGAAGTCAGAGAAGGTCATTCGCAATCCTATCCTAGTAAAAAGACATTCATAAAGCGGGACCATACAATTGTCAAAAGAGCCACATATCCTTTACTACAGGCCCACTGAAAGAATCGAGAAATCTTGAGGGTTTCCTACCTTTATGCTGACATCCTCTATTGCTGCTTCGGTATTCATAACAAACGAGATACCCACCACCTTAGCTTCCACCCATCCATACTTAACTGCAATGAACGACTTTACTAGCATCACTCTTTTTTGGGCCAAGTGGCCGACCTTAGAATGTTTGTCGGGTTTAATCGAAGACAATACATTTGTCCTACCTCGAAGGTTTGAGTGAGCCCTCACATCAACATCATTGGATTCATAATTATTGGTTTTTAATTGAAGCTGGATGAATCTTTAAGCGCGTTTTCTCATCCATCGGTTGACTTGTATTGCTTCCTCGATCAAAATGGGCGGGGGCATAGAAACTTCATTATGATCTTCCCTTCTACCGTCATTGGATAAAAAAGCTTCAAATGAGACAAATGAATGAGCTTTTTCCTCTAGGGAACTCCCAAATTCTCTTTCGGATTCAAAATCGTTAGATAAGGATATAACCTCCGAGCCCATGCAATCATGAGCAAGGGAGAGAGATGAGAATCAATGGATGCCATCATTCTCGAATCTGAAAAAGTATCGCTCTCAGAATCACTCGCCAAATTAACAATACTATTTCTCATCTTGACTAGAAAGCAATAAATGTTGAAGATAAAAACTTTATTAGAGAAGGGTACCTAGGTTTATGAGATGAAGAAAAAAATATTCTAATAAAAAACGACAATCGTTCTAATTAAGCACTTAAGAATGAAGGGACGAAAGTATTTGGTAATAAAGTAAAGGTGAATGAGCTTAAATGTCAGGGATGGCGAAGTATTTCATCACCCAACTCCTTATATTTATAAGCAAAGACAATTGAATGATCCATATTAGTCAATGAGAGGATTTATGAGATCAACGACTAGATTTCCCCTTCGGAATACAAACAAACTTGAGTAAACTATAAGCTGTGCATGACCTAACTTGTCGCATCGACCCATGTGTTAGAAACAAGTAGTGAAACATTTAAATGATGGAAATGCATTAAATGCACTTGCTCCCCACTACTTTTTCATCTGACTCTAAGTATTTTGCCTCCAGTTCATATTCGACAATTTCTTGGAGGCTGACCAAAATTACTAAAGGCTTCCCCAACTCTCTCAGTGCCCGATAAAGCCTTGGGAGCAATTGTTCTGGAACAACCAAATGCCCAAATAGCCAAGACCTAGTTCTTCTCAAATCCGCTCCACTTGACCCAAGATATAAAAACAGTTCATAGGGAAAGCAATGTAAAGTCTCTAATCTTTACTTTACATTATAATCTTCTTAAATCTTGAAGTAACTTGGGAAACAGGGTGTTAACCATGCAGGTATATCTCGCACTGCCGTGACGAAGATCAACATCACTAATTCAGGACATTCAGTTCACTAACTGCATCAATTCTGATTCGTGAACGAAATAAAATATATTCCCTTTGTTATAAAATAATTGTCGTAATTGTAAAAAAAAAATTATCCCAAAATAAGTGTTGCATTTAGTTTCAAATGCAATTTTAATTTTTATCTTTCACTTATATTCTCTCATTAATATTCAAAATTTACTAATTCTCTTACCTTACATTAATGATAACTATTACATCAATAATTAATTATGATAATTTGATAAACTCCTTATTTTCTCATATATTTATGACTTTTTTTTGTAATTCATGTACAGGTATCAAATATGATGGAAGAAGTATATATTATCAAAAATATATAATCTCCATGTTCTGCATCTTCTTTTAATCATATACAATGTAGATGCATGGAGTTTCATCTTTTATAGATTAACAAAGTGTAGATCTTTTAATCATAAGCATTTTTATTTATTTATTTTATTCTGCATCTAAATTATTATCGATATTATTTGTATAGAGTTATTATTACTTTTTCAAATACTTTGCATTAGCTTTTTCAGATACAAAAGAATGCTGAATCCGTAAAACTTAAGTATTCGGTTCAATTTTTGACTAAATACATTGTTTTTTATTGATTTAAATTGTTTTACATCTAAAGTCAAAAAGAGCATTAAAAACAGCAATAAACAACAATGCTTTTTTTAGACCACAATTTGATCAATATCTACATGGTATACATCATGTACTATATTTATATAATAAATAATATTATTTTTTAAATAAAAAAATATATTTATGAATAATGACATAAACAATTAACGTGTATAATAATTGTGAAATGTGTCTATGAACATAAAGTTGATTAATAAAATATAAAAAATTAATTAATAAAATGATGAATATTAAAAATAATTTTTAATAAAAGAATTGATTAAAATAATAAAAAATTAATTAATAAAGTTAAAAAATTAATTAATAAATGTTTAGATATTAAAAATAATTTTTAATATTAAAATAAAATTGATTAGTAAAATATAAAATATTGTTTAACGAAATTATAAAATTAATTAATCACACAATATAACTTTTAGTAGGAAAACAAAATTGAACAATAAAATATAAAATGTTGATTAATGAAGTTATAATCATATAAATATGGTATTTTAATATTAAATAAATAAATAAATTATATTTATAAAATAATATTTTATTATTATAATATTTCATTGTTCATTATTAAGAATGTTCACATTTAGACCAATCTAAATAAAAACCGTAATTCGATTTAAAAAAATCAAAAACTGCAAAATTTGAAAATTATTAAATATATTTTGATATTATTTTGTTAAAACTGCACAGTTTAGATTAGATTTTAGATTAATTTTTTAAATCCGATCCAAACGAAACCGAACCGCATGTATATTTATTTTTAATTATATTTATGTATTTTTTTAATATGATAAATTGTGTTAATTTATTAAATTATACTTATTTTTTTAATTTATTTTATTTGTTTTAACTATAAATAATCATTATCATTTTGTAGTATTAACTTTTAAAGAGTTTAACGATAGTGTATTATCCTTGTAAAAAAACATTATATATATATAACTAATCAAAATCAAAATGCCAAATTATATAAGTAATTTAAAATTTACTAACCTTGGTTGACAGTGTAGCATCCCTTTTCTCATTTTTTATTTAGTACTCCCTTAGTTCTTTCTTAGTATCACTTTTTGATATTTTAAATATATTAAAAATTATATTTTATACAATAATTATTTTTTTTATTTATAATATCCTTAGGTATTTATTATATTTATTTTATTTTTTCTTTTTATATAATAATTCTATGAGTAATTTTGACAAAAATATATATATTATTATCTTAAACTTTAAGAATGACAATTAAAAAAATATTAAATGACACTTAGAAAAAATAAAAAATAATCTAAACAATAACATTTATAAAAGAACGGAAGAAGTATATCTTATATATTTATTATTTATTAATATTTTTATAATATTAATAAAAAATATAATTTATAATTTAAATATTTAAAAAATTGATCCAAATTCAACCGCATATAAAATTAAATTGGATTGGATCGATTTTTTAACTTATTATCCAAAATCGAAGCAAACACAAATGAATTTATTTATCTTTGGAATTGAATGATAGTTGATGTAAGAATATCATTTTAGAAAAAACAGAATAATAATAATTATAAGTATTTTTGGACAAAAATAATTAAAAAAAGTTAGATTCTCTCCAAATTCAATAATTATGATGATGAAATGATGACTCAACTGCCATCTTCGTCCCACTATATAACAAAACAAAACTCACCCTTCATTTCATAGTATTCAGTAATTTCATTCTTTGTTCTTTTCATAAGAAAAGAAAAAGATCTATCTAATCTATCTGACTAGTTATGTTGGGTGTGTTCAGCAGCTCCGTCGTGTCCCCACCGGACGAACTCGTTGCAGCCGGCAGTCGAACACCGTCTCCGAAAACAACATCGGCGGCTCTGCTTAAGCGTTTCACTGAGAGCAACGCGTCAACAGTGTCAGTCGAAGTCGGAGATCAAGTCCGGTTTGCTTATACCCACCAGAACGAGTCCTCGTTGCAGCCGAGGTAATTAACCAAACACGATTACACTCATCTAAACGACGTCGTTGTGAAAGATATCGTGAAATCGTTTCCGGTTAAATGCTTTTTGATCACTGAATTAAAAAAAAAACATCTATATAAATATAAGTTCATATTTATCCATCACCGATTGATCGGACGGTCGATATTTCATTCCATTACCGATGCGATAATCCTTACGCTAATTTCATATTTTATGGAATTTTCATTTTCTTACCAAAGTCAGATCCTATTATGTGGCCAATTTTACTTGTTAAAAGATATTATTCCAATACAAGCTAGATTTAGATTTAATGGTTTCAGCCTCGGATTATTTATTTTATAGTTTCGTTCAAATATATATTATTTAATTTTTTTTAAATAAGTAGGATGTTGCAGATTTAAACTTTATGTGTCTTCACAAGTTTTTTTTTTACCTTGTAAAATTGGTTTTATATTAAAATTAACTTTGCAATATATAAAATATTTGAAATTAATTTATATTAAAAAGATAAATTTTAATATTACATCAAATCAGTTGTAAAATAATTTTGTAAAAATTAAAATACAATTTACAAAAATTAAAACAATTTTAAAATCAAATTTAATTTAACCCATAAATGAAACCAAGATAAGAGACTCCGATCTATGATGCCGGATAGGGTGATTTGGGTGGTTGGGTAGGTAAACTTCTAGCTTCATTTCTAAATTTTGATTAACTTTTATTAATATTTTAAAAATGTAAAAAGTTATTTTAAAACAATTAAAAAATTAAATATATTTCTGTTCTGTTTTGAAAATTGTATATTGACCTTTTAAAAAAATAAGTTTTATTTTTTCAACGAAAATACTCTTTTAAAATTTTTACCACGGTTTGAGATCAGATCTGACGTCAAGTAATTCCAACTCCATTGCAATTGTAAAAATCGAACCATAGTTCTTCCAACTAAGTGCGGGGTAAATTACCATCGAACCAACAAACAACAATAGGTTGAATTTTACTTTTAAATTTGTGTATTTAGAACACTATTTAGGAGGATCCTTTAAAAATAATCAACACCAAATTGAATTAGATGGCTATAAATGGTTGGTCTAAAATTTAATTTCTATGACAATATTTATTTATAATTTTTTTATTATGTTATTATCTAAATTGTAAATATTGAATGGAAAATGGCAGAATGTTTGGTGTAAAGGATGAGATATTCTGCATATTTGAGGGAGCTCTTGACAACTTAGGGAGCTTAAGACAACAATATGGACTTGCTAAATCTGCTAATGAAGTAGTTCTGGTGATTGAAGCTTACAAAGCTTTACGCGACAGAGCACCTTATCCTCCTAACCATGTTGTTGGTCATCTCAGTGGCGACTTTGCTTTCATACTCTTCGACAAATCCACTTCTACCCTCTTTGTTGCATCTGTAAGTAGTTCTAATCCTAACTATTAATCCCAACCATGGTTTCCTCATTTTGCTGTTAATGATTGTATTGTTTTTGACAGGATCAATTTGGTAAGGTGCCACTGTTTTGGGGTATAACTGCCGATGGATATGTAGTGTTTGCTGATGATGCTGAATTGCTTAAAGGTGCTTGTGGCAAGTCACTCGCTTCTTTCCCTCAAGGTACCTTGACATCTTCTATTATGTGCTTATGACTAAACTCGAGTTAGCTCGAAACCTGACTCGAGTTTGACACAAACATTATGTTTGAGTTTAAGTTCGATTGATTCAAGCTCACTAGTTGCGCTGTAATTGAACAGGATGTTTCTACTCGACCGCTGTTGGAGGATTGATGTGCTATGAGAATCCTAAAAATAAGATTACTGCTGTGCCAGCCAAAGAAGAAGAAATCTGGGGTGCAACCTTCAAAGTAACAAAATGAAAACCAATTACTTTCTGGTTAATGTTGCTCTCTCTATTAATAATGAACTTATCTTTTAATTGTTATGTTACTGAATATATCAGGTTGAAGGTGCAACAGTTGTAGCAGCCAGAGAGTGAGTTGAGTTGAGTTGAGATCACAATGAGGGGCAATGTAATTAAATGGCTTGATGAGTGAAGCAAAGTTGTAGAAGTGTAACCTTTGTTCATTTGATGTATAATTTAATGTTTCAATCGATGTATAGTTTGGCCTTTTCTATCAATAATAAAAATTCTGGCTGTGGTTCTATACTGTCCTTATTCTCTGTCCAATTTCACAAACAAACACACATATGCACTGCCTTGGTGCCTCTACCATCAATCATCAACTAAACTTATTTTGGGATATAAATAGATTCTTCATCATTAATAGCACAATCACAATCAAAGATGTTGCAAACCCACACCTGATCTACGATTCAAATCAACACACATTACTCATTAGGAGTACTAACTTTACAGGACAGTCCTCTCTCCACCGCGCTACGAAGCTAACCAAAACTAACCCAAGTTAAAAATCAATTTGACCAGAAAAATATATGTTCTACCATATTCTCTGCATCTAATTTTACGTGTATCTTTAAGATAGATAGAGTATTAAGATTTTTCTCTTTTTAACTTAAACATAAATATTTAGCAAAAACACATCATTTTGAAAATACACTATTTATTTATTACTGCTATGAATATATAAATCCAAAAAGAAAGTGTGTTTGGTATTGTTGGGTTTATTGGCACTTGGCAACTCGTATACTTAACATTTGTCACACACATCACAAAGTGTTAAGAAGAGTCTTGAGACAGTGGAACTCATCCTTAAACAATACAATGTTTCCAACCAATTTTGCTTTCTTCTTTCTCTTCCTCTCTCTGACATCTCACTCTTTTGCTGCAGACACCACCTCTTGGGTGAAAGCTGGTTACTACTATTCCGGCAGTGAAATCTCAGCATCAGAAATTAAATCAACACTTTTCACACACCTCTTATGTGCTTTTGCTTTTATAAACTCCACAAACTATAACATCTTTATAAACTCTTCTGAAGAACACAAGTTCTCCACCTTCACCAACACAGTAAAGCTTCAAAACCCATCTGTTATAACTCTTCTATCAGTCTACACTGGAAGAGGAAACTCTTCAGTTTTCAACTCAATGATAAACCAATCTTCTTACAGAAAATCTTTCATTGATTCTTCCATCAAAACAGCAAGAAAATATGAATTTCAAGGCATAGACCTTCGTGGAGTCTCACCAAAGCAAGGTAACGAGCTTGCAAATTTCGCAACCTTTTTGAAAGAGTGGCGAATTGCGATAACTTCTGAGGCAAGAAACACCAAAAAGATAGAGTTAGTTTTGGTGATGGCGGGTTATTATCTCAAAGCTTCAGATTCATTTAGTTATCCCTTTGAATCAATGCAGAAGAATTTGGATTGGGTTCATTTTGTTGCATATGATTACCATCTTCCTGAAAAGGACAGTGTCACAGGTTTTCATGCAGCTTTATATGGTTCATCTGGTTGGGAAAACACTGATTCTGGTATCAAAGAGTGGCGAAAGAGAGGATTTTCTTCTAATAAACTTGTAATAGGTTTACCATATCATGGATATGCATGGAAACTTGTGAAACAAGGTGAAGGTGGTGTTGGAAAACCAGCTTCCGGTCCAGCTATTACCATGGATGGATCTATGGCTTATAAGTTGATAAAAAGTTACATTAGAAGCTTTGGAGATGGAGTAGTTTTAGGCTATAATGATACTTTTATGGTGAATTATTTCACCGTTGCTTCCACTATTTGGGTTAATTTTGATGATGTGGAAGCTATTAAAGAAAAAGTTTCTTATGCAAAGAAAAATGGTTTACTTGGTTACAATGTTTTCCAAGTTGGGAATGATGAAAACTGGGTCCTTTCAAAGGCAGGTAAATTTTCTCTACCTCAAGTTTCCAGCAAAACATTATTTGGAACTCCTTGCTTGTTTTTCATTTGAGAATACTTGACTTGAAATTTCGACTCAATATATTTGAATTGACTTATTTGAGTTTATCTAGATTAACACCTGTATCACTTTCTTCAGCTCAAGAAGTGGCTGAAGATCATCACAAGAGAAGGTTGCTGATAACTGTTCTGCTTACTACTTTGACTATTGCACTTCTCTTGGGAATAGTATTTTGCTACTACTACTACTACCAAAGTAAGGATATAATATAACAAAATTTCATCATAAAGTGATAAAATGGAAGAATAAATAAATTCCCTTTTGATTTATCTCGTATTTTGGCAGGAACAATGGCTATTCTTACAAAAATGATATACAGACTGAGGCTATATTTTTCAAAAGCTGAAGAAGATCTTAATGGAAATGCTTCTGATTTGGTAGTATTTGGCTATCTCACAATTAAAGTAGCAACAGATAACTTCTCAACAGAAAATAAGCTCGGAGAAGGTGGATTCGGTGCAGTGTACAAGGTAACACTTGAAAATACATCTGTTTGTAACTTGAAGATAAGCAAAGTTTGCAAGGAAAGACTCTGAATACTTATGATTGATTTTGTCAGGGAAAATTGCGAAAGGGACAGGAAATAGCTGTGAAAAGACTCTCAGAAAACTCGAATCAAGGACTTGAAGAGTTCAAAAATGAGATCACACTCACAGCAAGATTACAACATGTGAATTTAGTAAGACTTTTGGGTTACTGCACAAAAAGGAATGAGAAGCTTCTCATCTATGAATACCTCCCAAATAAAAGCTTAGATCATTTTCTCTTTGGTATGTTACATCAAGTTCATACTCCATTGCAATAATTCTAACTGCTTTGTTTATAGCTGTAGTATATTTTTAAGGACTAATAGTTCATAGTTGAACTTAATGCAGATCCAAGGAAATCAATTCTTCTAGATTGGAGGAAGCGTGTGAATATCATTGAAGGAATTACTCAAGGTCTTCTTTATCTCCAAGAGTACTCAAATTTAACTATAATCCACCGAGATCTTAAAGCTAGTAATGTTTTGTTAGACCATGAAATGAATCCTAAGATATCAGATTTTGGTATGGCTAGAATTTTCGGGAAGTATGAACATGAAGCAAATACAAGCAGAATCGTTGGAACATAGTAAGTGAATCGTAATTAATAATGTGTTACATTTGTTTTTTTCCTCGTTAACTCTAATCTTTCGTATTGGCTTTTGTAGCGGGTATGTACCTCCCGAGTATGTCAGAAAAGGCATATACTCACCCAAATACGATGTTTATAGTTTTGGAGTTCTTCTCTTGCAAATCATAAGTGGAAAGAGGACTTCACAATATTACGGCCCGCATGAAAACATGAACCTTTTGGAATATGTAAGATATGTATCTGATTAAGAAAAGTATTTCTTCAATTGACATGTAACAAAGTTTCCGACTTATGTTATCCGTCATTATTTTACCACATTCATCTACGACTGCACAGAATCTTTACTAACTTGATGTTGAAACATTAAAACAAGTTGGTATTTCATATTTTAGGCATATGAGCTATGGATGGAAGGGAGAGGTGTGGAGTTTTTGGACCCTTCATTGGATGATTCAACATCTCATTGTAAAATCATGAGATGCATGCAGGTAGCTCTTTTGTGTGTTCAAGAGAACTCAGCAGATAGACCTTCCATGCTAGAAGTTGATTCATTGCTCAAGAATGAAGGAACACATGTTAGTACTCCCAACATGCCAGCTTTTTCGATGAAAAAACACGAAGATGACAAGGGAGATACATCTAATTCCGGGTTGAAATTTTCTTCAATCAATGATGTTACAATTTCTCAAATGGTACCAAGATAAATGGTGTCGAGCATAACATTCTAGTGATTAATGTGGTATCTGGTTTAGATGCTGTAATAATTTTAAGATCTAATATAGAAAATTTTATGAATCTCACTTTGTTTTTTAAGTTTTTGTTACAGTGAAATTATTAGATTAATTATTTAATTAATTAAATATGGATTGAAATAATTAATTATTAATTAATTATATTATGGTTAATTATTATTAAATATTAATTATTAATAAATTGTTTGATTAAGTTTTATGCATGAATGTACAATGATGGTTGGACCATTCAATTAAGCTCAATGAAAGATCTTTACTAGGCATGAAAAGAAAATTCGGGTTTGTCGGAGTCCGTCCGGACCCAATCTAAAATTAATGAGGAAAATTCTATTTGATTGAGTACGGGTGCGGGAAAAATCCGGTTTGTAATTGCGGGTGCGGGGACGGGGGATGCTACTATTCGCCCGGATCCACCCCTGTCCCACCCGGTTTTATGGTATTTACTTTAGAGATTAATTACTGTACTGACATTGTAAAAAATTTTACACTGTCTGATCTTACCAAATGATCAGAACCTGAGATGGGTCTATGATGCTGGGTGTGAAAGAAGATGGGTGGGGGGGGGGGGGGGTTTGTACCTGCAAGACACTCTGATGATAAAGTAAAAAAAAGACAAGCAAGAGAGCGAGCAAGTACAAAATATGTGTGTTCCAAGGTGAAAATTTGGATACGATGACCGAGCCAATGGAACATGCCTCTCTTTTCGCTTCGTACACCGGGGACGCATTCACCACGGTGGGACCGGAGGGAGAGTGGAGGGTCCATTTTTCTTCAGAAGATGAACGTATTTTCTCGGCGTACGGGGAGCGATTTCCCATGTACGAGTCTGTTTTTAAAGAGATAAGGTTGAGATTGCCCTTCACAGACTTTCAACAGGTCGTCTTCGTGCACCTCGATCTGGCGCCCTCTAACCTACACCCGAACTCTATTGCCTTCATGTGGGCGTATGAACTGGTGTGTGAGTATCTGCAAATTGGGGCCACCCTCCCATTTTTCTTCACCATCTTTCATCTTCAACGGCAGGTGTCGGGGGAGAAAGTTTGGTTGAGTTTCTTTTAAGCAAGGGAGGAAGTTGTTCAAACCATTCTCCAAATCTATCCGGAATTTTAAGGAGAATTCTATGTGATCAAGCCGGTGTCGGAGAGGGCTACCGACTCAACTTTTGTATGGGAGGTCTCCACAGACGAAAACGGGGAGGACCTGATAGATGAGGAGGACAAAATAGTTGCCCGGAGGCTGTTTACTTTCCCTTTATGCTGGAGCGGGGCTCACTTTACCCGTTCAACTGACGAGTACATAGTTGCTCCTCATCAGTTGGTGGAGGATGATCGGGCCAACTATGCCAAGCTGGTGGCTTTCGTGGATGACTTCCTTCCTGTCCAATGTGTGACTCGCGCTGGGCAGGTTCTTTACGAGGAAGATGGGAGGCTGCTGGTGGAAGCCCGCTATATTAACACCAAAGAGCTCCTCAAGTGAAATACTTGCGAGGAGGCTCTTGAACTTTTGGGTAGTTTCTCACTTTCTCTTATTCCGCCCGAGATATTTTATTTTCCCGTGCTACGTGCTTGTTATTTTTGCAGGTAAAATATCTTCAGCGCAGGAAAGGATGATAAAACATGCCCAAGGAAAAATGAAAGGTGACGCTACTCTAGGGAGGAGTCGCCTTGGTCAGCAGACGGTTCCCCCTCAGACAGAGTCGGGGACTTCATCCTCAACTCCTCTAGCTACTCAAACGTCGCCTCTGCCCGTGAGCTCGATACCCAAGCGTGCCTCCCTGCTTTCATAATAGGAAATTCTTCGAGGGGCCCTCTATATCCTTTCCTTGGGCAGAATCTCTAAAGCTCGAGGAAATGGACCGTCCCAACAAACGGTCCCTGCTTGCCCAGGATGCCCCTGCCTTAATGAGGGTCCTAGAGATGGTCGTGGTATACACCGAGGATGGCTTTCCGCTAGAACTTGAGCTGAAGAAGTCCTAAGCTGCGGTGGCGGCCCTGGAGGAGAAGGTTAAGAAGCTTCAGGAGGAAAGACAGAAGGAGCTCGAAGATGCTTCCCGCAAGGGTCGCGAGGAGGTGGCTCTAGAGAGGGACGTTGTGGCTGCTAAGTTGAAGGCTGCCGAGGAATTGGTGGAGAAGTTGCAGACCACGGATTCCCCTGCTGAGGATGAGGCCGAAGAGACGAAAAAGCTGATGACTTGGCCAGAGCTGGTCGATCGGTTCGCTCAGGCCACTGATGACCTAGTGGCCATTGGCGAGGAGGATTTTCATAATGCAATGGACCAAATAAAGTTGGTGAACCCTAGGGTCGAGCAGACTATAGAGGGCACATGGTTCCTCTATACGGTCAAAGACGGCCAGATGAACTTGGCGTGGTTGTATTTTTCGACTGTTCATGGTCGAGCTAATTCTTACCCGGTTAGGTATTCTAGGTAGTAGGCCCCATTCCCCGTTTTTGCTCTAACGTGGTAGGGTCCTTCCCAGTTTGCGGCGAGCTTACCCTCTCGGAAATCTTTGTGATTCCTTCTTAGGACATGGTTGCCTACTTGGAATTATCTCTAGATGACCTTGGCGTTGTGCCTAATTTTTATTTTCTGCTTGAGTGAGGCTTCGCGGAGGGCTCCCCCTGTCCAGACCTCTTTGACGAGGTCGAGTTCTTAGCTCAAGACCTCGCTGTTTATTTCTTCGTCTAAAAGGGGTTACAGTTCGTCTGGTCGGCACGTGGGTTTAAATAGGGATTACCTCCTATGTCCCGTATGCTAGGCAAAAGGGGGATTCCCCGGTTGACGAATGAGGTGTAGTCCGATAGGCTCAGAGCACGTTGTGCAGCTCCTCGACCCACTGCCTCTTTGTTTCGTCCAGTCTTCGTTTGAGACCTACGACGAAGAGTAACAGGATGTCCAGGCCCCACTAGGCAAGGGGCTATGGGGAGGACATCGCCTTGAGCTCGTTGGGTGGCACTAGGAGCATGTCCTTGTGCTGTTGGCATTTGTCGCCTTTCTTCACATGTTCTTTCGCGTCATTTTACATGGTCAGCCAGTAGTAACCTGCTTACAGATCTTTCCTCGCGAAGGACCTCCCACCTAGGTGTTAGGCATTGATCCCTGTGCTTGGAATCACAGGTAGAGTTGACAACCTCTTTCTCCCCGTACTGGATGTACGCTTGAGCCTTGAGGAGGAAAACATCCAGCGTTGCTAGGGGCCAGATGCCAATAGCTTTAGCGAATTCTGTGCAGGGACGGAGCCCGCGTTCGAGCAGAAACTTTTTCATGTCATTGGTGGTAGAGACTTAGAAGACCTCCTTGTTGAATCTTTCAATGTAGGCACGTAGGGGTTCATCACTCCCCTATATGATAACCTCGAGGGAGGCTTCGGTCTTCGGATGTCGGTGAGAGGTCGTGAAATGTCTGGAGAAGAGTCTCCCCAGTTGCCTCTATAAGGTGATGGAGTCATTAGGGAGCCTTTTGTACCAGGTCATTGCCCCCTTCCTGAGTGTGGTCAGGAATAACCTTCACTTGATGGCGCCCCGGATGCCGTGATAGTCGAGAAACGCGTAGATGTTTTTGATATGCTCGTTGGGGGTCAGTTGTTCTGTTGTACGTGTCTAGAGAGAAAGGTTTCTCTAGTCCTTTTGGGAGGCGCATGGCCATGATATCATGGGAAAACGGTCCGCGAGGCTCGTCGTCACTGCTGTTGCTGGTCCAAGACGGGGAACGATCATCACGTCTATAGGTAGGACGGAGGTCTCGTCGGGGAGGCGGGGTTCGCGCCCTGCCTTTGGATCTGGGCGGAGACGAACGTTGGGATTCCACCTGGTGGCCTCTTCTGATCCTCTTGGGTTGTGGGGAATGCTAATTCCGGGGAGAAATCTGGTCGCGTTTGCGGATGGTCAAAGTCTTTGGCTCTGGAGGCGTCTGACGGTTCCTCTCGGGTCGGGGAGGGGGACTCCATCGTTGAGGATGTTCTTTTCTCGGCAGAGGAGATTTTGGATGAAAGGACTCTTCCAATGCTCCAATCCTCGCGTTCTGGTTGAGGATTAGGAGGTTGGTTTTGTTGAGAACTTCGAGGAAGGCTGCCATGGTCGGGTCGGTGTTGGGCAGAACTGGAACTGGCAGGTGCTGCGAGACAAGTGGGGCTTCGCCGTGATCTGCACGAACACGGGATGGAGAAGTTTGTGGCTCCGTCTCTTTGTCAGAGGACGTCACCGCCATGAGAGGTGGTGGCTCCATCAGCAACATTCTTGCTAACAGGAATAAAAGTAGAGTTACGAGCATCAAGATTGTTGTCACGGGCAACCATGATCATAAATTTGAAGAATTGTTTTGGTCTTGTGTTCTACGATGAGAGAAAAGACGGGGATAATTAGTTTCCCACAGATGACGCCACTGATCTTACCGAATGATCATAACCTGGGATGGGCCAAGGACAAACGTCTATGATGTTGGGTGTGAAAGAAGAGAATGGGGTGTATCTGCAAGGCACTCCGATGCTAAAGTAAGAAAACAAGCATGAGAGCGAGCAAGTACAAAATATGTATGTTTCAAGGTGAAAAATTAGATACCTGGCCCTCTCAAATGAGAGGGTTTTTATAATGCCCCATCGCTTGGCCATTGGTCCCTATTTTCGGGGCGAGATAACCGTTTCTCGAAGAATAGGTAATTTCCATAAATAGTCGTTGGGACGGGCAGACGTGCCCATAACTAGTCGTTGGCACAAGCAGTGGCGTAGTCACGGGCACAAGCGTCTTGACTGTTTCTGGATGGTGAAATCATGTGTGACGGACAAAGACTAACGGGGAGAAGTGTTGCTACCAAGGGTAAATAGGTCAACCTCCCCTAAGGTAAATTTTCTACCAAAGAGGTTAGACTTAGGCAATTGGGTCGTTCTGGGAGCAGAAGTGGGTTGGACCATGCCTAGCCATTAGGCCAGTCCGAAACACTGCCATTTCACCACCATCATCCGTTTGGATTACTTTACAAACCCGTTTCCACCGGGGGCGAGTCTGGGTGGAAAATTTTCACCCCTGACTAGGTTTGGGGGCGGAAACGGGTTTGTAACAGGGAGGCGGGTGCGGATGCATAATTATAATAATTAAGTTATTTAATTGAGATTTACTTCATTTATATACTTCTATTTTATATGTATATTGGTCTCATTTATAACTTACAAAACCAAACGGAAAGTCTAAATTAAAGTCAATTATTTTTTTTAAAATGGTTTTGAGGTTATTGATAGAGATGAATATGTTTTTAAAAATCTTTTGGGTTTTTCTATATTCACATATTTTAAAGTAACCCACTATTTTCTTATTGAATTGATGTGAGAATTTGTGTCATAGTGATCTGAAATACAAATATTTATTATTTTTGGCCAAAATGGAGAATGAGGGCTCTAGGATTCCTCATCATTGAAACGAACACCATATAAAATTCAACAACTCTCTCTTACGCTGATGTGAAATAAATTGTATTAAATATTTTATTTATTTTGATGTTATAATATATTTCAATATTTTAATATAATATGTTATAAAGTGATTAAGTTAAGTCAAATTTTAAACATATCTAAATTTTTATATATATAATGATTTTGAGATATTCTTTAGTAAAGTTAAATTATATTATTCTTGAATTATGATTATGTATAAATAGAATTTTATATTTTGATATAACGATTTATTTTTTGTTTATGAATTATTTTGGGATGATGTTACAATATCCTAAAAGTTATTAAAGTTCCATAACTTTAGTCACAAAAATAAACGTCACATTCTCTTCGAAGTTAATTGTATTTGATTATTAATTTTGAATCTCTTGTGACTATTATATAATTGCATATAAGGAGAAATTTCTTAAAATAATTAAAATTATGCAATATATATATATATATATATATATATATATATATATATATATATATATATATATATATATATATATATATATATATATATATATATATATATATATATATATATATATATATTATTTCTCAAAATATTCTAAAATTAAAACTTTGTATTTATTGTGAAATTGATTTCTTTTTATATGCTTAAAAAAATAAATGAAAATCTAATTTTGTGAGTATATTAGAAATATTATTATTTTGAGAGTTTTATTCAAAAAAAAATTTAGTAATCACTATTAATTTGTATGGTTGAATTTCACCTATTGTGGATACAATTATACAAGTCTTTCTATTTTGAATCAAATATAAACATTCTTAATTCGTATGATTGTATAAAAATTATTATTAATATAATTTATTTTGTTCAATGTACTTATAATTTATGATTATTTAAATTATTGTTCGAGTACCTTATCGATATTTAAAAAAAAATTGTGACATAATATTTGTACATTGCTATATTTCTTATTTAGTATTGTTGAAAGTATTATTTGAGAAATAAGAAATTATTTCAAAGACGTGTAATACTTTATGAAATTTAATAATTTATTTTAATATTTTTTATTAGAATATATTTTAATTCTCCATGTATTATGTAAGTGATGGATATACCTTATTAGTGTGATATTACTTGACATGATTATGGTGTGATAGAGAAAATAGTTGAATATTTAGTTAATTATTTTCTAAAACTATTAATCTTAGTTCAACTATTATTCTCTATCAAGTGGGAGAACTTAACATGTCAATTGTATAAAATTGAGAAATAAATATTATTTATTTATTACTTTATAGAGACTTATGTTAAGAATATTATATTCTTATGTTAGTAATAAAGTTTATGACTATTTCTGATATGTATCCTCAATAATAGTTAAAATTAAGTCTCATATTTTCTAGTGTGTATAACATAATATGTTTTTCAAATGTGTGTGGTTATAACTATTGCATTTGAGTTTTGAGTGAGTTATTAAGATGTTGTATATAATCCTATTGATCTTACTGAACAATCAGAATCTGAGACGGGGCAAAGACGAACGTCTGTGATGCTGGGTGTGAAAGAGGAGGAGGGAGTGTACCTGCAAGACACTCTGATGCTAAAGTAAGAAAACGAGCAAGAGAGCGAGCAAATATAGAATATGTGTTTCTAAGTAAGAAATTGAATATCTGATCCTCTCAAGTGAGAGAGTTTTTATCATGCCCCCAGCACTTGACCATTGGTCCCTATTTTCGGGGCGAGATAATCGTTTCCCGAAGAACAGGTAACTGCTAGAAATAGTCGTTGGGACGGGCAGACGTGCCCATAACTAGCCGTTATGATGGACAGAGATACAGTTAAGGGCACATGCGTCTCGTCTATTTCTGGATGGTGGAACCGTGCGTGACGGGCAGAGACTGGCGAGGGGAAGTGCTACGACCAAGGGTAAATGGGTCAGCCCTTCCTATTGGAGGGGCAGAAAGGTAAATTCTCCCCCCAAAGAGGTTGGACATATGCAATTGGGCCGTTCTAGGAGCAGAAGTGGATTGGGTCATTCCTGTCCATTGGGCCAGTCTGAAACACCTATTTTAAAGTTTTAGGGATTTTATCTCTCTCAAATGATGATAAATCTTGTATATGACCATCATATTCTTTCATGTGAAATCATTTAAACAATAATATTCTCTTTATGTGTAAAATATGTGGTTGAATTTGTAAAACTCTAATATTGATATATTATACAACCACTTCTATGTATAATTTTGCAATAAAAATAAAATTAGTATTCCATTGTATGATTAGAGCATTTAATATTAGTGGACTTTGATAAATCTTTATCTAATTGGATTAGTGGGAGTTCACGTGTACACAATCTGAAAAAATTTAGATTATTATTCTCATATTGTCATACATTCTTGTGTGCACTCTAAATATGACATATTCTAAGAAGATTTTAAAATATGTAATAACTCTAAGAAATTTCATTTTATTATACTGTGATATATATTATTCTCTTAATCTCATAAAACATCATAATTTGATGTTTAAGTCGATCGAAAAAACACAATAATTCTTTTGCATACAATAATATTGTATTATTTTATCTTCAATAGTCTATATTTGTCGAATCATAATATGAAAGTACAAGTAAATATCAATACTCCTATCGAGTATGATATTATGTTATGAAGGTACTTATGATTAAATATAATTACTCTTGTAATAGGATATTGTCTATATGTAATTACTATTCTTAGACCTATGTAGTTAACGAAAATTCATTAGTAAATCACTGACCACATACTCATACACATGAGTAAAGTCTTATGATATTTTAGATTAGTGGGAGTTTATCAATATAATTTTCATATGCTTGGGTCATTTTTTAATAACATATTACTCTTAATTTAAATGTTACTCTAAGTTCATCATTTTATATGCGTTGTAAGTCTTTAACATGTATGATTTGTTTTCTCAATCGAAAACAATTTCTGCAGCGTTGAAACTTACTTCTCTTTTAATTGGTTATTGTTTTGACCATTATTGATATTCTAATATTAAAATTAAATTTTTAATAATTAATTATTGTCATCCAAGTGAAAAATTGTTAGATTGATTATTTAATTAATCAAATATAGATTGCAATAATTAATTATATTATGGTTAATTATTATTAAATACTAATTATTGATGAATTATTTGATTGAGTTTTGTGCATGAATGAACCGTGATGGATTTGACCATTCAGTTAAGCCCAATGAGAGGTTCATGCCCTCGACTGTTTAGTTATTTAAGCATGATCCCACTAAATGATTAAAATACTCTAAAACTCTAAACGACAATGAGGGTAATAATCCTCTTATACACACTCTTTCCGACGACAATTTCTAAAATTCTAAAAGGTACGCCGCTCTTGTCATTCTTGATTATTCATTGATTAAATAATATGTTGTAATTTTTGTTTATTCGATTCAATTAAATCCATCCGAGACTCCTTTTGTGGCGTCGTTAGTAGAAAAATACTCCTATTTATATTGATTCTTATAAGACTCAAAATTGATTAAGAATAATGTTAAGTAAAAAATACTCTAGGTTTAATTTGATAAAGAGGGAGATTTCTTTTTAATTTGAATTGAAACAAATTAATAAGGAGTAAGAATATGTTAAGTGAAAATCGGTTACATTATGAAGAAAAGTCAAATAAGCTGAAGAAAAATGATATTGTTGTGGGTGTAATCGGTTACGCATTCGCAGTAATTAATCATCACTGTTGTGATTTTTCTAGTTTTTAGCAACTACAATCAATTATAGGTTTTGTGTAATTGGTTACAGGTACACAATTTTAGTTTTTTTTTAATTATTTGATGTTGTTGCTTGTGTCCTAATCCACTTGTATTTTGTATATATTTTTTGGAGGTATTATGAATGAAAATGTGTGCATATTCTCAGCGTCATTTATATTCTCTCTCTATTTTCTCTCACACATTCCCTCTCCACTCAATTTTAACTCCATTTTTATCAACCGGGTAATTTTAAGTTCTAACATTTAAAATCAAAAGTCTGGTTCGATCTACCAAACATCTAGTGTGTAACATGAAGTCAGTGTCCAATGAAAGAATCCCTGCAAACTTACCCATCATTAATGTGAAGAACTACGAAGTGATCAATAACAGAGTGAATCCTCTTGTCGAATATGCAACGGGTGCAGGGCGAGCAACGCATAAGGAAGAAAAGAAGAAATATTTCAAGACGCTATTTTTAATCCATCAATGTATGGATGGTGACAACTTTGAGAAAGTTGCTGATTACGAATCATTGAAACAAGCGTGGGAAACCTTAGAAAAGCCAAAAGTAGGGGATGGCAAGGCGAATGTGGTGAGGTTATAAACTCATAAACGTCAAATTGAATTGTTTCAAATGGAAGAGAATGATACCATCAACGATTTCACAACAAAAATTACTCGATTGGTGAATCAAGTAAAAACATGTGGAGAAAGAGTCAAGAAGCAGTATGTTGTTCCAAAAATTTTGTGCTCTTTAACACGAAGATTTGACAATATGGTCATAGAGATTAAGGAATCGAAGGATCTTGCAACGATAAGCAAAGAGGAGCTACAAGATCTCTTGTGGCACATGAGCAAATAATGGAGGAGAGAAATTGTGATAAGGAAAAGGCGGAGATCGCATTGCAAGCTCGTTTCAATGAGAAAGACAAGAGATAAAAAGGAAAATGACCCATGAAGAGTAGAGGGAATTTTCATAATTTTGGTGGAAGAGAATCTCGAAATTCCAAGAATTTGAACTTTCAAAAGGGTGAGAGCAGGTGTAACAAAAATTATGGTCAAGGAAACTTTATAGGTGAAAGGAGAATGATAGACAAGACCAAGACAAAATTCTATGTTTGTAAAAAGTTTGATCATTTTGCAAGAGAGTGCAATGAAAACAAGAAGGAACCTCAAGGGGATGAAGCCAAGGTTGCAAGACAAGAGTTTGATGAAGAGAACACACTCTTTGTCATGATCATAGAGGGAAAGTGTAACAGTAGCAGGCTGCCCAACTAGATTTTTGCTTGCCCTCAAGCAAAGTATGTCTCTCATTTCACAACAAGAGGATTTGCTCAGGATTAAGATTCACCCAAGAATGGATAAAATTGGCTCAAACACAAATGATGCAAACAAGCCACAGGTTCAAATGTTTAGAATCAAACAATGCACAAGAATTAAATTCTTAAAACAAATATTAAGCCATGTATCAATCAACAACTATGTTTTTCGTGAATGAATCACTCTATCTCTGTTCTTCGAATAAGGATTGAAGAAATTACGTGTTTGCAACCGCGAGGACAATTTCACTCAACTAACAAACAATGCCAATATCAATTCAATTCATAAAACATCTAACAATCAAAAGTGAAAATATGGAAGCAAAAAGATCACTAAGATCTTTAAGGTTGTAGCATGGTCGGGTTTACAAACAAGGGGCATTTCTAAGGCCATTGAAACAAAATTGCCGATGCAAAAGAGACATTCACTGAACATGTTATTTACACACCTCAACTTCATTCCATTTGTTTCTTAGTTGCAAACCTTCACAAACCTTATTTCACAACTTATTATTTCACTATTTTTCTTTTTCAAGCAAGCATTATTTTTCTCATTTTTTTTTTACATTCATATTCACATAACAATTTTTTTCAATGCTTGCTTAAATTTTTCAAAAGTTGTAGCAACCTATCACCTTTCTTTTTCATTCTCCCCAACTTAAATTTTACTCAACCCTCAAGTGAATGCTCTTGGCTTTTTATGGCAAAGAGGACAATTAAAACAAAATTCAAGGGTTCAAGAAAAATTTTAGAATCTCACAAAATTAAGAATGAGATTCACATTGTTTAGGCTCAAAGGGGTTAACGAATTCTCTCTACTCACGGGTAAGTTGCATTTGGACATAATTGTGCTCAATATAAACAAGTGCCTTGATCATTTCTAATACTTCCACAAATTCACAATGATAACAAGACAAAGCATGAATCATACGAATCAACAAAGTTTATCAGAAATCCAACATTTAGTAAACAATGGAAGCTTTCTCACAAATTATGGTTTTTGGTCCTAAGTGAAACACTCATTCAAACAAGTTGCCAAAAGAACAAATTTCATTTGCACAAAGACTTAAGTTCTTAAGCATTCTAAAATTCTAAATAAAGTAAACCATGTACCTTGACAATATTCACTTGTTTCATACTATCATCGCCATCCAAACTCGGTCGAAGCTTCATTGAATGCTTTTATACCGATAGCAACCACTCTAGAAGGAGTTTTCGTCATTCCTGAGCACACTAGAAAAAACATAAAAAGAAACAAATATATACAAAATATACAAATCTTAAAAACATAGAATCGTTGCAATGCAATTCAATATCTCAACACCAATCCCTGACAACGATGCCATTTTGTTGAAGCAATAAAGCAGCAAGCAAAAAATATTAAGTACCCAGTTTTATCGTCTCCACAGGGATTAGTGTGATATGAACGCCGTTCAACGGCCTCTATATTTCTAAGCTTATTGTTCAAAAGTTTTGGTTTAAAAGGATTCAAGGAACCATAAATAAAAACAGAAATTATAAATTAAAGACTGAAATATAAACGGAGCCTTGTTGGGATTGGATTTCATCAATGGATAACACATGCATTCTTTTGATCAAATTAAACATAACGCAATCATTCGTCT
Source organism: Lathyrus sativus (assembly GCA_963859935.3). NCBI lineage: Eukaryota > Viridiplantae > Streptophyta > Magnoliopsida > Fabales > Fabaceae > Lathyrus > Lathyrus sativus. The sequence continues at coordinate 615,146,965 of OZ012738.1, read as the reverse complement.
AATACCCTTACGTATCACTCATGACAAAGCTTATCTCTAATGCAGCATCGAGAGAACAACCATGTTGTCTCATTGGTGATCTCTCATCCAACAAAAACACAACACAGAGCATTACGAACTGATACTCACGCAAATGTTAAGCCTAAACCTATCTCTAGCATTTAGAACCTAACAGGTAATCATCCTAGATCCATATCTGAAAAGTATATCTCTATCACGATTCAAATCAAAGATAAACAGATAAACAAAGACGACACCCATATCTGATAAACGATTGTTTTTCATAAAACACAATGATCAAAATACGTGCACACGCTTAACCCTTTTTTACATGTAATCACCTAATCTGCCAAATGGTTGTAAACATCGTTCTTCATCACTATTATCACGCACCCGCACAATATTGTATTGATCCTACCCATACTACTTAATCAACACAACACCATAGAAGATACAATGAATATCAACATACAAAACCATGTCAAAAGTTTGTTCATTGATAGAAGAAAATCTGAGATCAAAGATGTGAAATGGTTTTGTCAAGACCCACAAATAAGCAATCAAAGATAATCAATCAATAGAGAATCTAAACTAGTTCACAAACATAAATTAGATGAAATACATAAGGTATCAAAAGATTACATCCAAACCCCAACAAGAGATCAAAGATCTTACCTCATCCCTCTTAGGGTTTTGTGTTTCTCTCTCTAAAATAGATGAAGAGAGATAAGTTCTGATGTATATAAAGTTACATAATAGAACCTAACCTAAAAAGCAATAAAAACACTTAAATAAAACATTCAGGATCTGTCATGTTCGCCTAGCGAACAGATCCTTCGCCTAGCGAGCAGTAAGTTAGGCACGTGAGGTGCCTCTGAACAGTCAAACCGCCCCTGAGACATTTCCAAATATTCACTAGGCGAGCAATTCCTTCGCCTAGCGAAGCCTTCACTACGAGCTTCGCCTAACGAATTTATGCTTCTTTCGCCCCTGCCTCAAATCTGGGAGTGTTCGCTAGGGCTTCGCTACCACTTCGCCTAGCGAGTCCTTTGCTACATAGTTCGCCTAGCGAACTTCATGAAGTTTTGGAGGGAGCTTCGCTAGCAAGTTCGCCTAGCGAACTTGCTGTTGTTTGCATGCTGTCTTGGTTTCCTTGCCCATTTCTTGTGTCTTACTTTTCACTTGTTTTTGTGCCTAATTCCTGCACAATAACACACAAATCAAAGGTACCAAGAGATTTTCTCATAATATTGAAAACCAACCAAAGCAAGAGTGGTTTTCAACACTTTCTTGACAAAAATCAGTGAAAGATGCCAACATTTGATAGATCAAATAAGTGAAATTTGGCGTCTAACAGATGCATGACAATATCAGCAACTGTTTTGGGAACACTACATAAGCATGATGAAATCAGTTACATAAATGAAGTAACCACTTATAGGCAGAAGAAAGTGTCATGATGAGTACGAAAGTTGCCATTCAGTGCAACGAGGAAAGGTATTTGGACTCCAGATGTTCTACTCATATGACAAGGAGGAAATATTGGCTTCTTACAATCAATTGTGCCATGAAGAACAAAGTGAAGCTCGCATATGAAACCACTCTAGCGGCCGATGGGATCAGTGATGTGTTCATCATGAGAAGGGAAGGTTGACATTCATTGATCAAATATGTGTTGTAAATTCCATAAATAAAGTGTAACCTTCTAAGTATTGACCAATTCCTTGAGAATGGTTACTAGATTCACATGGAAAACAAGGGGTTATGCGTTATGGATGTAAACATGGTTTTGGTCCTAAAAGCTCATATGGCTGCCAATAGAAATTTCACGTTGAGTTGAAAGTTATGGAGCATAAGTGTCATGCTACAACAGTGAGTCAAAAAAAATAGATATGACACTTTAGGCTTGGGCATCTAAACTTTAAAGATCTCAATGGCTTGCAAAGGAATGGAATGGTAACGAGGCTACCATTGATCAACATACCGAATGAAATTTGTAAAGAATGTTTGCAAGCGAAGAAACATAATGGTAAATTCAGTAAGGATGCAGGTTGTAGAATCAAGCATCACCTTTAGGTGGTGTATTCGGATGTGTGTGAACAAATGCAAGTTGACTCGATTAGTGGAAATGGTTATTTTGTCACATTCATCGATGGACATAGTAGAAAACAATGAACATACCTAATCAAGATAAAGGATGAGGTATTTGAAGTGCTTAAGAAGTTCGAGTCCATGGTTGAGATGTAAAGTGGTCACAAGCTCAAAATGCTCAAAATGGATGATGGAGGCAAATATGTCTCAAATGACTTTGGGAAATTTTGTGATCAAGAAGGGATAGTACACAAGGTTGTACCACCTTATACACCGTAGCAAAACGGTATTTCCGAAAGGAAGAATCGATCAATCATGAACATGGTAAGAAACATGTTAAAGAGGAAAAAAATTCCGAAAAAGTTATGGGGAAAAGCGGTGTCCCCAACTGTTTATTTGTTGAATAGGTGTCCAACAAATAATCTTGAGAAGATAACATCGGAGGAACCATGGTATGGATGTATATCGAACATGAATCACTCTACCAGTGATTACTAATTGCTTGATGCAACGAATATAAAGACTGTGATCAGCCCAGATGTCATTTTAACGAGATCAAGTAGCTGCAGCTGCTTGTAACCAGTTACCAGAAAGTTGTAATAGATTACAGCTTTGAAAAATCAATTTCTACAGAGCAGAAAAATGAAAAAACAGAGGAAAAAATCATTGTTTAACACCTCTTTCAAATCTAATAGAAGACATGATGTCTTTATGAGCATTTGAATTTGGAGAAAAATATTGACAAATATGGAAGAGTTTGCATGACTAGAGGAAGTTGTTCCCAAATTGTTGTGCAACATCAACCTCAATTTTTTGGAAAAATATCGACAACATAACTTACAAAGTACACCATTTATCTTGCTACCATCTCAGAGATTGTAACTTCATTGATTGAAGAAAATTTCAACCTTAACTTAGATGTATCTCCCTTGTCATCTTCATGTTTTTTTATTAAAAAAGCGGGCATGTTAGGAATACCAACATGTGTAACTTCATTCTTGAGACATGTATCAACTTCTAGCATGGAAGGTCTATCTGTTGAGTTCTCTTGAACATACAAAAGAGCTACCTGCATGCATCTCATGATTTTACAATGACATGTTGAATCATCCAATGAAGGGTCCAAAAACTCCACACCTCTTCCTTACTCCCATAGCTCATATGCCTAAAATATGAAATAAAAAGTTGCTTTAATGTTTCAACATCAAGAAAATTAGTAAAGATTTTGTGCAATCTTGCATAAATGTGGTAAAATAATGACAGCTAACATAGGTGTGAAATTTTTGGAACGTATTATTAGAAAAACAAAACTTTACTTATTTCATATAGATAACTTACATATTCCAAAATGCTCATATTTTCATGTGAGCCGTAATAATGTGAAGAAGTCTTCCCACTTATGATTTGCAAGAGAAGGACTCCAAAACTATAAACATCATACTTCGGTGAGTATATGCCTTTTCAGACATACTCGGGAGGTACGTATCCACTACAAAAGCCAACATGAGCGATTAGAGACATTGATGGAACAAAAAACAGTAACACATGATTGATTATGATTTACTTAATAGTTACTATGTTCCCACGATCCTATTTGTATTTGTTTCAAGTTCATTCTTTCCAAATATTCTAGCAAGACCAAAATCGGCTATCTTAGGATTCATCTCATGGTCTAACAAAACATTACTAGCTTTAAGATCTCGGTGGATTATAGTAAAATTTGAGTACTCTTGGAGATAAACAAGGCCTTGAGTAATCCCTTCAATGATATTTACACGCTCCCTCCAATCTAGAAGAATTGATTTCTTTGGATCTGCATTAAGTTAAATTCTAAACTATTAGTCACCAAAAATTTACTAGGTGAAAGTTAGAATTATTGCAATGGAGTATAAACTTGATGTGACAGACCAAAGAGAAAATGATCTAAGATTTTATTTGGGAGGTATTCATAGATGAGAAGCTTCTCATCCCTTTTTGTGCAGTAACCCAAAATTCTCACTAAATTCACATGTTGTAATCTTGCTGTGAGTGTGATCTCATTTTTGAACTCTTCAAGTCCTTGATTCGAGTTTTCTAAGAGTCTTTTCACAACTATTTCCTGTCCCTTTCGCAATTTTCCCTGACAAAATCAATCATAAGTATTCAGAGTCTTTCCTTGCAAACTTTGCTTATCTTCAAGTTACAAAGAAATGTATTTTCAAGTGTTACCTTGTACACCGCACCAAATCCACCTTCTCCGAGCTTATTTTCTGTTGAGAAGTTATTCGTTGCTACTTTAATTGTGAGATAGCCAAATACTACCAAATCAGAAGCATTTCCATTAAAATCTTCTTCATTTTTTAACTCTTCAAGTCCTTGATTCGAGTTTTCTAAGAGCCTTTTCACAGCTATTTCCTATCTCTTTCGTAATTTTCCCTGACGAAATCAATCATAAGTTTTTATTTGCATGAAACATTTCACAAACAAATTTATTTTCAAGTGTTACCTTATACATTGTACCAAATCCACCTTCTCCAAGCTTTTTTTCTTTCAAGAAATTATCTGTTGATGCTTTAATTGTGGGATAGCCAAATACTATCAAATCATAAGAATCTTGATAAACATCTACTTCAGCTGCAGATAAATATATCTCCAACTTGTGTATCACTTTTGTAATAAAGGTTATGGTTCCTGCCAAAACATTGTAAAATAGTATATGAAAACATAAAAAATCAAAGGAAAATTGTAATAATATCTTTATTATTATTTATTAATTATTATTGTTATTATTATTCAACTTTATCACTCTAGGGTGAAAGTTAATGTTATCCTTACTTTGATAGTAGTAGTAACAAAATAATGTTCCCATCAGAAGAGCAGCAGTCATAATTGTAACCAGAACAATTATCACTAATATTTTGTTATGATAATCTTCATCTACTTCTTGAGCTGAAGAAATTGATACAAATGTTAATCCATATTTAAAACACCAGCATATTAATAAAAAGATGTGTCAACCCAATTAACTATTCTTTAGTTTAAGTTGTGTTTCAAGAGCATGTGATTTAATTTATAATACTCAAATTAACATCTAAAATTTAACTAGCATTTTTGAATCAGTAACAGTTTTTTTTAGATAAACAACTTAATCAATTGTTTATATCATAAGATAGTCTAATTTTCTTAAAAGTGTGAAGCATATCTCAAAAATTTAAATGATCAAGAGGAAAATATTTCGATTTGGTTGACTTGATTAAGGGGTTGACTAGTTTGATCAACGGTCAATAACAACTTAGGGCTCAAACGAGTTTGCGTATTAGGCCCGAAAAATTGATCTAAATAACGCCATGATTTTTCCAACAACTTTTCTTTCTTTTTTTTCTCTTCCAAATTCTTCTTTTCTTTCTTTTAACAACTTTTTCCCTTTTTTTCTCAAATATGGCTAAAAAAATCCTACTCAAATCATGTAATTTCCCACCAAATGCTAAAAATATTCAAAACTTCGGACAAAATTCAATGATGACAAATTGTCATTAAAACAATACTAATTTTTTTTAAATCTTTTTCTCTTTAAATTTCTCTTACTAGAATTATCATCACTTTCCTTTTTATTTCATACCAAACAAAACTGGAAGAGAACCATATTTTTAACTATTAAAAGTCTAATGAATCAAATATTCGATTTAAGTGAACCTATTATAAAATAAAATTTGCCAAAAAGAGGGGAGTTCGGAACTTTTAAGAAATTTGGACTATAATAAGGATTTGGAAATTAGAGATTGAAGTCTTCACACTATTGAAGACCAATTTTCATCTATAAATCATGTACCATTCCTTAAATCTTTAGGATATGAATAATTGTATTACTATGAATAGCTAAATTTTATTTGATTGAATCTTTAGATGAATTTATTTTGAACTATTTTAACTATGTAATTATTGAGTATTATTCTATGAAATTTTAATCCGAGTATTAATTCACTTAAATTCGTGTTCAATGCCTTTTATATATTAATGAATGTATAAATTGATTTCAAGATGAGACTGATTATTAACCCTATCTTTTGAAACTCGGCTAATTTCACAGTAATTAACTTTTAATCAAACCTCTTTAGATTATGAACTCTACTAGTACATTTTGCGGTTGTAATTAAAATAGAGGGTTATGCGCCAAGAGATTAGACATAACTAATTTGTTAATTCATCTTGATACGAGGAATAATTTTAGGGAATAGACAAAATTATCAAATAGTGAGAAAATAAAGGATTCAAAAAGGTCTGGTCGTTTTTAATCTCTATCGAATCTACTCTATTTTATTTTCTTATTCGTTAAAAACACTATTATGCAAAACCTCTCCATTATGATCGTGCAATGCTTAAAACATACACGAATAAGAAAGTGGAAACAGACTGATTTGTAGGCAAAGTGGAAAGCAGACCGTAGTCATTTGCTTTTAAGTTCATAACTTTTTCCTGGATTGCCCTTGCGGGTTTTCAATCTACCAGGATACCCATTTTTGCCAAAGCTGCCTTTTCAGGTTTTCAACTTTGTGGGTGTATTCTTTTTCTTTTATCCCTAAACTTTTTCCCAGATCTTTTCTTTTTCTGGTTCGCCGGTGTTGCGGTGAGAATCGTGATACCAAGCTATTGATTAACTTGAATCTTTAATTCTTAAGTTCACAACCGGACTTTAATTTATCCAAAACGGAAAGGTTTAAAGAAAGAAAAACCTATAAAAATGCAAAGCAAAAGGCAAGGCCTAAAGCTGAGCAAAGAGAGATCTAAAGGTTCGGGGGTTGGTTATGCCTAGGGTAGGTATTTCACATCCTAAACATCTGTAGTACTCTACAGGAACCTCTTGTTAATATTTGTGTTTGCTAAAGTTTGCTTGCCAAATGGAAAATGCTAAGGGTAAAGATATAAAGTATATATAAAGTTTAGTAAAGTATGCTCACGAAGACATCGCATCTCGTGCCTACGTATCCTGACGGGAATGGAATCAGAGCAACCGTAGTTCCCCTAACTAGGGATGAAGAACTCTTGACTATGGTCAAGGTTCCAAAGGGAAAGTAAATGTCTACGGAGAGACACTTACATAGAGTGCGGCGACTTTAAACTAAAGTTAAGTTAGCAAGGAAGGGAATGTCCACGGCGGGACAACTAAATAGAGCACGACGACTCCAAGCCTAAGTTGCAAAGGTAAACACCGGGAATGTCCACGGCGGGACGACTAAATAGAGCACGACAACTCCAATTATAAGTTGTAAATATTAGCAGGAAGTTAGTTGTTAGTGAGTTAATGGGTTAATTTGGAAAAGTGTGAAGTTGGCTTGCCAAGACGTCGCATCTTGTGCCTACGTATTCTCAACGAGAAATCAGAACGTTCGTAGTTCCCCTATCTAGGGGTGAGGAAGTCTTGACTGTGGTCAAGGTTCCAAGGGGATGTAAGCATTCATAGGGAAGTACTTACATGGAGTGCGGCGACTCCTGAATCTACGTTGAGATTGTTATGGTAAAGAATGTCCACGGCGGAACGCTAAACATGAGTACGGCGGCTCAGATCCTAAGGTTAGGATAAAGGGTAAAGGATGTCCACGGCGGGACGCTAAATATGAGTACGGCGACTCAGATCCTAAGGTTAGGATAAAGGGTAAAGGATGTCCACAACAGGACGCTAAATAGAGCACGGCGACTCCAATTCTAAGGTTAGGATAAAGGGTAAAGGATGTCCACGGCGGGACGCTAAATAGAGCACGGCGACTCCAATCCTAAGGTTAGGATAAAGGGTAAAGGATGTCCACGGTGGGACGCTAAATAGAGCACGACGACTCAAATCCTAAGGTTAGGGCAAAGGGTAAATGAAGGATATCATATGTAAACACAATGTCACAATAATGTAAACAAAAGGTTAAAAACCTCATGGGGATAATCAACAGTTTTAAAGGTGAACCACAAACAAAATTGAAATTCAAACTTAAATGCACAAGGGAGCCAACAATACAAGTTCATCTCATCTTAAAATTAAACTCAAAGAGGAATAAAATAAAAATTTGAAAATGAGAGATATGAGGGGAAAACCCTAAAATGATTTACAATCCTCTCATAATGTAAAGTGTTCTTAAAATGGGAATTTTATATTTCTTTGAACATTTTATGAAAATATACAATAAAATAAGAATTTAGCAAAAATAATCAACTAAAAAGAATTAAAAATGAAGAAGTTATGTAAAATTGAAAATTGAATAAAAATTAAATGAAGGAAAAGTCTCACCCAAGGCTTGAACTCAAGACCTTGGGGTCATGGACTTAAAACAAGACCAATCCAGCTATATGTGCACGTGTGACAAACAAAGGAAAGGGAGAGATATATGTCAAAACATGATAAATGCTAAAAAAAAATAAAGAAAAAGAGTTGATCTCCACACGGATCGAACTCAGGTCAGGAGGCAAGGCAGGGTATTTGAGCGCAAAGGTCACAACCACTGGGGTGGCGATACATCCGTGTATTATGCCACCCCAATAAATAAATAAACCTCTAATGTTTAAATATTTCTGGGCAAGATTAACAAGCAAAATGGCCAAAAACGTGAAGGACAAAACTGATTCAAAACTCCATTAATTTTGACAAAACAAGAGTCTAACTCATGTGAAATTTAATAAGGAACAAGATGGCATTGTTAGTTTTCCAAAATTTTGCGTAAAAAATGAAACACGATAGTAAGTGCAAAAATGATGTTTGAAATGCATTTTGAAATTTTAATGATCAAAACTGATGAGTTTAGAGCAAATAAGGGTCTGAGCAAATTTCAAATCCATTTCTCATGGATAAATCTAAAGAAAACAACCAGTTTCTGTCATGATTTAGAAAATGGTCATCGAGTTGCAAATTGGTGAAATGCCTTTAAAACACCATGTAGTATCAATGCACAATGATGGCAAACAATTCTTAATCCCAAATGCCAACAGTCATGCATTCCAAAACTTACCAATGCAACATCAAAAGAAATGCAACCTTACATGCTAACAGAAGTTAGGGAATTGACAGTAACATTATCAATCCATAATGCAACAGGTTATGAACTTCCACACACAAACACCTGGTTTTAAAAGCAAAACTTGATGGTAACAGAAAAAAGCAATCCTCAAGGCAGGGAGCAGACATAAATCAAGGACAAAACTTCAACTGGCCACAAGCATCCTAAGCAGCAATTATGACATGGACAAGATCATACCAATAACTGAGATTGGATGAAAGGTTAAGTTGGCAAACCTCCACAAATTGGACAATGAACTAAGTAAAAGAGCCAAGCTTTTGTGTTGTCCCTATTTAAAATTTAGTCTGGTCACACATGACAGCAACCTTTCAATAAACTAAACCAACCACGTGCATGCAAAGACACCTTCCTAAGATCAAGATTCTATTCATATATTGCAAAGATTGTAAATGAACCCTCAATAATATCAGAGATTGACAAACCTCTAAGCAGATTATTGACAGAAACAAACAGACACCAATGAGTTCAAAACAGCTTTAACAAAGTTAAATGAACTTATGCAGAATTGTAGACCAACAAATCAATCAAGCATGCTATGAACTAATCCACATAAACCTCAAAATGTCAAAGTGAAATCTGATGGAGATGCTAGGCTTGAACTCACCACGTGTAGTAGATAGTCCACACAACATTAAGACAATGAATCAATAAAAATTGAGATGCAAAACAATCAGGAATATAAGCAAACTTAGAGAAGCAACCTCTAAACCACACAAATAGATATTGACCAAACCAAAACTTCTTGATATCAAAGATTAACAAACTTCAAAGTAGTTGGCAGCCAACTTTTGGTGTTTCAATCAATGTCTATTGATGAATTCAAATCATAGCTCCAACAACATGTTAAAAACAAGATGAAAATAAACCAAGCAAGAGTGTTTTGTTTAAAAACAGAACCATCACCATAGTTTTATATTACAATGCAAACACACATAGTTGGACAGATTCAAAGATATCAGCATCTAAAGACCTTTAGGATAATCTGTTAGCAAAAAGTCTTAAAATCTAGGGGGCTGTCAAGTCATGGCAGACTTACTTATGTCATAAAACATGATAAAATAAGACATACAAGACCTATATATGTTCAAAACAGTTGGGTGCAGAACAAAGGCATGTTTAAATCAGTTGGTACCATACAAAAGATAGGTATGAACAGATCAATGCAGCAAGTCTTAAACCTCAAAGCCAAGGATCTCAAAAATATTCATGATGAATTCTTAACTATCATGCCTTTACAAAGATGAATTCTTGACAGCAAATTCAAGCTAAGACTTAATCAGCATCGGTCAAACAAATGTATTTTGTTACCAACAGCAAAAAGGGTACATTTGACATGGTTATGAGTGATAATAAGAGTTGAACACCATCAATAGAGTGATCATTAGAAGGACCAATCAACTCAGACCAATACAAGCTCAAAAATTTCAAATAGATCATGATCCACACACAAACTGGATCAATACTCATAAATCCCTTAGAACTACACTGAAAGCCAAAGATTCACAACAGCATAATTCAAAGAACAAAAGGAACATAGCAGGCCAATCAACATATGATGAATATTAATGAAACATCATAAAATGGCATACCTCTTGTAGTCCTCACTATGCTAGCTGCCAAGAAAACTAGAGGTCCTTCCTTTTGAGCAAGCTTGTGATGTTACTTCCTTTTGAAGAAAAGTGCAATCTTGTGGACAATTTGAGTAGATGATATTCCAGCTATTATTTGAGACTACGGATAGCTAATACATCATAAATATGAAGTGTCTAAAGTGTCAAAATGATGGAAATGGATCTATGTAGTGATTTGGCATGAAATGTGCATAAAAGTCAAACTTAAGTGGTGTGAAAGTTGACTTTTTGATTCAAGGTTTTTTTGGTGAAACTAATGGTGCGATTAGCTTCAAATGGTGATTTTAGGTTTGTGTATATGGTTTTTGAAGTGTTTTTGGATTGGAAACAAGAACTGGTGCAAAGATGCAAAGTGACACTTTTTGGTGTTTTTGTGAAGTTTTTTTTACTTTCAAGCAAAGGGAGAAAGAAAGAGAGCTGTGTGTTCCTTGTATTTTGGATGGCTCTGGTGTGTTGTATACAATGGTATGAAGGCTCTATTTATAGGCTAGAGAAGAGTTTGGGCAGATTTGGATTTGTGGTATTCAAAGATGGTTTTTAGTGAAAATCTCATGATTCCACATGATGGTTTTTGTTTTGCTGGCCTTGCTTGCTTTCAAAGAGCTTAGCCCCCTAAAACCAGCTACAGTGAGCTGTAATAAGTGATCAAAGAGTGTACAAGGACACCCTCCTATGCTGCAGCCCCCAAACACTCTCTCTCATGTGTACCTTTTGTACTTTTCTTTAATAAACAAATGGGTCTTGGATGATTCTTTGGATTTGCTTGGATCCTCTTCTGACTTTGTTCATTTCATCCTATAACACATTATATCAGAGGTTATTCCATGGTTATAAATGAATTTCATAGTTGGAAATCAAGTCCATGTTGGGTTTTGGCAAGTTGGCAAACTAGTACACAGGCCTAACTTTCTCACTTCATAACTCCCAATTTACTCATTTTTTGCACATGGACATCTGTGAGACTTTTGTAGTAATTGTAAAGATCTTTCCAACAAGCTTTGAACCACATCATTTGGAGGTGTGATTAGGAAGTTACGGTCTTGCCCCTTTCGAAACCCTAATTCCCGATTTTTGCGATTACTCCCCAATCCTTGATCCAATGGTCATGAAACTTCACAGATAGGTGTAATATGACATTAGGAATATTTTTGATTCACACTTTGAGGTCAAATTCCTTATAGTTGGAGAGTTGACTTTTTGGTCAACGAAACGATCGATCGATGACGATAGGATCAACTGTTGTTGTTCTGGGTCTTCTGTGGCCTTGAAACTTCTTAAGGGGACTTGAATAAGTCATATGAGCTTCATGGACCATAACTCCATCATTGGAACACATTTTAAATCAAAAGTCAAACCACACTTGACTTTTCCTGATTAGAAACCCTAATCGGGGATCCTGAACTGCACTGTTCCTGATCTTTGTGTGACAACATCAAATTGGACTCATGTTTGACCTAATGGAGTATATTTGGTGATGTAGATGTTTGTTTCATGGAGAATCAATCCAATACATTGACTGATTAAACCGTCGAAACTTTGATTTTCGACTGTACGGAACCCTGGTTCACCTGTAACTTAACAAAAAAAACTTGAAGTAGGTTAAGGTTAATAATCAAATGAAAATGATCCTATAATGATGATGAAGATTTGAGGGGTCAAAATTTGGGGTGCAACAGTTGCCCCTATTTAAATATCTTCACCAGATGGCAATGAGAGATGATAATCCTCATAGAATCGTAGTGAAAGGTATTTAAATATAGCAAACCAGAAATTTTGTCCCTTAGATCGGATGGTATGTAAAAGGAAAAATGTTGAAATGCAATGAATCTAAATGATGCTCGGATGCAAGACAAATGCAGACACACGAGCAAAAATTAAAGAACGACAATACGACGAGTAACTACTCATAGGGGACTCGACACACTAGGGAAACAACAGACATCATCCATGAACGGAACTGGATGGAAAAGAGTCACGACATTCAAAATATCAATGAATGAGGAGAGGAGAAACCTGAGAAATATAACAGGGACACAAAAACAAACATCAGAGACATTCGGAAGAACATCGAATGAACTCTGAAATATACCAGAGATACTCGGAAAAACATCGAATAAACTTCGGAACATATCCAAAGAAACACATTGAAGACATATATCTTGAAGGTACATCTGAAACATTTTAGAAGAGCTTTAAATGCACGGGAAAAGGTTTGAAGACATATCTGGGAGAACATCAGATAAGCAACAAAGGAGTTCTAGAAGAACATCAGAACAAAAGATATATATATCCGAAAAAACATCGGATAGATTTTGGAAAAACATCATAACAAAGACTCAATCTGGAAAAACATCAGAGAGAGAAACATATCCGGAAAAACATCGGATAGATTCTGGAAAAACATCAGAATCAAGGTAAATATCTGGAAAACCATCAGATAAGTTCTGGAAAAACATCAGAACAAAGACTCAATCTAGAAAAACATCAGAGAGAGAAACATATCCAAAAAAACATCAGATAGATTCTGGAAAAACATCAGAATCAAGGTAAATATCTGGAAAACCATCAGATAAGTTATGGAAAAACATCAGAACAAAGACTCAATTTGGAAAAACATCAGAGAGAGAAACGTATTCGGAAAAACATCGGATAGATTCTGGAAAAACATCAGAATCAATGTAAATATCTGGAAAACCATCAGATAAGTTCTGGAAAAACATCAGAACAAAGACTCAATCTGGAAAAACATTAGAGAGAGAAACATATCCGGAAAAACATCGGATATATTCTGGAAAAACATCAGAATCAAGGTAAATATCTGGAAAACCATCAGATAAGTTCTGGAAAAACATCAGAAGAAAGACTCAATCTGGAAAAACATCAGAGAGAGACAAACAAAGGTGACATTTAAGAATAGCGTTGGATAAAAGGAAATCAGACATCCAATAATGGCTTTGAATGAAAGGTATAAACATAGTATCTGGGAATAGTATTAGATGTATATAGGAATAGACATATCCAGAAGAAAAATCGGATAAGAAATGTCATATCTGGAAGAACATCAGATATACACGACACAAAAAATATGTTTGGTAAGTGCCAAGTGAGATGGACTTTGACCACAAGGTAAGACGTGGATAACACACGACCTCGGGAGAAATGCAAATGAGGATGAGAACTCATGATATGCATATGTATATGAATTATGCTATGATATATGATCAAAATGTAAATGCAAACGCAGACGACAAGACTCGACTCTTTTGGTGAGAAGACAAGACTGGAAGACTGATTCCTCAACACGGAGATCACTTTCATTCTTCTTGGGGACTAAAGATGCTACCGTTGAACATATCTCTGCCACATTGGTAAACTGTGTCAAATTGATGATCCTTGTAGGAAGGATGAAAAGCTGCTTGGGGATTCTTCAAGTAAACTGCCCCAGTTTAGCTGTCTGTTGTAGATGAACTAATAATCGCTTCAACTTGTTGAAGATGATTGATCCGCTGGGTGCTTGGAAGGCTTGCCCCAGTCTAAGTCTTGAAATATCTTCTGGATAAACCAAATATGAGAAGACCTTGCCTTAAACAAATCTTGAATTGATTCTTAGACAGGATGTAAAAGGAACTTGCCCCTGATAGGATCACCGACCAAGTTTCTCAATGTTTGAAAATTCCTTGAGAGGAAAGCCAGTTTGCAAATAAAAGTATTTATACAAACATGGTAATGTAAAGTTCATGCAACTTTTGAAATCAAAATAATTTGAAAAATAAATGAGTCATTGGTCAGAACACGGTGGTTCAAGACGCTTAAAAGTGACAGGTAAAGCAAAAGGTATGATGCCAAAACAAATGATCTGCAAAGATCTTTTGGAGTCATTTTACGCAACCTTGTTGTAGTATGCTTTCAAAATAACCTTGTTTTAGTTAGGTCTTTTGAGGGTTGTAGCGTGGCCTGGTTCACGGTTTAAGAAACAAAGGATAAAGGCTCAAAGTTTATTTGTGCCCACCCAATCTATGTGATGATCTTCAGTCCTATGCTCAGTTAACTTAGAATATACACTCAGGTTCCTATAGGAATTGCACTGATTATAGCCATGATGATGGTTCAGAAGTCAACAGACTTTTTGAAAAGGCAGTCACTGCCTCCTCCTAACATCTAACATTAAGGATTTTTAGGGTAAAGGATTTAAAGATCTCCTCTTTTATTGTCCCTAACTTTTGCCTGAACTGTTTCTTTTAAAGCTTACAGTCAGCGGGATGCCCCAGTTTTGCCTAAGTCTCCTTCATAGGTTTTGACTTAGCGGTTTTTTATTTTGATTGATTTTTTTTGAAAGAAAATGACTGCCTGGCTTAATGATTACGGTGAACCATCATCGGATTTTTGGCTTGAAAAACATCTTCGACACTTGTTTATTGTGTGCGAAGGAAAATGAATTATGGTTGCGACCTTTATATGAAAGATGTCTCGCAACCGAGTTAACTAAGAACTACCCACCCCAAGGTTAAGATTGTGGTTTTTTTTGTAAAGAAAGAAACTCTTACTTCTAGGCTCAAAGGGGTTAATGAGGGATTATCTTCCTTATTTCTCCAGTGTTTGGGATTGAAACAATGCCTTACATCGTCAACAAAGTTTAATTGAAAGCATACTGACAGCAGTTATGGGTATAACATTTTCATCATCCTCCATCAAATATTTGCATATCAAAAGTTTGAACAAAAGGTGTATATTTTTAAAAGATAAAGCATAAAGATGCAAATATTAGACAAAATGAATTGAATCAAAAGTTGCAATGCTCATTCATTAACATAAAAGTACAAACATAGTTTGAAAGCAAACAGCTTAAACAAAATGAAGGAAAGTGCAAACAACGAGAAACAAAGCTTAATGATTAATGAGTTGTCCTGTCTGATTTCAAATCAATGATCTCCATTTGGATTTCTACATTATGCACTTCTTGCTCTGATATCTTGCATCTATAATTAGCTCTAGTCCGATATCGGTGTCGAGGAATCAGCTTGACGACTCAAAGGCATACAGAATGATGAGGACATCTAGAGATGAGCGACTGGAAAAACAGAGGTATGCAATGAACCATGCAAAGATGCAAATGCAATGCAATACAATGCTATGCGAGATGGGATGCAAAACACACATAACCAGATCATAGGTTTAAGATTACAGCGTGAGGTCTGGGTAAAGAACCAACCACAAGGTGTGTACTAGGGGTAAAACACCTGCATAACGGGTTCTAACAAAGTTCCCAGAGTCCTCGACCCATCTTTAGGATATTATCGATACACCAACTACTTGGAAATCAATAATATTCTCAAGGGAGTCTCGTCTGAGTGTAGTATCGCGTATCAACTACTTCGAGAATACTCCCTCATAGCCATCGCACTACGTCCTAAAAGGCCAAGTGGGGTAAAAATGTTACTAAAGGTCCTCAGTGTCACAGGCTCCTAGGTTGAAAGTAGTAATGTTTTCACGAATACTCGTTCAACAAAACTACTCCCAAGAGGGCCTCCACTGAGCGGTGGCTTCTCAAGTCAGCTTGGTCAGGAATCAACTCCCTATAAGCCTTCTTGAATATACCACCTTCCTATCATAAGTGCATTCAAGTACGGGTATAGGACTTCCTCACCACTCAAGATAACAACCCTGCATACAGAAAAACCCAGGCACAGACAAATATATGTACAAATATATACAAATATACAAGCAAACAATCATATAGCAAACACAAATATAAACAAGGTGGGATTAACCCTCTTAGGGGATGTCCTCAGTGAAGTCGCCATTTCTGTTGCAGTGAGAATCGTGATACCAAGCTATTGATTAAAATGAATCTTTAATTATTAAGTTCACAACTGAACTTTAATTTATCCAAAAAGGAAAGGTTTAAAGAAAGAAAAACCTATAAAAATGCAAAGCAAAAGGTAAGGCCTAAAGCTGAGCAAAGAGAGATCTAAAGGTTCGGGGTTGGTTATGCCTAGGGTAGGTATTTCACATCCTAAACATCTGTAGTACTCTACAGGAACCTCTTGTTAATATTTGTGTTTGTTAAAGTTTGCTTTCTAAAGGGAAAATGCTAAGGGTAAAGATATAAAGTGTATACAAAGTTTGGTAAAGTATGCTCACAAAGACATCGCATCTCGTGCCTACGTATCCTGACGGGAATGGAATCAGAGCAACCGTAGTTCCTCTAACTAGGGGTGAAGAACTCTTGACTATGGTCAAGGTTCCAAAGGGAAAGTAAATGTCTACGGAGAGACACTTACATAGAGTGCGGCGACTCTAAAGTAAAGTTAAGTTAGCAAGGAAGGGAATGTCCACGGCGGGACAACTAAATAGAGCACGGCGACTCCAAGCCTAAGTTGCAAAGGTAAACACGGGGAATGTCCACGGCGGGACAACTAAATAGACCACGGCGAATCCAATTCTAAGTTGTAAATATTAACAGGAAGTTAGTTGTTAGTAAGTTAATGGTTTAATTTGGAAAAGTGTGAAGTTGGCTCGCCAAGACGTCGCATCTTGTGCCTACGTATTCTCAACGAGAAATCAGAGCGTTCGTAGTTCCCCTATCTAGGGGTGAGGAAGTCTTGGCTGTGGTCAAGGTTCCAAGGGGATGTAAGTATTCATAAGGAAGTACTTACATGGAGTGCGGCGACTCCTGAATCTATGTTGAGATTGTTATGGTAAAGAATGTCCACGGTGGGACGCTAAACATGAGTACGACAACTCAGATCCTAAGGTTAGGATAAAGGGTAAACGATGTCCACGGCGGGACGCTAAATATGAGTACGGCGACTCAGATCCTAAGGTTAGGATAAAGGGTAAAGGATGTCCACGGCGGGACGCTAAATAGAGCACGGCAACTCCAATCCTAAGGTTAGGATAAAGGGTAAAGGATGTCTATGGCGGGACGCTAAATAGAGCACGGCGACTCCAATCCTAAGGTTAGGATAAAGGGTAAAGGATGTCCACGGCGGGACGCTAAATAGAGTACGGCGACTCAAATCCTAAGGTTAGGACAAAGGGTAAATGAAGGATATCATATGTAAACACAATGTCACAATAATGTAAACAAAAGGTTAAGAACCTCATGGGGATAATCAACAGTTTTAAAGGTGAACCACAAACATAATTGAAATTCAAACTTAAATGCACAAGGGAGCCAACAATACAAGTTCATGTCATCTTAAAATTAAACTCAAAGAGGAATAAAATAAAAGTTTGAAAATGAGAGATATAAGGGGGAAACTCTAAAATGATTTACAATCCTCTCACAATGTAAAGTGTTCTTAAAATGGGAATTTTATATTTCTTTGAACATTTTATGAAAATATACAATAAAATAAGAATTTAGCAAAAAGAATCAACTAAAAAGGATTAAAAATGAAGAAGTTATGTAAAATTGAAAATTGAATAAAAATTAAATGAAGGAAAAGTCTCACCCAAGGCTTGAACTCAAGACCTTGGGATCAAGGACTTAAAACAAGACCAATCCAGTTATATGCGCGCACGTGACAAACAAAGGAAAGGGAGAGATATATGTCAAAACATGATAAATGCTATAAAAAATAAAGAAAGAGAGTTGATCTCCACACGGATGGAACTCGGGTCAGGAGGCAAGGCAGGGTATTTAAGCGCATAGGTCACAACCACTAGGGTGGTGATACATCCGTGTATTATGCCACCCCAATAAATAAATAAACCTCTAATGTTCAAATATTTCTGGGCAAGATTAACAAGCAAAATGGCCAAAAACGTGAAGGCCCAAACTAATTCAAAACTCCATTAATTTTGACAAAACAAGAGTCTAACTCATGTGAAATTTAATAAGGAACAAGATGGCATTGTTAGTTTTCCAAAATTTTGCTTAAAAAATGAAACACGGTAGCAAGTGCAAAAATGATGTTTGAAATGCATTTTGAAATTTTAATGATCAAAACTGATGAGTTTAGAGCAAATAAGGGTCTGAGCAAATTTCAAATCCATTTCTCATGGATAAATCTAAAGAAAACAACCAGTTTCTGTCATGATTTAGAAAATGGTCATCAAGTTGCAATTTGGTGAAATGCCTTTAAAAGACCATGTATTATCAATGCACAATAATGACAAACAATTCTTAATCCCAAATGCCAACAGTCATGCATTCCAAAACTTGCCAATGCAACAACAAAAGAAATGCAACCTTACATGCTAACAGAAGTTAGGGAATTTACAGTAACATTATCAATCCATAATGCAACAGGTTATGAACTTCCACACACAAACACCTGGTTTTAAAAGCAAAACTTGAAGGTAACAGAAAATAGCAAGCCTCAAGGCAAGGAGCTGACAGAAATCAAGGACAAAACTTCAACTGGCCACAAACATCCTAAGCAGCAATTATGACATGGACAAGATCGTACCAACAACTGAGATTGGATGAAAGGTTAAGTTGGCAAACCTCCACAAATTGGACATGAACTAAGTAAAAGAGCCAAGCATTTATGTTATCCCTATTTAAAATTTAGTCTGGTCAAACATGACAACAACCTTTCAATAAACTAAACCAACCACGTGCATGCAAAGACACGTGCCTAAGATCAAGATTCTATTCATATCTTGCAAAGAGTATAAATGGACCCTCAATAATATCAGAGATTGACAAAGCTCTAAGCATATTATTGACAGAAACAAACATACACCAATGAGTTCAAAACAACTTTGACAAAGTTAAATGAACTTATGCAGAATTGTAGACCAACAAGTCAATCAAGCATGCTATGAACTAATCCACATAAACCTCAAAATGTCAAAGTGAAATCTGATGGAGATGCTAGGCTTGAACTCACCACAGGTAGTAGATAGTCCACACAACATTAAGACAATGAATCAATAAAAATTGAGATGCAAAACAATCAGGAATATAAGCAAACTTAGAGCAGCATCCCCTAAACCACACAAATAGATATTGACCAAATCAAAACTTCTTGATATCAAAGATTAACAAACTTCAAAGTAGTTGGCAGCCAACTTTTGGTGTTTCAATCAATGTCTATTGATGAATTCCAATCATAGCTCCAACAACATGTTAAAAACAAGATGAAAATAAACCAAGCAAGAGTTTTTTGTTTAAAAATAGAACCATCACCACAATTTTATATTACAATGCAAAAACATAAGTTCTACATGTTGCCCTCATGACAGTGATCAATGCAAACATACATAGTTGGACGGATTCAAAGATATCAGCATCTAAAGACCTTTAGGATAATCTGTTAGCAAAAAGTCCTAAAATCTAGGGGGCTGTCAAGTCATGGCAGACTTACTTATGGCACAAAACATGATAAAACAAGACATACAAGACCTATATATGTTCAAAACAGTTGGGTGCAGAACAAAGGCATGTTTAAATCAGTTGGTACCACACAAAAGATAGGTATGAACAGATCAATGCAGCAAGTCTTAAACCTCAAAGCCAAGGATCTCAAAAATATTCATGAAGAATTCTTAACTATCATGCCTTTACAAAGATGAATTCTTGACAGCAAATTCAAGCCAAGACTTAATCAACATCAGTCAAACAAATGTATTTTGTTACCAACAGCAAAAAGGGTACATTTGACACGGTTATGAGTGATAACAAGAGTTGAACACCACCAATAGAGTGATCAGTAGCAGGACCAATCAACTCAGACCAATACAAGCTCAAAAATTTCAAATAGATCATGATCCACACACAAACCAGAGGTCCTTCCTTTTGAGCAAGCTTGTGATGTTACTTCCTTTTGAAGAAAAGTGCAATCTTGTGGACAGTTTGAGTAGATGATATTCCAGCTGTTATTTTAGACTATGAACAGCTAATACATCATAAATATGAAGTTTCTAAAGTGTCAAAATGATGGAAATGGATCTATGCAGTGATTTGGCATGAGATGTGAATAAAAGTCAAACTTAAGTGGTGTGAAAGTTGACTTTTTGATTCAAGGTTTTTTTGGTGAAACTAATGGTGGGATTAGATTCAAATGGTGATTTTAGGTTTGTGTATATGGTTTTTGAAGTGTTTTTGGATTGGAAACAAGAACTGGTGCAAAGATATGACACTTTTTGGTGTTTTTGTGAAGTTTTTTTACTTTCAAGCAAAGGGAGAAAGAAAGAAAGTTGTGTGTTCCTTGTGTTTTGGATGGCTCTGGTGTGTTGTATACAATGAGATGAAGGCTCTATTTATAGGCTAGAGAAGAGTTTGCGCAGATTTGGATTTGTGGTATTCAAAGATGGTTTTTAGTGAAAATCTCATGAATCCACATGATGGTTTTTGTTTTGCTGGCCTTGCTTGCTTTCAAAGAGCTTAGCCCCCTAAAACCAGCTACAATGAGCTGTAAGAAGTGAACAAAGAGTGTAGAAGGACACCCTCCCATGCTGCAGCCCCCAAACACTCTCTCTCATGTGTACCTTTTGTACTTTTCTTTAATAAACAAATGGATCTTGGATGATTCTTTGGATTTGCTTGGATCCTCTTCTGAATTTGTTCATTTCATTCTCTAACACATCATATCAGAGGTTATTCCATGGTTATAAATGAAGTTCATAGTTGGAAATCAAGTCCATGTTGGGTTTTGGCAAGTTGACAAACTAGTACACAGTCCTAACTTTCTCACTTCATAACTCTCAGCTCACAAGGGCTATGGAAGAGTTCTATAACTTTTTGGAAAGCCCTCATGGAGTTCTAAACCTTTCATGTTCACTGAAATTTCAGAATCCAAGTGGAACTAAGTTAAAAACCCCTTCAAAGTTGGCTAAAAACATGATTTGCAAGGCCAAAAGACTTAGAAATTTTCCAAGTGTTTTCCCCTCTTGTGATGTTTTTGATCATAACTCCCAATTTACTCGTTTTTTGCACATGGACATCTGTGAGACTTTTGTAGGAATTGTAAAGATCTTTCTAACAAGCTTTGAACCACATCATTTGGAGGTGTGATTAGGAAGTTATGTTGTTGCCCCTTTCGAAACCCTAATTCCCGATTTTTGCGATTACTCCCTGTAATACCCCAAATTTTACCCTTATATTTAGTCAGGCATTTCGCATATCGTCTCATATATACATTTGCTAAACCACTAACAAGTTATGAAGGTGTTTGTTTTGCAGATTGGGTCCCAGGGGTATTTTGGTCATTTTACGCAAATTCTATCAATTCCTGGAAGACGGGCTGTTATTAAAATTCTGAGGCATTATGGTTTTGAGGCATTTACCTATCACCAGGGCTGATCATATTGAGATTTTGGCATTTGGTCATTGGAATTTAATTACGAGTAGTGTTACTGTTGATGCTGAAAATGTTGTGATTACGGTGCCCATATGTGTTTGGTTATGAAATGGTTGGTTAACATTTTAATCGGATGATGAGATTAGGATTACAAATGAGACGAGTGCACCAATAAGAATACCACTTGGGAATATTTATGTTTTATGCCTATGTTAATGAATTTAAATACTTGTGGATTTATTCACAATTGTTTATATTTTTAACTAAGAATAAAATATAAATAAATTCAAAATTTTGAGAATTTTATTTCATAAATAATGTCATCATACAAGAAGTGGATGTTGCTTCATATTTTATAAAGTGCTGTTACAAGGAAGTACATTAAAGTTCTCAATCCTAAGGGATTACATTAAAGCATCTATCCTAAATCCTAAGAGCATCTAAAGGTCTTCATGTTGTATTTGAACTTCTCCATGAATCCTCAGCTAACATGCACATCAGAAGAAAATAAACAGTACAGAAAAATGTTAGAAGTTTTTTCGACACTCTCAGAACAATGTCATCATCGAGTGCCGGGAGTGGCACAACCGAAGCTGCGTCCTACCCCCGTTACCGATCCGCGCCGTGGGCGTCAGATCAGGTAATACCTGTTCTTATCGATACGGGACATCCGAAAGATAGAAAAAATAAATGAAGTGGGACTGATTCGTTTTGCCGCGATTGGATTTCCAAACTGATACGAGAATAAGGCAACATAGGCAAGTTTTGACTCAGACCCGGATGCCGGCAGGTCTGAGTCACCTTGGTTTCAAAACTTCCAACACCTGAAAAGCCACAAGCATCATCAGCATAAACAAAACCAGGAAGGGGCTCGCGCCAATACAGGTATGAATAGCCACCAAAGAAACAAATCTGTTACCAAACAGAATGAATATCAAGCTCAAAACAGAACAAACGAAACCAAACAGCATCATACACCATCAGAGCCTTCGGCTCAAGAGCATACCAAAACAGGACAAGAGAATTGAAGCCAAAGCTGCATCACATTGCAAACCAAATACCATATGCAAACTAAACAATGCATCAAAAGGCAAGAATTATGCACAAGAAGCCACAGAAAGCATCCTGTAAAATCATGCCCAACAGGATCCAAAGAAAAGAAAGGTAACAGCATACGAAGAAAGCAAGTTTAGCAAGAAGAATGAAGTATCCACACAAAACCGCATCCAGCTGCATGAAACATACCAAAAGGTTGTCAGTTAGGAGGGCCAGCTTCACACGATACAGATGGCAAGTCACCAAGAAATGGACACCAAGTTGCAGCACAAAGCATAGCGCAGAATGGGGCTCAGTCATGAGCATCATCGCCCCAACAAATAAGTCACCAAAACAAGTTATCAAATCATACTCAGTTCATGAAACGAACAAACGAACAAATACATGGCTCAGCTCAACATGATAGCCAATCATCATCACCAAGTCAATAAGAAGCAGCAATATGATCAGAAGCCAGGATGTAGTATCCTGCTCCAAGTGGTTCAGACTAAACGTCATCACTACCACGTACCCGTCTCGGCGGCAAAGATCAAGGCAAAATGTCCACCCTGAAAGAAGAAAAAGAAAAGTAAGTGCTAATGATCAGGATTGAATCAAAACAAAATCACAGCAGGAATCAAATCAGTATCTAAATTCCCCAAAAGCAATCCAATTCGCAAATGGAAAGTTTCGAGTCAGGTCCAAATCATATCCCATTGGAACTCAATCTGGGAAAAATAGAAACAAATCAAAATGAATCCATCAAGAAATCCCGTGGATTAATATCAGATGCCAATCAACCCAATCTGAAGGCAAATCATATCAGAAAATAATAGAGATTTTGATTCGACGTCAAAGCAGATCAAAACAAATCAGTTCAGGTGATTAAATCGAATACCAATCAAATCCTAAAAGGGGAATGTATCAGATGGAACCAAATCGTATCCCATTAGAACTCAGTTTGAATCAATCAAAGTCATACCAGAAAAATGAATGGAGATCCCAATCATATCAGAAAGCATCGTATTGGAACTCAATCTGGAAAAATCAAAATCAAATAATATCACCACAAAATCAAATCTCAGAATAACACAAGTTCAAGGCCCAAAAAGAAAAATAAAGCGTGTATAAAAAGGGAGATACAACCTGATGGAAGGGGGGACAAAAACCCTAGAACGTAACCGCGAGAGAGAGAACGAAGAACACCCAGATCGCGGAGAAATCCTAGACGGAGAGTACCAGAAACGGCGAAGAATCCACATGCAGAAACCCTAACGAGTGAGAATCGCGAGACTCAGAGACGAAGTCTCATCATCGCCTCCAACAGCCACGACCGCGCTATCAATCGAAGGAAGATCACCTTCGCCGTTTAAACGGCGGGCACTCAAACCTTCCTCGAACCCGCGGACTCAGATAGTTGAAGTTCTTCCTCACCGTCCATAAGTTCAAGCCTAGCATCGAAGAAAAAGGTAGGGAGATCAAGTGTTTATCTGTTCATATTTTTTTCAGGAAAAGGGAGGATCACGGAGCAAGAAAGACGGTGAAGAGAGGAGAAAGAGACGAGAGAAGAGGAATGTGCGAACGGCGCCGAAGAAGCATTAGGGTTCCCAGAACCCTAATCTTTTTTTTCAATTAAGTTACTAACCGGGTTGGGTCCGGATGTGGTGACCGGCCCAACCCCTCCTCTTTTTTATTTTTTTTATTATTTCATTTTTTTTAATTTAATTTGTTTATGTTTTTAAAAAAAAAACTACATTAACATTTTAATTTTCATAATGTAAAAAATCTTAAAAAATAATATAACATTTTAGTTTTGTAATTATAAAAGAAAATTTGTAAAAAAAAATAAATATAAAAAATAAATTGAAATTTTTTTATAAACTTAAAACTTTTGTAAATATAAAATAATGAAAAACTCTTTTTAAAAAATAAAATCTTTTTTAAAAAAATTCTTTTGTAAGTTAAATCATTAAATATCAAATAAAACAATCTCGAGTTTGTATCTCATTTTCTTCATTGCCTCGTAGTTCATCTGATAACTGGTTGACCATGCCTACTAACGGGTGTTCATTTTTTTGCAGTTCACATTTAGTGTTTTGAGTTTTCATTTAAGTTTCATTCATATTTGTATCTCAATTGTAATTTCGCGAACCTAATAATCGCATTTACTTTTCGCATTTAATTTCTGCTGATGTATGATTTAAATTTCTGCTGATGTATCGCAATGTTTCTGTCACCTTACGCATCCGAAGGAATTAGGTCTAGCATTCGACCGCCGTGTCAATAGTCCTCAACTTCAAACCCTTACAAACTCTTACAAACCCTAATTTTCACAAATGCCTCGCCGCAGGCAAAATTACAATTTTACCCCTAGCATTAGGTCAAAGAGCCGCCGCGCTCATTTTAGGGTTTCCCGCCGTGGAATCCCTAATTTAACCCTAATTACAACTTAACATTTCAACGTAGAGATTTGGAGTTTCTACACTCCACGTAAGCGTGTCCTTAAGATGCGTTTATTCCCCTTGAGACCTTGACCACAGTCAAGAAGTTTCTAACCTCCCTATTGAGGGGAACTACGATTACTCTGATTCCACTCCCGTAAGGATACGTAGGCACAAGATGCGATGTCTTGCCGAGTAAACTTAGAATTAACCCCTTAGGTCTCTTTCTCACTTTTAACCCCTTTGTACATATACCTTAAGCAAATAAATAAAGCAAATAGTAAACATTTGAACAAAAGGTTCCTGTAGAGTACTACAGAAGTTTAGGGTGCTAATACCTTCCCTAAATTTAACCAACCCCCGAACCCTAGATCTTTCCCCGCATTGTGTTTACGATGCAAAATAGGTTTTCCCTCTTTTGACCTTTTCCTTCGGATAAATCAAAGAGCGGTTGTGAATTGAATTGCGATTCAAACTCATTAATAGTTTGTGATCCTATTTCCACCGCAACAGAAAATGGCGACTTCACTGGGGATTGAATGTTTTAATTTTTGAGGGTTATCCCTAACTTGTTCATATTTATTACTATCTGTGTTATTATTCATTTGCATGTATATATTTGTACTCTGATTTGGGGACTGTTCTTTGTGCTGTGAGATAAGTCCTACGCCCGGACTAGAGACATTATTATAGGATGGGGATATATTCGATGAGGCTTATAGGGAGTGAATCCCGACCAAGCCGATTCGAGAATCACCGCTCAGTTGAGACCCTTTCGAAAATGGTTCGGTTGAACGAGTAATCGCGAAAACTTTTTCCATGGTCGACTGGAGTCTGTGATATTGAGGACCGTAGTACCTTGACACCACCTCGGCCTTATTTAGGACGTAGTGCGGGAGCTATGTGGGAGTAATCTTACAATGGCTGCTACGCGATACTACACTCAAAAGAGGTTCTCTTGAGAATATTATTAACCCCTGAGTCAGTCGGAAGGTTGATAATATCCGAAAGATGGGCTGATGACTTTGGGCACTTTGTAGAACCTTGTTCGGCAGGTACAACTAACCTATAGTACACTCCTTTTGGGATGGGTAGACCTTGACTCCGCTCACGTTCTTTTAACCTAGGACTTTGTGTGTTTTCATGCATTGCATCCATAAAGCATCTCATTGCATTGTATTTCATGGAGTTCAAATACCATTTACAGATATCGCGGGATACCATGAATAAAAAAAAAAAACAAGATGAAAAACAAGAAAAAGATTTCCTTGGTACCCCACGACATTCGTCAATGATTGAATTCCATGAAATCTTCATCACAACATCATTTATTGCATTGCATGTGTCTCCCGATTTCTCATACGCGGTTTTCTCGCCTTCCAGTTTCGTCACCCTGAGTTCTCGGCACCAGTACAACACCAGAGCTCAAACTCGGAAGAGAATGGAGGATCAGGCAAAAGAGATTGATCGCCTTAGTAATGAACTTGAAGACCTTCGAGGGGGTATGGGGCGTATGATGGAATTGTTACATGTCATGAATGCTAAGATGGATACCCAGCCCACCGTTGTTTCTGAGATTACCGGCGTTACTGTGGACCCTTCACCAAGTGTGACCGTGGCAAGAGACCCGCCTTATGGTCTTGCTCCCGGTTTTGTGCCTCCTCAAGCCACTGTTCCAATTAATCAACCTGTTCAGCAAGCCGTGCCTTTATTTTCTGAAGTTTCTAGGGGGGCTCCTATCTTTGCACCACCTGTTGTACACACTCGTGCGCAACCGTACTTCAATGAGACAGTTTTTGATAATCTTGATGAGAATGTTGAGGGTTACGAGAAACATGATAAGCTTCGTGAGGAAGTAAACACCATCGTCCAGAGATTGAAAAAAGTAGAGGGCGATCAAATTTTTGGGACTGCTGCAAGGGATGTCTGTTTGGTCTCAGGTTTGGTTATTCCCCCGAAGTTCAAAACTCCGAACTTCGATCGTTATGAAGGTGCCACCTGTCCTAAGAGTCATTTGATCATGTATTATCGCAAAATGGCTGCCCATGTTGAGAATGATAAACTGATGATCCATTGCTTCCAAGATAGTTTGAAGGGTGCTTCCTCCAAGTGGTATTTAACTTTAGACCAGTCTCGCGTTAAGAACTTTCAAGATTTATCTGACGCTTTCATCAAACACTACAAGTACAATATGGATCTGGCTCCTGATAGAAGACAGTTGCTGAGTATGTCACAAAAGAGTTCTGAGTCATTCAAAGAGTATGCCCAAAGGTGGAGAGAGACTGCTTCGCAGGTAGAACCTCCTTTGACTGAGAAAGAGTTAGCTGATTGGTTTGTCGACACGGTCCGTCCAGAATTTTACGAGAGAATGGTGGGTAGTGTGACTTCAAATTTCTCCGACATCGTTGCTGTGGGTGTCAAGATTGAATTGGGTATGAAAAGTGGTAAAATGACAAATAATCATGGTGCTTCTAAGGATCAGCCGAAGAAACCTCCGTATAGCTCCCAGAAAAAGAAGGAGAGTGAGACTAATGCTATATCCTCTGGTAGACCCAGAGAACGCTTTTATCGACATCCGCAAGGTTATGCTCAACCTCAAGGGTACCCGGTCCAATATGCTCAACAACCCTATGTGGCAGCTATTACACCTTCTTTCAATCAACAGGTTCCCATGTATCAACCTATGCAACAACCTCCTGTTTATCCGCCTCCTGTCAATTACCTACAGGCGCCCAATACTCCTGCTCCTCAACAGCCAAAGAGTCCGGCTCCTCGCCAGAATGTTCCGAATAGAAGGACGTATAAGCCTTGTCCGCCAATTCCAATGACTTTCACGGAATTGTACCCCTCTTTGGTCAAGCAAGGTCTCATCACTACACGGGCTTTGGGTCCGCCTCCTAATCCTCTACCCGCCAATTACAACGCCGCCGCTCATTGTTTATTTCATGAGGGTGCGCCTGGTCATGATCTGGAGAATTGTTATGCTCTCAAAAATATTGTCAGGGATTTATTGGAAAAGAAGATTTTGTCATTTGAAGATCCTCAACCGAATGTTAAGAAGAACCCTTTTCCTAACCATGAGAGTGTCAATGCCATTAGTGCTGAGTCGGGAGAAGGTTACGCCCTTGACATTGAACAGATTAAGACTCCTCTCAAGATGTTCCATTCAAAACTGTTTGAAGCTGGTTTGGTAGATACTTCCCATGTTGCATGCGTAAGTTGCGAAGACAGTATTAAGGGTTGCGTGTTGGTTCAGAATGATGTTCAGAGGTTAATTAATGAGGGTGTTTTACAAGTGACAAGCCAATACAAGAAAGATGAGGTCGCTGTGGTTGAGCCTGTCTTCCATCAGCCTGAATCAAAGGGTAAGGTACCAGTGTTTAATCTATCAGGGGCAGGTTCCGCCAATCTCGTGTTCGATATACCGAAGTCGTATATCCCTGAGGTGAATCAGCCTAAGCCTATAGTTATTCGAAGACCAAGTCCGTTTCCTTTCAGTGATCCTAAAGCTGTGCCTTGGAAATATGACGTGACGATGATTGACAAGGAGTCTGGGAAGGTTATTCCAAATGAAGAGGTTAAGGGCATGGTGACCAATATCGCAGAGGTAAGCAGGATGACTCGCAGTGGCCGTGTGTATACTCCCCATTCCAATGAGGTCCCACCCAAGGAAATAACTAATATCCCAGTGCCTGCCAAAGACAAAGGGAAGGGAGCCGTCACGAATGATGAAGATGCCGAATTTTTGAGGATCATCAAGAAAAGTGACTATAAAGTTATCAATCAACTTCATCAGACTCCCTCCAAGATTTCGATTCTATCACTGTTGATGAGTTCACCTGCCCACAGGATGGCCTTGCAGAAGGTTTTGACTCAAGCACATGTGGATCAAGATATCAGCACCAGTCGGTTTGGTAGTGTGATTGCCAATTTGACCGCCTGTAACACCCTCAGTTTCTGCAACGAAGAGTTACCAAAAGAGGGTCCGAACCATAATCGTGCTTTACATATATCGGTGAAATGTCAGGAGGACAATTTAGCGAGAGTGCTAGTGGACACCGGGTCTTCTCTGAATGTTCTACCCAAGAGGGTTCTTGATAAGTTGGCTTGTAAAGAGACTGTGTTGAAACCTACTCCTTTGGTCGTCAAGGCTTTCGATGGCTCTCGCCGGTCGGTAATGGGGGAGGTTGAGCTTCCTATCCTGATTGGTCCGCAAGTTTTTAATATCACGTTTCAAGTCATGGATATTAATCCCAATTACAGTTGTTTACTCGGAAGGCCGTGGATCCATGCCGCTGGGGCAGTAACCTCAACTTTACATCAAAAGATGAAATTCGTGATCGATGGAAAGTTGGTTATTATACACGGTGAGGAGGATCTGATGGTCAGTAACCTGTCTTCGTTCTGTTACATCGAGGCCGATGAGAATGCTTTAGAAATCTCCTTTCAAGCACTTGAGATCGCCAATGCCGTTCTGCTAGAAGTCAAAGAGACAGTGGGTCAGGGAAATCCATCTTTCGCATCACTGAAGAGTACCAGATCAACAATTGACAGGGGTATTCCTGAAGGTTGGGGAGAGGTAATCGATGTCAAGACCAAGACTGATCGCTCTGGGTTGGGTTACAAACCAACTCAGAATGGAGCTACCACAAATGTCGAAGGGCGTCCGAAGGTTATCCAAGAGGTATTTGTCAGCGGAGGTTTCCAAGTCAATGCCATCAGTAACTGTGAGGAAAGTGAGGAGCTGAGCAACCTGGTGTTTAAGGGTGATGCAGTTTTGAACAACTGGGAGGCCGTAGAGATCCCTGTTATTTTTCCCTTGTCAAAGTAATTGTTTTTTAAAAGTTTCATTTACATTTTCAAATAAAAATCCGTAGCTCTGCCCAAGGCTATAGGGTCGCTTTTATTGGGCCACCTTTCATTCCTAAAAAGATATTAATAAAAGCATTTTGTTCGATTCCACTTTTGTTTCATTTGCGTTTTTCGTTTTCACTCTTAAAAATGAAATTGGCAAACTTTTTTTTCCGAAAAAACAAAAACAAAAAAAAACAGTATTTCATTCTTACATATCTTCGAGCATTTTAATTAAGTAAGCCTTCCATCATGCAGAGACATCGTAAGCCTTGTTGGATCCGATGACTTTACTAACACTCCTGACAGGGATGCACCCATCAATCAAGCTGAGGACGAGGGTGAAGAAGATTTTGAAGTACCCGCGGAACTGACAAGATTGATCGAGTACGAGTACACAGAGCTTCAACCGCATAAAGAGCAGGTGGACTTAATTAATCTCGGTACAGATGAGAGCAAGAAAGAGGTCAAGATTGGTGCAATGCTTGGGACAGAGATTAGGCCGAGGTTGATTGAGTTGTTAAAAGAGTATATTGATGTGTTTGCGTGGTCGTATCAAGATATGCCGGGCCTAGACACGGACATTGTTGTTCACAAGTTGCCACTTAAGCCGGATTGTCCGCCTATCAAGCAAAAACTTCGAAGGACGAGACCCGACATGGCTTTGAAGATTCGAGATGAGGTTAAAAAGCAGTTGGATGCAGGTTTCTTGGCCGTCGCAAAATATCCAGATTGGGTTGCCAACATTGTGCCAGTGCCTAAGAAGGACGGTAAAGTTAGGATGTGTGTGGACTACAGGGATCTGAACAAAGCAAGTCCGAAAGACGACTTCCCTCTGCCACATATTGATACACTGGTAGACAATACAGCCAGTTTTGTGTTATTCTCATTTATGGATGGTTTCTCTGGCTATAATCAGATCAAGATGGATCCAGATGATCGAGAGAAGACTACTTTCATTACTCCTTGGGGAACCTTCTGCTACAAAGTCATGCCCTTCGGTTTAAAGAACGCAGGGGCAACTTACCAACGCGCTATGACCACTCTTTTTCATGATATGATGCACAAAGAGATTGAGGTGTATGTGGACGATATGATAGCCAAATCTCAGAGTGAAGAGGAGCATCTAGACCATTTGGTGAAATTGTTTGAACGACTCAGGAAATATCAGTTGAAATTGAACCCTGCTAAATGTACCTTCGGTGTCAGATCTGGAAAATTGCTTGGTTTCATTGTTAGCCAGCGAGGGATTGAGGTGGATCCTGACAAAGTCCGAGCCATTCAAGATATGCCGGCTCCGCGAACCGAGACGCAAGTTAGAGGTTTTCTGGGACGGTTGAATTATATTTCCAGGTTTATCTTCAATATGACCGCTACTTGTGAGCCGATATTCAAGTTGCTTTGCAAGGGGCAGACAGTTGAGTGGAACCCTGATTGTCAGAAAGCGTTTGAGAAGATTAAGGGTTATTTGCAAGATCCCCCTATTCTGATCCCGCCCGTACCTGGAAGACCGTTGTTTATGTACCTTACTGTTCTCGAGAAGTCTATGGGTTGTGTGCTTGGACAACATGATGAGACTGGGAAAAAGGAACATGCGATTTATTATCTGAGCAAGAAGTTTACCGATTGCGAAAACAGATACTCACCATTGGAGAAAACTTGTTGTGCATTGGCATGGGCCGCTAAGCGCCTTCGGCAATATATGGTCTGTCATACCACATTATTGATTTCTAAAATGGATCCGATCAAGTATATTTTTGAAAAACCTGCTCAAACCGGGAGGCTAGCCCGTTGGCACATGTTGTTATCCGAATATGACATCCAGTATGTACCCCAGAAGGCGATTAAGGGTAGTATTTTGTCTGATTATCTTGCAGACCAGCCAGTTGAAGATTATGAATCTCTCAAGTTTGATTTTCCCGATGAGGATATCTTGTTGATTAAAAGAGATTGTGAAGAGCCAGACCCGAGCGAAGGTCCGGAACCTGGTCTTTGGTGGAGGATGATGTTTGATGGTTCCTCGAATGTCAATGGGCATGGTATAGGCGCCGTTTTGATGAACCCAAAGGGTGGATTCACTCCATTTACAGCAAGGTTGGACTTTGAGTGTACTAACAACGTCGCGGAGTATGAAGCATGTATTCTTGGCCTCGAAGCAGCGATTCACCTCCGAATCAAACTTCTTAAAGTAAGTGGTGACTCAGCCTTGGTTATTTACCAGGTACAAGGCAGATGGGAAACGAAGAATGAGAAGCTGGTCCCTTATAAGGACTATATTATTGAGTTGATCAAGTATTTCGACGAGATAGAGTTCGAGCATGTTCCTAGATCAGAGAATCACGTAGCTGATGCTTTAGCCATGTTAGCATCCATGTGGAAAGTTAAATTCGTTAATGAAGCACCTCTTATCCGTATTGAGCGCAAGGTTGAGCCCGCTTATTGTCAGATGGTCGAAGAAGTTGAGGTGGATGAAAAGCCTTGGTTTCATGATATCAAGAACTATCTCGCCAAGCAGGAGTATCCCGATGGTGCTACTGGTCTGGACAAAAAGACATTGAGAAGACTGGCGTCCAAATTCTTTGTCAGTAATGGTGTGTTGTACAAGAGAAATCACGACATGGTCCTGCTCAGATGTGTTGATAAACGGGAAGCGGACATGTTACTACAGGAAATTCATGAGGGAACCTTCGGAACTCATGCCAATGGCTATGCTATGCCCAAGAAGATGTTAAGGGCTGGGTATTATTGGTTAACCATGGAAGCCGACTGCATCCAATACGCTAGAAAATGCCATAAGTGCCAAATTTATGCTGATAAAATGCATGTACCTCCGTCACCGTTGAATGTTTTGTCTTCACCATGGCCGTTCTCTATGTGGGGCATTGACATGATTGGGGCAATCGAGCCGAAAGCTTCTAATGGACATCGTTTCATCCTTGTTGCCATTGATTATTTCACCAAGTGGGTAGAGGCTGCCTCCTACACCAACGTGACCAAGCAAGTGGTTGCCCGATTCATCAGGAAAGAGATCATCTGCCGTTATGGAATCCCAAGCCGGATAATAACTGACAATGGCACCAATCTGAATAATAAGACTATGAAAGAGCTGTGTGATAGTTTCAAGATCACTCACCACAATTCTTCTCCGTACCGTCCTAAGATGAATGGAGCCGTTGAAGCTGCGAATAAGAATATCAAGAAGATCCTGCAAAAGATGGTTGTGACTTACAAAGATTGGCATGAGATGTTACCGTTTGCTTTGCATGGATACAGAACCTCGGTGAGAACTTCGACAGGGGCAACACCTTTCTCACTGGTATATGGAATGGACGCCGTGCTCCCCATCGAAGTAGAGATACCTTCGTTAAGAGTGTTGATGGAGGCTGAACTTGAGGAAGCTGAGTGGGTTCAAGACAGACTGGATCAGTTGAATCTCATTGACGAGAAGCGTTTGACAGCCATGTGCCATGGGCAATTATATCAGAAACGGATGAAAAGAGCGTTTGATAAGAAGATTCGTATCCGCGAGTTCCGTCAAGGAGAGCTCGTACTCAAAAAGATCTTGCCAGTACACAAAGATATGCGTGGAAAGTGGATGCCCAATTATGAAGGCCCATTTGTTGTAAAGACCGTTTTCTCTGGAGGGTCCCTGATACTTACGACAATGGATGGTGAAGAGCTTGCACACCCCGTGAATTCTGATGCAGTCCGAAAATATTATGCCTAAAAACCCGCTAAGTCGAAAACCTGTAAAAAGGCGACTTAGGCAAAAGTAAGGGTTGAAAAAAAGAAATAATAATAAAAAGCTCGCTAAGTCGAAAACCCGAAAGGGCGGCTTAGGCAAAAAAGAGCGTCCCGGTGGATTGAAAACCCGAGAGGGCCGTCCAGGCAAAAGTTAGGGACAAAGGCATTTCATTGCATCAGAGGACACTGATTATCTCGAACACACTTTCCGCATAAGAGCCATGTCTCAGTTCTTTCATCCTTGCCCAAAGCAGGATTCTGGATTAGTCTTAGTTATTAGTGTCAGTAGGTGTCATTGGATTCGATGTAACTTTTTCCCATGTTGCCAATTTCAAAACATAATCATCTGTGGAGCTATGCCTTCAGCGAACTACCGCCCTTTAAATAAAAGAAACCATCTCGTTACTTACATTCCTTGGTGCATTGCTCTTTGTTTTCTATTGTTATGCAAAATGCGTTTATTCTTAAAATTTGAAAATGAAAGGTGCATTGTAGATTTTTCAAAACTGTTTTTCAAAAAAACAACAAATTTGAAATGTAATAAATTACTTTGACTAGTGGAAATTTCGGAAGGATCTTTTCACTCCCCGGAAATATCGTTATTGCAGAAACACTTTCAAACCATTGCTCTAACACAGTCCCCAGCGAGACTATAAGCTGACAACTTTTTCGGGTAACTCGAAAGTGTCCCTCAGGTGCTCTTCTCCCCATGTGAAGACATAATACTGTGCACCCAAGCAATTTACTTCCTCCCCAGAGAATTCAGAACATTTAAAAACAGATTTGGTTCCACCATTGGTCCTTCTCACCCATGACTGACGTGTTGGTTGCAGAGAACGCGGGGTATCTCCGTCGAGATGTTTATTTCGTCTCTCGTCCTGTCTCTAGTCTGTTTCGTCAGCATACGCAAGGGCATAAGCATCACATGCCTATTTCATTACATATTCATTACATATTCATTACATACTCATTACATACTCATTTCATAACATCTTGCATACATAAACATTAACATACATAGACATTAACATACATTCACATTAACATATTCATTAACATACGCGTTAGCATGCACAGGTTCATCGTGTCGCCATCATTGGTTGTTACCGCCGAGTAACTAGGTTGGTCCATTCTCTCCAAGTAGATTGTCAGCCCTAAGCATAAAATATTTACTTTTTTCCAGTTTCCCCACGGAGCTCGATCCTCGTGGATGACAGTTACTTCAGCTATTTTTCCTCGCCAGGATAAGATATCTACCCTTCGAGTTCATTCCCTCGATGGAGTCTTGATTACCAGTTTTCTTTCTAGCTCGATCCTAGATTGAATTTCAGTCTTGTCGGTTGTCGAGCCCAACCGGACGTGTATTTATTTTGCACCATCTAAAGATTTTCACCATACCATGACAGATACGCGACTATCTCGCTTGAGAAGTTTATCACTGTACCCGGACGTGCATTTATTTTGCACTATCTTTCAAGAAAATCAACTACAATCCAGTTCACGCCAGTACAACACTCTACAATCCTACATGTTACAACAACCCTTTACACTTTACATTTTATAGCATCAATGTACAACATTTCTCACCTAAGAACCCGATCCTATCTTCGTTATGACTTGCAGCAAATGGCCATCGCCATGGAGCAGTTGGGCTTCCATTTACCTGTCGTCTTGAAGTATAGGAGGTATGAACCAAATCGTATTCAGGAGAGCACGATCTTGAAGTACGCGGAGGTTTTGGGCGGAATCATATTCAGGAGAGCACGATTCTGAAGCATGAAGAAGTTCATTTATCCTTTAGTAAAAGAAGGAGCGGAATCATATTCAGGAGAGCACGATTCTGAGTTATGAGGAAGTTCAATTGGCCGTTTTTCAGGAGAGCACGATTCTGAGGAATGAAGAGATTTCAAGAGCCAAATCATATTCAGGAGAGCACGATTCTGAGTTATGAGGAAGTTCGATTATCCATTTTTATATTCAGTAGAGCACGATTCTGAGGTATGAAAAAATTCATTTACAACCAAATCATATTCAGGAGAGCACGATTCTGAAGTATGAGGAAGTTCAATTCACCCTTTTCATATTCAGGAGAGCACGATTCTGAAGTATGGAGAGTTTCATTTACACGAGAAAGCCGAGTCATATTCAGGAGAGCACGATTCTGAGATATGATGAAATTCAGTTTACCCTTTTCATGTTCAGGAGAGCACGATCTTGAGGCATAGAGAAGTTTATTTATCCTTCAGTAAGAGAAAAATCAGAATCGTATTCCAGGCGCCGACCCTAAATGCGAGAAGATTTATTTATCCGATAAGCAGCAGCCTCTTTATTTGAGTGCTTATCCACTTTGGCATATAAGTCCCTTCCAACGATAAGTGACAATTCTCCCTCGAGAAGCTTATCAGGGCATTTCCCATCAAAGTCCATTTATTTTGGCATACAGCCGGTCTTTACCCTGTATATTTGATACGGATTTCCGAAAGGTCCGTTTGATCCTGTCACGAGAGATAGTCTACAGAAGCTTGGATGTTATTCTTTGCTCAATGCTCCAGCATTCTGTAATCGATCTTGCAATCGTACGTGATCCAGTTTTTATATTCCCCAGTGGAGGCCGTCTCACAGGTGTCATCTCCATTTGAGAATCTCGTTCCCAAAATGACAATTGGTCGTGTTCGCACCAGTTGACTATCATTTTAGGATTCCCCAGTGTTTGTACTGTGTCTCAGCACGACATTTTCCCCAATGTGTTCTTCTCGTTAGCGTCTGCCTCGTAGCGCTTGTCATCATTTTCGCATACGCATCACATCATATTCATATCATCTGTATTAAGCGGTCCTCACTTTGTCCATAGCATTGCATATCATCGCATATAAGGGCAAAATTTTCGGTTATCTATATTTAAATCGCTCCACCACGATTCCTCGAGTCTCTGTCACTCAAATCGTCCGGTGTAGCTATTTAAATAGGGGCAACTGTAATACCCCAAATTTTACCCTTATATTTAGTCAGGCATTACGCATATCGTCTCATATGTACATTTGCTAAACCACTAACAAGTTATGAAGGTGTTTGTTTTGCAGATTGGGTCCCAGGGGTATTTTGGTCATTTTACGCAAATTCTATCAATTCCTGGAAGACGGGCTGTTATTAAAATTCTGAGGCATTATGGTTTTGAGGCATTTACCTATCACCAGGGCTGATCATATTGAGATTTTGGCATTTGGTCATTGGAATTTAATTACGAGTAGTGTTACTGTTGATGCTGAAAATGTTGTGATTACGGTGCCCATATGTGTTTGGTTATGAAATGGTTGGTTAACATTTTAATAGGATGATGAGATTAGGATTACAAATGAGACGAGTGCACCAATAAGAATACCACTTGGGAATATTTATGTTTTATGCCTATGTTAATGAATTTAAATACTTGTGGATTTATTCACAATTGTTTATATTTTTAACTAAGAATAAAATATAAATAAATTCAAAATTTTGAGAATTTTATTTCATAAATAATGTCATCATACAAGAAGTGGATGTTGCTTCATATTTTATAAAGTGCTGTTACAAGGAAGTACATTAAAGTTCTCAATCCTAAGGGATTACATTAAAGCATCTATCCTAAATCCTAAGAGCATCTAAAGGTCTTCATGTTGTATTTGAACTTCTCCATGAATCCTCAGCTAACCTGCACATCAAAAGAAAACAAACAGTACAGAAAAATGTTAGAAGTTTTTTCGACACTCTCAGAACAATGTCATCATCGAGTGCCGGGAGTGGCACAACCGAAGTTGCGTCCTACCCCCGTTACCGATCCGCGCCGTGGGCGTCAGATCAGGTAATACCTGTTCTTATCGATACGGGACATCCGAGAGATAGAAAAAATAAATGAAGTGGGACTGATTCGTTTTGCCGCGATTGGATTTCCAAACTGATACGAGAATAAGGCAACATAGGCAAGTTTTGACTCAGACCCGGATGCCGGCAGGTCTGAGTCACCTTGGTTTCAAAACTTCCAACACCTGAAAAGCCACAAGCATCATCAGCATAAACAAAACCAGGAAGGGGCTCGCGCCAATACAGGTATGAATAGCCACCAAAGAAACAAATCTGTTACCAAACAGAATGAATATCAAGCTCAAAACAGAACAAACGAAACCAAACAGCATCATACACCATCAGAGCCTTCGGCTCAAGAGCATACCAAAACAGGACAAGAGAATTGAAGCCAAAGCTGCATCACATTGCAAACCAAATACCATATGCAAACTAAACAATGCATCAAAAGGCAAGAATTATGCACAAGAAGCCACAGAAAGCATCCTGTAAAATCATGCCCAACAGGATCCAAAGAAAAGAAAGGTAACAGCATACGAAGAAAGCAAGTTTAGCAAGAAGAATGAAGTATCCACACAAAACCGCATCCAGCTGCATAAAACATACCAAAAGGTTGTCAGTTAGGAGGGCCAGCTTCACACGATACAGATGGCAAGTCACCAAGAAATGGACACCAAGTTGCAGCACAAAGCATAGCGCAGAATGGGGCTCAGTCATGAGCATCATCGCCCCAACAAATAAGTCACCAAAACAAGTTATCAAATCATACTCAGTTCATGAAACGAACAAACGAACAAATACATGGCTCAGCTCAACATGATAGCCAATCATCATCACCAAGTCAATCAGAAGCAGCAATATGATCAGAAGCCAGGATGTAGTATCCTGCTCCAAGTGGTTCAGACTAAACGTCATCACTACCACGTACCCGTCTCGGTGACAAAGATCAAGGCAAAATGTCCACCCTGAAAGAAGAAAAAGAAAAGTAAGTGCTAATGATCAGGATTGAATCAAAACAAAATCACAGCAGGAATCAAATCAGTATCTAAATTCCCCAAAAGCAATCCAATTCGCAAATGGAAAGTTTCGAGTCAGGTCCAAATCATATCCCATTGGAACTCAATCTGGGAAAAATAGAAACAAATCAAAATGAATCCATCAAGAAATCCCGTGGATTAATATCAGATGCCAATCAACCCAATCTGAAGGCAAATCATATCAGAAAATAATAGAGATTTTGATTCGATGTCAAAGCAGATCAAAACAAATCAGTTCAGGTGATTAAATCGAATACCAATCAAATCCTAAAAGGGGAATGTATCAGATGGAACCAAATCGTATCCCATTAGAACTCAGTTTGAATCAATCAAAGTCATACCAGAAAAATGAATGGAGATCCCAATCATATCAGAAAGCATCGTATTGGAACTCAATCTGGAAAAATCAAAATCAAATAATATCACCACAAAATCAAATCTCAGAATAACACAAGTTCAAGGCCCAAAAAGAAAAATAAAGCGTGTATAAAAAGGGAGATACAACCTGATGGAAGGGGGGACAAAAACCCTAGAACGTAACCGCGAGAGAGAGAACGAAGAACACCCAGATCGCGGAGAAATCCTAGACGGAGAGTACCAGAAACGGCGAAGAATCCACATGCAGAAACCCTAACGAGTGAGAATCACGAGACTCAGAGACGAAGTCTCATCATCGCCTCCAACAGCCACGACCGCGCTATCAATCGAAGGAAGATCACCTTCGCCGTTTAAACGGCGGGCACTCAAACCTTCCTCGAACCCGCGGACTCAGATAGTTGAAGTTCTTCCTCACCGTCCATAAGTTCAAGCCTAGCATCGAAGAAAAAGGTAGGGAGATCAAGTGTTTATCTGTTCATATTTTTTTCAGGAAAAGGGAGGATCACGGAGCAAGAAAGACGGTGAAGAGAGGAGAAAGAGACGAGAGAAGAGGAATGTGCGAACGGCGCCGAAGAAGCATTAGGGTTCCCAGAACCCTAATCTTTTTTTTCAATTAAGTTACTAACCGGGTTGGGTCCGAATGTGGTGACCGGCCCAACCCCTCCTCTTTTTTATTTTTTTTATTATTTCATTTTTTTTAATTTAATTTGTTTATGTTTTTAAAAAAAAACTACATTAACATTTTAATTTTCATAATGTAAAAAATCTTAAAAAATAATATAACATTTTAGTTTTGTAATTATAAAAGAAAATTTGTAAAAAAAAATAAATATAAAAAATAAATTGAAATTTTTTTATAAACTTAAAACTTTTGTAAATATAAAATAATGAAAAACTCTTTTTAAAAAATAAAATCTTTTTTAAAAAAATTCTTTTGTAAGTTAAATCATTAAATATCAAATAAAACAATCTCGAGTTTGTATCTCATTTTCTTCATTGCCTCGTAGTTCATCTGATAACTGGTTGACCATGCCTACTAACGGGTGTTCATTTTTTTGCAGTTCACATTTAGTGTTTTGAGTTTTCATTTAAGTTTCATTCATATTTGTATCTCAATTGTAATTTCGCGAACCTAATAATCGCATTTACTTTTCGCATTTAATTTCTGCTGATGTATGATTTAAATTTCTGCTGATGTATCGCAATGTTTCTGTCACCTTACGCATCCGAAGGAATTAGGTCTAGCATTCGACCGCCGTGTCAATAGTCCTCAACTTCAAACCCTTACAAACTCTTACAAACCCTAATTTTCACAAATGCCTCGCCGCAGGCAAAATTACAATTTTACCCCTAGCATTAGGTCAAAGAGCCGCCGCGCTCATTTTAGGGTTTCCCGCCGTGGAATCCCTAATTTAACCCTAATTACAACTTAACATTTCAACGTAGAGATTTGGAGTTTCTACACTCCACGTAAGCGTGTCCTTAAGATGCGTTTATTCCCCTTGAGACCTTGACCACAGTCAAGAAGTTTCTAACCTCCCTATTGAGGGGAACTACGATTACTCTGATTCCACTCCCGTAAGGATACGTAGGCACAAGATGCGATGTCTTGCCGAGTAAACTTAGAATTAACCCCTTAGGTCTCTTTCTCACTTTTAACCCCTTTGTACATATACCTTAAGCAAATAAATAAAGCAAATAGTAAACATTTGAACAAAAGGTTCCTGTAGAGTACTACAGAAGTTTAGGGTGCTAATACCTTCCCTAAATTTAACCAACCCCCGAACCCTAGATCTTTCCCCGCATTGTGTTTACGATGCAAAATAGGTTTTCCCTCTTTTGACCTTTTCCTTCGGATAAATCAAAGAGCGGTTGTGAATTGAATTGCGATTCAAACTCATTAATAGTTTGTGATCCTATTTCCACCGCAACAGAAAATGGCGACTTCACTGGGGATTGAATGTTTTAATTTTTGAGGGTTATCCCTAACTTGTTCATATTTATTACTATCTGTGTTATTAT
Source organism: Lathyrus sativus (assembly GCA_963859935.3). Taxonomy (NCBI): domain Eukaryota; kingdom Viridiplantae; phylum Streptophyta; class Magnoliopsida; order Fabales; family Fabaceae; genus Lathyrus; species Lathyrus sativus. Next base: position 615,105,609 of record OZ012738.1, on the reverse strand, counting down.
TCATTTGCATGTATATATTTGTACTCTGATTTGGGGACTGTTCTTTGTGCTGTGAGATAAGTCCTACGCCCGGACTAGAGACATTATTATAGGATGAGGATATATTCGATGAGGCTTATAGGGAGTGAATCCCGACCAAGCCGATTCGAGAATCACCGCTCAGTTGAGACCCTTTCGAAAATGGTTCGGTTGAACGAGTAATCGCGAAAACTTTTTCCATGGTCGACTGGAGTCTGTGATATTGAGGACCGTAGTACCTTGACACCACCTCGGCCTTATTTAGGACGTAGTGCGGGAGCTATGTGGGAGTAATCTTACAATGGCTGCTACGCGATACTACACTCAAAAGAGGTTCTCTTGAGAATATTATTAACCCCTGAGTCAGTCGGAAGGTTGATAATATCCGAAAGATGGGCTGATGACTTTGGGCACTTTGTAGAACCTTGTTCGGCAGGTACAACTAACCTATAGTACACTCCTTTTGGGATGGGTAGACCTTGACTCCGCTCACGTTCTTTTAACCTAGGACTTTGTGTGTTTTCATGCATTGCATCCATAAAGCATCTCATTGCATTGTATTTCATGGAGTTCAAATACCATTTACAGATATCGCGGGATACCATGAATAAAAAAAAAAACAAGATGAAAAACAAGAAAAAGATTTCCTTGGTACCCCACGACATTCGTCAATGATTGAATTCCATGAAATCTTCATCACAACATCATTTATTGCATTGCATGTGTCTCCCGATTTCTCATACGCGGTTTTCTCGCCTTCCAGTTTCGTCACCCTGAGTTCTCGGCACCAGTACAACACCAGAGCTCAAACTCGGAAGAGAATGGAGGATCAGGCAAAAGAGATTGATCGCCTTAGTAATGAACTTGAAGACCTTCGAGGGGGTATGGGGCGTATGATGGAATTGTTACATGTCATGAATGCTAAGATGGATACCCAGCCCACCGTTGTTTCTGAGATTACCGGCGTTACTGTGGACCCTTCACCAAGTGTGACCGTGGCAAGAGACCCGCCTTATGGTCTTGCTCCCGGTTTTGTGCCTCCTCAAGCCACTGTTCCAATTAATCAACCTGTTCAGCAAGCCGTGCCTTTATTTTCTGAAGTTTCTAGGGGGGCTCCTATCTTTGCACCACCTGTTGTACACACTCGTGCGCAACCGTACTTCAATGAGACAGTTTTTGATAATCTTGATGAGAATGTTGAGGGTTACGAGAAACATGATAAGCTTCGTGAGGAAGTAAACACCATCGTCCAGAGATTGAAAAAAGTAGAGGGCGATCAAATTTTTGGGACTGCTGCAAGGGATGTCTGTTTGGTCTCAGGTTTGGTTATTCCCCCGAAGTTCAAAACTCCGAACTTCGATCGTTATGAAGGTGCCACCTGTCCTAAGAGTCATTTGATCATGTATTATCGCAAAATGGCTGCCCATGTTGAGAATGATAAACTGATGATCCATTGCTTCCAAGATAGTTTGAAGGGTGCTTCCTCCAAGTGGTATTTAACTTTAGACCAGTCTCGCGTTAAGAACTTTCAAGATTTATCTGACGCTTTCATCAAACACTACAAGTACAATATGGATCTGGCTCCTGATAGAAGACAGTTGCTGAGTATGTCACAAAAGAGTTCTGAGTCATTCAAAGAGTATGCCCAAAGGTGGAGAGAGACTGCTTCGCAGGTAGAACCTCCTTTGACTGAGAAAGAGTTAGCTGATTGGTTTGTCGACACGGTCCGTCCAGAATTTTACGAGAGAATGGTGGGTAGTGTGACTTCAAATTTCTCCGACATCGTTGCTGTGGGTGTCAAGATTGAATTGGGTATGAAAAGTGGTAAAATGACAAATAATCATGGTGCTTCTAAGGATCAGCCGAAGAAACCTCCGTATAGCTCCCAGAAAAAGAAGGAGAGTGAGACTAATGCTATATCCTCTGGTAGACCCAGAGAACGCTTTTATCGACATCCGCAAGGTTATGCTCAACCTCAAGGGTACCCGGTCCAATATGCTCAACAACCCTATGTGGCAGCTATTACACCTTCTTTCAATCAACAGGTTCCCATGTATCAACCTATGCAACAACCTCCTGTTTATCCGCCTCCTGTCAATTACCTACAGGCGCCCAATACTCCTGCTCCTCAACAGCCAAAGAGTCCGGCTCCTCGCCAGAATGTTCCGAATAGAAGGACGTATAAGCCTTGTCCGCCGATTCCAATGACTTTCACGGAATTGTACCCCTCTTTGGTCAAGCAAGGTCTCATCACTACACGGGCTTTGGGTCCGCCTCCTAATCCTCTACCCGCCAATTACAACGCCGCCGCTCATTGTTTATTTCATGAGGGTGCGCCTGGTCATGATCTGGAGAATTGTTATGCTCTCAAAAATATTGTCAGGGATTTATTGGAAAAGAAGATTTTGTCATTTGAAGATCCTCAACCGAATGTTAAGAAGAACCCTTTTCCTAACCATGAGAGTGTCAATGCCATTAGTGCTGAGTCGGGAGAAGGTTACGCCCTTGACATTGAACAGATTAAGACTCCTCTCAAGATGTTCCATTCAAAACTGTTTGAAGCTGGTTGGGTAGATACTTCCCATGTTGCATGCGTAAGTTGCGAAGACAGTATTAAGGGTTGCGTGTTGGTTCAGAATGATGTTCAGAGGTTAATTAATGAGGGTGTTTTACAAGTGACAAGCCAATACAAGAAAGATGAGGTCGCTGTGGTTGAGCCTGTCTTCCATCAGCCTGAATCAAAGGGTAAGGTACCAGTGTTTAATCTATCAGGGGCAGGTTCCGCCAATCTCGTGTTCGATATACCGAAGTCGTATATCCCTGAGGTGAATCAGCCTAAGCCTATAGTTATTCGAAGACCAAGTCCGTTTCCTTTCAGTGATCCTAAAGCTGTGCCTTGGAAATATGACGTGACGATGATTGACAAGGAGTCTGGGAAGGTTATTCCAAATGAAGAGGTTAAGGGCACGGTGACCAATATCGCAGAGGTAAGCAGGATGACTCGCAGTGGCCGTGTGTATACTCCCCATTCCAATGAGGTCCCACCCAAGGAAATAACTAATATCCCAGTGCCTGCCAAAGACAAAGGGAAGGGAGCCGTCACGAATGATGAAGATGCCGAATTTTTGAGGATCATCAAGAAAAGTGACTATAAAGTTATCAATCAACTTCATCAGACTCCCTCCAAGATTTCGATTCTATCACTGTTGATGAGTTCACCTGCCCACAGGATGGCCTTGCAGAAGGTTTTGACTCAAGCACATGTGGATCAAGATATCAGCACCAGTCGGTTTGGTAGTGTGATTGCCAATTTGACCGCCTGTAACACCCTCAGTTTCTGCAACGAAGAGTTACCAAAAGAGGGTCCGAACCATAATCGTGCTTTACATATATCGGTGAAATGTCAGGAGGACAATTTAGCGAGAGTGCTAGTGGACACCGGGTCTTCTCTGAATGTTCTACCCAAGAGGGTTCTTGATAAGTTGGCTTGTAAAGAGACTGTGTTGAAACCTACTCCTTTGGTCGTCAAGGCTTTCGATGGCTCTCGCCGGTCGGTAATGGGGGAGGTTGAGCTTCCTATCCTGATTGGTCCGCAAGTTTTTAATATCACGTTTCAAGTCATGGATATTAATCCCAATTACAGTTGTTTACTCGGAAGGCCGTGGATCCATGCCGCTGGGGCAGTAACCTCAACTTTACATCAAAAGATGAAATTCGTGATCGATGGAAAGTTGGTTATTATACACGGTGAGGAGGATCTGATGGTCAGTAACCTGTCTTCGTTCCGTTACATCGAGGCCGATGAGAATGCTTTAGAAATCTCCTTTCAAGCACTTGAGATCGCCAATGCCGTTCTGCTAGAAGTCAAAGAGACAGTGGGTCAGGGAAATCCATCTTTCGCATCACTGAAGAGTACCAGATCAACAATTGACAGGGGTATTCCTGAAGGTTGGGGAGAGGTAATCGATGTCAAGACCAAGACTGATCGCTCTGGGTTGGGTTACAAACCAACTCAGAATGGAGCTACCACAAATGTCGAAGGGCGTCCGAAGGTTATCCAAGAGGTATTTGTCAGCGGAGGTTTCCAAGTCAATGCCATCAGTAACTGTGAGGAAAGTGAGGAGCTGAGCAACCTGGTGTTTAAGGGTGATGCAGTTTTGAACAACTGGGAGGCCGTAGAGATCCCTGTTATTTTTCCCTTGTCAAAGTAATTGTTTTTTAAAAGTTTCATTTACATTTTCAAATAAAAATCCGTAGCTCTGCCCAAGGCTATAGGGTCGCTTTTATTGGGCCACCTTTCATTCCTAAAAAGATATTAATAAAAGCATTTTGTTCGATTCCACTTTTGTTTCATTTGCGTTTTTCGTTTTCACTCTTAAAAATGAAATTGGCAAACTTTTTTTTCCGAAAAAACAAAAACAAAAAAAAACAGTATTTCATTCTTACATATCTTCGAGCATTTTAATTAAGTAAGCCTTCCATCATGCAGAGACATCGTAAACCTTGTTGGATCCGATGACTTTACTGACACTCCTGACAGGGATGCACCCATCAATCAAGCTGAGGACGAGGGTGAAGAAGATTTTGAAGTACCCGCGGAACTGACAAGATTGATCGAGTACGAGTACACAGAGCTTCAACCGCATAAAGAGCAGGTGGACTTAATTAATCTCGGTACAGATGAGAGCAAGAAAGAGGTCAAGATTGGTGCAATGCTTGGGACAGAGATTAGGCCGAGGTTGATTGAGTTGTTAAAAGAGTATATTGATGTGTTTGCGTGGTCGTATCAAGATATGCCGGGCCTAGACACGGACATTGTTGTTCACAAGTTGCCACTTAAGCCGGATTGTCCGCCTATCAAGCAAAAACTTCGAAGGACGAGACCCGACATGGCTTTGAAGATTCGAGATGAGGTTAAAAAGCAGTTGGATGCAGGTTTCTTGGCCGTCGCAAAATATCCAGATTGGGTTGCCAACATTGTGCCAGTGCCTAAGAAGGACGGTAAAGTTAGGATGTGTGTGGACTACAGGGATCTGAACAAAGCAAGTCCGAAAGACGACTTCCCTCTGCCACATATTGATACACTGGTAGACAATACAGCCAGTTTTGCGTTATTCTCATTTATGGATGGTTTCTCTGGCTATAATCAGATCAAGATGGATTCAGATGATCGAGAGAAGACTACTTTCATTACTCCTTGGGGAACCTTCTGCTACAAAGTCATGCCCTTCGGTTTAAAGAACGCAGGGGCAACTTACCAACGCGCTATGACCACTCTTTTTCATGATATGATGCACAAAGAGATTGAGGTGTATGTGGACGATATGATAGCCAAATCTCAGAGTGAAGAGGAGCATCTAGACCATTTGGTGAAATTGTTTGAACGACTCAGGAAATATCAGTTGAAATTGAACCCTGCTAAATGTACCTTCGGTGTCAGATCTGGAAAATTGCTTGGTTTCATTGTTAGCCAGCGAGGGATTGAGGTGGATCCTGACAAAGTCCGAGCCATTCAAGATATGCCGGCTCCGCGAACCGAGACGCAAGTTAGAGGTTTTCTGGGACGGTTGAATTATATTTCCAGGTTTATCTTCAATATGACCGCTACTTGTGAGCCGATATTCAAGTTGCTTTGCAAGGGGCAGACAGTTGAGTGGAACCCTGATTGTCAGAAAGCGTTTGAGAAGATTAAGGGTTATTTGCAAGATCCCCCTATTCTGATCCCGCCCGTACCTGGAAGACCGTTGTTTATGTACCTTACTGTTCTCGAGAAGTCTATGGGTTGTGTGCTTGGACAACATGATGAGACTGGGAAAAAGGAACATGCGATTTATTATCTGAGCAAGAAGTTTACCGATTGCGAAAACAGATACTCACCATTGGAGAAAACTTGTTGTGCATTGGCATGGGCCGCTAAGCGCCTTCGGCAATATATGGTCTGTCATACCACATTATTGATTTCTAAAATGGATCCGATCAAGTATATTTTTGAAAAACCTGCTCAAACCGGGAGGCTAGCCCGTTGGCACATGTTGTTATCCGAATATGACATCCAGTATGTACCCCAGAAGGCGATTAAGGGTAGTATTTTGTCTGATTATCTTGCAGACCAGCCAGTTGAAGATTATGAATCTCTCAAGTTTGATTTTCCCGATGAGGATATCTTGTTGATTAAAAGAGATTGTGAAGAGCCAGACCCGAGCGAAGGTCCGGAACCTGGTCTTTGGTGGAGGATGATGTTTGATGGTTCCTCGAATGTCAATGGGCATGGTATAGGCGCCGTTTTGATGAACCCAAAGGGTGGATTCACTCCATTTACAGCAAGGTTGGACTTTGAGTGTACTAACAACGTCGCGGAGTATGAAGCATGTATTCTTGGCCTCGAAGCAGCGATTCACCTCCGAATCAAACTTCTTAAAGTAAGTGGTGACTCAGCCTTGGTTATTTACCAGGTACAAGGCAGATGGGAAACGAAGAATGAGAAGCTGGTCCCTTATAAGGACTATATTATTGAGTTGATCAAGTATTTCGACGAGATAGAGTTCGAGCATGTTCCTAGATCAGAGAATCACGTAGCTGATGCTTTAGCCATGTTAGCATCCATGTGGAAAGTTAAATTCGTTAATGAAGCACCTCTTATCCGTATTGAGCGCAAGGTTGAGCCCGCTTATTGTCAGATGGTCGAAGAAGTTGAGGTGGATGAAAAGCCTTGGTTTCATGATATCAAGAACTATCTCGCCAAGCAGGAGTATCCCGATGGTGCTACTGGTCTGGACAAAAAGACATTGAGAAGACTGGCGTCCAAATTCTTTGTCAGTAATGGTGTGTTGTACAAGAGAAATCACGACATGGTCCTGCTCAGATGTGTTGATAAACGGGAAGCGGACATGTTACTACAGGAAATTCATGAGGGAACCTTCGGAACTCATGCCAATGGCTATGCTATGTCCAAGAAGATGTTAAGGGCTGGGTATTATTGGTTAACCATGGAAGCCGACTGCATCCAATACGCTAGAAAATGCCATAAGTGCCAAATTTATGCTGATAAAATGCATGTACCTCCGTCACCGTTGAATGTTTTGTCTTCACCATGGCCGTTCTCTATGTGGGGCATTGACATGATTGGGGCAATCGAGCCGAAAGCTTCTAATGGACATCGTTTCATCCTTGTTGCCATTGATTATTTCACCAAGTGGGTAGAGGCTGCCTCCTACACCAACGTGACCAAGCAAGTGGTTGCCCGATTCATCAGGAAAGAGATCATCTGCCGTTATGGAATCCCAAGCCGGATAATAACTGACAATGGCACCAATCTGAATAATAAGACTATGAAAGAGCTGTGTGATAGTTTCAAGATCACTCACCACAATTCTTCTCCGTACCGTCCTAAGATGAATGGAGCCGTTGAAGCTGCGAATAAGAATATCAAGAAGATCCTGCAAAAGATGGTTGTGACTTACAAAGATTGGCATGAGATGTTACCGTTTGCTTTGCATGGATACAGAACCTCGGTGAGAACTTCGACAGGGGCAACACCTTTCTCACTGGTATATGGAATGGACGCCGTGCTCCCCATCGAAGTAGAGATACCTTCGTTAAGAGTGTTGATGGAGGCTGAACTTGAGGAAGCTGAGTGGGTTCAAGACAGACTGGATCAGTTGAATCTCATTGACGAGAAGCGTTTGACAGCCATGTGCCATGGGCAATTATATCAGAAACGGATGAAAAGAGCGTTTGATAAGAAGATTCGTATCCGCGAGTTCCGTCAAGGAGAGCTCGTACTCAAAAAGATCTTGCCAGTACACAAAGATATGCGTGGAAAGTGGATGCCCAATTATGAAGGCCCATTTGTTGTAAAGACCGTTTTCTCTGGAGGGTCCCTGATACTTACGACAATGGATGGTGAAGAGCTTGCACACCCCGTGAATTCTGATGCAGTCCGAAAATATTATGCCTAAAAACCCGCTAAGTCGAAAACCTGTAAAAAGGCGACTTAGGCAAAAGTAAGGGTTGAAAAAAAAGAAATAATAATAAAAAGCTCGCTAAGTCGAAAACCCGAAAGGGCGGCTTAGGCAAAAAAGAGCGTCCCGGTGGATTGAAAACCCGAGAGGGCCGTCCAGGCAAAAGTTAGGGACAAAGGCATTTCATTGCATCAGAGGACACTGATTATCTCGAACACACTTTCCGCATAAGAGCCATGTCTCAGTTCTTTCATCCTTGCCCAAAGCAGGATTCTGGATTAGTCTTAGTTATTAGTGTCAGTAGGTGTCATTGGATTCGATGTAACTTTTTCCCATGTTGCCAATTTCAAAACATAATCATCTGTGGAGCTATGCCTTCAGCGAACTACCGCCCTTTAAATAAAAGAAACCATCTCGTTACTTACATTCCTTGGTGCATTGCTCTTTGTTTTCTATTGTTATGCAAAATGCGTTTATTCTTAAAATTTGAAAATGAAAGGTGCATTGTAGATTTTTCAAAACTGTTTTTCAAAAAAACAACAAATTTGAAATGTAATAAATTACTTTGACTAGTGGAAATTTCGGAAGGATCTTTTCACTCCCCGGAAATATCGTTATTGCAGAAACACTTTCAAACCATTGCTCTAACACAGTCCCCAGCGAGACTATAAGCTGACAACTTTTTCGGGTAACTCGAAAGTGTCCCTCAGGTGCTCTTCTCCCCATGTGAAGACATAATACTGTGCACCCAAGCAATTTACTTCCTCCCCAGAGAATTCAGAACATTTAAAAACAGATTTGGTTCCACCATTGGTCCTTCTCACCCATGACTGACGTGTTGGTTGCAGAGAACGCGGGGTATCTCCGTCGAGATGTTTATTTCGTCTCTCGTCCTGTCTCTAGTCTGTTTCGTCAGCATACGCAAGGGCATAAGCATCACATGCCTATTTCATTACATATTCATTACATATTCATTACATACTCATTACATACTCATTTCATAACATCTTGCATACATAAACATTAACATACATAGACATTAACATACATTCACATTAACATATTCATTAACATACGCGTTAGCATGCACAGGTTCATCGTGTCGCCATCATTGGTTGTTACCGCCGAGTAACTAGGTTGGTCCATTCTCTCCAAGTAGATTGTCAGCCCTAAGCATAAAATATTTACTTTTTTCCAGTTTCCCCACGGAGCTCGATCCTCGTGGATGACAGTTACTTCAGCTATTTTTCCTCGCCAGGATAAGATATCTACCCTTCGAGTTCATTCCCTCGATGGAGTCTTGATTACCAGTTTTCTTTCTAGCTCGATCCTAGATTGAATTTCAGTCTTGTCGGTTGTCGAGCCCAACCGGACGTGCATTTATTTTGCACCATCTAAAGATTTTCACCATACCATGACAGATACGCGACTATCTCGCTTGAGAAGTTTATCACTGTACCCGGACGTGCATTTATTTTGCACTATCTTTCAAGAAAATCAACTACAATCCAGTTCACGCCAGTACAACACTCTACAATCCTACATGTTACAACAACCCTTTACACTTTACATTTTATAGCATCAATGTACAACATTTCTCACCTAAGAACCCGATCCTATCTTCGTTATGACTTGCAGCAAATGGCCATCGCCATGGAGCAGTTGAGCTTCCATTTACCTGTCGTCTTGAAGTATAGGAGGTATGAACCAAATCGTATTCAGGAGAGCACGATCTTGAAGTACGCGGAGGTTTTGGGCGGAATCATATTCAGGAGAGCACGATTCTGAAGCATGAAGAAGTTCATTTATCCTTTAGTAAAAGAAGGAGCGGAATCATATTCAGGAGAGCACGATTCTGAGTTATGAGGAAGTTCAATTGGCCGTTTTTCAGGAGAGCACGATTCTGAGGAATGAAGAGATTTCAAGAGCCAAATCATATTCAGGAGAGCACGATTCTGAGTTATGAGGAAGTTCGATTATCCATTTTTATATTCAGGAGAGCACGATTCTGAGGTATGAAAAAATTCATTTACAACCAAATCATATTCAGGAGAGCACGATTCTGAAGTATGAGGAAGTTCAATTCACCCTTTTCATATTCAGGAGAGCACGATTCTGAAGTATGGAGAGTTTCATTTACACGAGAAAGCCGAGTCATATTCAGGAGAGCACGATTCTGAGATATGATGAAATTCAGTTTACCCTTTTCATGTTCAGGAGAGCACGATCTTGAGGCATAGAGAAGTTTATTTATCCTTCAGTAAGAGAAAAATCAGAATCGTATTCCAGGCGCCGACCCTAAATGCGAGAAGATTTATTTATCCGATAAGCAGCAGCCTCTTTATTTGAGTGCTTATCCACTTTGGCATATAAGTCCCTTCCAACGATAAGTGACAATTCTCCCTCGAGAAGCTTATCAGGGTATTTCCCATCAAAGTCCATTTATTTTGGCATACAGCCGGTCTTTACCCTGTATATTTGATACGGATTTCCGAAAGGTCCGTTTGATCCTGTCACGAGAGATAGTCTACAGAAGCTTGGATGTTATTCTTTGCTCAATGCTCCAGCATTCTGTAATCGATCTTGCAATCGTACGTGATCCAGTTTTTATATTCCCCAGTGGAGGCCGTCTCACAGGTGTCATCTCCATTTGAGAATCTCGTTCCCAAAATGACAATTGGTCGTGTTCGCACCAGTTGACTATCATTTTAGGATTCCCCAGTGTTTGTACTGTGTCTCAGCACGACATTTTCCCCAATGTGTTCTTCTCGTTAGCGTCTGCCTCGTAGCGCTTGTCATCATTTTCGCATACGCATCACATCATATTCATATCATCTGTATTAAGCGGTCCTCACTTTGTCCATAGCATTGCATATCATCGCATATAAGGGCAAAATTTTCGGTTATCTATATTTAAATCGCTCCACCACGATTCCTCGAGTCTCTGTCACTCAAATCGTCCGGTGTAGCTATTTAAATAGGGGCAACTGTAATACCCCAAATTTTACCCTTATATTTAGTCAGGCATTTCGCATATCGTCTCATATGTACATTTGCTAAACCACTAACAAGTTATGAAGGTGTTTGTTTTGCAGATTGGGTCCCAGGGGTATTTTGGTCATTTTACGCAAATTCTATCAATTCCTGGAAGACGGGCTGTTATTAAAATTCTGAGGCATTATGGTTTTGAGGCATTTACCTATCACCAGGGCTGATCATATTGAGATTTTGGCATTTGGTCATTGGAATTTAATTACGAGTAGTGTTACTGTTGATGCTGAAAATGTTGTGATTACGGTGCCCATATGTGTTTGGTTATGAAATGGTTGGTTAACATTTTAATCGGATGATGAGATTAGGATTACAAATGAGACGAGTGCACCAATAAGAATACCACTTGGGAATATTTATGTTTTATGCCTATGTTAATGAATTTAAATACTTGTGGATTTATTCACAATTGTTTATATTTTTAACTAAGAATAAAATATAAATAAATTCAAAATTTTGAGAATTTTATTTCATAAATAATGTCATCATACAAGAAGTGGATGTTGCTTCATATTTTATAAAGTGCTGTTACAAGGAAGTACATTAAAGTTCTCAATCCTAAGGGATTACATTAAAGCATCTATCCTAAATCCTAAGAGCATCTAAAGGTCTTCATGTTGTATTTGAACTTCTCCATGAATCCTCAGCTAACCTGCACATCAAAAGAAAACAAACAGTACAGAAAAATGTTAGAAGTTTTTTCGACACTCTCAGAACAATGTCATCATCGAGTGCCGGGAGTGGCACAACCGAAGCTGCGTCCTACCCCCGTTACCGATCCGCGCCGTGGGCGTCAGATCAGGTAATACCTGTTCTTATCGATACGGGACATCCGAGAGATAGAAAAAATAAATGAAGTGGGACTGATTCGTTTTGCCGCGATTGGATTTCCAAACTGATACGAGAATAAGGCAACATAGGCAAGTTTTGACTCAGACCCGGATGCCGGCAGGTCTGAGTCACCTTGGTTTCAAAACTTCCAACACCTGAAAAGCCACAAGCATCATCAGCATAAACAAAACCAGGAAGGGGCTCGCGCCAATACAGGTATGAATAGCCACCAAAGAAACAAATCTGTTACCAAACAGAATGAATATCAAGCTCAAAACAGAACAAACGAAACCAAACAGCATCATACACCATCAGAGCCTTCGGCTCAAGAGCATACCAAAACAGGACAAGAGAATTGAAGCCAAAGCTGCATCACATTGCAAACCAAATACCATATGCAAACTAAACAATGCATCAAAAGGCAAGAATTATGCACAAGAAGCCACAGAAAGCATCCTGTAAAATCATGCCCAACAGGATCCAAAGAAAAGAAAGGTAACAGCATACGAAGAAAGCAAGTTTAGCAAGAAGAATGAAGTATCCACACAAAACCGCATCCAGCTGCATAAAACATACCAAAAGGTTGTCAGTTAGGAGGGCCAGCTTCACACGATACAGATGGCAAGTCACCAAGAAATGGACACCAAGTTGCAGCACAAAGCATAGCGCAGAATGGGGCTCAGTCATGAGCATCATCGCCCCAACAAATAAGTCACCAAAACAAGTTATCAAATCATACTCAGTTCATGAAACGAACAAACGAACAAATACATGGCTCAGCTCAACATGATAGCCAATCATCATCACCAAGTCAATCAGAAGCAGCAATATGATCAGAAGCCAGGATGTAGTATCCTGCTCCAAGTGGTTCAGACTAAACGTCATCACTACCACGTACCCGTCTCGGTGACAAAGATCAAGGCAAAATGTCCACCCTGAAAGAAGAAAAAGAAAAGTAAGTGCTAATGATCAGGATTGAATCAAAACAAAATCACAGCAGGAATCAAATCAGTATCTAAATTCCCCAAAAGCAATCCAATTCGCAAATGGAAAGTTTCGAGTCAGGTCCAAATCATATCCCATTGGAACTCAATCTGGGAAAAATAGAAACAAATCAAAATGAATCCATCAAGAAATCCCGTGGATTAATATCAGATGCCAATCAACCCAATCTGAAGGCAAATCATATCAGAAAATAATAGAGATTTTGATTCGATGTCAAAGCAGATCAAAACAAATCAGTTCAGGTGATTAAATCGAATACCAATCAAATCCTAAAAGGGGAATGTATCAGATGGAACCAAATCGTATCCCATTAGAACTCAGTTTGAATCAATCAAAGTCATACCAGAAAAATGAATGGAGATCCCAATCATATCAGAAAGCATCGTATTGGAACTCAATCTGGAAAAATCAAAATCAAATAATATCACCACAAAATCAAATCTCAGAATAACACAAGTTCAAGGCCCAAAAAGAAAAATAAAGCGTGTATAAAAAGGGAGATACAACCTGATGGAAGGGGGGACAAAAACCCTAGAACGTAACCGCGAGAGAGAGAACGAAGAACACCCAGATCGCGGAGAAATCCTAGACGGAGAGTACCAGAAACGGCGAAGAATCCACATGCAGAAACCCTAACGAGTGAGAATCACGAGACTCAGAGACGAAGTCTCATCATCGCCTCCAACAGCCACGACCGCGCTATCAATCGAAGGAAGATCACCTTCGCCGTTTAAACGGCGGGCACTCAAACCTTCCTCGAACCCGCGGACTCAGATAGTTGAAGTTCTTCCTCACCGTCCATAAGTTCAAGCCTAGCATCGAAGAAAAAGGTAGGGAGATCAAGTGTTTATCTGTTCATATTTTTTTCAGGAAAAGGGAGGATCACGGAGCAAGAAAGACGGTGAAGAGAGGAGAAAGAAACGAGAGAAGAGGAATGTGCGAACGGCGCCGAAGAAGCATTAGGGTTCCCAGAACCCTAATCTTTTTTTTCAATTAAGTTACTAACCGGGTTGGGTCCGAATGTGGTGACCGGCCCAACCCCTCCTCTTTTTTATTTTTTTTATTATTTCATTTTTTTTAATTTAATTTGTTTATGTTTTTAAAAAAAAACTACATTAACATTTTAATTTTCATAATGTAAAAAATCTTAAAAAATAATATAACATTTTAGTTTTGTAATTATAAAAGAAAATTTGTAAAAAAAAATAAATATAAAAAATAAATTGAAATTTTTTTATAAACTTAAAACTTTTGTAAATATAAAATAATGAAAAACTCTTTTTAAAAAATAAAATCTTTTTTAAAAAAATTCTTTTGTAAGTTAAATCATTAAATATCAAATAAAACAATCTCGAGTTTGTATCTCATTTTCTTCATTGCCTCGTAGTTCATCTGATAACTGGTTGACCATGCCTACTAACGGGTGTTCATTTTTTTGCAGTTCACATTTAGTGTTTTGAGTTTTCATTTAAGTTTCATTCATATTTGTATCTCAATTGTAATTTCGCGAACCTAATAATCGCATTTACTTTTCGCATTTAATTTCTGCTGATGTATGATTTAAATTTCTGCTGATGTATCGCAATGTTTCTGTCACCTTACGCATCCGAAGGAATTAGGTCTAGCATTCGACCGCCGTGTCAATAGTCCTCAACTTCAAACCCTTACAAACTCTTACAAACCCTAATTTTCACAAATGCCTCGCCGCAGGCAAAATTACAATTTTACCCCTAGCATTAGGTCAAAGAGCCGCCGCGCTCATTTTAGGGTTTCCCGCCGTGGAATCCCTAATTTAACCCTAATTACAACTTAACATTTCAACGTAGAGATTTGGAGTTTCTACACTCCACGTAAGCGTGTCCTTAAGATGCGTTTATTCCCCTTGAGACCTTGACCACAGTCAAGAAGTTTCTAACCTCCCTATTGAGGGGAACTACGATTACTCTGATTCCACTCCCGTAAGGATACGTAGGCACAAGATGCGATGTCTTGCCGAGTAAACTTAGAATTAACCCCTTAGGTCTCTTTCTCACTTTTAACCCCTTTGTACATATACCTTAAGCAAATAAATAAAGCAAATAGTAAACATTTGAACAAAAGGTTCCTGTAGAGTACTACAGAAGTTTAGGGTGCTAATACCTTCCCTAAATTTAACCAACCCCCGAACCCTAGATCTTTCCCCGCATTGTGTTTACGATGCAAAATAGGTTTTCCCTCTTTTGACCTTTTCCTTCGGATAAATCAAAGAGCGGTTGTGAATTGAATTGCGATTCAAACTCATTAATAGTTTGTGATCCTATTTCCACCGCAACACTCCCCAATCCTTGATCCAATGGTCATGAAACTTCATGGGTAGGTGTAATATGACATTAGGAACATTTTTGATTCACACTTTGAGGTCAAATTCCTTATAGTTGGAGATTTGACTTTTTGGTCAACGAAACGATCGATCGATGACGATCGGATCGACTGTTGTTGTTCTAGGTCTTTTGTGGCCTTGAAACTTCCTGAGGGGACTTGAACAAGTCATATGAGCTTCATGGACCATAACTCCATCATTGGAACACATTTTAAATCAAAAGTCAAACCACAGTTGACTTTTCCTAATTAGAAACCCTAATCGGGGATCCTGAACTGCACTGTTCCTGATCTTTGTGTGAAAACATCAAATTGGAATCGTGTTTGACCTAATGGAGTATATTTGATGATGTAGATGCTTGTTTCATGGAGAATCAATCCAATACATTGACTGATTAAACCGTCGAAACTTCGATTTTCGACTGTACGAAACCCTGGTTCACCTGTAACTTAACAAAAAAAAACTTGAAGTAGGTTAAGGTTAATAATCAAATGAAAATGATCCTATAATGATGATGAAGATTTAAGGGGTCAAAATTTGGGGTGCAACAGCCGGGATTCCCATATTTGCCTGGACTTTCTTTTTATGTCCAGCGGGTCTATTTCAAGCAAAGTATTTCTTAACTACGTATGCGTTCACAGGGGACGTAAAATCTTCACCGTCCATGGTTGACAGTAATAAGGCTCCATCAAAGAAAACCTTTCTTACTACGTATGGACCTTCATAGTTAGGAGTTCATTTTCCAATGTGATCTGTTTGTGGAGGGAGGATCCTCTTCAGCACCAAATCACCTATCTGGAAAGATCAAGGACGCACCTTCTGATCAAAAGCCTTCTTTATTCTACTCTGATACAAACGGCCATGGGCAATAACTGGAAATCTCTTTTAATCAATCAGACTAAGTTGATTCAATCTAGCCTTTACTCATTCAGCTTCATCAAGCTTCACATCAGACAATACTCTTATAGAAGGAATCTCGACTTCTAATGGTAGGGCAACTTCCATACCATATACTAGCGAGAAAGGCGTTGCCCCAGTAGATGTATGCACCAAAGTAAGATAACGATGTAAATAAAAGGGCAACATTTCATGCCAATCTTTATACGTCACCACTATCTTCTGTACAATCTTCTTGATATTCTTGTTTGCTGCCTCAACAACACCATTCATCTTTGGCCGGTATGGAGAAGAACTGTGTTGTTCAATTTTGAAACTCTGGCACAACTCGTTTATCATCTTGTTATTTAAAATTGAACCATTGTCAGTAATGATTCATTTTGATATTCCGTAACGATAGATGATATCCTTTTTTATAGAGCGGGCAACCACTTGCTTGGTGACATTAGCGAAAGAAGCTGCTTCTACCCATTTGGTGAAATAATCAATAGCTACCAAGATAAAATGATGCCCAGTGGAGGCGTTCGGCTCAATTTTCCCTATGTCAATGCCCCACATAGCAAAAGGCAAAGGATATGTTAATACGTTTAGGGGGCTAGGTGGCACATGCATTTTATCGACATAAATCTAGAATTTATAGCATTTTCGGGCATATTTCAAGCAATCAGACTCCATGGTCATCAAGTAATACCCTTCTCTCAATAGTTTCCTAGACATTACATGTCCGCCAGCGTGAGTACCAAAAGAACCTTCGTGGACCTCTTCCATTAGCAAACTTGCTTCATTCTCATCCACACAATGCAGTAAGACCATGTCAAAGTTTCTTTTGTACAACACATCGTCCTTGTTCAAGTAGAAATTGTCCGACAACCTCCTTAGAGTCTTCTTGTATTTACTTGATGCCCTAGGCGGATACTCTTGAGTCTTGAGGAAATGTCTGATGTCAAAGTACCAAGGCTTTTCATCTGATGCTTTTTCAATTGTGAATACGAATACTGGTCTATCAAGATGCATGATAGTGATTACTGGAGCTTCATTCCAGAAATTCACTTTGTACATTAATGTGAGTGTTGCCAATGCGTCCGCCATCTAATTTTCAACTCTCGACACATGATGAAATTCAACTATGTCAAAGAATGGAAGAAATCTTCTTGCGTAGTTCTTGTAAGGCACCAGGTTGGCCTGCCGAGTTTCCTACTCACCCTTGATTTGATTGACGACTAATGCTGAATCACCATACACATCTAGATTTTTTATTCTCAAATCAATAGCTTCCTCTAGACCCATGATGCATGCTTCATATTCAGCTTCATTGTTCGTGCAGGAAAATGTTAATCGGGCAGTGAATGGTATGTGGGAACCATGAGGAGTTGTAATAATTGCCCTAATTCTGTTGTTGTACGAGTTAACAACACCATCAGAAATCAATTTCCACTAAGATCCAATCTCGGGACCCTCGTCAGGTAAAGGCTCGTCACGGTCCTTCATCTTCAGAAACATTATATCTTTATTAGGAAACTCAAACCTCATTGGTTGATAATCCTCAATCGGCTATTCAGCAAGATATCCTAATAGAAAACTTCCTTTAATGGCCTTTTGGGATACATACTGAATGTCGTACTCTGTCAGAACCATCTGCCATCTAGAAATTCTTCTGGAAAGCGCTTGTTTCTCAAACACATATTTAATCGGATCCATCTTTGAAATCAACATGGTTGTATGATTTAACATGTATTTCCTTAAGCGTTTAGCTGCTCAAGCAAGTGCACAACATGTTTTCTCTAGCATTGAGTACCTTAACTCGCAATCAGTGAATTTTTTACTCATGTAGTAGATAGCATGCTCTTTCCTACCTGTCTCATCATGTTGACCAAACACACAACCCGTCGAGTTCTCAAGAACCGTTAAATACATAATCAAAGGTCTTCTAGCAACTGGAGACATCAATATTGGAGGCTCCTGCAAATACTCTTTTATTTTTTCGAAAGCCTTTTGACAATTCTCATTCCAGACAACTGCCTGATCTTTTCTCAGCAATTTGAAAATAGGCTCACAGGTGGTTGTAAGATGAGAAATAAACCTTGTAATGTAGTTCAATCTCCCAAGGAAACCATAAACCTCTTTCTCTGTTCTCGGTTCAGGCATTTCTTGTATAGATTTTACTTTGGCAGGATCCACCTCAATAACTCTTTCACTGACAATAAAACCCAACAGCTTCCCCGATCTCACCCCGAAGGTGCATTTGTTAGGATTCAACCTCAGCTTGAACTTCCTTAAAATTTCAAATAATTTCAAAAGATTGACCAGATGTTCTTCCTTTGTTTGTGACTTTGCAATCATATCATCAACATATACCTCAATCTCATGATGAATCATATCATGAAAGAGAGTCATCATTGGCCGCTGATAAGTTGCCCTTGCATTTTTCAATCTAAAAGGCATAACTTTATAGAAAAAGGTCCCCCACGGTGTGATGAAATTAGTTTTCTCCATGTCCTCTAGGGGCCATTTTGATTTGGTTATACCCAGAGAAACCATTCATGAAGGAAAACACTAAAAATTGAGCGGTATTGTCAACTAACACATCAATATGGAGGAGCGGGAAATCATCTTTCGGGCTCGCTCTATTCAAATCTCAGTAATCAACATACATCCTGACCTTTCCATCCTTCTTAGGTACAAGAACAATATTAGCGACCCACAGAGGATAATTGGTAACAACAAGAAAACCAGCATTCAACTGCTTTTGAACTTTTTCTTTGATCTTGACTGCCATATTAAGTCTGGTCCTTCTCAACTTTTGCTTTAAAGACGGGCATTCTTCCCGAAGAGGTAACCGGTGCACCACTATGTCAGTATCTAACCCTGACATATCTTGGTAAGATCAAGCGAAGACATCTTTATACTCACGGAGCATCTCAACCAGTCTTCTCTTGACATCATCTTCCAATGCGACCCCTATTCTGAATTCCTTCTTCTCCTCTTCAGTACCCAGATTAATGACTTCAATATTCTCCTGATGAGGCAGGACAAATTTTCCTCCTGCTTCAAAAGTCTGGCCAGTTCTTCAAGTAGATCACAATCTTCATCAGCTTGATAAATGGGATTATCGAAATCATACCGAGCCATAATCGAATTAGGATTGATGGTATCTGAGATGTGCAACCTGTATGGTTGATGTTTTATGTTGATTATGATATGCAAACAAACACAAAACACAATTCCATTTTACTGTTTTAATGCAAAAAAAAAAAAGAAAAATCAGGGATCTAAATATTTGAATTCAAAAGGAGACGTCTTTCATTCATGATAAAGTAAAAATGTTAAAAACGGGGCCCTACAAAATGAATCACTACGCCTTGGGCATAGCGTAGGACCAGTCATGATCAAAAACAAAAACGGGAATTACTCTTCTGATGTGACGTGGATGACTTCTTCCATAGTTCAGTTGCGCAGTTTCTGCCCGGGGATACATGGACGAATCCATGAATCCATATCACAGTCACTGTCTTCCTCGTCATCGCCAACAACATTTATCTGGTCAAATATGACTTCTCCGCTGGTGAAGCGAACTGGTCCTCTATATCTGGAAGGATCCTGAGAAGGCATATAAGGACTATATCCCAAACTGAACTTGTCATATTTGGCAGGAACGTCAAGTACCTGACCCCATTTCTAGGAAGACCCAGACTCCACTATAGCACGGGCTTCTTTGAATGACGACATAAGACCTCTGGACCTTTAGCTTCTACAAGAGGCTTTTCCTGAATCTGCACTGTTTCAAAAGCTTGGCAAAGTGTCTCGTGGATTTTACCATCCACTTCCACATATTTAAAAGATGATAGCTGGGTTATCATGATGTCTTCCTCTCCACAGACAGTAACTACCTTCCCCTCCATCATATATTTTAATTTTTGATGTAACACTGAAGTAACAGCCCCAGCAGAATGTATCCAAGGTCGGGCGAGCAAACAACTGTAAGCTGGCTGGATATCCATGATATAAAATGTTGCGTCAAAAGTTTTTGGACCCACCTGTATGGGCATAGTAATCTCACCAAATACTGATCTTTTAGAGCCATCAAAGGCTCTCACAACTAAGTCGCTTAGTGTGCATATCATCCCTTGTGTATCCAGTTTCATCAGCACCTTCTTTGGCAGTACATTAAGAGAGGATCTGGTACCAACGAGGACATGAGATAAAAGAGAACCTCTGCATGCCATATATATGTGTAAGTCGTGATTATGTTTGGGCGGGATTCAAATCCAAATCAGTAAAACCCATACCATTACCAGCATTCACATGAGCTACCACTCCTTCTAGCTGGTTTACCGAAATCTCTTGTGGCACGAATGCCAAATTCAAAATTTTCAATAGCGCATTCTTGTGTGCCTCTGAGCATATTGAAAAAGATAGAATGGAAATATTTGATGGCATCTAGTGTAAATTATCTACAATTTTATAATCGCTCTTGTGGATAAGCCTCATGAAATCTTCAATATCCTTTACAAAAGCATGTTTGTCAACTTGTTGCTGGACATCTTCTTCTATCACAACCTTTCCTTTCCCTTTATCCCCTTTATTAGCACTAGCTCCGGGTGAAGAGAAAATCCTCCCGCTCCTAGTCACACCTCCTACTCCGACAATGTTTTCAACTGAAATACCTTCATGTGATGACCCTGTCAACTCTTGTTTCTGTCCATTGCAAAACACCTCTGCCCCAAAATTCCAGGGAATAGCCTTGGTGCTTTCATAAGGTACAGGTCTTGGAGTGGTAATAATGACCGGAGTTGGCCTTGGTGGCGTTGAGATATTGATCGTCCTGTAAGGGATTGAAATTTTTGTGATTTCATCATTTTTATTACTGACCTCATCAATCAACTCTTCTCCTACTACCTGTCAAATTGTAGACTGCCTTCGTTAATCAAACTCTGAATACCCTTTTTCAATGAACTGCAACCCTCTGGCTGCACAATACATTCTGAACAATCCTCTGAACACCCTGGGAATATACCTCCCTTTAACAGTTTTCCCTTTACAAAGCTCAAAGGGGTCTTTAATTCTTCAACATCGGTTATCAAATTCAGCCTTTCTCCTTCAATAACAGCGGTGGCTCTAGCCACCCCATGGTTAGGCATCAGGTTCTAATTTACATTGGGGGTTTCATTGGTGAAATTAATTGCTTTTGAGTCAAGTAAATCTTGAACCTTATGCTTAAACGCTTTTCAATTGTCAATATTGTGGCCTGGAGCTCTGGAGTGGAACTCGCACGTAGCATTTGCGTCATTACTTGGGGGTGGCGCGCCAGTGAATGTCGCCAAAGTTCTCTTCTGGATAAGTTGTAGTTGTAATAAGTGTTGCAAAAGCTGAGAATATGCCATCAGCGGCGTCTCAAGTTGCGTATTGGCCATTCTTCCTCGATCCTGATAATGACGAGGCGCATTAATTTGTTGTTGCGGTACAACCGGGATGGTTATACTGGCAACTTGTTAGTGCTGATAATGTTGCGCCTGTCCCTTGCCTCTATAAGATGATATTGCATTTGAATCTCCCTCTCTCTTCTTTGGGTTCCCATTGTATGGATTCTTCATCCTTCCTGATGAATATCCTGTTCCGCTCTGTATTTTTCCCATCTTAAGACGGTTTTCCACCCTCTCTCCTATCATGACTAGATCTGAGAAGCTTCCAGACATACATCCGATTATTTTTTCGTAATATGTCCCTGGCAAGGTAGCCATGAACATATCAATCAACTCGCGTTCCACCATTGGAGGTTGCACCCTAGCTGCTAGTTGCCGCCACCTCTGGGAGTACTCTTTGAAACCCTCGTAGCTCCTCTGTGACAGATTTTGCAATTGTACTCTATTTGTGGCCAAGTCACTATTGCATTGGTAGTGACGAACGAAGGCTTCCCCTAGATCTCCCCAACTCCTTATGTGTGTCCTTTCCAGACCCATGTACCATTCAAGAGAAGGACCAGATATACTATCTTGAAAGAAGTGCATCAGCATCTTCTCATCATTTGAATAGGCATACATTTTTCTAAAATAAACTCGAAGGTGTACTCTGGGACAAGTTGTCCCTTTGTATTTATCAAAGTCGGGCACCTTGAACTTTGGGGGAATCTTCACCCCTGGTACAAGCCCCAGATCAGACATGTCGAGCCCTAAAGAGTTTTGGTTCTCGAAAGCTTTCATTTTTTCTTTGATCAATTTGAACCTCCTATCAGCTTCAGTGGGGAGACCCACATCCAAATCCCTCATCGAGAATACATCATCCTGATTTTCCTCTTCCCACTGGGAGCCTGCAACTCCATGTATAGCGTATACGCTAACTCCAGCTTCTCCTACCTGAGTTCCACCCTGATGACCTCCGCCCGGAGGATTAACAATTGTTGGAATACTGTTTCCCTGAGGAATGTTATTGTCAACTGGAGGAGGAATAACAACACTCCCTCCATGCAGAATACTATTACCATTTACCCATGCTATTAGCGGTTGAACCAATATTCTCAACTGTTCCTGCCCATTGGCCATAGTTTGCATCATTTACATAAATTATGTCATTTTGTCCTTTACCTCTTGGAGTTCTTGTTACACTTGATCCATAATTCTCCGTTGATTTCCTCTTGTAGAATACTTGTGGAAACCTATATCTGCAATCCTGTTAATTGTTGAAGTAAACCAAGCAGAGATATAAGATTGGAAGCTCCCAAGAACACCTGTTATGCAAATGAAAATGATAATGTAAGATGCAAATATGTATCTATGTTTCAAGGAGATCTCCCATCAATTCTGGCTTTGCAGATAATAACAGAACAATAGAGATAAAAGGGAAGAATCAACACCCATCTCATAAATAAAATGAGAATAAAAGTCAATGTATATAAATCATCAATAGGAAATACAACTGCATACAAGCCTATGACCCCATCCAACAGATCTGGTGATGGTCAAAATATAAGACAAGAAAAAAGAAAAGATAATCATCAGACATCATTCAACTAGTGTAGGCCATGTACCAAGTTTGAGCTTCCTTTAGAAACTCCTTTGTGTCTGGATGTTCAGGCCTTGTAGTCAGTCCCTGGATGAGGAGGTCCCTCCTATAAATGACATCCTTTAAGTTCTGAGCATAGTCCTCCCAAGTATTCTCTCCAAATTCATCTTCAAGTCTTGGTCTCTTCAATTCTGCCTTTACTTTGAGCTCCTCAAATGCTGACAAGGTTTCTTGTAACTTTGTTCACTTACATACCTACGGGAAGATTCTGCTGAGACTTCTTTTCCTTTGACTTTGAGTTGTACCTTTAAATGGTCAATCTATCTATGGAGCTCATCCTCTCTTCCTTTGTTGGTAGTTAATGTAGTGTTCCATTGATCGTTGAACTTAGATATCTCTAAATAAGCTCTATCTAGTTCTTTATTCTTATGCTTTAAAACACTATCAATACTCTTCAATTCCTGACCAACTCGTTCCCTTACCCAGATCTCTTCAGCTAACTCCTTTTATACCTTAGCCAAGGTTTCTGTTTTAATCTTAGCTAAGTAAACATCTTCATTTTTGTCGCGTTTCAATTGATTGATCTCTCTTTTCAGCTCTTCATTTTCCTTACACAACTCTTCTTTCTCTCCTCGAAGCTTATCATATATCATAATATCCATGGTGGTAGGCTCCTCAATCATCAAAGGGTATAAGGTTTCTTCAACAGGAAACGACAATAATATCTTCTTCACCCTTATCTGAATCCACTCTAAGTAAGGGTCATAAGCTTTGCAGTCACACTTCCCTAAGGAAATCTTCCCCTTCTTATGAATCTTTCCCCATGCTTCAATAATCTTGGTCAACACATCTAGATTAGCTACATCGGTAAAGTATAGAGATTCATGTACTTCTTCATCCTTCGGAGGTCCTCTCAGATCATATCCAAAATGTCTAACAGCGAGAGAAGGGTTATAGTTAACTCTCTATTAGAGGTACATTGGGAAAAGTACCATTGCTGAACACAATCTCTACACCAAGTAGATCCCGGTTGAACCAAGTAATGTCTTTACCAATTAAACCCATAAGCCTTTAAGACCACTCATATGTATTCCTCAAGTTAAAGGAAGCTTCGGTGCAAGGAAGATAATCTATGAACCATTTATGGAACAATGGAGTACATCAAGAGACAGCTTTCTCTCTTCTCTTTTCATTGTTGTAATGTATTGAATGATAAAGATCTCCTAGGAGAGTGGGTATAAGGTTTCTGAATGCAAAAGTACCTAAAGCGTCCATATCCACCAAGTCTGGTATGTTTGGGAACATCACAATACCATAAATGCACAGAGCCAATATAGCACTAAAGACCACCCAACAACCCTCTTTGGCATACTTCTGGGCTTTTTCCACCAAGAAATACAAAGTAAATCCAGAGACCTCTTTCCTAGTAACCATACTTCCTACCAACTCATATGCGCTCAAATAAAGAGCAGCTGCAAGCTTCTCCAAATTTGGCTTCTCTTCTGAATGAAAAAACGGTACTTTATCCTGGACTGGGATCCCTAGGATAAAAGCGAACTCCTTAAATGTAGGAACTAGAACATAATCTAGGAAGGTAAAACAACGTGGTGGAGGATCATTGAACTGCAGAAAAGTAAGGATGGCTCCTTGCTCGTAACTGGTGACTTTACAGACCAAGCTCAAAATCCTCCCATAATCTCTTCTAAACACCTCGAGAGTACCCAGATCAGCCATGGCAATTAGACCAAATAAAGGTCCTAGCTCTGGTGAAGGAAATTTGTATAATGCAACTTTCTTCCTCTCTACTTCCATCTTTAAATAATACCAGAACCAGAATCTAAGGGAAGATGATGAAATTCTGGCAAACACACGATGGATATTATTACCAAAGTTATAACATCCACTGTGACATTGACTACTATACTAATTAATTAAACTGTAAGTAAAAGAAGTAAATAACACACCAATTATTCACCCAGTTCAGTGTCAACAACACTTGCATCTGGGGGCTACCAAGCCAGGGAAGAAATTCACTATCAGCAGAATTAATTCAGAGTCAAACAACTCAGTTTGCACCCCTCACTTAAAACCTACCCAATGACACTTCAACCTAGAGACACTCTAGACCTGAGTATACCCACTCACTCCCCCTCAATCACTAGAGTGATATACAATTCACAAATATAAAGTAAATATGAAGAAACACTTCATACACACCTTGATCTTGCTTCAAAGCTTTGATCAAGGAACACACACACTCTTGCTTAACAGCTTTGAGTGAGACACAACTTAGAATCTACCTCACCAATGCAGCATACAGTTGCTTGGTGAACAAGTATTCCTAAGACACAATTCAAACGTGAAGACTAGCCTTCTTCACTCACAAGGACTCTTGATATGCACTCTCTAATCTTTTGCCAAGAGCTGCTCTTCTAGGATTGCTCCTTCTGATATTTATAGCAGCATTAAGTCCTTTGGGCCTTGGTGCATAAATTAGGTTTATCCATAACAAACCTCTCTTCAATGATCTGCACGCTTGCCAATTTATTCAGGGACATTTTAGTTCGCCCAGGGCTTCTAAAATGTTTCCTGATTTCCAGCTTGAGCTCCTATTAAGTTTCCTGAGTTCTAGCTACCAGAATAACAAACCTGCGCTTGATGTCATACGATCCAAGTCATAACATTGAGTATGACATCCAGCTTAACTTATAGTTAGCTAAGTTAACTTACCCTGCACAATACACATTATATATGTAGCATCATCATACATGACATCCATACATACCCTAATGTTTTTGCCATAAAATGCAGCCAATCAAGAGCACTTACAAACTCCCCCTTTGGCACATTTTTGGCTAAAACATTATGTTCTTGTATCAGAGATTTTCACACATCAGAAGACTTATCATGTGTCCTGTCACATAGGAAAGTCACTAGTTCAACACATTCTCAGAGTCCTCACAGTTAGCTCTCAGCCCTGTTATAACTCACCTTGTTAACCATCTGTTAGTTACCACTACAAATGACACATTTTGCTGAGTGAGTAACATACAAAGTTACTCCCCCTCAACTGATGCAACTTATCAGCTGAACACTTCACCTACACATCCTTCAATCACACATACTAACATCCAGCCTGTGGATGTCCAGACATTCAGAATGACATTCTGAAGTCACACACAAGGTTAGCTCCTAGTTCTAACAAACATTCCTACTCAAGCTAGGAATTCACATATATAGCATCTCATCAGCACATTCCTAACAACACTAGTAGTTGTTATCACACACACAACACCAGTAGTACCTGTGGTCACACCTGTAGGTATGACTGTGTCATATGCACAATGGCACATATGCTCTAGCAACTCCACCTGATCTTCATCACCTGTTGTACCTGTTGTTTTCTATTACCCTTCTGTAGGTATATGACTGTGTCATATGCACAATGGCACATATGCTCTAGCAACTCCACCTGATCTTCATCACCTGTTGTACCTGTTGTACCTACTGTTTTCTATTACCCTCTCCTCCTTTTTAGCCACAAATTAGGATCCTATTAATGACTTAGCATAGATCACAAAGTGTAACATTACACAAGTTTGGGGTTATATTACAACACAAACTGCTCTTTGAGGAGCATCACACATTCACGTTGTTCTAATGAATCAAGTTTAACACAAAAAACATCACCACATAAGCTCAGCAACCAGCAATCTGAGCCACACACTAGGCTATCACCTCAATCTTCTTCATCAGAGGAAGAGCTGGAATCACTGTTATTGGCATTGGTTGGGACATTCTCACAACTGTCATCAGCCTCTTCTTCTGACACAGCTCCACTATTATCTACATCTCTTTCAAGCCTTTGGATAAGAGCTTCTAGCTTGGTTTTTCTGGTAGTAGTTGTACTGATGGTTTCTCCTAACTCCTTACAGGTGTCCTTTAATTCTGCAATCATCATTCTTTTGGAGATCTTAACTTTCTCAGCAGATGTAAACATCATATCTGGAACATGTCTTCCTTCAAATAGTTTAAAGTGAAGTGACAGTTCAGGCTCCCTCTTGCTGACAACATCAATTGATTTCAGGATCCCAAGATGTTGATTTAGGATGATCACACAAATGAGGGAGGGAAATGAAATAGGTAACCTGACAGCACTGGTTGTGGAGTTCTTAACAGTCTGATCAAATATGTATAGACCAAAATCAAAATTAACTTTGGTACCTATGGCATGAATGATCTTGCCTAGTCCAACAGCAATGGAGGATGTATGGTTGGTAGGCACCCAATTAGTAGCTCCAATTCTATGAAGAATGGCATACTTTACACTAAGCAGTGTTGCTGACAACTTCCCTTTGGATGGCCATGTTGTGACTTGATTTGTAGTGATGATCTTGCAAACTTGGTTGTCTGAAGTAGCCAATTCTGTTGCACCATCATTTGCTCACCCCAGATACCTGTTGATCACAGTAGGAGAGAATTGCACACACTTTCCTCTAACAAATACCTTCATGAACTCCTTTCTATTTCTGTTTGAGATTGAGTCAGGTATGTTTACAATGAACTCCTTTACCAGTCCCTCGTAGCATCTGGAAAATCCAGTGACTGTCTTAAGCAGTCCAGCCTTGTTGATGAGTTCCATTACCTCCTTAGTCTCCAGGGCATCCTTCCCTAATTCTCTCTCCAGGTCTATTCTCCTTTGATAAACATATCTCCATTTGGTTACACTGTGAATGGAGTGGAAGGAGATGTTGTCCGGAGGTGCAGCTAGCATGGGTTTAAGTGGCCTCTTACCCAATAAATGTTTGACATTGAAGATGTTAGGAACATCTCTTATGACATCACCTTCAGACTCAGGGCTACTCTCAATAACTTTCCTTTTCTTGGAGGTAGTTTTGCTCCTAGGTTTAGAGGACCCAACATGAGCTCTTTTTCTCTGACTTTTGGGAGAGTTGTCTTCCAGACCAGTTTTGCCTTTCTTAGTCATTAGTTTCTGAGCTATGCCAGGAGCAAAATTCTTGAGGAATTCATCATCTGATGATACATCAACATCATTGGCAGGAACTTCATTCAGATCATCATCCTGTCCTTCCTCTTGTACTACATAGCTAGCTAAATTTTCTAGTTTTTATGTGGTAGGGTTAGTCTTATCAGAGGAGAACTCAGAATTATTCTCATAATTCTCATCCGATATTGGGGAAGGATCAACCCTAGACAGTGGAATGGTGATTCCATTTACATTATAACCTTCTTGGTCTGCATGTGAAGTAGCTGACGATTGGCCTTCACTCCTTCTTCCAAAAGTCATACCAGGAGAACTGATATTCATCACAGAGATGCTCTTATGCTGAGCATAGTCGGGCTTGGTAGGGATGGAGGTATGATGTTGAGACATTCTAGATGACTTAGGTTGTAACGGAAGGGGTTTTCTAATGAGGTTATGTGAGATAGGGAAGGAGGTGAATTGGTAGAAGCGAACGGGTTTAGAAGGGTTTGCTTGTAGAAGAGGGGGGAATTCAATATTTTGACCAATCAGAATATGATTATTTTTCAAAATATAATTCCCTATTAATTGCTAACATTCATCATTAATAGAGGACCTCAACTTTCTTAGAGATTTTTTAAATTGAGTATCCTTGAGACCTCTTGTAACCACTTCAACATCATTTAGGTCAGAATCACCAAGTTTTACACCACCTTTTTGATATTGACACCAGTTATCCCTGAGCATGGCTCTCTTGCACACCACAAAGTTCATACTCTTAATGTCACAGAACAAGGTCATGACATCCTGAGTGATATTACTTCCTTTATGCAGGCCATCTTTCATGGTCTCCATCAAATTCCAATACAGCAGATCCAGATTTCTGTGATGTACCTTCTTTGGATATGTTATCCTAACTTGCCTGTTGTCCTCACATTCATCATATCCTATTCTCCTATTTGGAGGGCACTTTGGAGTACCTCTTCCTAACTCCTTGACTGTGGTCTTCTTCATCCTTTGAGAATGTATGCCTTTATCCAAGCATATTTGATCCTTCTTTTCTTTATTGACCACTTTAGGTGGGTTACTTCTGGGCTCCCATAAGTAACATCTATTCTTGGATCTAGATCCCCTTATCACTTCCTTACCTTCTTCATTTATGACCACACACTTATCCTTGGAAAATTGGACCTTTAGGCCTTGATCACATAGCTGACTTATGCTTATTAGATTAACAGTCAGTCCTTTAACCAGCAAGACATCCTTCAATTTTAGAGATTTAGGACGTCAAGCTGTCTAACACCTGCGATTTCTCCTCTAGCTCCATCATCAAATGTTACATAACTTGAGGAATGTGATTTGAGGTTTATTAATAGATCCTTAATTCCAGTCATATGTCTGGAGCAGCCACTGTCAAAGTACCAATCCTCTTTGGTTGGCATTCTTAGGGAAGTGCGAGCTGCTAGTGCAACAGCCTTAGCAACCCATTGTTTTTGCTTGTTAGGAACCTCCTTCTTGGGTTTGATATGATGTTGCCTCTTGATATGAGTACCCTGTTTGGCTTTTCCTTTACTAGGAAATCCATGCAGCCAGAAACACACAGCTTTAATGTGTCCAAGTTTTCCACAATGGTAACATCTATACCCTTGGAATTGCCTCTTGACTTGGTTCCAGTTTCTGTGTGGTGGATGTTGTGACATTGGTTGTGACATCCTTTTAATCTTCTGAATCTCAGGTTGTAATTTGTTTAGTTTCAAAACAGGATTTAGTTTATCAACAAATCCTAGTCCAGACCTATTTCTTGAAGTCTGACCACTCTGAAGGATTTCCTCTATGGTGTCAGTTCCAGAGTTGAGCATCCTTATGGATTTAGCCATTTGATCCTTTTTACCTTTCAACTCATTTACCTTACCTCTGAGTGTGTTTATTGTGGCTAGGTTCTCTCTCTTTTCAGCTTCTAACTCCTTGATGATTTCCTTATGTTGCTCTCCTTGCTGATACAGTTATGTACTTCTGATGTGAAGCTTTTGATATGAGGTTACAAGTTCCTCAAAGGTCAATTCCTCTTCACTAGAGTCATCATCAGAGATACACACACTGTTAAGAGCAGTGACATGTTTAGTTGACTCCTCTTCTGATCCACTGTCAAAATCTCCATCAGATCAAGTGACAGTTAGGCCTTTTCCCTTCTTTTTGAGGTATGTGGGACATTCCTTTATAATATGTCCATATCCCTCACACTCATGGAATTGTGCACCTTTGCTTTGATTGGAATTTTCCTCAGACTTATCCCTTTTGCTACTTTCATATGGGCTGTTCTTGGTGTATGGTTTGGACTTATGATCAAATCTTTTGATCAGTTTGTTGAATTGTCTTCCAAGCAAGGCTATTGCTTCTGACAAATTCTCCTCTTTTCACCACCCTCTTCTTCTGAATCCTCAGCAGAGTTTGAGACAAGAGCTATACTTTTGCTCTTTTTCTCCACAGTCTGATCACACATGCCCATCTCTAATGTTTGGAGAGAGCCTATGAGTTCATCCACCTTCATGTTGCTTATGTCTTGAGCTTCTTCAATGGATGTTACTTTCATAGCAAACCTTTTAGGTAATGACCTTAGAATCTTCCTTACAAGCTTGTCTTCAATCATCTTTTCTCCCAAAGCTCCTGAGGTGTTTGCAAGTTCAAGAACATTCATGTAAAACTCATGAATGGTCTCATCTTCCTTCATTCTCGGACCTTCAAATTTGGTGGTCAACATTTGAAGTCTTGACATTTTGACCTTGGAAGTTCCCTCATGAGTAGTCTTGAGAGTGTCCCAAACATCCTTTTCCAGTTCACAGTGGTGTACCAGTCTGAAGATGTTTTTGTCTATACCATTGAAGAGTGCATTCAATGCTTTAGAGTTCCCAAGAGCTAATGCCTCTTGCTCTTTGTTCCATTCCTCTTCAGGAACACAGATGCTACATCCTTGTTAGTCTTCACAGGATGTTCCCAGCCAGAGTTTGCAGCTTTCCAAGCCTTGTTGTCTAAGGATTTTAGGAATGCAATCATCCTAGGCTTCCAATAATCATAATTAGAACCATCCATAATTGGAGGTCTATTAATGAATTCTATATCTTTATCCATAGTACCAGAATTTATTTTCCCTAGATCTCACTCAGAATAAATAGGCAGGGTGCCTACTCTGATGCCAATTGAAATTCTGGCAAGCACACGATGGATGTTATTACCAAAGTTATAACATCCACTGTGACATTGACTAATGTACTAATTAATTAAATTGTAAGTAAAAGCAGTAAATAACACAACAATTGTTCACCCAGTTCAGTGTCAACAACACTTACATCTGGGGGCTACCAAGCCAAGGAGTAAATTCACTATCAGCAGAATTAATTCAGTGTCAAACAACTCAATTTGCACTCTAACTTAAAACCTACCCAATGACACTTCAACCTAGAGACACTCTAGACCTGAGTATACCCACTCACTCCCCCTCAATCACTATAGTGATATACAATTCACAAATACAAAGTAAATATGAAGAAACACTTCATACACACCTTGATCTTGCTTCAAATCTTTGATCAAGGAACACACACACTCTTGCTTAACAACTTTGAGTGAGACACAACTTAGAATCTACCTCACTAATGCAGCATACAGTTTCTTGGTGAACAAGTATTCCTAAGACACAGTTCACACGTGAAGACTAGCCTTCTTCACTCAAAAGGACTCTTGATATGCACTCTCTAATCTTCTGTCAAGAGCTGCTCTTCTAGGATTTCTCCTTCTGATATTTATAGCAGCATTAAGTCCTTTGGGCCTTGGTGCATAAATTAGGTTTATCCATAACAAACCTCTCTTCAATGATCTGCACGCTTTCCAATTTATTCAGGGACATTTTAGTTCGCCCAGGGCTTCTAAAATGTTTCCTGATTTCCAGCTTGAGCTCCTATTAAGTTTCCTGATTTCTAGCTACCAGAATAACAAACCTGCGCTTGATGTCATACGATCCAAGTCATAACATTGAGTATGACATCCCAGGTCATAAGTTCGTACTAACGAGAAAATCAGAAAACCGGGTTGGTTGAAGGTCAAAGTTTTCTAGAGAAACCCTTCCCCCTCACAGGTAAGTTCTAGTCTTGAAAGGTACGACATCTTATGCAGGTCATCAGTATCATGGACTCTCAGGTCGAGTAACAATGATACGTTCACCATTTCTGGTTTGGCATCATGGTCAATCAAGGAGGCCTCAATTGACTTCCCAATAAACGGTTTCCAGAGTCGTTAGTTCTCTAATTCAACATCCCCTCAACTGCCCTAAATACGCAGGATATGATGTCTCCAAAGAATAACTCGTCTGTACATGAATTTCGCGTGAACTCTTGCGTGACTAAATGCCACACAAGTCCACACTATTCTCCAGACTAATCCTATGTGTGTACTCAAGCCTGGGTATTGGGCTTATCTCTCATGGAACAACCCACCCAACAGCACAGCTACAACAACATAATATGATGAAAATATAGATGCAGATACAATAATGTACAATAGTAAACATATAAATACAATTAACTGCACAAAAGTAAACACCCCAGAGATACAACACAGACAAGCGCCAGGATTGACTCGCATAGAAAACCAGAGTCCTCAACTGTCGCAACTGCGAAAAACAACCGGCGGAAATAAACAGAAGAGTCGCTGCCGAACGTTATTGATCCCAAAGAGATGGAAAGGAAATGATCAAAGAAAACCTAAGATAAAGGGGAAGATAAGGTCATCGCAACCAAATCTTGATTTCGAGAGTCGGTTACGCAAGGGAAATGTATTAGCATCCCTCACGTCCATTATACTCAACGGGATCCACGCTTGTTGTCTGGTCAAAAGAGTGTGTTATCTAAAAACTATTGTTAAATAGGTTTGGGGGACAAAAAGGAGACTCGATAGGACATCGTCGCCCTATGCCTACGTATTCCCTCGTGCAATGGGAAAGTCAGAGTCAACGTAGTTCGGGAAACTACAGGTGATGGGGGAAGGTTGCTCGCCAAGACATCACCGTCCTGTGCCTACGTATCCTCATCTGGTATGAAAAATCAGAGCAAACATAGTTCGGGTAACTAGACCACAGGTTGGTTAAGTGTTTTTTATGAGTGACATTAAGTTCCCATTCCAACAGTTAGGGTCGATGTATGTTTGCGGTAGAACGGAAAAGTAACGTACTCTTTTTTGAAAATGATTTTAAGAACAATCCCGAAGGATAAAAAGGTTTGAATTTGGTTGGAGAGTTTTAGTGAAGTGATTTGAATTTGTTTGAGATTCACGTTGCACTAAAGACTATGATATAGGAGCGAATGCGTTGCATATCGCCCAAAGGGCATACACTAAATACTCTAGACAAGTGAGGAGAAACCCCCCACTCATCATTTCTCATACACTTAAGGCTCGTGGTGCACAATATTCATCATTCTTTATTAAGTGTCTTAAGATTGTTTAAGATGAGAAGAGAAGACACAAAAGCAAACACTAAAGGGAAATTGAAAGATCCTAATGTTGTCATACAAAATGGTCCTAAGGTTAGGATGAAAAAGAAGTCTACCTAATGTTATCATACAAATGATAGACCTAAAGTTGAGGTAAAAGAGATTATTCTAATTTTTATCATGCAAAGGATTGAAAGTCAAATGTCTCTCCTACTCCCATCTTGAACAAAGGGACTAGGAATCCTAAGGGATCATGTGAGGAAGCACAAGTAAACACCAATCAATTCAATCACAAATAAAAACAAGAATGAAACTTAAACAAGTTCCAAAAGGAAAGAAAGATGAATGAAGCATGGACAAACAATAAGCCATTATCAAACTAAGATGAAAATAACAAGCATTCATTTCAATCTCGAGCAAAGCAAATATCATCATCAAGTCAACATCAAACAAACATTCATTATCACAAACCAAGTTAAGATGAAGCCAAATGGCATAAGAAGCAAGGTAGGACAACAAGCACACCATATCATACTCAAGTCATATCAATGACCAAAACAAAAGCACACAAGAAAATAATCATGTATTCCATCCATATACAAGGCAACACCAAATCAAACTAGCAAGCATACAAAGCATCCCAAAAGGTAAAAACATGAGAACAAGGTATGAAAAAAAATGAAGCCACACACCAACATGATCAATAAGTTTTCACTCAAACATACACACACAAGTTCATACAAATGAAGTCACACAAGTAGAAACCAAACATGCTTCAAAAAGATTCAAACATCAAAATCAACCATAAAAGAAAACCACAATCAAGCAAGCAATCAAGAACTCACAAGAGAAGAATATGGACAAAATATCACTCAAACATGAATAAAACCACATCACCTCAATTTTTCAAATAAAAATCAATTAAAAAACAAAATAAAAAAGGCAAATAAAAGCTAAAAAAGGATGGAAAATAGTTAGACCATAAACAAAGGTCCAAGAACATCACTGTAGATCAGAAACCATCATAGAATCATGTGTTAATTTCCTCATAATTTTAAATGGTTCAAAAATAATTTAAAACTAATTAAAATTAACCAAATAAAACAAAAATACATGGAAAATAGAAAACCCAAAAATAAAAATCCAAGAAAATCACCATAGGTTCAAAACTATCATAGGATCATATAATATTTTTCTCATAATTTTAAAATGCTTAAAACAATTCTAAACTAATCAAAATTGGCTCAAACAAATTTAAGAAAAATAGCAAATGGAAAAATAAAAATGCACAAAAATAAAAATCAAAAAGAGAAAAATTAAAGGAAATTTTAGAAATTAATTTGGTATTTTTCTGATTAAAAACGAATTTTCTATGAATTTCTGAAATTAAAATGAATTTAAAAACAGATTAGAAAAAGAAAATAAAATAGAAAAAACAAGATGCGTTGGATCTGAATTCATAAAATGACGTGTCAAATCCAAAGGCCAGAAAGCATGCATCCACGGTGGATCTGAGTCAATCTCATCATTTCCAACCAGTGAAAGTCAAAACCACCAGATTAGAATAAGTGGCATGATGGACGGTGAGATCATCATCTTCAACCTATAGCCATTGAAAAATTTCAGAGAATGCAGAAATTCATGAATCCTTCAAACCCTAACCATTAGAGCTCATAGTGGTTTCATTTGATGCGTCTTTTCAAGACGATCTCAACCATATCATCGTGTCATATTTCTTTAAATCATAGCTCACTTTATTTGAAAAAAACCAGAAAGAAAAGAAAACACGGATTTAAAAATTGAACATCAAAACTCAACTAAAACCAAAATCTAACAATCCTAACAGTATCAACACATAAAGGACTACATCTTAACAACAAATTTGAGTTGAAATGGTTAAGAATTGTACTTGTTAAATTTCAACTTCAGAGCTCTGAAAATGGAGTCCCCTAGCTTGATTCAGGCCACGATCCTTCAAGTTATTGAACTAGTTAGCTTCACTGAATATTGGTGAAGCTAACTGAATGGAGAATTTGAGTGAATAAGGTGTGGAAATAAAAATTTGAAGTTCAAGCTTAAGAGTTCAAATGGGAGCTCAGCAGGGTGATTTTGGCTATCAGAGTTTATTAAAATAAGTGGAATGAGTCCCTTATTTATAGGGAAAGCTTTCTGAATGAAGAGGGAGTGTGAATGATGTGGATTTCAACAAATTCGTGCACATCTGCAGCATGAGCAAAATGTGACTTGAAAGTTGTTAAAACTCACTCAAACCTTGCGTTTCAAGGCTCTAATCAATCTAGGCAAGTTGGTTAAACATATTTAGCTTGAATTCGTGGCTTAATTTGGTGATTAGAGGCTAATTCTATCAAATTCAATTCTGACTTAAAGTAGATTTTCAGCTTTGAAATTCAATTTTTGCCAACATGGTTCTCACAATGTAAAAGGCTTTTTTAGATAATTCTTCTTACATTGGATAAAGGATGGTGTAATATTTGAAATGTGAAAAGAAAATATTGATTTTGCAATCTGGGTTGAGAGATATGATACTTCAAAGTAGCCTCCATGAAAAGTCTCAAAATTGCAAAACACTTAGAAAAATTTCAAGTTTTTTTAGAACCAAAAATGACCTATAATGTTTTGATAAAAATCAAGGCCTTACATGAGTTTTTAGCTCTTCCTTATTGAATCAAAGTTGTAGAGGACATCTACAAGTTAATTTTAGAAAAACAATGGGCTTCAAATGATAAAAATTTACCAAGTTATGACATTATGAAGTTGACTAGAAAATCCTTCCAAAATCGAAAATGACCTATAATGTCTTCCAACTTTTCATGACTTTCCAAGCATAATTGGATCTTTCCTTGCAAAGATAACTCATTGGGGATGATGGTAAGAGTTTATTAGAAAAATAACCACCTCAATATGTTGAAAGTTGAATGAGTTATGCCCATTTGATCATGGCATTCACAATTTGCCAAATTAGGTCATTCCCCTTTGAACCAACTTTGAATCTTTTGATTGTTTCTTGCAAATTGAGACATGATGGACCTCATATGACCTTGAAATGATGTTTCCTTGAATAACACTTGATGATGAGAGACCTTTGGGGCTTAAGAATGCCACAAAGTCAAGTAGAAAACCTTGCTTGGGATTTAAGAAACATGTCATTCTTCCTTGAGAAGAAAACCATGATACCTTGATCTCTTGCCTTAGAGTAATGCTATGCAAGAACGAGAATGAGAATGAAATGAAACATAAGCCAAAGTATAATAGAAAGATGGGAAAATTTTGGGGTGCTACAACTTCCCCTATTCAAACAACTTGGACCTGAAGGGATGAGAAGCGACTACCTTCAAACTTTCAAGGTAAATGGTGATTGAATACCAAAAGAAACTGGAAATTTGCAACCTGAGGGGATGTACAAAGTGTAAATATTACCAACCAAAGATGGACTTAATATCAACAAGTACCAACCAAAAGTTGGGATAACCAAAATGGTAACTGATCGAGAAGATAATAATGGCTACTAACAAAAAGTCAAAAAGTAAGATCTCTCCTTTGAGATATTAAAGAAAAGACCACCAAACTTGTCTTATTTGAGAACTCGGGGATATCTGGATTATGTCAGAATTCTGGGTCTAAAACGAGTCAAACTCGCTAATAAAGCCTATGAATGTGTATTCATTGGGCATGCATCAAACAATAAGGCATATAGGTTTTATGGCCTAAATGAAAAAGTGATCATAGAATCAAATGATGTTAAATTCTATGAAGACAAATTTCCTTTCAAGTCGAGAAATAGCAGGGGCACTCAATCGAGTCACATTCATGTGATAAGAAGTATAAAAAGCAATGCCATTGTAGAAACATAACTTTGATGAAGTAAAAGATTAAGAGTTGCTAAAAAATATGTGCCCGAATATGCGGATTATAATGTAGAAGAAGATCCAATAAATCTTCAAGAAGCATTGTCATCTTTGAATGTTGATTTATGGCAAGAAGCTATTAATGATGAGATAGAATCTCTGGAAGCTGACAAGACCTAGCACTTAGTAGACTTGTCTCCTGGTTGCAAACCAATAGGTTATAAATATGTTTTTGAAAAATAAACTAAAACTTGATGGAACTATTGATAAATATAAGGCTCGCTTTGTAGCCAAGGAATTTAGATAAAGAGAAAAATATAGATTTCTTCAACACCTTTTTTCCAGTCACTATAATTACATCCATTAGGCTACTTATTTCAATAGTTGTTATTTATAACTTAATAGTACACCAAATGGATGTTAAAACAGAGTTTTTAAATGGTGACTTAGAAGAAGAGGTCTATATGGAACAACCAGAAGGGTTTGTAATCCAGACAAGAAAATAAGGTCTGTAAGTTAGATAAGTCTTTGTATGATCTAAAACAAGATCTAAAGCAATGGCATCAGAAGCTTGATAACTTAATGATATCAAATGGGTACAAAGCGAATGAAAGCGAAAAATACGTTTATTACAAATCTGAAAAATCATATTTGCACTATCATATCTCTCTATGTAGACGATCTACTCATATTTGGATCAAACATTTAGACCATTAATGATTTGAAATCAATGTTGTGCAACAACTTTGCTATGAAAGACTTTGGAGAAGCAAGCGTGATCCTTGGTATCAAGATCACAAGATCAAAACAAGGAATTTCTTTGGATCAATCACACTATGTGGAGAAGATATTAAAGAAATATAAATACTTTGACTGTAAACCTGCGCGCACACCATATGATCCAAGTGTGAAATTATTTAAGAACACTAGTAAAAGTGAGACAAACATAATATGCGAACATCATTGGCACTCTTAGGTGTGCCACTGATTATACTAGACCTGGCATTGCATATGTTTTAGGATTGTTGTGTAGGTTTACGAGTAGACTGAGAAACGAGCACTTGCAAGTTATTGAGTGAGTCATGAGGTACCTTAAAAGGACCATGGATCTTGGCCTACATTACCAAAAATTTCCTGTTGTACTAGAAGGATGTAGTGATGCAGATTGGAACACTTTATCAAATGATTCCAAAGCTACTAATGGCTATATATTTAGTATAGATGAAGGAGTTGTATCCTGGAAATAAAAGAAATAGACTATCCTTTCTCAGTCCACAATAGAGTCTGAGATGATAGCACTAGCCACAGCTAGTGAAGAAGCAAGTTGGTTAAGATGCTAGCTAACAGAGATCCCTCTGTGGGAGAAACCTATGCTAGTTGTGTTGATCCACTGTGATAGTACCACGACTATTGCAAAAATTAAGAACTGTTATTATAATGGTAAAAGACGTCGAATTAGAAGAAAGCACAACACTGTTAGAGATTGTATCTCTAAAGGAGCTGTAAGAGTGGATCATGTACACACTGATGAAAACTTAGCAGATCATTTGACGAAAGAATTAACTAGAGAGAAAGTCTATAATACACCCAAGAAGATAGGACTAATGCCTATAAAGAAATGAGTTGGTCATGATGGTAACCAGACCTAAATGACTGGAGATCCCAAGAAATAGGTTCAATGGGTAATAACAACACGTGAGCAATATGAGATGAACATACAACAGAAGCATGAATCCTGAAGTAATAAGAGGATGAGATTATAGAAACTCTTAATGAGATCTATACTTTATATGAAGGAGTAACTAGGCTACAGGAGTACTCTTGATAGACTCACCTTTGTGATTGTGGAACTTAGGCCGGTTCCTATGGAACTTTGAGGAAGAATTCCTAGAGTCTTCACTAAACCGGGATACACGTGCATGGTCATTAAAACACGGGCTACTAGAATACATCTTAAGAAAAGGTTGTGTACAAGTTTGACGTATGAGATAGAGTTCAAGACAATGGTGTCACTCTTGTTGAATCTGAATCATACCTGTTAAGCAGAGGTTCAAGTCGTAGACACCTTTATTTATGCACAATCTTAGAAACATTTGACGTTACTTCTGAACACTTTTTTTAAATTCAAGTGAGGGATTGTTGGTTCAATATTCAAATATAGGAAAATGAATTTGAAAAATCTCTTTAAGTCAAGTCCCACTTAGTGTGTTAGTTGAGAAACCTCTTTAGTTTCACATTGCTTAGGTGGGATGTATTTCCTCATTCACTTCATTATATAAGGAAATTTTCTATTTCATTCCAAAATACACCAAAAACTAATTTTGAGTTTTTTCCTTCCTCACTCTCATAACTCTGCGTCTTTCGAATTATCGAAGCATCAACTTCTCCCCCTTTCTTTCTATTCGTTGAATTTTGCGGGTATTTTCTTGAATAATCTTTAGAGAATTATGTTAATTTCTCCTCGTTTGAGTTGAAAAATTATCAAGTATAATTTTTTGAATTCTCTTTATAGAATTATTCGAATTTCTCTTTGTTTGAGAAATCATCTTGAGTGGTCAAATGACCATTATTAAATTCTCTTTGGAGAATTACTTGAATTTCTCTTGGTTTGAGAAATTATTACATCTAGTTATTATACCAGATACTACAAGTGGTATTAACCATATTCGAATGGTCTTTGTACCATCAGAGGGTGTATTTCTAGATTGATTATCCTGGAGGTGGCGTGGTAGTTCGACTGCTTTGCATAAATTTAAGCAGTGTCGTGAAACGTCTTAAAAAGAGCGACCTAGCCTACGACTCGACCTGATAATTTTTTTGGTGACTAATTTTTA
This sequence comes from Lathyrus sativus, assembly GCA_963859935.3. Lineage (NCBI taxonomy): Eukaryota > Viridiplantae > Streptophyta > Magnoliopsida > Fabales > Fabaceae > Lathyrus > Lathyrus sativus. The sequence continues at coordinate 615,065,327 of OZ012738.1, read as the reverse complement.
AAACCGTAAAACAACACTTGAAATAATATTTATTATGATTCAATTTGATTTAATTATCTTATTTAAATATACAATGAAGAGTCAGCGTTCTAGATAGAGTTTTAAATTCTTAATGTTTTGAATAAATTAAGAAAAGTCATTGACAGAGATCAACATTAAATGCTACAGAGTCAAAATCACAGTTTAACACCTCTTTCAAATCTAATAGAAGACATGATGTCCTAATGAGCATTTGAATTTGGAGAAAAAAGTTGGAAGTTGTTCATGACTAAAGGAAGTTGTTCCCAAACTGTTGCGCAACATCAACCTCAAATTTTTGGGAAAATCTCAAAAACATAGCTTACGAGGTACATAATTTATCTTGCTACCATCTCAGAAATTGTAACTTCATTGATTGAATAAAATTTCAATCTTAACTTAGATGTATCTCCCTTGTCATCTTCGTGTTTTTTCATCGAAAAAGCCGGCATGTTGGGAGTACTAACATGTGTTCCTTCATTCTTGAGCAGTGAATCAACTTCTAGCATGGAAGGTCTATCTGTTGAGTTCTCTTGAACACACAAAAGAGCTACATGCATGCATCTCATGATTTTACAATGACATGTTGAATCATCCAATGAAGGGTCCAAAAACTCCACACCTCTTCCTTCCATCCATAGCTCATATGCCTAAAATATGAAATACCATCTTATTTTAATGTTTCAACATCAAGAGAATTAGTAAATATTTTGGGAAACCTTGCATAAATGTGGTAAAATAATGACAGATAACATAGATGTGAAATTTTTGGAACATATTATTAGAAAAATAAAAATTTTCTTATTTCATATAGATAACTTACGTATTCCAAAAGGTTCATATTTTCATGTGAGCCATAATAATGTGAAGATGCCTTCCCACTTATGATTTGCAAGAGAAGAACTCCAAAACTATAAACATCATACTTCGGTGAGTATATGCCTTTTCGAACATACTCGGGAGGTACGTATCCACTACAAAAGCCAACATGAGTGATTAGAGACATTGATGGAACAAACAACAGTAATACATGATTGATTATGATTTACTTACTATGTTCCCACGATCCTATTTGTATTTGCTTCAAGTTCATTTTTTTCAAACATTCTAGCAAGACCAAAATCGGCTATCTTAGGATTCATTTCATGGTCTAACAAAACATTACTAGCTTTAAGATCTCGGTGGATTATAGTAAAATTTGAGTACTCCTGGAGATAAACAAGGCCTTGAGTAATCCCTTCAATGATATTTACACGCTTCCTCCAATCTAGAAGAATTGATTTCTTTGGATCTGCATTAAGTTCAATTCTAAACTATTAGTTACCAAAAATTTAGTAGGTGAAAGTTAGAATTATTGCAATGGAGTATGAACTTGATGTAACATACCAAAGAGAAAATGATCTAAGCTTTTATTTGGGAGGTATTCATAGATGAGAAGCTTCTCATTCCTTTTTGTGCAGTAGCCCAAAAGTCTTACTAAATTCACATGTTGTAATCTTGCTGTGAGTGTGATCTCATTTTTGAACTCTTCAAGTCCTTGATTCGAGTTTTCTGAGAGTCTTTTCACAGCTATTTCCTGTCCCTTTTGTAATTTTCCCTGACAAAATCAATCATAAGTATTCACAGTCTTATCACAGTTTTTATTTGCATGAAACATTTCACAAACAAATATATTTTCAAGTGTTACCTTATACACTGCACCAAATCCACCTTCTCCAAGCTTATTTTCTTTTGAGAAATTATCTGTTGATACTTTAATTGTGGGATAACCAAATACTATCAAATCATAAGAATCTTGATAAACATCTACTTCAGCTGCAGATAAATATATCTTCAACTTGTGTATCATTTTTGTAATAAAGGTTATGGTTCCTGCCAAAACATTGTAAAATAGTATATGAAAACATAAAAAATCAAAGGAAAATTGTAATAATATCTTTATTACTATTTATTAATTATTATTGTTATTATTATTCTATTTTATCACTCTAAGGTGAAAGTTAATATTATCCTTACTTTGGTAGTAGTAGTAACAAAATAATGTTCCCATGAGAAGAGCAGCAGTCATAATTGTAACCAGAACAATTATCACTAATCTTTTGTCATGATGATCTTCGTCTACTTCTTGAGCTGAAGAAATTGATACAAATGTTAATCCATATTTAAAACACCAACATATTAATAAAAAGATGTGTCAACCCAATCAACTATTCTTTAGTTGAAGTTGTGTTTCAAGAGCATGTGATTTAATTTATAATACTCAAATTAACATCTAAAATTTAACTAGCATTTTTGAATCAGTCACAGTTTTTTTTAGATAAACAACTTAATCAATTGTTTATATCATAAGATAGTCTAATTTTCTTAAAAGTGTGAAGTATATCTCAAAAATTCAAATGACCAAGAAGAGAGTATTTCGTTTCGGTTGACTTGATTAAGTGGTTGACTAGTTTGATCATCGGTCAATAATAACTTAGGGCTCATACAGATTTGTATATTAGGCCCGAAAATTTGATCTAAATAGCGCCACAATTTTTCTAGCAACTTTTTTTTTCTCTTCCAAATTTTTCTTTTCTTTCTTTTAACAACTTTTTCCTTTTTATCTCAAATATGGCTAAAAAATCCTATTCAAATCATGTAATTTTCCACCAAATACTAAAAATATTCAAAACTTTGGACAAAATTCAATGATGACAAATTGTCGTTAAAACAATCCTTTTCTTTTTTTATCTTTTTCTCTTTAAATTTCTCTTAGTAGGATTATCACCACTTTCCTTTTTCTTTCATACCAAACAAAAGTGGAATAGAACCATATTTTTAACTATTAAAAGTCTAATGAATTAAATATTCGATTTAAGTGAACCCATTATAAAAATAAATTTTGCAAAAAAGAGGGGAGTTTGGAACTTTTAAGGAATTTGGATTGTAATAAGGATTTGGAAACTAGAGATTGAAGTCTTCACACTATTGAAGACCAATTTTCATCTATAAATTATGTATCGTTCCTTAAATCTTTAGGATATGAATAATTGTATTATTATGAATAGCTAAATTTTATTTGATTGAATCTTTAGATGAATTTATTTGAACTATTTTAACTATGTAATTGTTGAGTATTATTCTATGAAATTTTAATCCGAGTATTAATTTACTTAAATTTGTGTTCAATGCCTTTTATATATTAATGAATGTATAAATTGATTTCAAAATGAGACTGATTATTAACCCTATCTTTTAAAACACAGTCTAATTTCACAGGTCAATAAATAATTACTTTAGATATATTGAATTATTTATCTGTAATTAACTTTTAACGAAACCTCTTTAGATTACGAACTCTACTAGTACATTTGGCGGTTGTAATTAAAATAGAGGGTTATGCGCCAAAGAGATTAGACATAACTAATTTGTTAATTCATCGTGATATGAGGAATAATTTTAGGGAATAGACAAAATTATCAAATAGTGAGAAATAAAGAATTCAAAAATGTCTGGTGGTTTTTAATCTCTATCGAATCTACTCTATTTTATTTTCTTATTTGTTAAAAACACTCTTATGCAAAACCTCTCCATTTAATATCTTTAGTACAACAGTATTTTTCACTCGAAATTGAGAAATTTCTAAAGATACAAACTTTTAATTTATTACTCGATAACGATTTAGGATAATTTCTAAATTATTCCATTAGTTATAATTTGGCATACCTTTAAGGATATCTAAAAAGATTGAAAACACTTCTACAAATTTTGAGTTTTCTAAAAATTAGTTATAACATGGAGTTAGTTCGTGGTAATTTGAAAGACAATTTACTTTTAACTCATTTATAATATTTTGTAACAACTTTTAAAGTATAGTGAGTCAGAGAAATATTCTCTCTCCCGCAGTAGATCGATTTTATCGAACTGGATTGTGTACTAATCTTTTTTCTTTTTCTTTTTCGTGTGGATTATCTAGCATTTTGATGTGTGTGTATTAATTTTGCTTGAGACCGTTTATTTTGATTGTCATTGTTCTTTGACACAAGTTTTTTGTATGGATGATATATTATCAGATCTTACAAAAATTGGTACTAATCGTGAAGAAAAGTGATTAAATTTACAAGTGAGCATCATGAGTTATAAATAGGTTATTGAGAAGTTTTTCAGAGACTATAACTTTGGATTGTGAAAGATGAAGATGCATACAGTCTTAACTCAATATAATGTTGTAGAAACATGGATGGGTGATGCATTAATGCATGCACACCAACTCATAAATTGTGTCTGAAACAACAACTTTAATAATTGATTTAAGCTTTGGAAAGAGTAACAAAATGGTTAATGGATAAAATAACTTCACCATTGTCTTTGAGTTAAGGTGGAGATATGTGGAAATATTCCTAAAAAAATCAAGAGATCAAGGGGGAAAATATTCCGGCTCAATTTTCTAGTTTGGTCAATGATCTAGCAACTTAAGGGACTCAAGTGAATTTGTGGATCGAGGTTGAAATTTTGGCTCATTAGAGTTTCACCAATTATACATATGGTTATATTCCATATTCACTTTTGTTTTGTATTAAAAAAAAGACAAAAGAAATAGTATTCATATTGAGAAAAATATAGATAGACAAGAGTTCAAATTTCTAGGATTGTATCATTATCTTACTCGCCACATCACTAAAAATTTGATGTGACACTCTTCAAAACAAAATTTTTTATAAAAAAGGGTGCAACATTTCCTTTATAAATTTATTTTAATTAAAATACTTCTACTTTTATATTTCAGTATTTATCCCCTTCTATTTCTCTAACTATAAATCATGTATACCGATTGATTAATTTTGGTTGACTCACAATTTCATATATAATATTATATACTTATATAAATTGTACATCCAGAATATATCGAAACACATATTATTATAAGTTACACATACATACATATACATACATATTATCAAAACTCAAACTATAAAAATTTATTCTATTTTCTATTGTGCACACTAATTTCTTTTGAAAAAAATTAAATTAATTAATTTTTAAATGATTCAATAAAAAAAAAACTATGAGAGTTGATTCAATTTTACAAAATTAAATTAATCAATTTTCAAATAATTTGATAAAAAAACTTATGAGAAAAATTTTGATTTCTTTAAAAATTAAAACAATTTGTCTCTTAATAAAAAAAAACATTATCACCGCATAAATCACTAAAAAAAAGAGATACTAATCGATTGCGTAACAACAATTATTAGGATATAATTTATTTTATTTTTCTTATACTAGTCATTATTTTTTTTATTATATTATATAACATTTTACAAAATTAGACTATATTTTTTTAGCTAGTTTATAATTCATTATATAAAAGTATGCTATAATGCATTATTAAAGTGAAGGAATAATTAAATTAAATAAATCAATTGCAAATATTGTAAATTGGTGATGAATTAAAATCTAAATTTATATTTATTTTTTTTAAATTATATCAACCTCGTGTATCTTGCGAGTCTCAATCTAATTATTAGAATTTAACCAAAAAAAATTGATATCTAAAGTAATTTGAAAACAATTCTAAACAACTTAGGTTGTGTGATTTATGTATTAAATATTAGAGAGATCAAAAAATATTTAGGTAGAAAATAAGATGTACTTTTGAAAATTAAGATTTTTTTTTTTTTAATTTTTTATGTATATAAAATAAGAGAGTTGATCTCTCTTCATAATAAATCAATTTGATTGAACTAGATAAACAATTTTTTGTGAACCATTTTTTTTTGTGTGGATTTACTAACATTATCTTGTGTTGTGAGAGGCTCTCTGAAGTGTCGTATCATAAAAAATATTTTGTATATAAATATTCTACTTACAAAATCTCTTAACTAAAAATTATCTAATATCAAATAATTTTTTTAAAAATAAATTGATATGTAGTAATTGAGTTATGTTAAATGTGTGAAAATGACTTATAATTTAATCCATATATTTATAAATTAATATAAACATATTCATAATATTTATAAATCAACAATTTATTTTAAAGAAATTTAAATAAACTTTGACCAAGACAATGACCTTGACTAAATGAATAATATTAACTGGTAATAAAATCGGTCAAATAATCTCAAAAATATTTATTTTATAAAATAAGTTTAAATAAGTAAATCTAAACCTATCTTCTTGATCTCAGAATTTCTAAGTAAAAATTCTGAACTAAAAAACAAGTAAAGAGTTAAAAAGAGGGTAAGAAAAATTTACCTGCTGCCGTTGAAAGCACCCAATTGTCATCATTCCCAACTTGAAACACATTGTAACCAAGTAATCCATTTTTCTTTGCATAAGAAACTTTTTCTTTAATAACATCCACATCATCAAAATTAACCCAACTAATGGAACCAACAGTGAAATAATTCACCATAAAAGTATCATTATAGCTTGAAACTACTCCATCTCCAAAGCTTTTAATGTAACTTTTTATCCACTTATAACTCATAGAACCATCCCTAGTAATAGCTGGACCGGAAGCTGGTTTTCCAACACCACCTTCACCTTGTTTCACAAGTGTCCATGCATATCCATGATATGGTAAACCTATTACAAGTTTATTAGAAGTAAATCCTCTCTTTCTCCACTCTTTGATACCAGAATCAGTGTTTTCCCAACCAGATGAACCATATAAAGCTGCATGAAAACCTGTGACACTGTCCTTTTCAGGAAGATGGTAATCATATGCAACAAAATGAACCCAATCCAAATTCTTCTGCATTGATTCAAAAGGATAACTAAATGAATCTGAAGCTTTGAGATAATAACCCGCCATCACCAAAACTAACTCTATCTTTTTGGTGTTTCTTGCCTCAGAAGTTATCGCGATTCGCCACTCTTTCAAAAGGGTTGCGAAATTCGCAAGCTCGTTACCTTGCTTTGGTGAGACTCCACAAAGGTCTATGCCTTGAAACCCATATTTTCTTGCTGTTTTGATGGAAGAATCAATGAATGATTTTCTGTAAGAAGATTGGTTTATCACTGAGTTAAAAATTGAAGAGTTTTCTCTTCCACCATAGATTGATAGAAGAGTTATAACAGATGGGTTTTGAAGCTTTACTGAGTCGGTGAAGGTGAAGAAGTTGTGTTCTTCAGAAGAGTTAATAAAGACGTTGTAGTTTGTGGAGTTGATAAAAGCGAAAGCACATAAGAGGTGTGTGAAAAGTGTTGATTTAATTTCTGAAGCTGCAATTTCATTGCCGGAATAGTAATAACCTGCTTTTACCCAGGAAGTTGAATCGACAAATAAGTGTGATGTGATAGGGAAGAAGACAAGGACAACAAGGAAGAAAGCAAAATGTTTTGAAAACATTGTATTTCTCAAAATGAGTTATGTGTCTCAAGTCAAGACGCTTATTAAGGCTGTGATTCTATTGGTTTTAAGCGAGTCACGCGTTTTCTAGAAACAGGCCCGTCAATGCCTTTTCTTCCCCGTCTTTACCAAAGTTCTTCTATGTAACTTCTCTTGTATTGGAATATGGACCGAGTAACTATTCACAGCTCATAGGAAGGAGGGATCAGGACCATCATATACATCCTACAACCATCATATACATCCTACAACCATCTGCGTTTTTTCTAAATCCTCCGCATTTCGGTTACAAACAAAATCATCTATAAAAAGAAGCAAAACGCGCCATTTAGAGGTAACTTCACTCCCAATTTAAATTTTTTATGTTCATTCATACACTAACTTGAGCATTGATGTGCTAACTTTGCAGGTTAACTTCATCCACCGTATTGAAACTAAAGGTTCGACACTATCAAATATTCGCATCATCCTTTTTGATCATCATCTTATTCTTGTAGAGAACATTAGTGTTGTCAATAGGAACAACATTAGAATCTTATGATCACCACGACTTATTGATCGCATATCTAGATCCATCTCAATCAGGACATAAGACTACATTCTCGATAAATACTACTAAAGTTGCGACTAAATTCAGCTTCACCAAAACTGTCAAGCAATGGCACCACAAAAAAATTACACCGCTCAACGTTTGACCATGAAAGCAATCTGCTATGCAGAAAATCGTCATCCGTCTACTCTTCTCCCTTCGTAGTTGAATCATGTACAACTAGAAACAATCCAAGGAACCCATCATCCCCTTCAATTTGCAGTCAATATTCAATAATTCCATGTAAGGGGTCATCTATCCGACTAGATACACCTCTCGTGATCATTGAACGGGAAGAACTTTATGGTTTTCAACTTTTGGAAACCAATTTAGGAGCAGAAGTTCCTCACGAACTGCTAAACGACATACTCAGAATGATCCAACATCAAAACTTCTTAAGTCATCACTGACAGATTCACTTGAATAAAGAAAAGCATACATAACATTGTATCAAAAGACTACACCGTCCAAGAAGTGGCCTCGCAGAATGTCATGGAACCGGGAAGGAACGAGAACAACTCCAAAAATCTCCACGCTGTTAGAAACGTAAATAGTGCACGCCTTCGCTTGGTCCCGAGAAAAGTAATGGTAGCCACACTCCTCTGGAAGCTCGTAGGTCGTCATGAAGAGAAGGAAAGGAGGAAGCCACTTCGGCTCCATCTAAGAAGAAAAATACTCTAAGCGCTCGTATATTGGGCGGTAGAATTCCACGATCCTTGGAAAAACCTTCTAAACTACAAGATTATAAAGGGGAAGGAAATCCCAAAGAAAACGTTGAGCATGTGAATAGTTGTAACACCCTTTTCTACCCCACAATTAAAAGGCACATTTATTCACATATATCAGAGTAAAATATTAAATTCAATAAAAGTCACCTCAAAAAGGCGTACATTTCCCAATAAATCAAAAATAGGTCAAGGCTCCGTACACAACGGGTTTTTCCAAAAGATATCAAAAATTGCACAAAGGCAGCGGAACTCAAAAGGCATAATCCAAAGTTTTCCTTATACGGGAAGATAATCAAAATAACTCAAATAAAACATGGTTTAACTCAAAGACCCCAACCTGATGTTACACTATCAGAGCAATACCCTCTAAGTTAACCAAAAGGCCAACAACTCAAAAATTTCAAAAGTCCTCAACGGCGTCTACGGCTAAACCTGGTCATAGGCACGTTACCCACGAGGATGCAACATTCAAACAGGCAGGGTAAGTTAAACAATTCATAATAATTAATGTAGGAAATCAACATATAAAATGGCGTCATTTTCATATTCAACATCTTCATATTCAACATCTTCATATTCAACAATAGACATCAAAGGCCAAAACATCATAATTTACTCAAAACCATCTCATAAATGCAAATGCAACAAGACTCAATGCATATGGTACCAATCATCACAGCTCGATGGACACTGGGCCATCACCCTCCATAGATCCCCATCGATAGGATCGATTCTACTCGAAAACCAGAGCACATCAAAATACCTCACATCCACACAATGGGATTGAAGCCAAAGTAATTAAGGTCCTAAACCGAAGTCCGGATGCACACGTCAATAATCATCCTCATAATAACAGCATAGGTGCATCATCATTCATCATAATCATCATCATCATCAAAACTCATGTCATCATAGAATCATCAAAACTCATGGAAATATCATCATAGCTCATCAATCATTACATCATAGGAAACATCATATAATCATGTACAAATCACATAACAATCACAGTCATACTCAAGTTAATTCGTCAAAGAAATCACAACATCAAACATCAAGGCATCGCTGCACAAAATCTGCATTCGCGAAACTCTGCTACGTTCGCTAGGCAAGTCTGGGGCGAGTTTCTTCGTTGTGAAAAGGATTCTTCGTAGTGCGAGTCTGGGACTAAATCGTTCACTGTGCGAACAACACGATGACAGCAAAACGTTGTTACGCACCAGAACCTAAAACTAATCCAAAAGCCCCACGATTCCCTTCCCCAATGCCCCTAAAACATCCCCAAATCATCCCTACGGTATTATGGCGATAGAGGCACAAAACCTACGGTTTATTAGGCTAATCCCGTATCATATTCACGCCCTAAATCCCAAATTTCTTCATAATTACCCATACTCATCAGAGTTCCTCACTATCCAATTTCCCTACGGGGTTAGACAACTGTCAAATCAGAGTTTTGGCCACGAAGGCCTAATTTCCTTAACCCAAATAAATCCCTACGGTTAAAATCTCAATAATAGATTTAGGCCACGAAGGCCAAAATCCCTTTTTCTCATAATCAACCCCAAAATCCCTTAAACCCTTAAATCGACCTTAAATACATTGAAATTTATACATTGAAAATAATGAAGGCAATACTCCCCATACCCTAATTGTCGACTCTAAGCCTTCTCAAATCTTTCAGAAAACCTTTCGAAGCTTTTTCCTCAAATCTCATCCTCAAAGCTCTGGCCTCAATTCTCTTCACGGTCTAACAAATGAATCATAATCTCATCACAATTTCCTTTTTGTTAAACCTAGCCTTGGGCCTCAAAATTTGGTTTTCCCAATATTACCCTCACTAACTCCTCTTCAGTTGTCCAAATTTGCCCTTATTTAACTTATATTTATTTAAATTAATAATAATACTAATATATTCATATTATATACTATTATTTAAATAAATAACTCAAAATGCATAATTCTCAATAATACCACCACAACCACCGAAAATTACCAAAATATGAATATTCTTATTTAAATAAATTAATTAAATATTCCGATAAAATTTGGGGTGTTACAACAGTCGCTTGGAATACTACCACTCAGATGGAGATATCAAATGTAAACTGTTTGCGCTCAATTTGAAGGAATATTCTTGAGACAGATACAAATGCCTCCTTAATGGAAGCATAGATTCATGGCTAGTTCAACGAGACTTTTATAGCCCACTTCACTGCCAGAAAAAGTCAATTGGTAAGTATGGATGCCCTCAATGAACTAACTCAAGGCAAGAAGGAAACTCAGGAGCATACATCGATCGATTTACAAAAGTAATAGTAGTCAAGGGAGGAACTAGTGAAAACCTCAAATGGTGGATCTTCGGAAGAGGACTCTAAACTGATAGCATATTTCGAGAGAAGTCGGGTCGCAAAGAAGCCTACAGCCTAAACAATTTTCTAAGTAGCACTCAACCATATGTGAAGTACAAGGAAAACTATTAGTTTATGAAGGGAGTCGAGAGCTGAGTATTTCAACATCCGAGCTAATGGACAAAGAATCCAGGAAATCTAGAGAAGAGCATGAACAAAAATTGAAAGTGAGAAAAACACAAGAAGGGGGTGAATTGTGTTAGACTTTTTATTTCTTTTTAAAAAACTCTTAAGTCAAATTCTGAACACATTGTATATAGTCTGAATCTGAGGTGAGTAATAAGCAGCGAATAATGAATGAAAGAAAGAAGGTGACACACAAAATTATCTTGGTTCCTCTCACAAACCGAAAGTAGTTAAGTCCTCTTGTACTTCCAAAGGATTTCACTATAACCACACAATATTATAATTTCCTCAAGCATACAAGCAAGAGACTTTCAATGCTCAAACATAAATTAAGATACTTCTAATGCTCAAACACACAAGCAACAGACTTCAGATGCTCAAGCACATAAGCCAGAAATTTCATATGCTCAAACACAAAAGCAAGAAACTTCTAATGCTCAAACATTAAGTCATAGACTTAAAATCTACCTAACAAATAAAAGATTGTTTGGGGTAATACACTTGATATTCGATTAGAGGTGTAGACAAAATACGATACAAGAAGACTTTTAAGACTTAGGGATTTATAAGATATACAAAGATAAGAAATCCTAAGGTAAACTTGTGCTAATGTTTGGAAGAGGACTCTAACTTGATAGCATATTCCAAGAGAAATCGGGTCGTAAAAAATCCCACAGTCTAAACAATTTGCTAAGTAAAGCTCAATCCTATGTGAAGTACAAGGAAGAACTATTAGTTGATGGAGGGAGTCGAAAGCTGAGTATTTCAAGATCCAAGCTAGTAGTGGACAAAGAATTCGAGAAATCTAGAGAAGAGCATGAACGAAAAACTGAAAGTGAGAAAAACACAAGAAGGGGGTGAATTGTGTTAAACTTTTTCTTTCTTTTTAAAAAACTCTTAGTCAAATTCTAAACACAAATTCTATAGTGTAAATCTGAGGTGAGTGATAAGCAGCGAATATTGAATGAAAGAAAGAAGGCGACACACAAAGTTATCCTAGTTCCTCTCACAAACCGAAAGTAGTCTAGTCCCCTTGTACTTCCAAAGGATTTCACTATAATCGCACAAGATTACAATTTCTTCAAGCACACAAGCAAGATAATTTCAATGCTCAAACATAAAGTAAGAGACTTCTAATGCTCAAGCACACATGCAAGAGACTTCAGATGCTCAAGCACACAAGCCAGAAACTTCAGATGCGTAAGCACACAAGCAAGTGGCTTCTAATGCTCAAACACTAAGTCATAGACTTAAAATCTACCTAACACATAAAAGATTGTTTGGGTTAATACACTTGATATTCGATTAGAGGTGTAGACAAAATACGATACGAGAAGACTCTTAAGACTTAGTGATTTATAAGATATACAAAGATAAAAAATTCTAAGTTAAACTTGTGCTAATGTAAGGAAGAGGACTCTAACTTGATTGCATATTCTAAGAGAAGTCAGGTCGCAAAGAAGACCACAGCCTAAACAATTTTCTAAGTAACGCTCAACCCTGTGTGAAGTACAAGGAAACATTATTAGTTGATGGAGGGAGTCGAGAGTTGAGTTCTTCAAGACTACTTCTAGATCTCTCTTCGTGGCGAATCGAAACAAAAATAAGTTCTTGCTCAACTCTTGGACTTCTACTGGGTTCTTTAACTTCCAAGCCCCAAGCATTGTGCTTGTAAAGGCTCTCGAATTGAAGTTTTTATCTATCCAAAGCTTACTCGCTAATGTATGTTGGAAAACATCACCTTCGCAAATCTTTTCAACCTCCGTTGTTATACCTTCTTCTTTCTCTTTGAATAGTTGAATATTCTTCCATCTCTCGACTTCTGCTCGAAACCAAATCGAAAACCAGACACAAGGAAGAGGGAAAAACGAGAGCCCCACAAAAGAAACAATAAAAAAGCAAAAACAAAAACAAAAACAAAAAAAAAAGCAAAAAAAAAAAAAACTCCAAAAACGAAGAGGAGGAATCCAAAGAGATGGATGGACAAAAGACTAGACAGAATCCAGGAAAGGAATCACAACCCTAGAAAGGATAAAATTGGGAAAACACGATAAATTCTAGAGAAAAATGAGAGCCTCTCTCTCTAGAGACACGTGAGTAACATTAAAATCCATAAAAAAAAAAAACTATAAAAAAAACTTCATCAATAATTTGATATTTGACTTCATGTTCCTAAATTCCTCGACTTCATTAGCGAATTTAATGCATTTAAGGACATTAACACCTTAGGGTAATTTAGTTAACAATACATTATTTGGATTCATATTCAAAGTAAGCTTGTATCTAATTAAATGTTATGTTAAAGCCATGTAATTTCTTTGTTTATGGATTTAATTATCGGTGTTTTGATTTATATTTCTTATCACTATATTTCGAGGGACAACATGTGATCTTTGAGAACTTTGGGCTTAAGTTGTTCATTGTTGTGCTATTTTTAACATCATTGTATTGATGTCCTAGAATATCACTTTTACTTAATTTGGTGGCTAATGTTTGATATGTTGCAGTGAAATTTTTTATGTTTAAATTAAACACAATAGTCGTTTAATGAGTTAACATGTTTATTATTTCATATTTACTTTCATCTATTTGTTGTTTAAGATATTGTAATCTAATTTTAATAATCGTATGCGACCTAGAATTTTATTGAATGCAAGAGTAACTTTCAATTGTTTATATTTCGAATGTAAAAAATATAATGTAAAAATGAAAGTAACAAGTACTAGCAGTAAAGAAGAAAAATAAGTAACACTAAAAATTAATATATAAATTTATTGAATGAAATGACATAAATCATTCTCAATGGTCAAACCAATAAATGTCATTGTGTAAGCATGGCAACTCGCCCCCGCCTCTCAAGCTCAGACCTGCCCCGTCCTTAAATTTGGTTGAGATTAATAATTGGTTCCCTGTTTCCGTCTCTATCAAAAAACGGATATCCTTGCACCTGTCCCGCCCCTGCACGCATAAATTGTACTTTTTTAAATTATTCTTTTTAATGTTTTTTTTCAATAACAATAAAAATAATTAATTTAACTAAATAATTAATTATTGACATTTTTATTTAATTTGTATATTTAATAAAATAAATAATAATTTTAATAAATATGATATTGTAAAATTAAAAAATATTAATAAGTCATAAAATTATTAAAAATAAAAGAAATAAATTAAATTTAATAGGCGGGGCATGGGGAGACTTAGGTAGAGGCTGGGTGTGGCTATAGCCACACTAGTTTTTTTAAAGTTTTTTTTTTATATTATACATATTAAAATTTTAAAATAATTAATTTTTTTATATTATTATATATAAACACATAATACTTAATAAAAATAAATAAATATTATTAACTCTTTTTTTTTTCTCTCATAGTAACTAATTCATTCACTTCTCTCTCTCACGGTAACTTATTTTTCTCTTTGTCTCAACTCTCACAATCTCTCATCCTTGTTTCTTCCTCTCATATTTATCGATTTTTTACTTTTTTTTCTCTAATTTTTTTCATGTGGTTTGGTTGTAATTATTTATTGGTGATTAAAAATCAAAGGTAAAGTGGGTATTTCAATTTCAACTTATTCTTTTCTCTTTTTTGAGATGAACCCTAAAACCTCAATTTGTTAAAAAAATCAATTTTCTCAATTTCTCATAAATGATTTTCTTTATAATCAATTGGTTTTTCTGTTCTCTTTATAGTTTGAATAACTATTTTAAATTATTTCATTATTCTCTTTATAGGATGAAGAAATTTGTTCCTGTGCTTTCTAAAGACAAAGCTACTTCGGCAAATCTAGAAGTATCGGAAACTCAACATCCAAGTGAAGGTATTAAAGCTGTTGATTATGAATTGTTGGAAACAGATCCAGGAATTAGGTCTCCAATTTCAAGTTATCATCCTGACATCTAAAATGAGGTAATGATAGCTTAAGAAGACACTTGAGGAGGCACTTGAAAAGTTATTGTCTATTAATGGCTTGAGTTTATCTAGCATTAGGGGGCAAGGATATGATGGAGCCAGCAATATGCAAGGTAAGTTTGGTGGTTTGAGAACTTTAATCCAAAATGAGAATCCATCTGCTTATTATGTGCATTGTTTTGCCCATCAACTTCAATTGGCACTTGTTGCATGTGCTAAGACTCACAAAGATGTTAGTGGTTTTTTCGGTAAGGTCGATATTCTTGTTAATTTCGTACGATCTTCTAACAAGAGACAAGAATTGCTTCGAGACAAACAAGTAACTCAGTTTGCTAAATTGATTGAAAAGGGCCAAATAGATACTGGTAGTGGATTAAATCAAGAACCATCTATTGCTAGAGCGGGTGACACTCGTTGGGGTTCCCACTTTAGGACTCTCACTAGTTTAATGACTTTGTACGGTGCCATTATTAGAGTGCTTGAAGAAGTCGGGAATGATACGTCATTTGAAAAATATGATGAAACTATGCTTTTGCTAGATGTTCTTCGGTCTTTTGATTTTATTTTCATGTTATATATGATGGTTGAGATTTTAGGATTTAGAAATTATTTGAGTGTAGCACTACAAAAGCGTGATCAAGATGTTTTGAATGCTTTGTCACTTGTCAATGCTACCAAACAAGAATTACAAGAAATGAGGAATGATGGATGAGAAGAACTTATATCTAAGGTTATAGAAATTTGCAATAAGCATAATATCGATGTGCCATATATGGATGCACCGTATGTGCAAAGGAAGAAACCTATACGACATGCTACAACTTCTAGTGTTTCTAATTTGCATCATTATAAGCATGATTGTTTGTTTAGTGTTTTAGATTTGCAATTGCATGAACTCAATGCTATGTTTGATGAAGAGAATATTGAACTTTTACAATGTGTTTCATGTTTGAGTCTTTCATCGTCATTTGCAGCTTTTGATGTGAAAAAACTATTGAGTATGGTTGAACTTTATTCAAATGATTTTGTAAATGTGCTGAAAGTGGTGGTGCGACATCAACTTCAGAATTATGTTAGAAATGTTCGATGTAACCTAAAATTTGCAAATTTAAAAGGAATTTCAGATCTTTGTGCAAAACTTGTGGAAACAAATAAGTGCAACACATTTGATATGGTTTATAAGCTTCTGAAGTTGCCTTTAGTCTTACCGGTAGCAACTACAAGCGTGAAACGTGTATTTTCAGCTATGAAGTTTGTGAAGAGTCAACTATGTAACAAAATGGGTGATCAATAGTGAAATGATCGTCTTATAACTTTTATAGAAAGAGATGTTCTTGGAACAATTAACAATGATGTTATTTTAGCTCATTTTCAAGAAATGGATAGTATGCGGTTTTCATTGTAATGTACTTTATTAAATAATATTATTTCTTATTTTAAATATAATTTAGTACATACTTTCTTTCATATTTAGCCACACCAATATATAAGGTCTGGATCCGTCCCTAGACGGGAGTGAGTATACTATCATCTCCCGCTCCTACACCCGTAAATAAAAATTAAGTTTTTTTTCTGTACCCACACCTGCCCCAATTATATCGAATTTTCTCCAATAATTTTGAGATAGAGGAAAACGAGGTCGGGTGAAAGCGGATTTATTTGTCATGCCTAATTGTGTGGGAGTCTAACAACTAAATTAACATTAAATTTTTTGGCATAGTCTGTCCTAGTTGCAGTTGAATCTGGTTAGAGGTGATAATAACGGTATAGAGCTTAATAGAAGGGTCGGTGTACCATGTATGTGATATATTGAAAGTATTTACCTATAAAGAAAAACAACTAAATTAGCGAGGAGCCTGATTTTGCTGCTGTGTTGTTTGTTCAAATAAAAAGAGTATTCCTAAACCAACTAGTATTAGTTCAATAAAAGTAATTCAAAAGGGCAATGGACGGCTGTTTGCCCACAAATAATCTTATTTGCATCCTAACATACTCTTCCAACTAGTTTGGTGGCCACATATTGATTAAAAATATTTGGAACCACAACTTTTCTAAATTAAGAAATTATTGTCAACCATTTCCTTCCACCCTTTCATGCAACTCAAAAACCTTTAAGTTGAGATACTACACCATCCAAATCCTTACTGCTATATATACCCTCCTTAAAGCTAGTACACCCCCACAACCCACATTATAGACTCTGCCATGGCAACAAGCTCCAACCTGAAACAGTTACTAACTTTAACACTAATTCTCTTAGCAGTAGCAACAAAAAGTTCCACATGCACACCATCAACCACACGTGTGAAAGCCATATACTACTTAGATAACCCAACTTTCCCTCCATCTTCAATAGACACGTCACTTTTCACTCACATCTTCTACGCTTTCGTAGTGCCCAACAACATCACGTACAAACTAGAAATTCAACAACAACAAGGTGCATCTTCTAAAGCCACGTCACTCACTACTTTCACAAACACATGCAAAACTAAACCTTCTCCCATAACCACCCTCATTTCAATCGGAGGTGCAAATAGCAACTCCACTCTCTTCGCATTCATCGCCTCCGACTCCACCGCACGTGCGACCTTCATCAACTCCTCTATCGAAGTCGCTCGCACGTATGGATTCAACGGAATCGACTTCGACTGGGAGTTTCCTCAAACCGCGAAGGAAATGAACGACCTCGGAGAATTGTTTCTTCAATGGCGAAACGCGATTTCTGACGAAGCTGTAGCCACCGGAAAGCCGCCGTTGCTACTCACCGCTGCGGTTTACTTCGCGGCTGGATTATTCCTCTCCGGTGAACCACGTGATTATCCGGTGTTTTCCATTAATAAGAACTTGGATTGGATCAATGTGATGAGCTACGATCTTCATGGCGCGTGGGATAACGTAACCGGAGCTCCGTCTGGAATGTTTGACCCGATAACCAACGTTAGTGTTGTGAGCGGGTTATTTTCGTGGATCCGGAGCGGGCTTTTACCCGAAAAGTTAGTTATGGGAATGCCGCTTTATGGGAAGACGTGGAAGCTTCAAGATCCGAATAAGCACGGAATTGGAGCTCCAAGCGTTGGGCCGGGTCCTGGGGTGGATGGTGGGATCGCGTATTTTCAAGTGTTGGATTTTAATAAACAAACGGGTACGAAAGTGGTGCATGATAAACAAACCGGTTCGGTTTATTCGTATAACGAGAGTTCTTGGATCGGGTATGAAGATCTGTTTACGGTTTCTATTAAGATTGGGTTTGCTCAAGCTCTTAAGCTTCGTGGATATTTCTTTTGGGTTGCGGGTTTGGATACTAGTGATTGGGAAATCTCAACTCAAGGTAAATTAAACAAATTAATTAATAATATATTAAAAACTGAAAATAATATTTACTTTTAAAAAAATTAAATTGATATTTTTTGCAAAGTATATGAGAATATGAGTCATGCGCCTTCAATTTAATATTGTTTTATTCTTTTTTTTTTACAAATAAATATTCAAAGGTGTTTTATGTGAAAGTTTTTATATTTGTTCAAAATTGCATTTAAAATTTTTCTTTCATTTGTTAATTTGTGATTAACTTTAATTTGGTTGAAAATTTTCAGCTTCAAAAGCTTGGAAGCTTGTGTGAGTGAGACCTGATGACTTGTACGTTGGAGAAGTTTTAACTTTTATTCAACGTCACAAGTTAAATAAGCACGACTGGGAAATTTTATATTTTTCTTTGAAATTTTATTCTTCATTTTTACTCAATTCTGAATAATGATTGTAATTTATGATTTGTTGTTGCGTGCTAAGTACTTTCTTTGTAAGATGTTTTTTTCATTTTTTATTTTACCCTGTAAATGTTTGTTTGATTGATCATTAAATTTTAAATAAGTTTTTACCTGAAAGTTTCTTCATTTTTTTTTCACGGTCACAGTTTTGTTTTACGGAACGCACGTTTAAAATTTCAGTTATAAATGATATAATTGTGGTGAGACTGAGTACAGTAGATAATGTCATACCTGCAATTTAGAGAACACAAGAGAGTTTTGTGATACTTATATATATGAAAAATGAATGATTCTTCCCTAGCAGGCTAGGTATGTATAGATTCTTAAGATATAATTTAAATTGTTTAACTCGACCTTGGTCTAAATTAGTTACTTAGTTTGGAAGTATTATATATATATATATATATATATATATATATATATATATATATATATATATATATATATATATATATATATATATATATATATATATATATATATATATATATATATATATATATATATATATATATATATATATATATATATATATATATATATATATATATATATATATATATATTTAAAATTTAATTTTTATAATAATATATTCAATAATAACAGTATTTAGTTTTTATTATTTCTCTTTCTCTCTTTACTAAAAGTGTCTCACGCACTAACAAATTGGTATCTATATCTCCAGTTAGTTTCTTGATCGTGTTTTTAAGAATCACACGTTGGTGATCGTCTTTTCGGGATCATGGATTGTTAATTACGCTTGCTGCAAAGATAAATGGTAACAATGGCATTTTGAATTCTCTTCCCATTCTTGACGGCAATAATTGGATCCGATGAAAAAAAACATATACAATCTTTATTTGGCTTTCATGAAATCCTAGAAGTGGTTACTAATGTCGTCCATAAGCTTGTTGAGAACGCAACCGATGCTCAAAGAGTCGAGAACAAGAAGGCTAAGAAGAAAGACTGCAAGATTGCGTTTTTATATTCAATCTACGGTAGACGGGACAAACTTTGATTGAATTTCTCATGTTGAATCGGGGAAGGAGGCATGAGATATTCTTGTCAAGTATTATGAAGGAGGTGAGAAAGTTGAAGTCGTCAAATTGCAGATGTTGCGAAGGCAGTATGAATTACTACAGATGGGAGAAGAAGAAAAGATTGCAGGCTATGTCTCGAAGGTGCAGAATCTTGTTCATCTCATGAAAGGTTGTGGTGAAACTCTAAGTGATAAGATGATAGTTGAGAAGCTAACGCGCACATTGACCTCTCACTTTAATCACATTATCGGTGTTATTCAAGAATCCATCCATTTTGGAACATTGAAATTGGAAGATTTGGTTGGTTCGTTGGAGGCTCATGTGGTGAGGATTATCGAATGGAAAGGTGTTCTAGATTCGATACAAGCTCTACAGGCCCAAACAAGAAAGAAACATGGCGGTTCCAACAAGTTCAAGGGCAAATGAGACAAGACTCAGACCAAGAAGTATTGGTCAAACCCTCAAAAGCATAAGGTCGATGATAGGGCTTATGAATCCTCGAAAAGAGGAGAAGGAAACTCCTATCAGAAAGACAAGATAAAAAAAGGTGTGTAGTGTTATAACTGTGAAAAATGGGGTCACTCGGTCAAGAATTATTGGTACAAGAAAAGCAAGAATGAAGGAGCAAACCTTGCATGCTAAGATTCAGATGATCCTGAAGATATGGTGGTTATAGATGTAGTTGCAGATGACTATGTCGACACCAAGATCTGGTTTCTCAACACAAGTTGTTCGAATCACATGACTGGTCAAAAAGTGAGGTTAGCAGATTTCGACGAGTCGAAGTAGAGCAATGTCAAACTTGCTGATAATAGCTCATTGTAAGTAGAAGGTACTGGCGAGATAGTTATTCAAAGGAGCAATGAAAAAAAGCTATGATCAAAGATGTACTCTATGTACCTGGAATGAAGTGCAATCTGCTAAGTGTTAGACAATTGGTCGAAAAATATTTCTCAAGGGTTATGAAAGGTGGAGCCTTGGAACTATTCGACACTCAAAATAATCTGGTATGAAAATATCCTTTGTCGAAGAATATGACATTTAAGATCATGATCAATTCGACTGAGATAAAATGCCTAAAAATGTTTGTCGGCCACAAGAATAGTTGGTTATAACATTTGAGGTTTGGAGACTTGAATTTTAGGTCACTCAATCAACTAATTACACAAGATATGGTAATTGGTATACCAAGTATTGAGATGTCCGACAAACTCTGTGAAGGTTGCTTAGTAGGGAAGCAATCCAGAAAGTATTTTGTTTCGACTATGCCAATGAAGTCATCTTGCATACTAGAAGTAGTACATTCAGATGTATGTGGCCCATTTAAGGATCATACCATTGGTGGAAACAGGTATTTTATTTCATTTGTCGATGAGTATAGTCGAAAGCTTTGGGTCTATGTGATCAAGCGAAATGTCAAAGTATTTGAAATCTTTAAGACATTTAAGATTCTTGTCAAAAACCAAAGTGAAAAGAAGATCAATGTTCTGCGAATAGGTGGAGGTTGCGAATACACGCCCAAGATGTTTGAATATTTCTGTCCAGAATATGGTATCGACCATGAGGTAATGACTCCTTACACGCCTCAACATAATAGAATAGTAGAAAGAAGAAACATAACCATATTGGTTATGGCGAGATGCATGTTGAAGTAGAAGAACTTGCCGAAGTCTTTATGGGGTAAAGTTGTCACAACATATATTTATATTTTGAATTGGTGGCCTATCAAGAAGCTGAAAAACAAGGTTCCAAAAGAAAGTTGGAGTGGCAAACGACCATCAATGAGTCATCTGAAGGTGTTTGGCTCTATTTGCTACAAACATGTTTCTGATGCAAGTATCTCTAAATGCGATAGACAGATCAAAGATATGTAGTTCTGGATAGAAAGTGTCTGTTTGTTGGTCAATTTTAGCAAAAGATATTTTGTCACAATCGACATAAAAAACATTGCTTTATCCAAAACTCTAATTAATCTTCTAAATAATTACTTTCATTATTTTCTCTTTATTTTAAAGTTATTTTCACTAATAAAAATATATGAGCATTTATCAAGAAAGATATGCAAACAGATTGAGCAATGGTGCAAAAAGTAGTAGGCCAAAGAAATTTTTCAACCCAAGGCCCAAAAGGATCAAGGAGGCAAAAAAATCACTAACAATCGATTAGACTCGGGATCTAATATATTAGTAGAGTTCAAATTTCAAATTTCAAATTTTAAAAACTAGCGCACGAAATAATCGATTATGGGTATGAGATAGTTAATTAAAACATTGGAAATCAGTGTAGCAGCTAGTTCCCAACGTTCACCCACACCCATTCAATGACCTAATTGATTACATGGGGGTTCTAATCGATTAGGCATGGGCTATAAAAAAGTAGCTTCTCTTTCTTTTTGTTATTTTATCCCATCATATTATGTGTGCATTATCTTAGTGTTTTTAGAGCAAATCTTTCTTTATCTCTTCATCATCACCATATGGAACCCAAAAGAGCTCGTACCATCCAATCTTAATCCTCCTACGACTCTGAAACCTTCTCAAAACAAGATAAAGAAAAAAATACAATCATTACTATGCTGATAGATAGCTTTTTGAGTCTCTATACTTGGATAACAAACTCTTTAAAGAGTAAAACTTTGTTGAAGCTTTTGTGGTGGCAGGTTTGAGGAACTTTTTCTTTGAATTACCCCAAGAAAGATTTCCCGCCTTGGTAAGATTTTTCTACACAACCCTGAATTACACAAATGAAATTCTAATCCCTGAAGTGAAGAAGCACTCAACTCAACTTACCTTTGAAGAGTTCGCACAAGTTTGCAATCTTCCTTACAATGACTTCAACTATGATGAAAGCTAATAAGGTAATGATTTTAACTTTTATCTTGTTGTTGTTTACTTTTTTTACTCAACAAACCTTCATCATTATCAGTCCCTTCATCGTTGGCTTAATACTCCCATATATTCGATTAATTCACTATATGGTGAATCGTGTTCTTTTCCCAGGAAAGAGTAACTTTAACCACATAAACAAATTCGACATACCTCGTGTTTGATTTTTGGAAAATAGAGTTGAGAAAAATTGGATCAATGTTGTGATCTATCATATGATGTATAGCAAAAAATAAGAACACACTTTTATCATATAGTGAATTAATCAGGAAAATATTGAAGTATTTTGGCTATGATTTATACGAGGCAAAATCGTTAGATGATAGGCTTCAATCTAGAGGGGGTGAATAGATCACAAATTTCAAATTCAAACTTTTTACAAAATGGTTTTCAAAAGTTTTATGGCACGGCGAATCAAATCGTCTAACCGAACCTCTATCAAAAATCTCGGATATGCGTAAAGGTACAAAATTGAATGAAAATGAACACAAATTGTTCAACAACGATTAATCACAAACAATCAAATGTTAAGCTATATGTAGAGCTTATTTTCAATGATCAAAGTCACAAAAACACAACAATGCAATTTATCGAACACCTTGTGTGCAATTGATATCTTTTGAAAATTTGATTTGTTTTGTTGATCCAAAACTAATCACAATCAACCAGATTATGATTCTATCAACAAAATCTAATTCAAAAATATGATCAAAATTAATTTTCAATCGAATTGGTCAAACAACCAATGAATTCAATAATTTGTTAAGACTAAAATTAAAGAGAGAGAGAGAGAGAGAGAGAGAGAGAGAGAGAGAGAGAGAGAGAGTGAGAGAGAGAATTTGTTTAGGCAGTTCCCCAATTGGCCTCGCTATGGGTATGTTTGCCCTCAATTCGAATTCGAATTGAGATACTTGCAATTAACCTTACTTTGCAAAAAGTGTATATACAAGAGATGAAAAACTCTAACCCTACAAACCAAATGGTTTGTTGTTGATTCTACCACCTCGAAAACTCTTGATCAAATCGCCAACAATGTCGCTTCAATTCACCAATTCTTGCTACTTCTTTGCAAGGCACCTCATTGTCTCAAGGTTTTCACATGGCCGACTTAATGGATTATGTCAACTTCATCAATCTTCATGATCAAGAAAAAATCAAAGTTGATACAACCTACACAAGTCCTTAAAGGATTAGAATACGAGAAAGCTCAAATTTGGCTCTTTAGCATAAACAAGATTTTCGAATGAAAACCAAGTCATTAGAAGGACACATGAAAAAAACCCAAAAAAAAATGTTGAATGACATGTGACAGATCGAGTCATCTCCTTACTGGATTACTTTTTATAATAATACTTGTTCAATCAAAATATATCATGAGTCCATCGTTAAAGACTAATTGGACAACAGTCTCTTACGTGTCACAAACATGTTTATAAATAGTAATGTTTTTTCTTCTTATATAATAGTACTACAATAATGTGCTTATAAGCCATAAATGTGTTGATCATTTTAAAAAACGTTGTAGTGTCTTTCCTTGTCTTTCCTTTTTTATGGATCTCCTTAGTCATAAAAGAGTCTTCTTGAATCAATTTGAGACAAAAACAATAAGAAATAAAACTTGTATACTTAATTATAAACATGTTTTAAAAATCTTTCTTTTCTCTCTAAAGCTTTATGATGATATCATAAATTCTCTATTGAGATACAAATATATTCTACACTTGCCTCAAAATGACAATCTTGTGTATCAAAAAACATATACGACCGACATCAACAGTTTTGAAAGCAAGCACACAATTCTCATCATCGAGAGTGCTTATAGTTTTAATTAGACGATCACACAATTCAAATATCACCAAGTGCTTATAGTTTTAAAGAGACAATCAGAAATGCACCATACGTGGGAGTGCATGCAGTTTTGATTGCATGCAGAGACCCACAGTTTTGAAAGCATGAACTCAATTAAAATCCCACTATCGCATGCTTATATTAGAGAGAAAAAGAAATTGTAAGCTGGCAAATAATAGATAGAGTTAAAAGGAGGTTTAAACAAATAAAACTGGTTACAACAGGTTTTCCAATTGCATGTTGACTCCATTGGTATAACTAGCGATCATAAAAATGTTGAACAAACAAGTGAAATGGAGGAGTCTTAGCTCAGTACAGTCTGACATTGTCATTTAACTCAGAAAACACATTCAAATTATAAACTCAAACTTGTAATGGTGAAAATAAAAATTGTAACAATGGGGAAAAAAAGAACTTCGAAAGCGTTTGGCTGATTTGATTACTCTACCAAATCCAGATTCTAACTTTAATTTCAGTTAAGATACATTTAGTCGGGGCAAAGTCGCAGATTGTAGAAAGTTTGACTACAGAAATAATTAACATACACAAAAGATGTATAAAAAAAAAGGACACTACGAAACAAAATTGCTCAGAAACAAAATCTCCAGTCTATAAAACTCAAGCATCCGGATAGCTTTGACAGTTGGCACTATATTGAGGTGTTGTTACATATGATTAATCATAACAATATTTGCAGAAAAGTGCAAACAAATTACTCAACAGCCATATACAATTGTATCCGCTTCAAACTGTATTCTAGATCGGAGTTTGAGTAAATTCAAACTGAAACTCAGGGAGATGATAGCTATATTTTCGTTTCTTTTTCCTTCAACCATTCAACAAAATTGTCGATGATCACTGGCCAGGCTTGACTGGAATCATATTTTTGCAGCTCAGTAAAGCTTACCTGGCAGCAATAAAATGTCAACATTTTTCCTGAATGCTACTTTCCTAAAGTGCACAACTTTTGCAAAACAGTAATATACACATTATAGACAATTAGAGTAGACATGTTTCACAACAGCAGAGACCATATCATAAATCATAACCATTGAGTGGAATCGGCAATATATATCAAACACCAATATCATAAATCATATTTCTAGTTAAACCATTGACCACCAAGTCTTTATAGTTTCTACCAAATGAGTTTTATTTATTCGAGCTCAAATCATTAATGCTAAATCAAGTTTTATTCTATTAACTAAAGAACAAGCTCAACCTTAACTTAGACCATGATATAATTGAACTGAGTACAAGCTTTATAAGCTTGACATTAAAAGATCATGAGTATGTGTGTCAATAAAATAACAATCTCAACATTAACTTAGACCCTGATATTAATTAACTAAGTAAAAGGTTTATAAGCTTGACATTAGAAACTCATGAATAGCTCACATGGGTGAGTGTGTGTGTCACTAAAATAACAAAAAATGTTCATATTAGATAACGAAATGAGTGTAAAAAAAGAAAATGATAAAATGGGTATAAATAATAAATATTAATAATAATAAATTATATATTTATGGTACTCAGTAAATCTTAATTCTATCTAAGAAATAATTATTCCTTTTACGTTCTTTCTCTTTCTAGTTTTTTACTATATACAAAAGAGACAAAATTAATACATTTACAATATTTCGGGAAGAGAAGTAATAAAGGGCGAGCTAAACTCAAGTTTCATTTTTGTAAACAAATCACCGCCAAGCTTTAAATTTGACTTTTTAAATAAGTGTATTGTGGGGGGGAGATTTCTTTCCTTTTTTCACATGCCAATCATAAGATTCAACTTGAGTTATGTTTTCCATACAAATTTTATTGAATTGTAAATCATTTTAAAATATGAATATTTTGAGGTTATTTTGCAATTGAAAAAGTTAGATTTTAGACCTAACTAGATACCCAAAAACTGACGAAACCAACAGGTAAGGAGGGGATCGTCTAGACTTTATAAGCATTGAAGAGTCATTTTCCCTAGCCTATGTGTAACTTGGGTTTTTTCAAACACCCTCCTTAGCATCCAACAATATTGTGTTTGGTACTGTGGCCAATTAACGTCCAAGATAAACTTTGATACTATTCTAGGTTTTGGACCTTTTAAAGGAAAAAAATTTGGTAAACTAGCTAAATTCACAGATCACAAGACTTATAAGTAAACCACACATAATAGGCAAAATAAGGTGAATTTCTATTACATTAACCAACACATAATAGAATCCTAGTCATCATTAAAGCATAGATAAGGGTAAGATAAGAAAAAAATGGGTGTTACCTCTTTAAAAAACCGATAAAAACTTCCCCAGTGATCCCTGGTTAGCGCTCTGTAATCATTCTGGATCTGCCAAGAAAAACACAACCATCAGAAAATTATTTTGTGAATATGGTTTTAGAATTCTTTAATTAAAACTTTCCGCCCAAACAATACAATTTCCGAGTGCATAATACACAGGGTACTTGGAAATTTTCTCTTCCATCACTTGATTTCATATTAGATACCTTCCAAAGAAAAATATTTCAAGGATGTAACCAACTTTGTATCATGAACGCCACAATAAACAAAACATTATGCATAAGAATGGCCACAAGTATGGAATAATAACCAATACAAGAAAATAACAAATTGACATTCCTCATAACCTAACATGTTTGTGCTGGACATCAGTGAACGCCTATGTTGTTCCCAATTACATACAACTTAAAAGATCAAACACAGAGCTGAGCAGCATAAAGTAGCAACAGAGGATTAAACAAAATAAATACACAAACATCTACTCACCTTTAGATACTCTATTAGTAAATTGACTTGAGAAGGGAATTCCGATCCCAGAACAACAGTTAACAGCTCACATATGGTCTCAATATCTATGCTCCTTTGCTTATCCTCTGGAAGTATTAAACAATGTTTAAACAGATTCATAAAGTGACGAACAAAAACATCAAGGCAGCAATATAATTATGGATCACAACAAATCTGGATTATAGCTGTAAAAATAAACCCACCAATACTAAGCTTACCTGTGAGGCAGTATTGAAATGCATAGGAATAAAAATCTTCAAAGCATTCTGGAACAGTCACCTACCCAAGACACAAAGGAAATAAATTGCATCAAAACCTTCTTAGGGATATCCGTAAAAAATGGCTAGTCTCAACAAGAACACGGTGACTTAAATGAGTATTTTATAGCCGAGAAAGGAAGAAACCTCTTTCTTCAGTCCATTTATTGCTTTTTTTAATTTTGGGTGTGTGTCGACCCCTAAACATTTGAGACCTTTTCGCCATTCATCCTATTCAGAGACAGAAAGAACAGTGAGCAAAACATACCCAAAACCAAGTAATACTATGAGAAGGAAATTCAAGTTGTTTAAAGTGATGATTACATGAATGGGTATCAATTATCAACAGTATAAATGGATTGTAGTTTGGATCATGGCATCAAACAGTCTTGTGTTTTCACACAAGAACCAAAAGTTTTCACACAATTATATTGTTCACTATTTGCTCTTCTTGAGGTAAGAAAACGTACTTCAGATTTTAGGTCAGAGAAAAGTATTTTACACGATATCAAGTTACCTAATTCACTTATATTGATTCCATTGATAGCTACTAATAAATTAAATGAACAAATGAGAAATGGAACCACTCCTCAGCTTGGACTCACACATGCAGACACGCACAGTACAGTTTAAACCACTGCATGCCAAAATCACTCTCACACCATTGAATAACTTTTCACTGCTTAAAAGATTTAGAGCTGGACTCAGAGTTCATGGATACAAAATAACTAGGTACTTCATCAATATAAATCAAGATTAACTTGATATATACTTATAAAATCTATGAAAACAAGAATCATTTGATTAGAACATTACTGTTATACAATATTCCCAAGACTTTAGCACAAAAATTCATGCCAGTGGTATAATAGGTAATATTAGTTCAACAGTCAGATCAATAAAAAGCACGATTTCTGAATATATACAATAAAACATATAAGTATTAAGCAATGCAATCCATAACAAGCATGAAAATGATCACGTGTGAGCAGTGTGCAGATCAAAGAAAATAGCTATTTGTTCAAATTCCACTACACTTCAAGGCCATAGCACCACAATAGTCCCTGTCTGACAATGCAATTTGTTCAAATTTCACTATGCCGTAACACCACAATTTGGCAACACTGCATATGAGTGTGTTTCATGGAAAAGAAAAAGGGGAATAAAGTGCATGCATGCTTGTATATCTCAATATTTTAAGTGTTATGTTACTAAAAAAAGATTGTGAAACAATATTTTCTCTACCAACCTTAGTAAAATAACCCTGCTTTTCTGCTTTCAGTTTCCTGAAAAGAAAGACACCAATTATAACCATTCAAATACCAATTAAAAGTAAAAGAGAAAAAAAAAAAAAAAAAAAAAAAAAGAAGCATAGTCAAATATCTACCAAGCAAGTATCAGCATTCTAACATCTGTATGGTCCACATTAACATCTTTACAGAGTGCTTCAATCCCATCTGGGCTGGCCAACAAAACAAAAAAGTATAAAAAATTGCAACAACAGTCACATTAACATAACAAATTACCATCGGCATAACCAAAATTTCCTTTTTTGAAACCTTGTATTTGGGGTTCCAAAATACTCTTTAAGAAAAACAAGCACGGTAATTTCTCAATTCGAAACTAGATCAAACAAGAATTGATATCAAGAAATAACATAGTTTTACATTTACATAAAATAATAATAAATAACACTATAACAACATACTTACTCAATCAAACCAATTGATTTATTTGCATACAACTCAAACAGGAAATCTATTCGTTCAAATTGCTTTGAAGTTGTTCTCTTCTTCGGCTCTGAATAATAATGAAAAAACAATCAGCAGAAGGAAAACATGATTCCGTTATGACATCAAAATATATTATTAGATCACGCAAGATCGAAATTCATCACATGAAAAATCATAATCCGGTAATTAAAATTAATTGAATTAAATTAATCAGCGATTGTTGCTTTTCGTAATTGTTTCTGATTCGTGATAACGAAGACCAATGAGAAAAGAGGAAACAAGAAAGTGATGTACCTGTACGAATGGAAGAATCGACGTCAGAAGAAGTGATTGGTGGGGCCGCTTTTCGTTTGGGACGAGGCATCTTGGTCGCAGAATGAAAAAATTGATAATCGACGAATGTTAAATCGATGAGGAAGTGAATCGAAAGTGATGATAGAGAAAGAGAAAGAAGAAACCCTAATCACTGAGAATGGTGATATGAAGAGGAGGAAGGAGCATCAGGTCGAACAATGAAGGTTTAGCTGGGGTTTTATTTGATTTGCCGTTGGCTTTTTGATTTGCCCCTGTTAATTATTACTAATTTATTATAATTATAATGTTTGGGTACCAAACTACCGATATAAATTGTGATAAAATTTTAATTTATTTTAAAATAAAATGAAATTAAAAAATAATTTGACATTGAATTATAATATTTGATTAGTTAAAGGTACTAATATCCAATTAAATTAAATAGTAATGAAGTGTTGACTTTTTTATATCATTAAATAGAATAGTAATATTTCTGTTTTTTTTATTATAAGTCGTTATGAAAAAAATATTTTGTAATATAATATAAATTGTTTTATAATATTAATGAATCGTTAATGTTATTTTTTTTATTATACATTTAAATATTTATTATTATTTCTTCGTAAATTTGTCTTTTCAATATTATTAATGAAAACAATTTTATAAAATCGTTCATAATTTCTTCTTTTCATACTATAATTATTACATTTCTTAATATATGTGAAAAGTCAAAAAACAACTTATAATAAAAAACGGAGGGAGTATTAGACAATTTTTTATTGTGTACTCTATTTGGTGGTCGATGCACATTAGACAACTTTTTATCTATTTTATTTAATATATCTATGCAACAAATAATATAACTTTTACTATAACTAGTCGTCTACCCGTGCAATGCATGGGATGAGGATCTTGTTGAATTAGTAATAATGATAAAGTATGCATAAAATTAATTTATAAATTTAATAGATATATTACATAAAATATTTGTCACTCTTTAGATTGAAAATAAATAAAATAAAAGAGAAAAAATAAATAAATAAATAAATAAAATAATACACTACATATGTTTGATGTTAAGACAAATGATAAAGATTTAACATTGATAGTCAAAGTTTAGTGAAAATAATAAAGAATAATATATCAGTAAAACATATTTTAAGTTTTGAAAGACTTCTTTATAAACCACATTTAAAATGGCGTTTGTGTCTTGACTGTTATCGGTAACTATTAATAACTTCAAATTGTTCCTTAAAGCAACTCTTGAAATGGAAACATATAATTGTCCATGTGAGAAAACATAATGTTTAAGATAAACTCCAACATGCTTCAAAGATTGTCCTTGACTTTTATTAATAGTCATTGCAAATGAAAGTATTAGAGTTTGGCCTAACACAATCTTACAAAACCGGTTTTGTAAGGTTGTGTTAGACCAAACTCTAATATGGTATCAGAGCCTATCAATCGGACCTTGGTCAACCCACCGTTTAAAATTCACGTACCAAGCCCAAAAAAGTGTTGGACGTGAGGGGGTGTGTTAGGAAGATCCTAAAAGTCTCACATTGGTTGGAGATAGAGCATTGAAATAGTTTATATAGAGTGACACCCCTCACCTTACCAACCTTTTTTGTAAGGTTGTGCTAGGCCAAACTCTTATAGAAATGATTAAAGGGAATTGTCGTCGCTGAAATTTGAAAGAAATTATTGGATCAGAAGGTGTTAGTGACAACCTAAGTATATACACCTTATTACCAATATTTCTTCCTAATAGAATTCTTCCTTCAAGCACATATTTTTCCATTTTTGTGATGATTAGTCAAGTTCTGTTGCACAACCAGAAGATTGATCTATATTTCTCAATAACATTATGGTACTCCAACCTTGAGTTTCAACTCGTAATTTGGAAGGCCAGAAGCACTAAATGTGTTTAAAAATTCAGGTGTATGTACATCATTAGGGTAAATGCTTATATATGTTCTTAACTCACTGAGAATCAATGATAACATGTACTCATTAATATCATCAACAATTTCATTTTTTTGGGCGAGTATAGCTTGGTCTTGAAAAAATGTTGGGTCGTTCATGTTATCCAAAAAGAATGGATAAATGCTTTGAACAATAGATGAAATTGAATCAGTTGAACTTTTAATGAGTAAGTCATCTAGAATTTCAAGTGTTATATAGTCATCACTTTGTTCTCCATTTGTTCCATCACCAATCCCTAACACCCAATCAGAAAATACTTTTCTTTGTCTAACATCAACATCAATGCTTCTAGTAAGTAGCCTCATATTTGTATGCAATGTTAGGACTTCACAATAATTCCAAAGATATGAGAAGTTAATGGTATCATGAACCACGTCTTGTCTTGTTCCTTTAGGAATAACTGGTAGAATTTGTCTGAAGTCTCCTTCAAAAACAATAACCTTTCCTCCAAAAGGAATATTTAAATTTTCGTTATTACAAAAGCGAAGAACATCTATGAAAGTTCTATCAACAGCTTCAAAATAACACTAATGGAGCATTGGTGTTTCATCCCATATAATGAGTTTTGTTCTTGCTATTAATTGTGCTAAAGGGGTATTTTTGATCAATACCGCAAGTGGAATACTCATCATTGTCTAATGGTATAGAGAATCTTGAATGAGCTATTCTTTCTCCAGAAATAAGCAAAGAAGAAATTCCACTTGATGCCACTGTTAACACAATATCTCCTTTCGATCTTAATGATGCTGACATAGCCCTCCAAATGTAAGTTTTTCCAGTACCACCATACCCATACAGGAAAAATGTGTCTGGTTTATTTTCTTCAACTCGTGCCATAATTCTGTCATATACTATTCTCTGTTCAGTAGTCATATTTGACATCAATTGGGTATGTTCTAAATTCAAAAGTTGTCTATCACAATTTAACTCATCATAAATGAGTCTATTTTGGCTTTCGAAAGTAAGAGATTATTTGTTTGAGGCAATGTGGGAAAATCACTTAAGATCTTGTTATTGCTATGTAACAATGATTTAATATCTGCTAATACAAATTTTTTTATCTCATCGTCTGATAATTCCAAATCTGCCATAATAATAAAATAAATTTAGTAACATAGAAAATACAGGTGTATGTACAAACATATCTAAGTTTGTTCCATGTAGAATTGTTCATGGAATAAACGTTCCAACTGGGTCCAATTACAGATTGAGTTAGGGGGTAGGGTTGTAAACCAGGTGAAAGCATTTTTAGTGAGAGAGCTCAAAAATTATTTTATCCTAAGACTTTCATCATTTGTAATCTCCCCAGCCTCAATCATATACCGGGCTACGTGTTCGACAGTAGATTCAGTAGTATCTCCTGAAAACTTGGTAAACAGTAGTATCTCCTGAAAACTTGGTAAACTTTGGCACCTTCGTCCTAGGAGGTAATTCTGACTGAAGAATATAATCTACTATTGGTGACGTATAATTTGGCCTAGTAAAACTAGAATTTACCCCATTTCGAGCCATTATTCTTTTGACCATGGCTGCTAAGTTATTATCGACAACTATGTTGTTACGTCGAACTTATTGTATTACATGGTCAGCATCCTGGTTTCGATTCACCATAATCACCTCTGGTTCTCTCTCTACGTAATTGGTGCTTGGCCCCTAGGCGGTTCAACCCTAAGAGGTTCGAGTCTAAGGGGTTTGACCCTTCCTTGATTTTCTAGATTCGCCTCAGGTACGTTCCTTAAGTCCCGTCGTGGAATATTTTCCACAACAGTTGTGGTTCTAACAGCGGCCGGTACACCCATAAAATTTTCCAAGCGTGCCAATTGCACTGCTAATTGTTGGTTAGTCTGGGTAGTATTCTGGATCAAGGACTGGAAGATTTCCCCCATAGTTTGGGATAAGGTTTGTACCATTTGCAGGTTACTCTCATCCATTTGCTGTCTCAAACAAGCTATTGAAGTATTTGTCAGATTAGGGCCCTGAGTGGAATACCCCACACCTACACTTTGATTGTTTTGACCAACATTTATCCCAGATCCTGATCCTTGTAACGGTGAAACCATCACATTCTCTGAGAATACTAGGAGAGCATTTTGGAGGCCTTGCATTACTAACGTTGGCATTCCATATGGTAGGTTTCTTGGTGATGATTGTGAAAACCTTGGACGGAGGAAATGTCTAAACGTCGAAGTTCCCCCTGGCGGAGTTTGGGGATTGGATGCTTATGGCCCAACATACTCCAAAACAGGCTGAGTGTAGGCCCTTATATCTGTCGACCCTGAACCCACCACTGATGGCACTGGTTCAAGCATGACAAGAGGCGGTATTTGTTCTCCTATCAAAGGAACTGAGGGTGGAACTACATCATTCCTAGACACGTCTCGAGGATTAGCGTAACTAGGCTAGGGATTAGAACCATTCCCTTGAAGGTTTGAGTTATTTGGATGATTAACATTTGTCGCCATTTTCCTAGTGTAGTTTCTCCTTGGTCTTTCTTCGTTTGTAGCGGCTATTTTACCATTTCTTAATAACATGCAACGAAGTTTTCTCAAAGACAACACTAACAACTGCAGTTTTGCAAAACTTTTACAAAAAGCTTTATAAACTTTAGTACTATTCCACTGGGAGTGCCAATTTGTTTCCCGTGAAAATTGGAAAACAATCATTGATCTTTCAAATCTAACTTTGGTGACTCACAAGATCGATCCTAAGACATGTGCTAAATTTTAATCTACGGAAAATATTAAAGACTGAACACTTCGACAGTGTTTATAAAGAAAGGTCAATTGAAGTGTATGGTTCGACAGGAATGTAAGAACGTTAAATTGAAAGAAAGGTTAAAAACTTTAATAAAAAGGCTTAAAAGAAACAAAGTGTAACGCTAAAGACGTAAATTGCAAGAAAGTAAAAGATAAACTCTTCTAATACAAAGTGAAAGCAAATTTCATTAAAGCATAAAAATGGTGTTTTTACATTACGTACATTCTCCCAGGACTCTTTTCTCTACACACGGATACTTTGAGTAAATTTGGAGTGACTTGTACAATAGTAAACACAACAC
This sequence comes from Lathyrus sativus, assembly GCA_963859935.3. NCBI lineage: Eukaryota > Viridiplantae > Streptophyta > Magnoliopsida > Fabales > Fabaceae > Lathyrus > Lathyrus sativus. The sequence goes on along the minus strand of OZ012738.1, from coordinate 615,030,540 downwards.
ACTGAATCCTATTGCTAGAACCCCTATTTATAATAATAAAATCAACTATTGTTAACTTCCTACGATAATCAACCCCTGACAAGTGTCGTACTACATGCCTTTGCCTCTTAGACGTGCGCCACTTGTCTCGTTCAGGAATGAGAAAGCGTAACTACTCCCTCCTTTATTTGAATTTCAAATTCTACTATTATTTGGCTAGCGTTCTCGGTCGAAGGTGACTTCTTTAATCTTAGAAATATTTTCTAAGTCCCAAAAAGTCTTCCTTTCTTATGCGAGTGCCTTCGATTTCATTTATTGCAAAGATCCACTCGAAGGTTTCTCCACATTACCTCGAGAATTTAACATTTCAACCAAACACTCTAATTTAATGTGGGCGTCAAATTTGTGAGCTAACAAATTGACCCCCAAAAATGTCTTTTTCGACAATGCTGAAGAAAAAGGCCTTTCTTGATAGTGTCTTATTCGACGCCACCTTTTGACCCCACGCAGGTGTCAACGTAACTGACCACCCTTGACTTAAAAGAAACTGTTCAGCTACTTTTCAAGCACGTTCATGACGTCATGGCCAATTATGAAAACAATTTCTTGGAAATTCCACCAAATCCCAGACCATCATCATCTCTCCTAGGACCTATGAGATCGTGGGGATAGGTAATAACTACCACCGCCCCCACTTTCGCTTCTGGGACGCCACGTGCCCCACTATCTTTTAGCCATCAATGATGAATAGTGACCTTTGATTACTTCCAGACGTCTTATAAATAATCTCCTCAGAAACCATTTTTCCTTTTTCCACTCCAAGCAATCACTACGCATTTCTTCTAAACACTCCCAACTTTTCTTCAGTAAACCCATTTTTCTTAAACCCTTAACAATGGCGTCCTCCACTGTTGTTACTCAAGATCAGAAGAAAAACCCAAAGGTCAAGAGGCCAAAGAATGTGCCGTTGCTTCCTCCCTTTGCCATACTAAGCGGGTATAAGGTGGTGAAGAACCAACAATTCATTCCTGAACCTCTCATAGAAGAGAAAAGACACATCTACGAATCACAGGTAATGATTCTCGTGACTGTTCCAGGTAAACCCCTAGCTTTAGCTGGTCCTCTATCTTCTTTATGAACAGATTATTCAACCATTAGTGACTTCTTTCCCTCCTATCGCAAGACTAAACCCTTAGGGAAGAAAGATTAAACAAAAGTATCCACTGAAGGTCCTGATAGTATGGCTTTGCATAACGTAGACCTAAAGTATCTGAATGATGGGTCCAGACTGTTCAGAGCAACTCCCTATTTCAAAGATTCTGACCTTTATTTGAACTGGTTGACCAAAGTAGAGAAGGTTAAGGCAAAAGCTTGGAAGAAAACTGGGATTTATGACTTAATCATGATGTCAAAGACAGGTCCCACCTACTGCCTAATTTTGATGGCCTCTTCTTTATATTTATGGGATAGTACCCACTATACCTTTCACCTTCCCTGTGGGATGATGACACCCATTATTTTTGACCTAGCCGCTATCACAGAGCTAAAACCTCATGGATTGGTCTATGATCCTGAAGTGGATAATCAGGACAGCATATGGTTTTCCACCACCAAGCACACGTATACCCATTTCATCAATCATTATCACAACAAACAAACAAATATTGTCGAAGATCAAGAACACATATCATTTTTGGCTATGTGGCTTTCTCGTTGTGTTTTCTGTACCAAATCTCTGCAGGTGGCAAGGAAGTATCTTACTCTAGCCAACCAACTACATCTAAATCGAGGTATTTGTCTAAGTGAAATGATACTGGCCAGCTTATATAAATCTCTGAGCGAAGGTGCTAGTCGACTGAAAATCCAAGAGAGTAACGAGAATCTCTTGATGTCGGGGCCTTTCTGGCTACTCCAACTTTGGATTAATGCCACATTCGAGGTTAGCCTTCCTAACAAAGGAACTATCGACGAAGAAGACCCAGAGATAAAGGAGAGGCGAGTCGAATGGACTGGTTGACCAAAGTAGAGAAGGTCAAGGCAGAAGCTTGGAAGAAAACTGGGATTTATGACTTGATCATGATGTCGAAGACAGGTCCCACCTACTTCCCCATTCTGTTGGCCTCTTCTTTATATTTCTGAGATAGTACCCACTATACCTTTCACCTCCTGTGTGGGATGATGACACCCACTCTTTTTGACCTAGCCGTTATCACAGGGCTAAAACCTCATGGATTGGTCTAAGATCAAGAACACATAGCATTTTTGGCTATGTGGCTTTCTCGTTGTGTTTTTTGTACCAAATCTCTGCAGGTGGCAAGGAAGTATCTTACTCTAGCCAACTAACTACTTATGAATCAAGGTATTTGTCTAAGTGAAATGATATTGGCCAGCTTGTATGAATCTTTGAGCGAAGGTGTTGGTCGACTGAAAAGCCAAGAGAGTAACGAGAATCTCTTGTTGTCGGGGCCTTTCTGGCTACTCCAACTTTGGCTTAATGCCACATTCGAGGCTAGCCTTCCTAACACAAGAATAATGCAAGAAGGTAATAATTAAACGACAATAAACATGTGCAATTCGAGCCAAATATGTAGTGTGTTTCAGTGTTATCACCTCCTGATGCCCCAGAAGCATCACCAGTCCATATTGATGCACCTATTGTCGATGAAGTCGATCCTAAGGAGTTTGGAGGAGGCTCGTATGACTTATCATTTTTCCTATATATGAGGACCATGTTTCTAGGCGTGAGTGCGACGAAGTGGTAAAGTATATCAGTATTTATTCTTTAGAACAAATGTTCTATAATATTCAAACTTTCTGACGATATTTTTTTTTTTGCAATACTGTGACACTATAAAATGTATTAACCATGATTAAAAGATTGAAAGGAAACAACATTATGGGGACGAATGGTTTCACGATGTGGTGCAGCTATCTGGGTTGCGAGATTCATGGGTATTATGGTTTACCTCATATACGTCACTGACTCATTATAGATTCATGAGTAAAACTGGGGGTCGCTTGTTTGGTGTACGTGTATTCCATGTTAGTTAAAAGTTGTCTTTGGAAGACTAGACATATGATAACTAGCTGCAAGTTGTTGACAATAATATATTTGCATCCTTTACTGTTTTTCTACCATTTTCATAACACTTGCGTTGCACCATTACTAATAATTCATATGTGCAATTTTCAGGCATGGGTCCTTCAACACTTCCCACGCATCTTCGGCTAGTTAAGTGTTGGTAACTACATTGATGATGTATCATGTGCTTGTGCATTCATCTCACTCAAAGAGAATCACTCGACCTTCAGAGTGTGTCTTGATCGTATAATACACGATGATACACACTTCCAATTGTGCGACCTTCACCGTCAAATGTGTCCCTTGGATGACATAGCCTTTTACTCTAGATGGTTGGCTTATGGGTCACATATGATATATCCACATATTACTGAGCAAGTCATGCACCAATTTGATTAATGCAGTTTATTCCAAGAGAACCCTTTGTGTCTTCTCCTCTTATGGTTTGCAGAGATGTAGATGCCATGTATGATGATTTCCTTAATCATGGTACCGGCTGAGGCACGAGGTGTCGCAGCTCCTAGCAAATGGAGTTGCGCATATGGCTATGTCTAGTGGTATTTTAGAGTGTCAAATCCTTATATGATACTAGATGCTGACGGAGAGCTACTTACGCCAACTCATAAGGAGACATTAGAAGAGGAGTAGACTAGGGCAAATTATGTCGTTTATGTGTTTCCTGCATGTCTTGTATTATGGATCTTGCGCGAGAGGGTATTGATAAAGGAGAGATTCTTCCATAAGGAACTTATACGAGGCCATTGTAGATGTCGTTCTCACTTAGGCATTGCCATTCCAATAAAGGAGGCAACGAAGGAACAAGAGGTCCGCGACATATGCAGTACTATAGTATTTGTATTAGAAATTATGGATAGTATTATAATTTGTTACTTAGTTATTTTGGCTGTATAGTGGATTGAGGATTGATTCATTTATATATGTCATTTTCATTTTATTAGTGTATGGTTTAATTTATAAAAAATAAAATTATTATGATAGTAAAGTTATAATACATGGTTTATTACATCAGTGTATTTATTTAAAAAATGAAAAAATTTACTACATATAGAGTGAATACGGAAATATATATTCGTATTTTTCTACAGAGATGCATCTCTGGACAAAATCATGGCAAAATGAGGGTGTCTAAATTAGGAATGGTTAGGTTTCGTATAGAGTGAATATGAATATGCATCTCTGAACTAATGTCTAGCAAAAAGATGTAACTATATAGTGTAATCTAAGAGGGGGTGAATTAGATTTTATGAATTTTTCTTGTTATTTTGCGAATCATTGATTTCTTTTATTTTTATGAAAACTCAAATGAAGAACTTATGAATAATAAAGCAGAAAAATAAAAGTGTAAAAAGAATAAATGACACAAATATGTATACTAATTTCCCTTATCAACCAAGAATACATCTAGTCCTTTCACACCCCGCAAAGGATTTTCACTATGCTATAATTTATACAAACCTCACACCAATATCACTCTACACCCTTCTAACATAAACAAGAAAGCACATCACTTTCATTTTCACTATTTTTTAGAAAGCACGCCACTTTTTAGTACAAACAACACTTGGTGATCAAAATAGAATTTTAATATGGATTTGAAATATGTTGTTGTACTTGAATCAATTCATGTACATAAATTGATCTTTTCTTCCAATAAACAATTCAAATATAACAAGATTAAATTCTCAAAAACCTTTTGCAAATGGTATAATAATTATGCAGAAAAAGTTTCAAGTATAGAAAAGTTATATCAAATTTAAATTGAAATAAAAGTGTGAATGGAAGAGGTGAATCATAACTTTGAATGATCATTGTCTTATATACACCCTATGAAACATTTTGAATTAGTTGTACATGTTAGTATATGTTTCATGAAGGTTTGCATTGGTTTAGAATAAAAATGGTTGATGAAACAATGCATTCTACAACTCTATACATTAAAAAAAATTCAAAGTTTCAGACTGTGTAATCGGTTAAATGAATAGTGTAACCGTTTACACCTTCATCAGTTTTAAAAAAAAAAGTCAAAATTGGACTTGTAATCGGTTACCAACAGAGTGTAACCTGCTAAACTAATGTAAAATTTGAAAGATGACTTTAAGAATAACTTTTTATGCTAAGTATCAATGTATGGATGCTTTGGAGATTATTAGGAATGAAGTGGAACATTTTTTTCTAAGCATCTAACAATGTTACAAAATGAATTGCACTGTGTACCTTTTAGCACTATGATCAAAGTGTATTTCCAACATTGTCATCCAATAACTTAGTGCACATATGATTCTTTTGAGATATCTCTTGTTAATGATGTTGAGAAATAATTTCCTTTTTTTCTTTGATGGCACTTGAATTTTTGTCTTCATCAAAACTTAATACTTAGGCACATTGTTTTCACATAAGAGAGATGTGACTCATTTACGCATATATTTTGTGTAAATTTGTGTGTTCAAAAATGTACTTCTGGATTTGTATGGACATTTTAAGATTTCCATAGTATGTTTTTCCACCACTTAGGGTGGGAGAAGTAATCCCCAAAATTTAATCTCTTAAAATAAGCAAGTCAGGCCTAAGGGTTAGGCCACAACTATGCCAATTCCTTGGGCCTCTAATTCTTTTTTTTACATTAGTATTTAGAAAATTCTACCCCACACCCTAACATTTATCCATATACCCCTACAATAAACTAATTTTGACAAAAATTCCAATGTATAAATAGTTTATTTTTCCAAAGTTTTACCTTTTTCCTCGTACTAAGCTTAAGTTATATGAGTCATTGAGAGAGTGTTAAAATTTGTTTCGTACCAGAACATATTGAACCAAGTTATATGATCCATATGCTTAACACTAGAAGTCTTTGAACCAAATTGTATGATCCACAAAAAGCCACTGAAAGTCTTACTTCAAAGTTATCTGATTCACACACTGTCACTCGGAAAACTTACATCCAAATTCTCTAATCCTTAAACTTATAATTAAAAGTCTTGCAAATATGTTATCTGGTAATGTTTTTAAAAGTTACCCTTCGGAGAACATTGAAACGAGATATTCGATGAAGGGAAAAAGACTACCGGATGTCTTGCTTTCAAATTATTTGAGGTAAACATTTTTAGCCACCATATGTCTTTGTTAATAGACATCCGGTTTGGTTTTTTTTACAAAATTTATGAAAACAATTTTTTTTGTCTAATGGCGCAAACCTGAGGACTTGACGGTCAGATTCCATCCTGTGCAGATGTAGGACAGGAAGCTCAATAGACGATGGATGTCGTGGACGAATGTATAGGTGCATTAACACCTACTCCATAATTTCCTCAGTTTCTAGGAGGTTCGTACAATATATATCTTTTGGTAATGTACCAACATCATGTTGCTTGCCATTTATGGTACAACGAGATAAGTAAATGCCAGTCACTTTATTTTGAAATTTTTTATATTTTATAATATATACTGTAAATTGTTTTCAAGAGAGAGGTGTTAAGAAAGAACTCAAGGTTGTTGCATACGGGATCAAGTTGATAGTATGGGTTCCACATTGTCTCCCACCTCCCATAGATAGGTGGTTGAGTGACTCTAGTCTATATTAATCGCAAAGAACCAATTTGTCGAGGATATACCAAAACTTAGTATCAACATTTGTAGATAGATGACATCTAACGACATCGTGATTTTAGATGACATTTGGTGAAATGACCATTACACTGGAAAATGTTTCTTTTCCGCTTCACCTTCAGATCAAGGGTGATTTTTGGGAGCCTCCACCAGGTGCCACTGCAGAAGATGATATTGGTCTTGTTGTTGATATATTGGGAGTTCCATTTGATAAGGCAACACTATAAATTTGTGATTGCATGAGTTCTTATTATAAGTTAGAATGGATGTACACCTTATTTACACTTCATTGAGTTGTTGCTAGATTTAATTGTGATACTATAGCCTATATGATGATGTTGGTAGGTTGCATAATTTTTGCTGACAATACTTTTACTCTTGTTGAGGTAAGGTACTACTATTTAGGGGCTTGGTTTGAAGTATGAAATATAGTTGGGGAGCCGCTGCATTAGTTACACTCTATAGATATTTAAGAGATGCTTCCATGTTTATTTATAAGCAGCTCGATGGATATGCCACTCTACTACAAGTTTTTGTTTTATTTAATTTATTTATTTATTTTTATTACTATTTTTAAATGATAGTATCAATTTTGACACAGTGTTGGATTCACGGGTAACCAACTCTTGGAAAAAGAGGAGATAATTGGACTGCAACTAATGGTGGACTTTTGCGGGCTAAAAGATGGGAATACAAGTAAGGAGCAATGAAGGTGGATGAGTTGAGACCTGTATTAGACAAGCTAATACCTACCGATGTCATATGGAACCCATTTGAGAACCATATAGTGAAGCGTCTATTTGATGATATATGTGTGTACAATGGGTGTTTGAAATGTTGTGGCACAGTTGTACCATACATGTATGACAAATGCATCACTAGTTTGGATTAAGGCAATATATTCCACCCCACCTCATGATTATATGATGTGCAATATTGATGCTGAGTGAATTTGTTACCAAATTTAGTGTCCTTGATATGATTAGGTCGACAGAGGTAGCTAACACTCCATATGATATTAATGTTGGATACTTGGAGTGGTATTATCGTGTTTCACTTCCTTAGTTGGTACCCCTCAAGATAAGCAGAGATAGGTGTCAGTTCCTGTTTATGAAGAAGGCTTGTTGATGACACTTTGTCATTGCATAATATTTACTAGTATTTAAAATAGAATCGATAAAATTATGAGCAAAAAATGAGGAAAAAATAAGAATAATTGCCAAAGGAAGAGATATCGGGGACTTAGAAAAAAATAAGAAGAAAAAGAAAGAAAAACAAAATGTTTTGCCTCTAGATTTCTCATGATTGGAATTACCTCATCATGGGCGTGATGGAAAAGTATCGCGATCATGGTGCTACTTATTGTAGTCGCGATGGTTTGTGTGTCAGACAAGTTTTGACAGTTTTAAATATAATTTTTGCTACTTTTGCAAGGTTCTGATTTTGAGAGGAGAAAGTGACCACAAGTAATTTTCTAGCACGAACTTTGTGAGCTTTGGAGCCATTGGAGACATATTTCTTCATTGATTTTTATGTGCTCTTCATATCAACTCATGGTATTTCATTGTTTAACTGTGAGTAGCTAGATTTCTCTTGATTAGATATTAGAAGATGAACTTGATTTTACTCTATTGGATCATGTAATTGTTTGATTTTATTTGAATGTTTTGATTGTATAATTTATATTTAATTGCTTTTATTCGTAATGCTCTTTGTGCATTGACGAATGTGCAAAGTAAAATTAGATGACATTGCGGTATTTTGTAAAGACAATTGTAGTTCAATTGTTAAAATAGCCAATCTCTTCGGTATATATGCTAATATTTCAGGTCAAAACATCAACCAGGCTATATACATTATATATACAGTCTCAGTTAATGCTCAGAGATGCCTCAACATAGCACAAAAGTTTGGTTTTTTGGTTAAAGTCCCCCCTTTTATTTATCTTGGGATGCCAATCTTGAGAGGCAAGCCAAAGCTAATTTATTTTCAATCCATTGTTGATAATATTAAAATCAATCAGGTTCCTTGGAAGGCATCACCCCTTTATATACATGGCAAAATTCAAATGGTAAAGTCTATCATCCACAACATGTTTTTACATTGTCTGCTCATATATTCCTGACATGTTTCTTTCATAAAGAAACTTGAGAGTTGGACTAGAGATTTCATATGGTGTTATTTGCTCAGATATTCCCGACATGTTTCTTTTACATTGTGCACCATATTTATTCATCCATTTTTAGGGAATTCAAACCTAACACTAGTTTGCTTATTTGTGATGGAAGTAACATAAAATTTTGGTTAGATAGTTGGTGTGTCATTCCTCTGGTGCAGGCACTAAAAAACCCAACTTGGACACACCTTTACCTTAAGGCATATGTCAAATCTTTCATTATGAACCGTAATTGGAATATCCCTTAGGCATTGCAAGCATTCTTTCTTAATTCTTTATCCATCATCCAAAAGGTTATCATTTCTTTATAGGATGGAAATGATAAATGCATTTGGACCCGTAATGAGACTATTGATGTTACCCTAAATCTTGCCTAAGATTTTAAGGCCCCCTCATCTCAAGAAAATCCTTGGGGAAAACAAATCTAAAATACTAACATCCCACCATTCAAGTTCCTATTACTTTGAAGAATCATACATAACAAGTTCAAACTAATGAGAACTTCGTCTATATCCTACATTATGGACGATATGGATTTCTCTGGAAACACTAATTTGAAGAGTGCTTAAAATTTTAGTTAGAATTCAACATGTTGAATAAGTCCAAAATTATGATTCATCCTCCAAAGTCTCAAGTGATCAAGGAGTTTCTCTAGCATCCTCTTCCTTCACAATGGATCAAATGCAACACAGACGAGACTTCCATTTGTCTATCATGACCTGCTGCTTGTGGTGGGATGTTCAGAAACTCCAAAGTAGAGCATTTAGGGATTTTTTCCATGAATATTATTCATGGGGATGCCTTTACTGCAAAATTAACAGGAGCCATACTAGCCATATAGACCGATAAATCTAAAAATATTTTTTCTTACAAAAATTTGATTCTAAAAGAATTTAAACTTTAAAATTTGTTTATAAATGAAAATTGATTATAAACGATTTTATAAATACAAACAATTCTAAACTAGTTTTAAACTAAATTGAAACCATGTTATTTTTAAATTGTTTTTCTTATTAAAGTGATTATTGAAAACTGAAATAACCTATTAATGTGTTTTAGTTCAGTGCAGTTTACAAAACATAAATATTCTTATTTTAACAATGAATTATTAATGATATTTTTTATTTTATATAAATGAGTATTTATTATCATATCTTTTTTCAATTTTTTAAATTTATCTTTTCAATACTATTAATACAACAACAATAACAAAATCAAAAACAAAAACAATATCAATAACATCTTATCCCACTAGTCAATTACATGCATCAACTTTTGCTATAATTTTCTATCGAATATCATGTTTCTATCCAAATTGTTAATCTCAATGTCTTTCTTAATAACTTCTCTTATAGCTTTTTTATGTCTTCCTCTACCTCTATTTATTTGACTTCTCTCTATCAGATCTATTCTCCTTACCTCATAATCTTTTACAGACTCAAACCACCTAGGTATATTTTCCACAAATTTTTCTACTATAGGTGTTACCCCAACACTCTTTTTAATATTGTAATTTCTAATTTTTATCAAGTATAGTCTTACTACACATCCAACACAATATCCTCATCTATGTTACACTTGCTTTATTCTCGTGTTGATTCTTAACCACCTAACATTTTGTCTCGTACAATATCGTAGGTCTTACCACAGTCTAATAGAATTTCCTCTTCAACTTGAGTTGTACCTTTGTGTCACCTAAAACCCCTAAATTCCTCATCCATTTTAGCCATCCAATTTGAATTCTATATTTTACATCCCCTTCTATTTCTCCATTGTTTTCTATTACAGACCCGAGATATTTAAACCGAGAGACTTTTTGGATGACATGGTCTCAAACTTTCACCTCTAGGTTAGAAAATTTTCTCCTTTTGTCGAACTTACATTCCAAACACATCGTCTTACTTCGTTTTAGGTGAAAAACATATGTTTCTAAAGCTACTCTCCATGTCTTCAACCTCTAATTCAAATCCTCCTCTCACTCTTTAAGAAGTTTGTATCATCTGTCAATAACATGCATATCGGTGTTAGATCTTGGATATGTTTCACAAGTACATTAAAAATTAAAACAAAAAGCTATGGGCTTAGGGTTTAACCTTTATGCAAACCAATTGTAATAAGGAAATCATTTGTCTATCCACCCTGTGTCCATACACTAGACGACACCCCTTCATATATATATTGGATAACTCGTATGTAAGCAAACCTAACCCTTTTCTTCTTTAGGGATTTCCATAAAATATCTATAGGCACTCTATCATATGTCTTCTCCAAGTGAATAAAAATTATACACAAGTCTTATTTGTCCATATGATATTGCTCCATCAAATATCGTAGTAGATAGATCGCTTTCATGTTCGACCTCCCAAACATAAAATCAAATTGATTCTCAATTAATTAAGTCTCTTTTTTTAGTCTCATATGAAGGTGAGAAAAAAACAAGAAGGAGTTTGGATTATGTTCTCATTTACAAACTTTTATGTTTCTAATTCTGATTGATCTTAATCAGATTTTGAACACTCAGTTTTGAGTCTGAATCATAGACACTCAGAGTCTGAATCAGAGTTACTAAGAGTTTGAACTCTTGAATATCTTTATCAGATTCTACAATAGAATATGACTTATAGGTAAATAAATTATAGCAGCAACATATAGTTTAGAAGAAAGTAAAGTAAAGCAAGAGATACAATCATTTATGCTGGTTCCTCTCACAACCTGAGAGTAGTCCAGTCCCCTTGCACTTCCAAGGGATTTCCACTATAACCAAACTAATTCAAATACTCAAGCACATAAGTAATAAACTTCCAATGCTAAAACCCACAACTAATAGACTTCAATGCTCAAGCATATAAGCAGGAGACTTCAATGCTCAAGCACATAGGAAAGAGACTTCAAATGCTCAAGCACTAAACCAAGTGACTTCAAACTGTTAAGAGATTTGGGTAACAACTACAATTGATATGCAATTATATGTGTATACATAATACAAATTATAAAGACTCTAAGACTTAAGAACGTCTAAAATATACAAGTGTTAAGATGTTCTAAGTCTAACAATTTTGACAATGTGACTTCTCTTTAATTTTCAAGGTTCAGAGTTTGTAGCAGTGTTGTATTATAATGGAGTAGTCTTCTTCTTTAGGTATACAACTCCTTATATATATATGTGTGTGTGTGTGTGTGTGTGTGTGTGTGTGTGTGTGTGTGTGTGTGTGTGTGTGTGTGTGTGAGAGAGAGAGAGAGAGAGAGAGAGAGAGAGAGAGAGAGAGAGAGAGAGAGAAAGAAAGAGAGAAAAAGAGACATTGAAGACTTTCACCAAAAGGTTGGGCTAGCTTTACACTTGATTAGACGCATCAATAAATCACCTTTTCGCAATAGGAATTATCCATTGAAGTTTAAGCAACAAAGAAAAGATTTTTCCTTAAGAATTCACATGATCAAAGAAGCATTTGAGCCTGTTGGAGTTGCCTCGATTGAAGAGACTCTTTTTCAGAGGTTGACTTTCTTCCAACTTCACTCTTTAAAGGCTGCTCACTTCAGATTCTGCTTCTTGATTTCTGAAGCTTTAGAGTCTGGGTCACCAAAGGCTGAATTTCTTCAGAGTGGACTTCCTTAAAGACTAGATCTTCCATCAAAGCTAGAGTCTTCAAAAGTGGTATTCAGAGTTATAGTTTGATCTTTAGATGCAGATTCCTCAAGTAACTCTTCTTTTGTTCTTAATCATATAATCTCGCATACTTGAACAAATGTTAGAATACCCAATTTTTCTTTAAATACTTTGTTATCATCAAAACCCAATGGATATGTTATTAACCGATTTTGTTTCAACAATCTCCCCCTTTTTTATGATGACAAATATAAGTATTTAAGAATAATGGTTACTAATTTAATTAACATGTTGACTTCAAGGTCTGAGGCTTATAAGCTCCCCTTGAGTCTGATAGTCCAGAGGCTGAGGTTTGCGAGCTCCCCTTAAGTCTTATCCAGGTTATTTAAATTTCTTTAGAAACACAATAATATTAATCTTAAAAAATTAAGCAACAAAATAATAAGCATCATATTTAGGTGCTTAAATACTCTTTATCCTCTGCCCCTTTTGTCATCTACAAAAAGATAAGGAAAGGAAAAGATACTGAAGAAAGATAAATGTATGGGAACACAATCAGATATGAGTAAAAATAATTAATAATCAGTGTTTTGTTCTCCTCTTGTCATCAGTTAAAAAAACGTGCAAGTAAAAAAAGTGTGATGATAATAAATGACTTGAGTGGTTGGAAGAGATTCAGTAACTCACGAGATATTCCAATCTGCTTCTTTGGTCAACGCGATATAAGAGTAAAACCTTAAAATGGGAGTCTGAAGACCAAGAATACATATCTCTCTTGATTCCATTAGTACACATTAAACCAAACATATATAACTTATTCTCATTTTCCCTATAAAATCCAGTTTGGAGCAGACAAAAAATTCATGCCTCCTCCTTTTATTAAACTTCTTGATCAGAATGAGTAACTCAAGTGAAAACTTCAAGAAAGGTTCAGCTGAAAAAGTGAAGAAAGTTATGAAGAACCAGGATGAGAAGAGAGCTGAAACTTTTGTTGAGGCATCCAGAGTTAGAAGAACTACAGAGACCAAGATGAAAACATCCAATGGAAACCACGAGAAAGAAGTCAGTGACATATTTGAAGATGAGCGGGATAAGGACTGGAGGAGCTACCTCATGTTACTGAGATAAAGTTGTCTCAAAGAATGAGTAGTCTCTTGTATTGTCCTTTTTGTTTTCAGAAACATGTAATCCCTTTCCATTGAATAAAATCAGATATTTGTTCCATAGCTTTTTTTTGAATTTCTTTCCAACCACCAAAGTCATGTGTGCGCAGTGAATTTTAAAAAATTTGCACAAAGATGAACAAATTGATGTCCAAGGAGATTGATAAAACATGTTATTATCTTATCAGATAAATATTTCCCACAATTAATATAACTCAAGGATATAGCATAACAAAAACATAAATCTTAACAAATATAAGACCAAGATAGATGGATAATCAGATTTGTAGCACATAAGTGGACATAAGTTAGATAGTTTAAAAAGAAAAGCCACTTATATGCCATCAGAAACAACCTACCAAGTTCTGAGCATCAGAGGCTATCTCATATTAGAAGCTGGTTTAGAGCTTCTGACCATAGTAGCTTATGATCATCATTTGACTTTGATCCTACATTCAGAAGCAAACACTAATCTTTCACTGAATGCATGTTCATATGAAATCAAATCTTTCTATTGCAATAAGCTTGGTAAATATATCATCCCATTTATGATCTATATCCATGAACTATATATCTATTACACTCTTCTGAACATAATCTCTAATAAAGTGATGTTTTATTTCTATGTGCTTGGTTCTAGAATGTTGATCTAGGTTTTTGTTAAATAGATGGACGTAATATTATCGTAGAAGATAGGAATACTGCTTCCACAAATCTGATAATATTCCAACTGATATTTCATCCAGAGGAGTTGTGTGTAGCATTTAGCAGCTGAGCTGTATTCTACTTCTGCTGTGGATAAAGCAATAATTATTTGTCTTTTACTAGCCCATAATATTAGGTTTTCACCTATGAATTGATATTTTCCACTAGTGGATTTCCTTTCAATTCTATCTCTAGCATAGTCAGCATCACAAAATCCAACTAGATTGTAATCTAGGGATTTTTTTATAAAGCAACCCTATATTAGTTGTTCCTTTTAGATACCTAAAGATACTCTTAAGAACAATTAAGTGAGTCTCCCTAGGATCTGATTGTAATCTTACACACATACACACACTAAACAAAATGTATGGCCTAAAAGTTGTTAAGTAGAGTAAGAACTAATCATACCTCTATAGAGCTTCTGACAGAGTTTGGAGCTTTCATCTTCTTTGTTCAGATTGTATGTTGGATGCATTGGAATGCTCATAACCTTTAAGTATTCAAGCTTAAAATTCTTTAGAAGCTCTTTTGTATATTTAGACTGATCAACATAAACTCTATCTTTGCTTTGGTTGATCTGGATTCCAAGAAAGACCTTCAATCCCTCCATCATGCTCATCTCAAATTCATCTTGCATTATCTTAAAAAAAATCCTTGAAAATGGGAGCATTAGTTAAACAAAAAATAATATCATGTACATACACCGGAACAATTAAGATGTCATTTTTTAATGTTTCTCTTAAAAGTGATGTATCAACTTGCCCTTTTTGGAAATCATTTTCTAAAGAGAAAGTTACTAAATCTCTCATACCAGGTTCTAGGAGCCTATTTGAGTCCATATAGTGAATTCTTTAGTTTGAAAACATGTTCTAGATGGATTAAATCCTCAAATCCAGGTGGTTGTTTTACATATACCTCTTCAAAAATGACACCGTTTAAAAATTCACTCTTAACATCCATTTGATATAGAATGATGTCATGATTAATAACATATGAGAGAAGTAACTTAATTGCCTCTAACCTTACAATAAGTGCAAAAGTTTTAGAGAAATCTATACCTTCTTGATGACTGTAGCCTTATGCTATTAGTCTAGGTTTATTTCTTAACACCTCTCCTTGTTTATTAAGCTTGTTTCTAAACACCCATTTTGTTACAATGATATTTTTCTGATAAGATCAGGGAATTAGATCCCATGCATTATTCCTTTGAAACTGGTCCAATTCTTTTTACATGGAAATAATCCATCCATCATCAGATAAGGCTTCATCAACAAAAGTTGGTCCTATCATGGAGATAAGTCCCAACACTTAATGCTCCTATCTAAATGCAGATCTTGTTTTCAAAGGACTATCTTTATTTCCAATAATTAACTCTTCTGGATGAGAAGACTTGTACTTGAAAGTCTTCTTGTTATTGGAACTTCTTAAGAGTCATATGGAGCTTCTTAAGAATTTGCTTCCTCTGCTTGTGTTTGGTTCTGTACCACCAGCTTCTAAACAACTAGTTTCTGAAGGGGTTACAACTTCTGATTCACTAGCTTCTAGAGAGTCTTTTGATATACATGAAAATATTTCTTTGTGCAACTTCTGATGTGCTAATGAGATTATTCTTGAGGAACTGCTTTGTTCCAACAATATCATAACTCTTTTCAGAGACCCTTTCAACTAGATGGGCTTTAGAGGTTGGTTAAGTATCTGAAGCACCAACTTCTGATTAAGCAACCTTAGTCTTCCCAGTACTAGTAATCTTTCCTTACTAGTTTCTTCCAGATTCCACATTTTCTACCTCCTTCTGAGTTAGTATTTGGCACATAGCCTTTTCTATTGTTATATGTTATAAGAAGCCATTGTCCTGGAACTAAGACAGTCGCTTTGTTATTTCCTTTCAGCATATCTGCAGCAAAGATAATCTCATTTTTTGGTACCTATACTCTTATGGATCCCTTAGTGTTAGTTTTGATAGGCTTTCTCTTATTTTGAGCCTTATCTTTGTAATAAGGCTTTGGGTCATTCAAGACATTAGATTTAAATTTCTTGATTGATTTATAACCTTAGCTTATGTACCTTTTAGAAGATGATGTCTTAGGTTCTAGCTTCTTCAGAACCTTTGACTTTGAGGTCTCAAGTTCTGATTCTTGTAGAACCTTTGCCTTAAGAATCACTGGTTCTAATTTCTATAGAAGTTTTGACCTTGAGATCTCAGGTTCTGATTTCTTCAGAACCTCTTACTATTTAATTATAGGTTCTGATTAGTTTGAAAACTTAGCATTAACATACACAAAATGGAAGTACAACCTTTTTTTAGCAGAGCTTGAAGAATAAGCTCTGGTTTTATCAAGGTTTCAATCCTTGGAAAATGTTTTTGATGATAACCAAGACCTCCTCCTTTGCTTCTACTTACATTATAGATCATGGATGCAACTTTGGTTCTTTTAAGGCCAGATAAAATAAATTCTTGAAAAGTTATTTCATGTTTATCAAAAGTTTTATTAGACACATATTTAACATGAGCAATATGATCTTTCTCAAGAGACTCGTTTTTTTAATAGATTTTATTTCTCCTTTTAAAAGTCCATATTGCATTGTTAAAATTTTCACGTGTCTGGCATTTTCTTGACATGTTGTCATAAGATCTTAAATGAAAGTTATCAAATTAGAAAGAGATAATTTAGAAAATATCTCATCCTCTTCAGATTCTGAACCACAGTCTAAGTCGGATTCTGCTTTAGAAGATGTAAGAGCCATCAAATCTAGATTGACATGTTCTTAATCTTTCTCAGAATATTCTTCATTATTAAGTTCATCCTTTCTTAACATGAGACTCTTCTTGAATCTGTTTCTGAAGTTGTCCTTTTGGAAGTGTCGCTACTGCGAAAAAAAGGTTGGCGGACAGACATAAGAGTCACCACCATTCATTATTTATCCAAAAGAGAGGGAAAGGAAACAATCAGAGAAAACCTACGAAAAAGGGAAAAGACAGGTCATTGCAACCAAATCTCGGGTTCGGGAGTCGGTTACGCAAGGGGAAGGTATTAGCACCCCTCACATCTGTTGTGCTCAATGGGATCCACGCTTGTTGTCTATCTAAAAGGGGTGTTTAAACTATCTAAGCTACGGGCTCACAGGGACAAAATAAAAGAAAAGAGACTCGATAGAGCATTTCCGCTCTATGCCTACGTATTCCCTCGTGCAATGGGAAAGTCAGAGTCAACGTAGTTCGGGAAACTACGGGTGAAGGTTGCTCGCCAAGACATCATCGTCTTGTGCCTACGTATCCTCGTCTAGTACGAGAAATCAAAGCAAACGTAGTTCGGGATGACACGACCACTAGTTGGTTCAAGTGTTTTAGACCGAGTAGGGTTAAACCTTAGTTCTAGCAGTTAAGTGTATGCAGCTTGACCATTGGAGACTTAGGCGTTACCTGTTTGCAGTAGCACCAAGAGTTAACAACACTCTCTTTATGAAAATGATTTTCCAATAATCCCGAAGGATAAAAAAAGTTTGATGTTTTTGTTTTGTGTTTTTGAAGACAAGAAGGGAATTGAGTTATGATTTGAAACTCATGTCGCACTAAAGACTATGACTCGAGAGCGAATGCGTTGCATATCACTCAAAGGGCATACGCTAAACACTCTAGATAGTTGAGAGGAGGCCCCCAACCATAATTTCTCAAATACTTAAGGCTCGTAGCGTACGATACAAATTATTCTTTATTAAGTGTCTTGAACTGTTTAGGAGATGAAAAGAGAAATACTCAAACTAAAGGGAGACTGGACCCTAAAGTTGTCATACACAATGTTCCTAAAGTTGGGATGAAAGGGAAGAACTACCCTAATGTTATCATGCATGAGATTGAACACCTAATGTCTCTCCTACTCCCATCCTAAACGGAGGGACTAGGAATCCTAAGGGGATCATGGCCAAAGGCCAAGTAAACACTAAATAATTCACTCACAAATGAAATAAGAAAGAAAGGAAGTTGACTTGGACAAGTCAACATGCAATGGAAACAAAGGATGCAAAGAAAAAAATGCGACAAACAAAGAATAGAGGGAGGAAAACATGCAATGAACAAGTGACAAACCACAAAGTACATTAATTTGTAAATTCAACTAAAAATAATAAAAATAAATGGAAAATAAAAATAAAAATGACGAAAAATAATTTAACACATTAAAATATGAGAATATGATTTTTTTTTGGGATTTTTATGATATTTAAAACTATTTTTAAAAGGAATAAAAGTTAAATAACAAATAAACAAAAATAAAAGAAATAAAATAAACAAGTGCTAAAAAAAAGGAAGTGTCTCACCCAAGGCTTGAACTCAAGACCTTGGGGTTGCCGGCATAAAACAATGTCACTCCAACCACTTCACGCGTGTGATAATAAAAGGAAGAGGAAAGTAAAAATAACAAAAACAAGAAAATAATGAAAAAAAACACAAAAAAACGCCCTCGCTGAGGGTCAAACCAGGGATCAAGGCATGGCAAGTTACTTATGGGCAAGGCATTTACCACTGGGGTGGCGATACATCTGTTGTATCAAGCCATCCCATCTCTACATATACCAAAACAAGCGCGCAGACTGGGCATACCTCATGGCAAAATTCAAGTGAAACTCATGAAAACGATTCCATCACAACTCATTCAAATCTTCACCAATTTTGACAAAATAAAAATCAAACTCACTTGTTTTTTCATAAGGAACATGATGGTGTCAACCATTTTTTCAAATAATGTTTCCGATTTAAAATTCAAAGGAAAGTGCCAAGTGAAGTTTTCAAATGCATTTTTGAGTCTAAAGTCTAAAACTGATGAATTTGAAATCCAACAAAGGTATGCACTTGTTTTAAACATGTTGCTCATGGATAAAGTCCAAAGAAGAGCCTCAAATTCTCAGTGAATGAAAAAAGTGACCATTAAGTTGCAAGTTATTGAAATGGCGTTAAAACACCTTTGTGTAAAACCAATGCTAAAAACAAAGATCTATGACCACACAAGTTTATTGATCTAAACTGCATTATGCCATGTATCTCTCTCACACATAGATTTGCAAGAAATAAAATCAAAATGACAAAACTAGAGGTTAGAAAACCTCAAAATAGAAAATTGACAACCAGCCACATAAATGTTGTTTCAATAGCAATCATGATGAGTTTTATCAGCAGTGCTTTTACAAGGAGAAAACATCCTCACATAATTCAAACTGATCTAAACAGCCAACAGGTTCATCATGATTAATAACATTTTTCACAACAAAATCAAAATCAAAGGAGTTTTGCTTAAAACAGGAACAACAACAAATTTTGTTGTCAAAATGCAAACATGAGTTCAAAGTATTGCTTTAAGGACAGTTAATACCTCAAAGTAAGCAAACACAAATCAATTTTCAACATAAAATCAGTTCAAACATTTTAACATGACAATGTCAAGCATCAATTCATTATAGGTCTCATATGACAAACATAGACTCATGACAGCAAGCCAATGTATCATGTTCAATAAATTTCAACACAGAAAAGCAACAGACTAAAAAGGTTTGGTTTTGAGAAAACATAAACAACAACCAAGTTTCACATTATAACGTAAACATGTTTCCTTCATGACAGTCACCAATGCAAACACACATAGGGTATAGACTAAGTAAGTTCACATCAAATCAGTTATGCTATCATGGCAATGTTCAACTCAAATAGTTACTTCAATGACAATTTTCAACCTTCTCAAACAAAACAGAATTTGGCAATCATACACACAAATAAAACAGTTTGATCATTTCATGCTTTTGACAACACTGAACAGAAGCAAAACATTGCTACACCACTTACTACCAACCTCTTCATCTAACTGAATTACTCTAAATGAGATGCTACAAACTCATGTCATCTAGCACACATAACTCTATGACAGCAGCCAAGAGTCAAACTTCACACACACACACACACATGAAATTGCAATTCACCAATCAAGTAAGGTACCAATTAGGATTAAAATAGATACAGCAACATATTTTGACATTACAATGCCAAATCAAACAAACGTACATTTAAGCAAAGAGTTAATAATCCAATGTAGGTCATCATGAGTTAACAAAACTCAACTCAAGACAGATCTAACAACACATTTGTGAATTCAAACATGGCAATATTCAATTCATTCAACAAACTAGTATATCACCTACTTCATATGACATTTGTTATTTAAACAAACATAAACATGTTTTAATATGAGAGACAAGTTTTAATAGCAATGAACACAAACTTAATATAACAATGCTAACATCCACTCAAACACACTTCAAATGAGAGTTCCCATCCTATGACAGCAAACATAAACACCAAACACAAAACATGGTTCAAACATTAACAGAGATAAACTTGGCATGAGAATGCCAAGCATCAACCAAATTAACTCAAAGTGTATTTCTCATGGAAACAACTTGCAAAAATCAACACAGCAATGTTGTACATCCAATACCAGCAGACTTACAAGTCATGTTTATGCTTCAACTAAACATTGACAAAAATCATGGTAGCAAACATAAACAAGCCTTAACATGAGAACCAAGTAGAAACGTCAATAGACATAAGTTGACAAACTCAAACTTCAAAAGAAAATAATTTTTTTTACAACATAGTACATTTTAAACATAACACTGTCTAAATCATCCAACAAAACAATCAATATACACATGATGCACAATAATGAGGAGATTTAGGACCACATACCTCTTGTAGACCTCCAAAGTGAGCTAGCAACTTTGATTGAGAAAGATATCCGCCTTTGATGCAAGCTTTGAAATTTCTTCCTCTTGGAGTAATGAATGACAAGTGATGACAGTCCTAGCAAATGATGTTCTAGCTATTCTTTAAGGATTTGGACAATTGTTACAACATAAATGAATGGTGTTCAAGGTGTCAAAGAGGTCCAAACTGTTCTTGGAAGTGAGTTTCACTATCTTATGCAGAACAATCAAACTTTAGGGTGTGAGAAGTTGACTTTTGGTGTTATGGTGTTTTTGGCCAAACTAATGGTTGGAACACCTTCTAATAATGGTTTTGAGATTGTGTAGATGATTTTTAAGGTGGTTAGATGATTGGAGAAGGTGCTGGTATGAAATTTGCACAAGGCAATTTTTGTGGTTTTTGGAGGAGTTCAAAGCTCAAGTTCTGGTTTCTTGTAACAGTGGTGGGTAGGGTTTTCTCAAGCTTCTCTTTAGCTTAAATATCAAATGGAAAAAGGTTTTGGAGAGTTTTTACCATGGTGAAAAATGAAGGGGAAAATTTGCATTTTTTCATGAATTTTGAATCAATGGTGTGTGATGAACAAGGACAACAGTTGCTGCTAGGGCTAGGCAATAGTTTGACAAAACGATTGCTTTTGTGTCTGCTAGCAACAAAATGGAGGGAGGTATTATGTTGTGATAGCTTTTGGTCTTTCTTGTTTTTGGTAAGAACTTTCAAAATGGAGCAAAGAGGTACATTGTGTGTTGGTTCATTTTTGGAAATGTTTGGTATGCTCCCAATGCAGCTCAATGCGCATGATTTTGTAAGTGTAGCAATGTTGCATGCTGAAATGCACCTCATGCCCAAATGTCACATAATTCATGTCTTGTAATTTTCTCAAACCATCAACTTTGAACAATGATAACTTGGTGCACAAAGATCAATTTGCCTAAAACTTGAGCTCTTAATAAAGAGGGAATGTCAAGAAACAATTTTCATATTAAACCCATCTTGATTTCAGGATTGGAAGACCAAGAAAAATGATGTTGAAAATTATGTCATGCAAGCTGTCCATAAATAGCTTAGAAAAATTCTAAGTTATGGATTTTGGCTTATTTTTCCTCAACTTTGCACATCCATAACTTGAGCTTCACAAATCATATGGAGTACTTCTAGAACTTTTTGAAAAGCCTGGAACATGATCTATAACTTTCATTTGGGACAAATTTTCATTTGACATCAAGAAAGTGCTGAAAATTGGCTTGCAAAAGAGGTGCAAAAATCTGTCCAATCTTGGCAATGTTGAAATCATTGAAATCCTCAACTTTGATTGATCATAACTTGAGCTCCAAGTATCATATGATTATGAATTGGTACTCAAAAGAAAGCTTGAAATACAAGGAACAACTTTAATGTTTGATCCAAGTCCATTTGAAACATTGATCATGAAGAAAAATGGTCTTGAAGATGACTGCTTCAACCATGAAACTTTCCTAAATGGAAAGTTCCTAAAACCCTAATGCCCCAAAATGGCAAATTTCAACAATTCTTGATTTTTCATGATTCCCTTGACTTTCTTGATCAGATTCCATCCATGGGTCATATTGAACTTGAGGAACATGATCTTGACCTAAAAAAGTCAGGAGTTGACTTTTTTACTGCACAATTGGCTTTTTCCCCAAATCTCCTAATTTTCAATTGACTGATCAATTGAAGCTCTTCTGATTAAAGTTGATGATCAATATCCCATCCCCAAACACCTTTGGACATATGGAAGACCATGGAAACAAGTCTTACTCCCAAAAACAAATTTATCCTAATTAAAAATTAAACACTAATTTCATCCTTTTTGCCTAGGCATTGCTTAGATAAACTGAATGATCATTCCAACTCCACCATGACCTCTGAGGTACTCAACAAACTTCTACCTCATGCTTGTTAGACGATGACGCGGATCTAGAAGGGGGGGGGGGGGGGGGGTTGAATAGATCCCAATTAAAAATTCAGTCGGCGCTTACCATTTAAAAATTGGTTTTAAAAATGTTTTTAAATGCGGAAGCGGCCGTGGAAAAATTACGTCTACAACGAACTGTTATTAGAAGACCGGATATGCGTCTAGCCTATGGATATGATAATGAGAAATTAGATTCAACACACTAGTCACACTATCAATTGATTTTACCACTAATTAGTAGGATTAGTACCAATGTTCCACAATGCCCATAAAATATGCAAATAACCAGAGTAAACTTTGGTGTAGGAAATTTATCAAACACTTGGTGTGCGAGGCACTCCAAGTGAGCTTTGACTTGAGTAAGTAACTTTAAATTCCTTGTACAATATATTATTGCACTAGAGTTTAAAACAGTGATAATCACTTACCCAATTCAACACTAATTTTGATAGAACTGCTTATACTAAAATCACTTAATTTTTAAGCCAAAAATGAAAGTGCTGAAAAGTAAAGGAGACAAATATTTATTGAGGCAGTTCCCCCGCTGTCCTCGCTTTGGGGTATGTCTGCCCTCAATTATAATAATAGAATTGAGATCAATATAATAAATATCACCTATAGAGTTGAAATGTTTATACAAGAATCGATAAGCAAAATATACAAACAAACCCTCTTGATGTTGATGATGCTTTCGCTTCTTGTTCCTTCATTTGAGTCGAATGAAGTTCTCCGATTGTTGTGAGTAGACCTTTGATTCCAGTCCTTTTGTTGAACAACCTTTCGTTCTTCAAACCCTCGGCCCGGCTGATCTCAAACACACATAAATCGACCCGGAACTCTCTTGAACACTTCACCGATTCCCGTTACTAGATTGACGAAGCCTTCCACTTCTCAACCACCTTCGCTCAGCTGAAGTAGGTAGAGATGATCCTTACCAAAAACCCCCAAAATCTCCGAATCTTGGAGGGCAAAACCTTCAAGGTTTTATTCAAGAAAAACCTGCCACAAAAATCAACCCGAACCAGATTTCCGATCAACGGCTTCGGACCTTATCACCTTGAACAAACCACAAGCACTCCAAAACTTGTTGTGTGTAATTGTTATGTTGTGAGCTGTTGAGGATGAAGATGAAGAAATTTGCTGGAACCTATTTCACTTTTCTTGTTGGGTTGCAATTGACTCAAAATTTCAATTGTTGTAAATAAAAATGAACAAAACTTCTATATATAGTAACCAACCAACCAACACACTTAACAACTTTTCAACCAAAGTGGAAAGTCTTCACTAACAGCATAAACGAGCGAACGGTCGACCATAACAGGACTATGCATAGACGCATAGCCTGCAGTTTTAGGCAATTTGAAAAGTATTAACAGTATGCGTCAACCATAGGTCGGCGTGCGCCGACCAGTGGGAAATTGCACTACTCCATACGCCGACCCTGTAGTCGACCATAGGTCAGCATGTGCCGACCAGTGGCAAATTGAACTACTTCATGCGTTGACTTGTGGTCGACTCAAAGTCTGCAAATCTGCAAAAATGCATATCTTTGTGGTTTTTATAGATCTAGACATAACCAATGATCTTCCACATATATTGAATTGAATATGATAAGTTAGATGGATATAAGAAGGATATGAGAGGTGAAATATTGTATTTGTCTTGTAGAGGTAAAGCCGATAAAGCCGATTCATTCATGGTTGCGTTTTATCATCATCGAAACTCAAGTACGTATGTTATATGTGGGTTTGCCCTCACATACTCCCTCTTTTTGATGATGACAACCTGTGCGAAGCCAATGAGAGCAACGTGCAATATTTATAACATAGTAACATAACCTCCCCCTTTCTTTTGCAATCCTATACTTCAAAAAAACTGATGTGATCTTCTTGGCTTTGGTACACTCTTTTCTCCCCTTTTGACAACATCAATAAGAGAAAGAGAAAGGTTAAGAATGATATGTTCAACTCAACAAAATGCTCAACATGTAATAACTAGCATTAACCAATATTCACACAAAATAATGTCAATGAAAAAGTAATTCAACGGATAATCATATTATATATTAAGAGATAAAGTACAATTAGAAACTCAAAATGACATAACAAGCAAAAACCAAACATTTTGCACAAGACAAAATAGGAAACATAACAACACAAAAGAAACAGAGACAATGAAATGCACACATGATCCTAATGTCCTCGACCCCTCCCATATAAATGCGGATTGCGGTATGGGTCGGCTGTGTTGGTAAGCGCCTCCACAACATTGTTCAAATACTGCATGCTGCTAGTTACGACCGTTTCCTGAGCTTCATTAGAGGCAGCGAAAGCCTCAGACCTTGCATCCATCCTTGTTGAAAAGTTATTGAGCCTTTCATTTTGCGTTTGGAGCTCTCTTTGTATTTGACCAAACCGCTCGTCTTGAGCTCTCATAAAATTTTGCTGGTCCAACTGTATAGACTGCATCATGCTAAGAATTTCAGAGGAGTTGGACTGCTGAGGAGATGGAGGTGCTTTAAAACTTCCTTGATATGGTTGATAAAATTGCCGCATGGTGGTCCAGCCAATGTATCGCCATTCACCTCAACCTTGATTGTTTTCTTCTTCAGTTGGAGTGTTGTAGTGAACCCAATCGTCATTGATGTACTCATTTGTATCCATTTGTTGATGAGTTACATGCTCCTCATGTGCTTCTTCTTCTTCTTCTTCTTCTTCTTCTTCCTCTTCGTTTTCCTCTTCACTTTCTTCACTATCATCAGATTCTTCAACATTCCTACAAGTAGTTGCCTTGCAAAAAAATCTATAACTTCTTCGCTCTTTGCACCAAAAGTAACCCATCATTAAAAGGATTTTCGGACCAAATTCTTTGTCAGAATTAATGGATATGCATGGAAATGTTGGAAAAGCAACTTCAGCACCTGTAAGAACTTCTTGGATAAAAGAACCATAAGCTAGAGCTGTCCCTCTGCCGGAATCTCTTAACGCTAACATCCTACCAACGATGTAGTAAGGCCAGTTGATTTTGATTTTATTCTTCAGAAGATACATGAGATGTATTCAACTTTTTCGACTCTGGAAAGTCCTTCTTTCTTGGGCCGCAGAATGCGCGCCACAATCCATTAGAGAATGCGATCACCTGTTTTCAATTTACCAGCAGTGACGGTTCTTGGGAACGCATCACTAGCCACGATATGCTCTGGATATGGCTATTTTAACATTGAATTTAAAGTGGTTTTGAAATCATACCCAGCCATAGTGCGAGAATCAGTTACCTCAAGAGGAGGATTTTCACCAGTAGCAAGTACCAAGTTAAAGTATTTGCTCCACACAACAGAATTTAAGTTTACCTTTATTGAGCCAATTTGAGAGTGAAACAGCTGACCTCGGAACTTGTCATGGATACATGTGTAGAATACACGCACAAGATCTTCATTGTACTTGGAGTTGCATTCTAAGAAGTTGATAGTTCCTTGTAACTCTAGCAGAGATATGATGTCGGTGAGATGCATGCGCTCCGGCGTGAGTTGGTAGAATGCGTGTTGCTTAACTACCCCTCTTTTACCAAAATCCTTATTGAAACTGTCGACAAGTGATGGTGGAACCAATGATACAGCTGTGACAGGAATAGAGGCAGATGATGATGATGCCCTTGTTGATCTCTTACCCGTAATTCTCCAAGAGGCCATTGATGGAGATTTGTAGGAGATGATGAAATAAGGTTTGTGGATAGAGAGAGCAAGAGTTGTTAGGAGAATTGAAGTGAATAGAGAGAATGATATTTGCCCCTTTTATATAAGCAATTTAGGGTTTTGGGAAGAGGAGAGGACAAGAATCATTAGGAATTAGGTAGGTGCAACTTACAATGTATTTGGATAAATGCACAATCAATGATGATATCAATTTAAATGCACAAGAAGTTTGAACGTTTTTGAAGAAAATCTGAGTTTTCGCGTGATGCATCGACCATACCTCTACATGCATCGACGCATACTGTTTGATTTTTAGAAATGCAAAAGTATATAAGTGTGCGTCGACCACTGCCCTGTTACGATCGACTCATACAGGCAAAATATGCAGATTTTCACTTTTATGCATATATGAGCAGACATTTGATGCATAAATACAATGTCACACAATAATAAGCACCCAAACATATATGATACATGGAAAATGTCATACATATAATATTTATCATGCGATACAACTTTTAAACACGAGAATTTAGAGAGAGAGAGAGAGAGAGAGAGAGAGGGGGGGGGGGGGAAAGGAACAACATCACCTATTTTCTAAAAGTAGCTTGATGAATTATACGATTGTGCTTACAACAACCTCAGTTTGTTAGATGCACGATAATACAATTATAAATGAATAAACATATGAATAAGCAATATTATGAAACACGATCTGAAATATCGAGAATGCCAAGTTCTCGACGGATATGAAAGAAAGGTTCAGTGGCTAGCGGCTTTGTGAAAATGTCCGCTAGTTGATTTGTAGTATCAACATGTTCAAAGACAACATCACCTTTCTCTACATGATCCCTAAGAAAATGGTGTCGAATTTCGATATGTTTGGTGCGTGAGTGCAATACAGGATTTTTGGTGAGATTAATGGCACTTGCATTGCCACAAAAAATAGGAATACGTTCAAGTTTGAGGTTAAAATCCAACAATTGTTGCTTAAGCCATAAGACTTGAGTGCAACAACTTCCGGCGGCAACATATTCCGCTTCGGCGGTTGACAAAGCAACAAAAACTTGTTTCTTACTATGCCAACTAACCAAAGAATTTGAAAATAGATGACAAGTACCACTAGTGCTTTTCCTATCCGATTTGCACACGGCAAAATCAGAATCGAAGAGACCTACCAACGAACAATCATTTTCTTTGGAATACCATAACCCATATTTAGGGGTACCGGATAGGTATCGAAGAATACGTTTAACGGCTTTTAAATGGGATTCCTTGGGACATGATTGATATCGAGCACACATGCACACACTAAACATAATATCAGGTTTAGAGGCGGTAAGATAAAGAAGTGAGCCAATCATACCTCGATATCTCTTTACCTCTACGTCCTTACCACTTTCATCTTTATTCAAGTTTACGCATGTAGGCATAGGTGTGTCAATGGCTTTGGAATTTGTCATGTCAAATCTCTTGGGAAGTTACAAGCAATGCTTAGTTTGACTCACGAACGTTCCTTCCTCAAGTTGTTTAATTTGCAATCTGAGAAAGTATGTGAGCTCCCCCATCATACTCATCTCGAACTCACCCTGCATAAGGTTAGAAAACTCTCTCACGAGATTCATGTTAGTTGACCCAAATATAATATCATCAACATAAATTTATACCAATATCAAGTGCTTTCCTTGACGCTTAATAAAGAGAGTTGTGTCCACTTTGCCTCTCAAATACCCTTGATCAAGTAAGAACTTTCTTAGGCGCTCATACCAAGCTCTAGGAGCTTGTTTGAGTCCATACAAGGCTCTTTTTAGTTTATAGACATGATCGGGATATTCGTGCGACTCAAAACCCGAAGGTTGTACGACATAAACTTCTTCATTAATAAAACCGTTAAGGAATGCACTCTTAACATCCATTTGAAATAGCTTAAAATTTTTCGCACAAGCGAAGGCAAGCAAAAGGCGTATAGCCTCGAGTCGGGAAACCGGCGCATAATTTTCCTCATAGTCGATGCCTTCCTCTTGGTTATACCCTTGCACGACTAAACACGCCTTGTTTCGGGTTATTACCCCATTTTCGTCCAAATTGTTCCTAAACACCCATCGGGTGCCGATTACTCGATGTCCTCGCGGAGGAGGGACAGGGTTTCAAACCTCATTTCTCGTGAACTCATTAAGTTCCTCTTGCATTGACAAAAACCAGTGTTCATCGAGTAAGGCTTCTTTAGGGTTTTTAGGTTCCATTTGTGAAACGAAAGCGAAGTGATAACAAAAATTAGTTATCTTGGAATGGGTTATAACACCCTTTGATATATCTCTGAGAATGTTGTCAATTGGATGGTCTTTGGAAGACTTCTAAGCTTGAGGGAGATTATCTTTTATAGAAGGATGAGCTTCCTCGGTTTCCTCATGACAGATATCTTTCTCCTCCTCAACTATGGCTTTGTCGGGCTGATCAGTTCCCGGCTCGACACCTTTGAGTATGTCTTCTGTAGATGTACCTGCACCATGAATAACATTATCTACACTACCTTTACCAAGTATTGCACCGCGATTATTGTCACCATAGGTTACATACCCTTTCTTCTTTGCCACGAAGTCGATGAAGAGGGATATGTCTCCAAACATGTGTCTTGAGCATCCACTATCGAGAACCCATCTTCTCTCGGTGTTGTCGAGACATTGTACCTATGAAAAATAATCAATAAGAGAAGGTACCCAAAGGCTTATTGGGTCCTAAATTGTGAGTGACAAAGTGGTTTCATTTGGGAAACCATTGATAGATGCCTTTAGGAACTAAGAATCTCCTAAATCGGCACTTAACAATGGAATGGCCTTTCTTGCAACAATATAAACAAGAGAAGTCAACATTTGGATTACCTTTGCTATCATTATCTTTTATTACATATTTGTATTTTTGGTATGAGTTAACCATACTTTTTCGAAAATTTGATTTATCGATGGCAAAGGTAATTTTAGGCTCTAGAGCCTTGTAAAGTTTGACCTTTAGGTTTCTAACTTCACCTTGCCAAATATAACAAGTATCACACCCAAAGTTGACTAATCTACTTCTAAGGTCCTCACAACCCGATTTAGTACTTTCCGCCATGGAAGCCTTAAGTGCCTCAAGTTTCCTTTCGGACTCTTGAATTTTGTGCTCTAGGTGAGCAAATATTTGTTTGTTAGAGGCAAGCCTTTTAAAGGTTTCTTTTGCTTCATCGTGCAAAGTATTAAATGCGGCTTGTAATTCGAAATATGACATATTAGAGGAGTTTTCATATTTAGAGTGACATACCTGTTTTTTCTTATTCTTTTGATGAGCGAAAAGACACAAGTTCACAGATTCTTCTTCATCACTTGAGCTTTCATCTTCGGAGGAGTCACTATCGTTTTCCCAAGCTATATATGCTCTTCTCGGCTTTGATGGCTTCTTATGTGATTTATTAGATTCTTTTTCTTTGCCCTTTTTGTTCAAAGGACAATCCGACTTATAATGACCGGTCTTTCCACATGTGTAGCACGATCCTCTAGTTTTACTCCCTTTGGTGTCATTATTTAGAGAGTTCCTAGATTGCTTCTGGAAGTTGACAAGGTTCTTCTCGGAGTGTTGAATGTTGTTCTTTCTCACATAGTGATTGTAGCGCTTTACGAACAGCCCCATGTCCTCACTCTTGTCATCTTCTTCATCGTCACTCGATGAATAATCACTATGCTCCTTAGATTGAGACTTCGAGGAGGAAGTCTTGAGAGCAATTGATTTCTTTTCAGTTATCTTTATTTTGTCCTTCTTTTCTTTCTTTTCATGTTGGTCGAGGCTTAGGAGCACTTGTTCATGCTCTTCTAGCTTTCCAAATAATGTTGTTAGGTCCAAAATTGTGAGTTCGTTTATTTCCTTGATGGCGGTCACCTTCGACTGCCATTCCCTATTAAGACGTCTCAAAATTTTGTTAGTAGCAACATCATTGGCCACCGGCCTACCTAGTGAATGCAATCTATTGATGAGATGAGTAAATCTAGTTTGCATGTCCGCAATGGTTTCCCCTTGCTCCATGTAAAAGAGATCAAACTCTTGTGTTAGTGTGTTGATTCAAGCTAGCTTCACATCATTAGTCCCCTCATGGGCGATTTGTAGTGAGTCCCACATATCTTTTTCCATTGGACAATGAGAAACACGATAATATTCATCAACTCCTAATGAGGAGATCAAAATATTCTTAGCTTTATAATCATAGTTATATTTCTTTTCATCATCATCGGTCCATTGTGCTTCGGGCTTAGGCACAACTTCGTTATCCGCATTGGTCGTAGTTATTTCTATTGGACCATTGAGAATAATGTTCCATATTTTTCTATCTATGGAATTTAGGTACACCCGCATACAGTCTTTCCAATAACTGTAGTTTTCACCATTGAAAACGGGAGCTCTATTATAAGCCCCTTTAGGTTCGTTTGCCATTTTCTATCAAACTTATACTTGAAGCACGGAGTGAACCGATGCTCCTGATACCACTTGTTAGACGATGGCGCGGATCTAGAAGGGGGGGGGGGGTGAATAGATCCCAATTAAAAATTCAGTCAGCGCTTACCAATTAAAAATTGGTTTTAAAAATGTTTTCAAATGCGGAAGCGACCGTGGAAAAATTATGTCTATAACAAACTATTATTAGAAGACCGGATATGCGTCTAGCCTATGGATATGATAATGAGAAATTAGATTCAACACACTAGTCACACTATCAATTGATTTTACCACTAATTAGTAGGACTAGTACCAATGTTCCATAATGCCCATAAAATATACAAATAACCCAAGTAAACTTTGGTGTAGGAAATTTATCAAACACTTGGTGTGCGAGGCACTCCAAGTGAGATTTGACTTGAGTAAGTAACTTTAAATTCCTTGTACAATATATTATTGCACTAGAGTTCAAAACAGTGATAATCAATTACTCAATTCAACACTAATTTCGATAGAACTTCTTATACTAAAATCACTTAATTTTTAAGCCAAAAATGAAAGTGCTGAAAATTAAAGGAGACAAAGATTTTTTGAGGCAGTTCCCCCGCCGTCCTCGCTTCGGGGCACGTCTGCCCTCAATTCTAATAATAGAATTGAGATCAATATAATAAATATCACCTGTAGAGTTGAAATGTTTATACAAGAATCGATAAGCAAAATATACAAACAAGCCCTCTTGATGTTGATGATGCTTTCGCTTCTTGTTCCTTGATTCGAGTCGAATCAAGTTCTCTGATTGTTGTGAGTAGACCTCCGATTCCAGTCCTTTTGTTGAACAACCTTCCGTTCTTCAAACCCTCGGCCCGACTGATCTCAAACACACATAAATCGACCCAGAACTCTCTTGAACACTTCACTGATTCCTGCTACTAGATTGACGAAGCCTTCCGCTTCTCAATCACCTTTGCTCAGCTGAAGTAGGTAGAGATGATCCGTACCAAAAACCCCCAAAATCTCCGAATCTTGGAGGACAAAACCTTCAAGGTTTTATTCAAGAAAAACCTGCCACAAAAATCAACCCGAACCGGATTTC
The DNA here is from genome assembly GCA_963859935.3 of Lathyrus sativus. Taxonomy (NCBI): domain Eukaryota; kingdom Viridiplantae; phylum Streptophyta; class Magnoliopsida; order Fabales; family Fabaceae; genus Lathyrus; species Lathyrus sativus. The sequence goes on along the minus strand of OZ012738.1, from coordinate 614,998,281 downwards.
CGATCAACGGCTTCAGACCTTATCACCTTGAATAAACCACAAGCACTCCAAAAATTATTGTGTGTAATTGTTGTGTTGTGAGCTGTTGAGGATGAAGATGAAGAAATTTGTTGGCACCTATTTCACTTTTCTTGTTGGGTTGCAATTGACTCAAAATTTCAATTGTTGTAAATAAAAATGAACAAAACTTCTATATATAGTAACCGACCAACCAACACACTTAACAACTTTTCAACCAAAGTGGAAAGTCTTCACTAACAGCATAAACGAGCGAACGGTCGACCATAGCAGGACTATGCATCGACACATAGCCTGCATTTTTAGGCAATTTGAAAAGTATTAACAATATGCGTCGACCATAGGTCGGTGCACCGACCAGTGGGAAATTGCACTACTCCATGCGTCGACCCTGTGGTCGACCATAGGTTAGCGTGTGCCAACCAGTGGAAAATTGAACTACTTCATTCGTTGACCTGTGGTATACTCAAAGCCTGCAAATCTTCAAAAATGCATATCTTTGTGGTTTTTATACATCTAGACATAACCAATGATCTTCCACATATATTTAATTGAATATGATAAGTTAGATGGATATAAGAAGGATATGAGAGGTGAAATATTGTATTTGTCTTGTAGAGGTAGAGCCGATAAAGCTGATTCATCCATGGTTGCATTTTGTCATCATCGAAACTCAAGTATGTACGTTATATGCGAGTTTGTCCTCACAATGCTCACACCAATGATAAAACCTCATGGACCCTTTGACAACCCTTTAATGGTTCTTTGATAATAAGTTGGGGCATACCTCTCCTCTTGGATGATACACAAACAAACACTTGATCCCCTATAAGAACTATGCTATGCAAATGCAAGATGCTGAAATATAATGAAACATAAGCCAAAGATTAAGAAAAGAGGTTGGTCAAATTTTGGGGTACAACAGGAAGCTTACCTTCTTTGACTAGTCCTTTTGTAGCTCTGGACATTCAGAAATAGAATAACCCGACTTCTTGCAGTTGAAGCAACCCTTCTGATCATCCTTTTTATCTCTTGAACTTGATCCTCTGAAGCCACTACTTCTACCGGATATTATTTTGTTCTTAGAAGGCTTATCTCCGTTGAGCTCCATCTTATTACTCTGTAGATTGCTGATAAGAATTTCAAAACTTATTGTGTTTAAGTCTTCAACCTTCTGGATTGTTGTTACCTTGGGTCTATATTTGACAGGAAGACTCCTAAGAGTCTTCTTGACATGATCAAAGGTAGTATAATTCTTGTTTAGAAGCTGAAGTATAGACACAAGTATTTGAAACTTAGAGAACATGATTTCAATATCTTCATCCTCCTTCATTTTGAACAGCTCATAGTGCTGAACCTAAGGTTTGCCTTGGCTTCCTTCACTCGACGTTTCCTTTCATAAGTAACACAAAGGGATTTAAGAATGGTTTTAGCAATAGGCTTTTCAATGATCTTTATGTACTCATAATGAGGCAAATCATCTACAAGAATTCCTCTCACTCCATGATGTTTTTTGTAAACCTTTTTTAGAGCAGACGTGAGAGTTTTTCTATCGGCTACCATTTCTACTCCATTAACAGGAATATCAATGTCATCTTCCAGAATGTACCACAACTCATTATCAAGACCTATGATATGAGTGTAAATCTTGCTTTTCCATCATTCAAATTCAGTAAAAATCTCCATTGAATGTTGGAGGTCTAGCAACATAGTTATTCTTTTTCAGATGCATTATAATAATGATTAACATTACTAAGAAGAGTAGGTTGTGGACTAGGACCACCATCACCAGAGTGATATGATTCAGTTTCAGAATCACTCATGATAAAGAAGAAGTGTTTTACTCAGGATCTTTTCTACACCACTGTTATGTTTCGTACAGACCTTGCTCTGATTCCAATTGAAGGTGAGAAAAACACAAGAAGGGGGTTTGAATTATGTCCTCTTTTACATTTTTTATTTGTTTTTAGTTTTGATTGATCTAAATCATATTCTAAACACTCAGTTTAGAGTCTGAACTCTTCAATATCTTTATTAAATTGTGCAACAGAATCTGAATCAGAGGTAAGTAAATGATAACAATGGAATATAGTTCAGAAGCAAGTAAAGTAAACCAAGAGACATAAGACAGTTATCCTAGTTTCTCTTACAACCTAATATTATTCCCGTCCCCTTGCACTTCTAAGAGATTTCCACTATAGCTAAACTGATTACAAATGCTCAAGCATATAAGCAAGAGACTTCCAATGCTCAAACCCACAAGTAAAAGACTTAAATGCTCAAGCACACAAGCAAGAGACTTCCAAAGCTCAAACCCTTAACTAAGAGACTTCTATGCTTAAAACACACAAGCAAGAGACTTCAAATTCTCAAGCACTAAATCAAGAGACTTTGGAATCTATAATAAGCTATTAATATATTTGGGTAAAAACTACACTTGATATGAAATCAAAGGTGTAGATAAAATACAACTTAGAAATACTCTAAGACTTAAGAACTTCTAAAATATAGAAGTGTTAAAATGTTCTAAGTCTAACGATTTTGAAAGAGTAGCTTATCTTTGATTGTCAAGGTTCAGATCATGTACTAGTGTTTTATTGTAATGGAGTAGTCTTATTCTTCAGGTCTGTAGCTCCTTATATAGAGAGGAGAAAAAGAGACGTTGAATACTTTCACCAAAAGGTTATGCTAACTCTGTACATGATTAGACACATCAAGAAAACACAATTCTGTAAGAGGAATTATTTGTTGAAGCCATACAACAAAGAAGATATTTTCCCTTAATTCTTTACGTGACCAAAAATTCTCTGAGTCTATCAGAGTTGCCTCGATTGAAGAGACTTTGCTTCAGAGCTTGACTTTCTTCAATCTTCACTCTTAAGAGGCTGATCACTTTAGAGTCTGCTTCTTAGTTTATGAAGCTTCAGAGTCTGGGTCACTAGAGACTGACTTTCTTCAGAGTTTGGATCTTCCACCTGAGCCAAAGTCTTCAGAGCTAGAGTTTGATCTTCAAATGCAGATTCCTCAAGCAACTCTTAATTTGTTCTTAATCATATAACCTTGCATACTTGAACAGATGTTAGAATACCCAATTATTTTTTAAATACTTTGTTATCATTAAAACCCAAGGAATATGGTATTAACCAATTTTGTTCCAACATTCTATAAATCACACATTCCCATAATTTCATCATATGACTAATAAGTTTAATCTCCATATAATTTGTACAATTTTGTATATCCATTTGTTCTTATAGATTGGAACTAAAGTGGCTCTTCTCCATTTATTCGACATTTGATTTGACCTTATAATTTCATTAAATATTTTGGTTAGCCACTCAATATCGGTATCTCTAAAGAAATTTCACACTTCAGTAGGTATGTTGTGTGACCCAACTGCCTTACTATTTCACCTCATTTTCAATGTTTGTTTTACCTTTTGTTATGAATCTGGCGATAGTAATTATAATTTTGATTCTCTTATCTAATGTAGAAATACGTCTTCCACCTATCATTTGTATATTTTCCTAAACCATGACTTTTTCTTCTTCATCTTTAACACACTTCACTTGATCCAAATATCTTGTCTTTCTTTCTCTTCCCTTAGCAAGACAGTAAATAAATTTTTCTCCCTCCTTGATTTTTAAATATTGATATAATCTATCAAAATCTTGGTTTCTATCTCAATCACTGCCTTCTTGGTCTCGTTCTTACCTTTCTTATACTTTTCCCTAGTTTCATTATTTTTACACATAGACCATTCTTTAAAACCATCATTTTTACTATAACTTTACTTTGAGCACTTTCATTCCACCAGCATGATTTTTTTACCTCTAAGTCCAAAAATCTCTTTTCTCACAACCCCCTTTTACCCGTTTTTCTAATTTCTTGGGCCATATTATTTCACATATCTATGCACTTCATTGTCGTTGTCCATACCAGGGACGGAGCCAAAAAATTTTAATAGTGGGGGCAAATTTATATATACATTTTTCATTAAAAATATAACAAAAACATGTAATTTTTATGCCATTTTGAATATGATTCATAAAGATATTTATAGAAAAAAATAAATATTTCAATAATTATAATTGAAATTATTTAACAATTAATAGTTACTCAATAGAAAAAAAAAATCTAAATTAAACAAATAAAACAATGGAATGTACTCTAAAAACTTAAAATTCAATAAAATTGTTGTCCAAGAAAGCAACATATATGAAATAACATTCAAAATAGCCATTTAAATGAAAACTATATATATTTAGCAATATTTTAAAAATAAGTGGGGGCATGTGCCTACACTTTGTTATTAGTGGCCCCGTCCCTGGTCCGAACCCTCCAAGATTCTGTGTTGAAACTTCCTTGTTTTCACCCTTCAAACACTACAAAAATCTGGATTTAGACTTTCATAAATGTTCATCATATTTAACAATATTCATGAGCAAAAATCTGGAAATCATAAAAGCAATGAAATAAATTACAAATTTTATACTGTTGGACTTGGATTTTCATCCTGAATCCAAATATGCAATCAAATTTGTCAAATAAGTTATGGTTCATGAGAATTAGGGAAAAAATGGAGGAAATACATTATTAACAATCGTTTGATCAGACCAAAATACACAATCAAACGCAAAATTAATTACATATTCGTGATTAGTGCAAAAAACCAGTTTAAATGGTATATGAGTTTGTAATTTATTGTAGAGATTCAAAGTTTTGCCATTTTTGTGTTTATGAGCTCATGAAATGTTCATCATATTTAACAATATTCATGAGCAAAAATATGAAAATCACAAAAGCAATGAAATAAATTACAAATTATATACTGTTGGATTTGGATTTTCACCCTGAATCTAAATATGCAATCAAATTTATCAAACAAGTTATGGTTCATGAGAATCAGAGAAAAAATGGACGAAATACATAATAAAAAATAGTTCGATCAGACCAAAATACACAATCAAACGCAAAACTGGTTACATATTTGTGATCAGCGCGAAAAACTAATTCAAATGGTATATGAGTTTGTTATTTATTGTTGAGATTCAGAGTTTTGTCATTTTTGTGTTAATGAATTCATGAGTGTTCTTGAAATGTATTAACTTTTTGAGTTTTGAAATCCAGAAATATAGGAAACAACAAGACAAAAGTCAAATCTGCAACCTTCGATGTCAACTCATCTCAGTTAAATGCCACATGTGCTCCATTTATGCCACATATGCGTTTTTGTAACAGAATCTTTTAAAAAGGGCAACGACGCAAACATTTGTTAACATAAAAGACCAAAACGTTACGAAAAAAACTTAAAGGACTAACTTGTTATTTTAAAATAACTTAAAGGATCTAGACAATATTTTTGCGTGTATATATATATATATATATATATATATATATATATATATATATATATATATATATATATATATATATATATATATATATATATATATATATATATATATATATATATATATATATATATATATATATATATATATATATATATATATATATATATATATATATATATATATATATATATATATATATATATATATATATATATATATATATATATATATATATATATATATATATATATATATTGTTCCGGACTGACCCAATGGCTAGGCATGACCCAATCCACTTCTACTCCCATAACGACCCAATTGCCTAAGTCCAACCACTTTAGGGGAGAATTTACCTTTCTGCCCCTCCAACAGGGGAGGATGACCAATTTATCCTTGGTCACAACACCTCTCCCCGTCAATCTCTGCTAGTCATGCACGGTTCCACCATCCAGAAATAGTTAAGACGCTTGTGCCCATAATTACACCTCTGCCCGTGCCAACGGCTAGTTATGGGCACGTCTGCTCGTTCCAACGGCTAGTTTTGACAATTACCTATTCTTCGGGAAACAGTTATCTCACCCCAAAAATAGGGACCAATGACCAAGTGTTGAAGGCACTATAAAAACCCTCTCACTTGAGAGGGTTAGATATCCAATATTCACCCTGAAACACTCATATTTTGTACTTGCTCTCTCTCTCTCTCTCTTGCCCGTTTTCTTACTTTAGCATCGGAGTGCCTTGCAGGTACACCCATTCCTCCTCTATCACACCCAGCATCATAGACACTTGCCTTTGACCCATCTCAGGTTCTGATCAACCGGTAAGATCAATGGCTCCGTATGTGGGAAACTTGTTATCCCCGTCTTTTCTCTCTTCGTAGAACACAAGACCAAAATAATTCTTCAAATTTCTGATCATGGATGCCCATGACAACAATCTTAACGCTCATAACTCTGTTTTTCTCCCCGTCGGTAAGACTGATACTGATGAGGCCACCACCTCTCATGGCGACAACATCTTCCGACAAAGGGACAGAGCCACAACTTCCCCATCCCCTACTCGGGCAGATCACGACGAACCCCTTGTCCCGCAACACCTGTTAGTTCCAGTTCTTCCCAGCGCCGACCCAACCATGTCGGCCCTTCTAGAGGTTCTCAACAAAACCAACCTCTTAATCCTTAACCAGAACGCGAGGATTAGAGCATTAGAATAGTCTAGTCGTCTAAGATCTCCTCCGTCGAGGAAAGAACGTCAGCAACGACGAAGTCCCCCTCCCCGGCGCGAGAGGAACCGTCAGACACCTCCAAAGCCAGAGACTCTGACCATCCGCAAATGCGACCAGATTTCTCCTCAGAACCAGCATTCCTCACAACCCAAGAGGACCAGAAGAGGCCACCAAGCAGAATCCCAACGTTCGCCTCCGCCTAGATCCAAAGGCTGAGCACAGACCACGTCTCCCCGACAAGACCACCGTCCTACCTACAAAAGGGACACCCGCTCCCCATCTTGGACTAGCAGCAGCAGCGACGACGAGCCTTGTTGCCCATTTTCCCAGGAGATCATGGCCATGTGTCTCCCAAAAGGACTAGAGAAACCCCCTCTCTAGGCACATACGACGGAACAACTGACCCCGACGAGTATATTAAAAATATCAATGCGCTGCTCGACTATCGCGATGTCCGGGGCACCATCAAATGCAGGTTATTCCCGATCACACTCAGGAAAAGGGAGATGACATGATACAAAAGGCTTCCTGACGACTCCATCACCTCATGGAAGCAACTGGGGAGACTCTTCTCTAGACACTTCACGACCTCTCACCGTCATCTGAAGAACGAAGCCTCCCTTGAGGCCATTATCTAATAGAGGGATGAACCTCTAAGAGCCTACATTGAAAGAGCCAACGTTGAGCTGATCGTAATCTCTGAATCCGCTGAAATGGCCAAGTCAATCAAGGTACAATTCTTGGTTATAGACTATTCGTCACTATACCAGTGCATCTTCGGGTGACCGACTCTGGTCGAGCTGGTTGGCCGTACCTTTAATAGTACACTTGAAGATGAAATATTAAACCTCCAAAGGCCTCGTTGCAACTCTACACGGGACATCGAAGCCGAGGGGAGATGCTTTAAATCAGCATCCAAGGGAATGAAAGCCATCACCGCCAGTCGAAGACTCTTGCCTAGTCTTCTCTGCCCAACAGCACCGACGAGGCGAATCCACTTTCTCGTTTCGATGCCATCGACCTCGACAACCGCTTCTCCAAATATGACCAGAAGACTCAGAGGGTAAAGGGGAAAGAGATCCAGTTATCTTCAAGCATCCCATCTAGTAGCAGCAAAACCGCCAATCTGATGCGCCCCATCCCAGATGAAGAATTCGAGCTCGTCCCACTCGGCGACGACCCCAAGCCAGGAGTGAAGATTAGTACTGATCTCTCTGAGCTAGCGAGGAAACAACTGAGAGTATGCCTCCGGGAGAATGCAAACTTGTTTGCATGGAGTGCCGCGGAGATGCACGGGCTAGACCCCGACGTGGCCTGTCACCACCTTACCATCGACCCCACCGTCAGAGCAGTAGCCCAACATAGACGACAACAATCCCCGAAGAAAATGGAGGCTTTCGAACAGGCTATAAAAGACCTCTTAGAGGAAAGCTTTATATCGAAGGCCAAGTATACCACTTGGTTGTCCAATGTTGTACTCGTTAAAAAGAATAATGGAAAATGGCGCATGTGTATTGACTATATTGATCTTAATAGGGCCTGGCCTAAAGACGCATACCCCCTCCCCAACATAGATAAAATAGTTGATAATTCTCCCGGTTTTAAATTTCTATCTTTCATGGACGCCTATTCGAGCTACAACCAAATACCCATGGCAAAAAGCGACAAGAGGTACACAACCTTCATGACTGATTCAGGAAATTATTACTACAACGTAATACCCTTCGGCCTAAAGAATATCGACGCTACCTGCCAAAGGATGATGAGCAAAGTTTTCCGAGGAGAAATCAGGGACACACTCGAAGTCTATATGAACGACATGATCATGAAGTCCCACGAAGAATCCGATCACACGACCCATCTGAGAAAGGTCTTCGAGCAGGCCAGAAAGTACAAGATGCGCTTCGATCCGGAAAAGTGCACATTTAGGGTACGAGCAGGCAAGTTCCTCAGATTCTATCTAACCGGACAAGGAATTGAAGCTAACCCCGACAATTGTAGAGCCTTCTCCGAGTTCCCCATGCCGAACTCAAAAAATTCCATCCAGTCCCTTAACGGGATGCTCACATCGCTCTCCCGTTTCGTAGTCAAATCTTCCAACACGCTCTCCCTTTTTTCAAACTCCTCCGCAAGGAGGTCGTGTTCGAATGGACATAGGAATGCAACAAAGCTCTCTTCCACCTGAAGCGAGCCCTGTCCACACCACCGGCCCTCTCCCAGCCAAAAAGTGAGGAAACCCTATTTCTCTACCTCATCGTTGCATCTGAGGCTGTGAGCGCTGCCCTCGCCCGTGAAACTCCTGATGGGTAAGAACCCATCTATTTAACAAGTAAGGCACTGCAGGGACCAGAGCTAAGGTACCAACAAATAGAAAAAGTTTCCTTCGCCTTTATCAATGTCGCGAGAAGATTAAGATATTATTTCATAGCCCACAAGATCATGATATGCATAGACCAGCCCATAAAACAGCTTCTAGGCCGCCCAGACATGGCCGACAGGATGCTCAGATGGTCGCTGGAGCTATTCGAATTTGACATCCACTACGAGAGCAGAAAGGCCCTCAAGGCACAAGCATTAGCTGACTTCGTAGCGGAAATGACATTGCCCAGCCAATCGAGCGACAACCCCCCACAAGTGGGTCATATTTGTCGATGGAGTTCCAGCTCGGCTGGGAGCGGGGCTGGCTTCATCCTGGAAAGCGAAGAAGGAATCCTCATTGAAGTTTCACTCACATTGTCCTTCCTCACCTCTAATAACTAAGAAGAATACGAAGCCTACCTGGACGTCTACGCCTCGCCGAGGACCTGGGCATGGAAGAAGTCGTCATCTGCACCGACTCGCAGCTGGTGGCCCTCCAGGTCCGAGGAGAATACCAGGTCAAAAACGAAAATCTATCTGAATACCTGGCCCTAGTCAAGGAGGAGATGGCGAAGTTCACCTTCGTGGAGGTGAAACACGTACCCCGTGAACACAACGTCCGGGTAGACATCCTATCAAAACTAGCAATCATAAAGAATAAAGGAGGAAATAAATTCGTCATCTAGGAGATACTCCCACGACCTAGCATCGAGAAAGCGACGACAACCCTCGACGTGTATGACGTCGGCGATGACCATTGTTTGGATGACCCTAGTATACAACTACCTCACTAAAGATGAACTACCATATGATCCTAAGAAAGCCAACGTAGTAAGGCGTAGAGCATGCTCATACATTCTAATCGAGAACAAGATGTACATGCGGGGATTCTCCATACCCCTCCATAAATGTGTCGAAGAAGATATGGTTGCCTACGTCATACGCGAGATCCATGAAGGAATCAACGCCCAACTCCTAGGTGGGAGATCCCTTGCGAGGAAAGCTCTGCGAGCATGTTACCACTGGACGACCATGAAAAACGACGCGAAGGAGCATGTGAAGAAGTGCGACAAATGCCAATGGCACAGGGACATGCTTCTGGCGCCACCCAATGAGCTCAAGGCAATGTCCTCCCCGTGGCCATTCGCATGGTGGGGCCTAGACATCTTGGGACCCTTTGTCGTAGGCTCCAACCAAAATAAATACTTGATAGTGGGGGTGGACTACTTCACCAAGTGGATAGAAGCTGAGGCCCTGACCAAGATAACAACCCGTAACATACTTCATTTCTATAAGAGAAACATCCTTGTCCGTTTTGGCATTCCTCAAGCGATCGTCACAGACAACGGGACATAGTTCATAGACAAAAAGTTCCAGGAGTTTGTTACTTAACTAGGCACTAAACAACACTTCACATCCGTCGAGCACCTGCAGACTAACGGGAAACCCGAAGCGAAGAACAAAGTAACCATATGAGGCCTCAAATGAAGACTGGATGAAATAAAGAGGCAGTGGGTTGAGGAGCTGCACAACGTGCTCTGGGTTTATTGCACTAGACCTCATTCGTCAACTAGGGAAACCCCTTTTCGCCTAGCATACGGGACAGATGCAGTAATTTCCATTGAGACCCACGTGTCGTCCAGAAGAATCAAAACACCTTTGGACGAAGAAATAAAAAGAGAGGCCCTGAGGGAAAAACTCGATCTCGTCAAAGAAGTTTGATCAGAGGCAGCCCTCCGCGAAGCCTCACTCAAACAGAAAATCACGATCAGGCACAACACCAAGGTCATTCGACGAGAATTCTAAGTAGGTAGCCTCGTCCTAATGAGGAATCACAAAGATTCCTAAGAAGGCAAGCTCGCCGCAAACTGGGAGAGAACCTACCACGTTAGCGCGAAAACAAAGTATAGGGCCTACTTCCTAGAATACCTCATCGAGAAAAAATTAGCTTGACCATGAAACGCCGAAAAACTGCAACAATATTACAGCTAAGACCCCCATTGTCGACGTGTCTCGCCCAGGCAATGGACATGATAACTGATCACAGGTGCACACCCAGGTACAAGCGATGCGCCACAAACACAGATCTAATCAAGGGTTAGTCAAAGAGATCCACCCATGCTCGACGGTGGTTCCTCGACCGAGCCCGTCGTCGTCAAAGTACCATGAACAATAGAACCCCCAACTTGCGATGTGAATTTTGCACGAAGAACTCAGGGCGTGATCGTGGCCTAAGCTCCACCCCTTCCTGGTTACAACCCTGGCCTTTCGATCAGTTCCCTACACTGTTGAACATCATTCTCCAAGCATACCTGGGACATAACAAATTATTAAGTGCCTCTTACGACCGGGTTGGACGGTGCAGGACACTTAGAAAATATTAGACAAGATGTAAATAATCATACAACATTGTTGCACCCCAAAATTTGACCAACCGGGTCTCGCATTTGGCTCGATGTTTCGACGCATAACCGCATTCGCATCTGCATATCGCATACATTGCATTTTTCATTTGTATTGATTTTATCAGGGATCACAGCTCCCGTCTCGTGTTTCAGGTGTTTTTGATCAGTAGAATCGATTTTTGGGATATTTCGGTGCCCGTTTATTTTTACCGATTATTTTTGTGTCGTCCGGTGCTCATTTTGTCCCTCTGGGAATTATGGTGATTTTTCTGGATTTTTATAGGATTTTTTTTAGGGTTTAAATAGATTTTAAATTCATCTGTAGAATTTAATAGGATTTTTCTTTAATAGTTTTAATTCTTTTAAATAGATTTTTAAGCATTTTAGATATTTTTAATAGCATTTTTTTTTCATTTTAGGATAACATAGATATTTCTAGAATATTAATTGAGTTTTAGATATAAAGAATATAGTTTTGTTTTTCATTTTATAATGTTTTTTAAAATAGTTAATAGCTTTTTAATCTTTTAATATAGATTTCTTTTAAATAATATAGAGTAGTTTTTGTTTTAGAATATTAATAGAGTTTAATATCATTTTTCAGCATTTTTTAGAGCATTAATTGTTTTTTGAATAGTTCTTTTAAATTGTATAGAATTTAATAGGTTTTAAAAAGAATTAATAGATTTTAATTTTTAGATTAATTTTAATAGTTTTAGATATTGATTGATTAGATTAGATTAATTAGATTTTAATTAGTTAAGCAATTCAGTTTAATCATTAGTCATTAGCCCATTAATCATTTCCACTTAGTCCAAGTTGTGATCATATTAGTTTCATTGCAGTTTTTTGGGGATTTTTATCTTTTTTTTCGCAGGCCCAGTAACCAGCCAAGGCCCAGTTAGTGTTTTTGTTGTCCAGCATTAAGCCCATTTCGCCCAGAAAAGTTCCAGCTTTCCCCAGATTTTTCCAGCTTCTCCCAGAAGGCTCCAGAAGCTTCCAGCGAGCTTCTCAGCATAAATAGCCAGATGACACGTGTAGAAAAGGGGAGGTCCCACTTCGCTTCACTCCAGCACGCCACGTATCCACCACTGCCTCTCTCTCTCTCAGCCACGCGTGGGACACGCGTCCCACATGCAGAGAGCCACTCCACCGTCCCTCCACCACGCGTCTTCACAGCTCGCCTCACCGTGAAACCACTCCGGCCGGCCTGCATGGCCGGCGGCCACCGCGCCGTCGCCAGAAAACCCTAACTCCAGAATCCGGCCACATCCAACCACCTCTCATCTTCGTCTCCCTCACCTCGTCCAACCGTCACCAACCTCCATCTCCGGCCACCATGAACCACCACCTTCATCCCTTGATCTTCATCATTTTCAACCTCCAAACGCCCAGAAACCACCACCGATTCATCAAAAACTCAGAACACCATTCATCTTCCTCCATCTCTGGTCGAGATTCATCATCTGCAATTTGTTTTCCCAGATCTTCATCGCCTTCAAGAACACTCATCAACGAAGAACTCTCCATGAACTCCAAGATCTCCTTCAAACAGACATCTCCAGAAATCCAGTTTTTAAGAACTCCTTGATTCAAACAGAACCTCAAGAACATGCGATCTCCATAATTTCATCAGTAGATCTTCCAGATCCACAATCTTCATCTGCCAAAATTCATCAACAATCATCAGTTTCCATATATTTGTTCTTAGATCCATGCGAATCATCACAAGAACATTCAAGATTCGGATCCTCCTTGTTCAACAACCTTCAAGCACGATTTCCAGAAACCCTCAACCAATCTCCAGGATCTTTATCGCGCGTTCATCCTGTACAGGATGAACCTTCGACTGTTCATCAAGAATCATTCCCCAGAAGGACATCAATCTTCAAGCAATTATCGTCCGAGCAAGAAGACTTCAGGCACCATTGTTCCAGAAAACTCCATGGATCTTTAATTAAGTCTCAAATTCAACACAATCTTCAAGATCTTCAAGGATCTAATTTCGCCCAGGAACTTCCATCAAGTCCGGTCTCCAAGAGCGTCAAGGAAGGAGGTCCCCAAATCGCAATCGTTTGGTTTGTTCATCTATGGTGTAGGTTTTGAAACGAGGGTGACTTTGAGGTGATGTTGAGGGAGAGATACAAAGAGAGACGAAAGAGTTTGAGAGGGACGTAGAAGAGAGGACGAAAGAAGGTGACGGCGGCGGCGGAGAAAGTAGAGATGAAGCTAGGGTTTCAGTAACTGAGAATGGAGAGAGGGGGAAGAAGATTGGGCCAGGCCCAATCACAATTTTTTTTGACACCTCACCCTCACGCTTTTGGCTGTAAACGGGCCTGGGCCCCAATTTTTCTGGCACACACCCCAGATTACTCAGCGCACCTCCCTCCTTTCTTTTTTTTGCAGTAAGCAATTGGGCTGGGCCCAACTGCCAGTTTTATTTTATTTTTCTGCAATCCCCTTGTATGGACATTTACACCCCCAGCCCCTTCTTCTTGTATTTTTGTATTTTTATTCTTTTAAAGATTTGAGAAGAAAAGAAGAAAAATAGGAAAAGAAATATATTTGAAATAAAAGAAAAAAAGAATATAGAAAAAGAAATAAGGAAAAGAAAAGGAGAAAAATATTGTGAAAAAAAATAGAGAAATATTGTGAGGAAAAATAGAGAAATATTGTGAAAAAAAATAGAGAAATATTGTGAGGAAAAATAGAGAAAAATATGTTGAAAAGGGAAGAAGAAAAAAGAAAAAATATTAAAGTGCCGATTTAATATTTTTAAAGTTCATTTGCTTTTAGGGATATTTTCATAGGCTTTATTTTACGACTTTTAGGATAGCTTAGAAGCCCATTTGTTAGGGGGCTATTCTTCATTCAACTTTTCAAGGTAGAATAGGATAGCGTTTCCTAGGAGATTTATTTCAGTATTCAACCCATTGTAATCATTTTTCAGAAGATTAATAAAACGAGATTTGAGCTGTGGTCCGATAGTAGCCGAACTACAGCTGCTCTGATTCTTCGTACCAGACGAAGATATGTAGGCATAGGATGCGATATCCTAGCGAGCACACTAACGATTAACTTTTGTTCTCTCGCGGCTGTGCGATCGAGACTTTCCCGCTGACGATTAATTGAGTACCCTTTTTCTCTCTTGCCCAAGTGCATTTGAGACCGAGCCATAGTTTTGACCATAGGTTCCCGACCCTGTGAAACCAGTTGTTTTTCTCACTGCTGTGTGAGAGTGTTCGTTTAGCCGTAGTTAGTCTGAACTACGTAAAGCTCTGATCTTCCATCCAGTGGAAGTACGTAGGCACAAGACGCGAGGTCTTGGCGAGCCAATTTTCCCCGTAGTCCCGAACTACGTTGACTCTGACTTTCTCTCTTGAGAATACGTAGGCATAGAGTGCGACGCTCTATCGAGTCAATTCCCTTCCGTTTAGATTTAGCAGCCGTAGATAAGATTGTTTTGCATCCAGTAGACAAACCAAGCAAGCGTGGATCCCGTCGAGTACGACGGACGTGAGGGGTGCTAATACCTTCCCCTTGCGTAACCGACTCCCGAACCCAGGCTATGGTTGCGATGACCATACCTTTTCCCCGTTTTTTGCGAGGTTTACTTCGAGCGTTTCCTTTCCCGCTCTGAGGGATAAATAACGCACGGTGGCGACTCTTCTGTCAGCCGGCGCCGATTTTCGCAGTAGCGACAGCTGGCGACTCTGCTGGGGACTGCGATAGTTCCCCATGCATGTGGGATCCAACGTCCCCTAGAGAGAGTCAATCCTAGCGCTCGTTTGCTTGTCTATTTGGGGCTTATTTATCGATATTATCTGTTGTTGTTGGGGTGTTACGGGTGTTCTATGATTGAGATAAGCCGGACCTGGGCTCGAGTATGAGTATACACCTAGATATAGTTGCGGAGAAGTAGTAGACGAACCTGTCTGCTGAGCAGGCGCAGTTCCCTACGAAAATTCGCACTCGGACGAGGTCCTCGCAGAGGTGCTCCTTTCCGGTCCTGAGGATCTGAGGGGAGTCCAGACGTGAGGATTGTCGACTCTGGGAACCGATCAATTGGAAGTTAGCTAAGTGAGGCCTCTTTATAAGATGACGATGCCACTCCTTCTGGGAATCGTATCATTCCTCATGAAAGTCTGTGACGCTGACGACCGCATAGGATGCCGTACCTTGTCAGATATAGGTCCACACCTGTGAGTGGGGGGTTTTTGTGCAGGAAACTTGACTTCCAACCTACCCGTTATTCTGGTCTTCTTTTCAGAGAACGTCTCCGTCAGCAGCGCAGCAGTATTCAGATTTTGTGTGGGGGGCTGTGGTCCCATTGTTTGCTGCATTTTGCATATCATATGCATATCAGTGTTGCATTGCATATCATCCTCCAGCTAGCCAGAGTTCTGATCCAGCCTTTGTTTCCTGAAGGTGATTACCCGGAGTTTGGATTGAGCAGCTGTTGATTGTCAGAAGACCTACCTAGGGGTTGAGTAGATTTGAGCAGAATCAAGTGTCGAAGTCAGCTGAAGGTTATTGGTAGCTATGTCTGAAGGCAATTTCCAGTCTCCTAACACCTTGACAGGGTTCACTATGGCGTCCAACCCTCTGTATGATTCCATGGAAGATTCCCCGCAAGTGAACAACGTTGCTGCAGACCAAGTTGTACAGCCTTCTGTTGAGAACCGAGATCGACATGAGCAATTTGTTGCCCAGAATGAGCGTCCTCCTCCTGTCAACAATCAAGGTGTTGCTTTCCCTGTGATGAATTACCGAAGAGATATTCCAGCAGCTGGGATGGTAGATCCAAGAGCCCTTGACGATGGTAGAAGACTCCGAGTGTTGGAAGAGCAAATGAAAGCTTTGAAAGCCAAAGATGCTGTCAACCTGGATGCTGTAGGCATGTGTTTGGTTCCTGACCTGGTGTTGCCTTACAAGTTCAAAGTGCCGAAATTTGAGAAGTACACGGGAGATAGCTGTCCGAAGCTGCATTTGATGATGTTCTGTCGAAGAATGACTGCGTTTGCGCGAGATGATAAGTTGATGATCCATTGCTTTCAAGATAGTCTGACTGGGGCATCTTTGAGGTGGTATATGCAGTTAGAGAGGAATCAGATTCAGTCATGGATGGATTTAGCCAGAGCTTTTCTGAAGCAGTACGATTACAACCTAGACATTGCTCTTTATCGCATGCATTTGCAAGAGTTGTCTCAAGAGATCAATGAACCGATCAGGAAGTATGCTCAGAGATGGAGAGATTTTGCTGCTGGAGTGCGTCCCCCGCTGTTAGACCAAGAGCTGGCAAGCATGTTTGTAGATTCCCTACAATATCCGTACTTCAAAAGATTGCTCGGAATTCCGGCAAGTTTCTCTGACGTGGTAGCATTAGGAGAACGCCTTGAGTACTCCATAAGAATGGGGAAATTTCAGATTACTTCATATGATCAAGCTGGTGAAACTGAATACCCTTGTGACTATCAGAGTGAAGAAGAAGTTAACTCAGTCATGCCAAAGATTGAATATCCTCGAAGCGAATCAGTGAATTTTGTTGGTTCATCATCTTATCAGAGATCAGTACCTCCCGTGGCTTGTTATACCGAACAGACAGCCGTGCCTGGGGCACTCTATCAGGAATCTTATGTCGCTTCCATTGCAAATCAGCGAGCCCGTGGCCGAGGTTATCAGAATCAGCGTCAGAATCAGAACAGACCTCGTAACAACTTGGAACGAAGGAAAGCTCGTTTTCACCCAGTGCCGATGCCGTATAGCCAGTTGCTACCATCTTTGATCCAGAAGTCTTTGGTGGAGCCGAAAGCTCTTAAGCCAGTTCCAGAACCTTACCCTCCTGGGTACAATCCCCACGTTCAGTGTGGTTATCATGGTGGCTCTCCGGGGCATTCAACCGAAGATTGTAAAGCATTTCAGGCGAAGGTACAGCAGTTGATTGATCAGGATCGCATTTCCTTTCGAGAAGGATTTCTGTTTGTTCATCCTAACCGCTCAGCTGTCTAAGCTCGTAGACTCAGAAGGGCGTTCCCCAGCAAAAGCCAGTGATTCAGACAGGCAGGCGCCTCAGCATTGGCAGTCCTCGGACTTTTATATCATTTGCATTTGTAGTTTCTTTTCTGTTAATTACTACCTGCTTTTAAAAC
Source organism: Lathyrus sativus (assembly GCA_963859935.3). Taxonomy (NCBI): domain Eukaryota; kingdom Viridiplantae; phylum Streptophyta; class Magnoliopsida; order Fabales; family Fabaceae; genus Lathyrus; species Lathyrus sativus. The sequence goes on along the minus strand of OZ012738.1, from coordinate 614,980,769 downwards.
ATTGTATGTTTCGAATGGTGATAATAATAAAGTGATTATGCATTTTTCTGAATTAGTCATGTCGCTGTCGCTCATTTACTGCATTGCACTGACACTTGCATTTATTTCACTCCACTTTTTCGCTGTGACTAGCAAAGTTAGGAGGATGATGAAACTGAAACTCATAACCAATGATTGTATGCTTTCAGATAAGACCGTACCGATGACGTACAAGGCATTGTTTCAAATTCCCCAAACACTGGAGATATAAGGAGTTAGTCCCTTGCCAACCACTTCGAGCCAGGAAGTAGAAGTTTTTTCGGACTTATAAACCCTCACATCTTAACCCGGGGCAGGGTAGTTGACAGTTAGCTTGACCGAGCATTCAAGTCTTGCAGAGGAGTGTTGTCTTTCAAGGACCAATCAGTTTATACCTTTCAGGAGGTCAAATCTCACCAATCAGGAGTGAGACAGTTACAATCCTTTCGGAGCAATCAAGACAACCAGTGTCGCACGACTTTGTTCCAAAAGAAAGAAAGAAATGAGAAAGCCCGCTAAGTAAAAAGAAAGAAGAGCTGGAAAGCTAATACTTAGGCAAAAATCAGGGCATCCCGCTGGACTTCAAAAAGAAAAATTGAAAGGAACTCAAAAGGAGTCAGTCCAGGCAAAAATTAGGGAATCAAAAGAATGAAAAAGAGGGATTAAAAAGAAATTTTCCCCAGCAAATCACAAAGTCGTGTACACAGACACCGAAAGCGAAGAAGGAGTAACTGTCACTCTAGAAGAAAAGCTTGTGAATTCCTTAACTGCGGGTCTTACCATTCAACATACTTCTCGAAGAGGCGAGTGCTTGTGCCAGGTTAACTGAACCTTAGGATCGGAGATCATCACGTAGAAGGGGGGGAACAAATCAAAATTTGAGCCAAATATCCTTTGTTTCACGAACCGTGAACCCGACCACGATACAACCCTTAAAAGACCTAATTGAGGTAGGGTTAGTCTGAAGCGTATTACGATAAGGTCGAGTAACCTGACTCCTTCTTGACTTGCTAGTCACATCCTTGTTGCATTTTTCACTGACCACGTAAGCACTGCGTTTGAACCTTGTTTCATTCGTCACTCACAATAATCATGCATGTAAATGAGTGACAGCTCAAATTTTTTCAAAATCTGCATAACCACTGCATTAAGATTACCATTCGTGGACAGACGATTCTAATTGCAGGTTAGTAGTTGGCATAAAAGGAATTCCACCAGGGAATAATCAAGCAGGACTGAGTAATCCAGCAGTCTGAACCAGAATGGTGTATGTTGTGAAGCCTTGTGAATCGGGGGCATTATCTTCCGGTAAGTTCGGAATCAGTCAGTCTAAGGACGAGTCCCGCAGCTTCAGTTGAGCAGGGGCAGTTGTTTGAGAAGCAGATGATCAGAAGGAGTCTTCTCAAGACCCAATCAGGGGCAATTATGCAGAGCGCTGAGATTTGAAAGCAGATGCTTCCAATGGATAATCAGATCGGGTTAAGTCGCTAGAACGCTCATTCAGGGGCAAGTCATCGCAGAGAATGTTGAAATCAACTGGGTTGTTAGGTGTTTAATTGGAGATTGAATTCTTTTTTCGTGCAGATGTCGGGGCAAGTATTCTCAAAGTATTCTCGAGGCTAGCTGTTCAGAGCAAGTATTCCCAAGAATTAGATTGGGGCAAGTTGAATTGTACTGGGAGCAAGTTTTGCAAGCCAGTCTTTTTATCCCCAGCTGAGTGTACTGGGGCAGGTTGTTCAAGGCGGTTTGTTTATCCCCAGCCAGAGTTGAGTATCGGGGAATCATGTCAATACCCTTATCAAAACCTGAACCTTTCAAATAAGAAGGTCCTGTTGTCGTTGGATCATTATCCTGCAGTTTAAACCTGTTGCGTGTCAGTAACCAGTTGTTTCCAAAGTCCAGTTCTCGCCTGGCAAACCGGTAACCAGTTCTCGTCTGGCCCACCCTTCCGTAAGCATCAGTTCCCGTCCTGGTGCAGTTTATTGTAAGCAGCAGTTCCCGTCCTGGTGCAGTTTATTGGTAACCAATTCTCGTTTGGTCACCGCTTCTTCAAGTGTTATGCCAGTTCTCGCCTGGTGTACGTTAGCTTTCAGCCAGTTCTCGCCTGGTTGTCTATACCTTAGCTTGTTGTCCAGTCAGCCCGTCTGGTTCAAAAACACAAAAATCAATTTTCCTAACCTATTTTCCTATCAGTTCTCGCCTGGTAGTCTACCTTTGAATGCTAGTTCTCGTCTAGTATTTTCCACATCTTTCACTGTGTACATAGTTCATGTTTATTCTAAACCAGAAAAACAAGAAAAACCTAAAAGAGATCTGACACAATATTTCCCAATGACTTGCATGTCGTCATGTTCCCCGATACGAAGCTCGACGGATGCCAGTACTTCGAGTAATGTTTGAATTCCTTGTGGATGTAGTTAAATCAGAATTGCCACTCTTCAGCAGATGAAAGTTGCTTATTATACCCGGAAGAGTCGAGATTGTCTTTTACCCCGTATCAGAGTAGGATCAGGAGTATCTTCAGCAGATTAAGATTGATATCCTTGATAGTAGGGGCATTTCCAGCAGTGTGTCGCGCGCAATCAATCTCAGTTTGGGTCAATCCCCGCAGAGTACAATCAGCTGCCAATGGTTTGAAGAAAGCATCCCCGAGCAGAGTTGTCTTTCTTTCCCCGGTGAAGTCTCCAAGCAGGGTTGCCTTTTCATTTCTCCAGCAGGGCAGTTATCCCCAGCGGATTTGATTTCTCGTTTCCAGCATTTATTTTGCTGAGATGGTTCTGTGACTTCAGGTCATCCCCAGTAGAGTTGACGTTTCCTTCGGCATTTATTTTGCCAAGTGGTTTTCAGACCTGGTGTTCTCTGGCAGCTAGAGCCTGCATTAGCATTTGCATATATAATCATTGCATTTATACAAGCATATAGCATATCCATGTCGTCTGGGCCTCGCATTTTCAAACAAAACGCATAGCATTTACATGTCGTATAGGACATTGCATCATTTCCAGCATACGCATGTCGAAACATAGACCAAGATGGTTACCTATTGGATTTCAAATTTGTTCACCTGCAGAGTTGTGTGGTTCAGCTTCTCGTCTTCCCCAGCGGAGTGATTCTTCATATTTGGTTGTTACGTCAGCATCGGAAAAAACAACAACAACAACAACAACGATTGACATATATCAGACTTCTGAAGCTGCCCCCTTCGTCAAAATAGGTGCCAGGCAGTTCCATTCAGAATTCCCCAGGAGAATTGTCCTCAAGTTCGCAGTGAACTGTGAGTTGACCAGATTTGATCCCACGAGAGAGATGGGAATCAAGGTGTTTGCTTTACAAAGCATTATTTCAATACTTGTGGCGTCACACAGGTGTTGAAAAGGAGAAGAAAATTTTATCAGAAAATTGACCAGATGTTGTCGTGATAACCAAACTTCAGTTTATTGGAAGCTATTTCTCAAGCAGTTTTGCAGTATATTCTTGCGGTTGGCAAATTTCAGGGTTCCATTTGTATTCAACCGTCATCTACCTTGAATGTTTGAAGGCTGAGCGCTCTTCACCCATTCAGGTCGAAGTCGCTTGAATAGGGGCAGCTGTTGCACCCCAAAATTTGACCAACCGGGTCTCGCATTTGGCTCGATGTTTCGACGCATAACCGCATTCGCATCTGCATATCGCATACATTGCATTTTTCATTTGTATTGATTTTATCAGGGATCACAGCTCCCGTCTCGTGTTTCAGGTGTTTTTGATCAGTAGAATCGATTTTTGGGATATTTCGGTGCCCGTTTATTTTTACCGATTATTTTTGTGTCGTCCGGTGCTCATTTTGTCCCTCTGGGAATTATGGTGATTTTTCTGGATTTTTATAGGATTTTTTTTAGGGTTTAAATAGATTTTAAATTCATCTGTAGAATTTAATAGGATTTTTCTTTAATAGTTTTAATTCTTTTAAATAGATTTTTAAGCATTTTAGATATTTTTAATAGCATTTTTTTTTCATTTTAGGATAACATAGATATTTCTAGAATATTAATTGAGTTTTAGATATAAAGAATATAGTTTTGTTTTTCATTTTATAATGTTTTTTAAAATAGTTAATAGCTTTTTAATCTTTTAATATAGATTTCTTTTAAATAATATAGAGTAGTTTTTGTTTTAGAATATTAATAGAGTTTAATATCATTTTTCAGCATTTTTTAGAGCATTAATTGTTTTTTGAATAGTTCTTTTAAATTGTATAGAATTTAATAGGTTTTAAAAAGAATTAATAGATTTTAATTTTTAGATTAATTTTAATAGTTTTAGATATTGATTGATTAGATTAGATTAATTAGATTTTAATTAGTTAAGCAATTCAGTTTAATCATTAGTCATTAGCCCATTAATCATTTCCACTTAGTCCAAGTTGTGATCATATTAGTTTCATTGCAGTTTTTTGGGGATTTTTATCTTTTTTTTCGCAGGCCCAGTAACCAGCCAAGGCCCAGTTAGTGTTTTTGTTGTCCAGCATTAAGCCCATTTCGCCCAGAAAAGTTCCAGCTTTCCCCAGATTTTTCCAGCTTCTCCCAGAAGGCTCCAGAAGCTTCCAGCGAGCTTCTCAGCATAAATAGCCAGATGACACGTGTAGAAAAGGGGAGGTCCCACTTCGCTTCACTCCAGCACGCCACGTATCCACCACTGCCTCTCTCTCTCTCTCAGCCACGCGTGGGACACGCGTCCCACATGCAGAGAGCCACTCCACCGTCCCTCCACCACGCGTCTTCACAGCTCGCCTCACCGTGAAACCACTCCGGCCGGCCTGCATGGCCGGCGGCCACCGCGCCGTCGCCAGAAAACCCTAACTCCAGAATCCGGCCACATCCAACCACCTCTCATCTTCGTCTCCCTCACCTCGTCCAACCGTCACCAACCTCCATCTCCGGCCACCATGAACCACCACCTTCATCCCTTGATCTTCATCATTTTCAACCTCCAAACGCCCAGAAACCACCACCGATTCATCAAAAACTCAGAACACCATTCATCTTCCTCCATCTCCGGTCGAGATTCATCATCTGCAATTTGTTTTCCCAGATCTTCATCGCCTTCAAGAACACTCATCAACGAAGAACTCTCCATGAACTCCAAGATCTCCTTCAAACAGACATCTCCAGAAATCCAGTTTTTAAGAACTCCTTGATTCAAACAGAACCTCAAGAACATGCGATCTCCATAATTTCATCAGTAGATCTTCCAGATCCACAATCTTCATCTGCCAAAATTCATCAACAATCATCAGTTTCCATATATTTGTTCTTAGATCCATGCGAATCATCACAAGAACATTCAAGATTCGGATCCTCCTTGTTCAACAACCTTCAAGCACGATTTCCAGAAACCCTCAACCAATCTCCAGGATCTTTATCGCGCGTTCATCCTGTACAGGATGAACCTTCGACTGTTCATCAAGAATCATTCCCCAGAAGGACATCAATCTTCAAGCAATTATCGTCCGAGCAAGAAGACTTCAGGCACCATTGTTCCAGAAAACTCCATGGATCTTTAATTAAGTCTCAAATTCAACACAATCTTCAAGATCTTCAAGGATCTAATTTCGCCCAGGAACTTCCATCAAGTCCGGTCTCCAAGAGCGTCAAGGAAGGAGGTCCCCAAATCGCAATCGTTTGGTTTGTTCATCTATGGTGTAGGTTTTGAAACGAGGGTGACTTTGAGGTGATGTTGAGGGAGAGATACAAAGAGAGACGAAAGAGTTTGAGAGGGACGTAGAAGAGAGGACGAAAGAAGGTGACGGCGGCGGCGGAGAAAGTAGAGATGAAGCTAGGGTTTCAGTAACTGAGAATGGAGAGAGGGGGAAGAAGATTGGGCCAGGCCCAATCACAATTTTTTTTGACACCTCACCCTCACGCTTTTGGCTGTAAACGGGCCTGGGCCCCAATTTTTCTGGCACACACCCCAGATTACTCAGCGCACCTCCCTCCTTTCTTTTTTTTGCAGTAAGCAATTGGGCTGGGCCCAACTGCCAGTTTTATTTTATTTTTCTGCAATCCCCTTGTATGGACATTTACACCCCCAGCCCCTTCTTCTTGTATTTTTGTATTTTTATTCTTTTAAAGATTTGAGAAGAAAAGAAGAAAAATAGGAAAAGAAATATATTTGAAATAAAAGAAAAAAAGAATATAGAAAAAGAAATAAGGAAAAGAAAAGGAGAAAAATATTGTGAAAAAAAATAGAGAAATATTGTGAGGAAAAATAGAGAAATATTGTGAAAAAAAATAGAGAAATATTGTGAGGAAAAATAGAGAAAAATATGTTGAAAAGGGAAGAAGAAAAAAGAAAAAATATTAAAGTGCCGATTTAATATTTTTAAAGTTCATTTGCTTTTAGGGATATTTTCATAGGCTTTATTTTACGACTTTTAGGATAGCTTAGAAGCCCATTTGTTAGGGGGCTATTCTTCATTCAACTTTTCAAGGTAGAATAGGATAGCGTTTCCTAGGAGATTTATTTCAGTATTCAACCCATTGTAATCATTTTTCAGAAGATTAATAAAACGAGATTTGAGCTGTGGTCCGATAGTAGCCGAACTACAGCTGCTCTGATTCTTCGTACCAGACGAAGATATGTAGGCATAGGATGCGATATCCTAGTGAGCACACTAACGATTAACTTTTGTTCTCTCGCGGCTGTGCGATCGAGACTTTCCCGCTGACGATTAATTGAGTACCCTTTTTCTCTCTTGCCCAAGTGCATTTGAGACCGAGCCATAGTTTTGACCATAGGTTCCCGACCCTGTGAAACCAGTTGTTTTTCTCACTGCTGTGTGAGAGTGTTCGTTTAGCCGTAGTTAGTCTGAACTACGTAAAGCTCTGATCTTCCATCCAGTGGAAGTACGTAGGCACAAGACGCGAGGTCTTGGCGAGCCAATTTTCCCCGTAGTCCCGAACTACGTTGACTCTGACTTTCTCTCTTGAGAATACGTAGGCATAGAGTGCGACGCTCTATCGAGTCAATTCCCTTCCGTTTAGATTTAGCAGCCGTAGATAAGATTGTTTTGCATCCAGTAGACAAACCAAGCAAGCGTGGATCCCGTCGAGTACGACGGACGTGAGGGGTGCTAATACCTTCCCCTTGCGTAACCGACTCCCGAACCCAGGCTATGGTTGCGATGACCATACCTTTTCCCCGTTTTTTGCGAGGTTTACTTCGAGCGTTTCCTTTCCCGCTCTGAGGGATAAATAACGCACGGTGGCGACTCTTCTGTCAGCCGGCGCCGATTTTCGCAGTAGCGACAAACATACTAATAAATATTAAGATAACACGACCACGAAAGGCCACAACTGTGCGTGATACAATAAAAAGGGGTCAAACCCCACAAAATAAAATTACAGAAAATTACAAGATTGATCAAGTGGCATGCAGGCCAAAGCACAAACTAGGAAAAGCTCATTACTCATCTTGTCGAGCCTCCTCTTAGGTCACCTACCCCTTCCCTTCACCACCTTCACCGAACAGGAGGAACTCGGGGATAACTATCTTGCCCTCTTTGACCGTATAAAGGAACCATGTGCCTTATGTGGTCAGCTCGACCCCAGGATTCACCAACTTCAATTGGTCCACGGTGTTTTGGAAAGTCTCCTTGCCGATAGCCACAAGGTCATCTGCAGCCTGAGTAAATCGAGCAACCAGCTCTGGCCGAGTCAATAACTTCTCCGTCTCCCCAGGCTCATCTTCAGCAGTGGCAGTAGCGGCTTTCAACTTCTCCACCAAGTCCTCTGCGGCTTTCTTCTGGGAAGCCAAGGCGTCCCTCTCTGAGGCCATCTCCTTGCAACCCTTGCGACAGCCTCCTCAAGCTCCATGTCTCACTCCTCCTAAATATTTTTGACCTTTTCTTCCATGGCCGCCATCGCAACTTGGTATTTCTTTAGTTCGAGCTCAAGTGGGGAGCCGTCCTTGGTGTACACCACGACCATCTCCAGGATCCTCATCAAGGAAAAGGAATCCTGCGCAAGCATGACCCTCTTACTGGGACGATCCATCTCCTCAAGCTTCAGTGATTCTGCCCGAGAAATAGACAAGGAGGACCCATTGAATAACTTCTTGTTATACAGACAGGAAGGCATTTCAAAATTACTTTTGATGGACTCCCGACTAAGGTCCATAATTTCACTCATGCGGGCACGGTTGGGCCTCGAGCTCACGGGCAAAAGGGACATCTTAGTAGCCAGAGGAGTTGACGAGGAAGTCCTCGACCTTGTCTGTGGGGGAGTTGGTCGTTGGCCAAGACGACTTCTTCCTAGGGTAGCTCTGCCTTTGATCTTCCCATGAGCATGCTTTACCATCATCTCCTATGCTGAAGACATATTACCTGCAAAAATAACAAGCACGTCAGCACGTGGAAAGAAGAAAATCTCGAACAAAATAAGAAAAAGCGAGAAGCTACCCAAGAGTTTGAGATCCTCCTCACGAGTACTACACTCGAGGAGCTCTTTAGTGTTAATATACCAGGCTTCCACCTGCAGTCCCCATCTTCCTCATAAAGCACCTTCCTTGCACGAGTCACACACTGAGCAGGAAGGAAGCTATCCACAAAGGCCACCATCTTGGCATAGCTGGTCCGATCATCATCTACCAACTGATGAGGAGTAACCATGTACTCATCAGTCGAGCGGGTGAAGTGAGTTACACTTCAGCAGAAAGGGAATGCGAATAATGTTATGATGTTCATCCTCAAGTGGAGTGCTCTCTTTTCCTCAGAGAAGTTTGAAGCCTTTAAGCATGACTATGATTCCACGCGTGGCTTTCCATTCACCCCAGTGACGCTTTTATATTGCAAAGGTCGGTTCGTATCGAGATGTTTCTTTCATCTTTGGTTTACTTCTCATTGTTTTTTTTGTCTGCATAAGCATAACATAACATACATTCATTCACATAGATACATGGCATATGTGCATTTTTCATTTTTGTGTTTGTTTGTTCACTTTGGCCGTGTTTATCCCCAAGTGACTGGGTTTGTCCTCTCCCTCCAAGTAGATTCGTCAGTCATAAGCAGAAAAAACACATCCTTTCTATTTCCCCACTCAGTTCGATTCTCGTGGAATATGATTGCTTTAGTTTTCTTTTCCACTTTTGGATAAAGATAAACCCCAGTTAAATTCACTCCTCGATGGATAGAGTCTTGCTTGACCGTTTCTCTGTAGTTATTTCTTGAATTGAACTTTGGTCCCTGACAATCACAATTTTGAGTCTCTCTAGGCTTTTGAACCTGAATTGAGCGTGCATTTATTTTTCACTTTTCTCCCCGGGAAGAATCTATTTAAGGATCACCATTGAAGACAAAGTATTTCCTCAACAGAAGTGTTACAACCTTTTCTCAGCAATTTATACCCAGACAACAAGTGGCAGCTCTATATTTATTTGAGCAGCTTGTTTCGCTCTCAGGTTTTCTATTTGGATGACAAATGGCAGTCTCCTCAAGACAGTTTGTCTATCCCTAATGAGTTTATCAACATTATCAAATTATCCTCCATCAAATGGCATATCTTCGGAAATCCATCAGAGAAGTTTGGTGAAGACTTTACAAGTGTTTCTCTTTATTTGAGAATTCCTGATGCAAGGACTTTATTTGCTTCAATGCAACTTCAAACTACAACAATGCTGATCTTTAGTGATGTTCTCCCTAGCAGAGTCGCCATTTCTATCACAGTGAGAATCAGATATCAAGCTATTAATTAACTTGAATTACAAATCTTAATTCACCATCGGTCTTTAATTTGTCCAAGGGAAGGGAAAAAGATCAAATTACTCAAAAGTATGCAATGCAATGCAAAGCTAGAGAATCTAAGGTTCGGGGGTTGGTTAAACTTAGCGAAGGTCTTTATTGTGTTAATTTTTATTTGCTAAAGGTGAACCTATGGGTTTATTTCTAAGTATGCTCGCCAAAAAATCGCATCTTATGCTTACGTATCCTGACGGGAATGGAATCAGAGCATTCGTAGTTCCCCTAAAGGGATTGATGAACTCTTAATTGTGGCCAAGATTCCAGAGGGAGAGGTTTGTTGATTAATTTTAGGAGAAGAGACGAGTCATCATCCTAAGGAGAATACTCGAGTTAACCACCATAAACATGCAGAAGACGGTCTTTGCTTCGCATTGAGAGAAGAACTTCAACTTGGATTTAATCGACGAGTACGCCACACGCCTCTCTCAAGAGGAAAAAAATCTACGTCTTTCTCGACTGTGTCATGGGGTAGAAGAATTATATCTCGACTAAGGGTGACTCATGTCTAATTATCTCATGGGAGAAAAAGGAACCTAATTGTAAGTTGTCTAATTAACATCTTAAGGAAATACTAACCTAATTCTATGACCTAAGGTTAATATTTAAAGAGAATTAATCCTATAGATTATTCTAATCCTAATTAACTTAGTATTAATTAATTAGTTATGTATATTTTTGTATATTTTAGAGTATTTATTGTTTTTTTATATTTTATTAATTTCTAAAAAATAAAGCCTATTTTGTTATGAATTAAATATATTTTGTATTCTTTATTTTTTTTTAATTTTTGAGATTGATTTATAAAATATCTAGACTAAGATTGAAACTAATCTGAACTAAATGAATTAAAATAGATTATAACCATATATTAATTACATATACAAAATGAAAGAGAAATTAATTAATAAACAATAGTAAGACTTCAAGGAGTGTGAAATAACATAATTAAACTCATGAACCAATTATAAACAAATCCTAATATCTTATATTAAAATATATATATATATATATATATATATATATATATATATATATATATATATATATATATATATATATATATATATATATATATATATATATATATATATATATATATATATATATATATATATATATATATATATATATATATATATATATATATATATATATATATATATATATATATATATATATATATATATATATATATATATATATATATATATATATATATATATATATATATATATATATATATATATAAAATGCACAGGGAGAGGAAGCGTTCATGGTTAGTGTTCATGACTCCTTAGAACAAACCAACGTATAATGTCTCGACACATGGAATGCTTAATAGAGAAAAAAAGAAATATCAAAATCCCCATATAACATCAGATGTTAAAACAAAATATATCTCATCTATGTTATCTCATATGCCGTTGAAGATGAAAAATGGTGAAGAAGAGTGGAAGAGTGTCCCCGATCTGCAAGTATTCGCACACCAACTCATATGTCTGCATGAAGGTAATGGAATTTGGGTGCAGTTGAGAGGGCACCAAGTCAAGATGCACGGAGATCGCCCGTTGGAAGTCCGTGAAGGGCAACCTTAACCCTATCTCTTTAAAACATATTCGTACATGGGAAATCTCTCTCTGTACGTCGAGCATATACGGTCGTCCTCTTTAGGGAAGTGGACCCTCCACTCTCCCTCCGGCCCCACCGTAGTAAACGCGTCTCCAGTGTACGAAGTGACGAGCGAGGCATGCTCCATGGGCTCAGTTATGGTCCACTCGTCGACCGATGTCCTCGTGGTAGTCGTCCCTCTAACATCAGGGGATGAAGAGTCATCATCCATTTTAGTATCCTCCGAGGAGCTATACTCGGACAAGTCCATGGGGTGTTCGTCCTCATCAGCCCTTCACGACATCACTTTTACCTGAAAAGCAGAGGAAAAAAGTGAATTCGATGACAAAATCAAATCCACCCTTCCACTGCTAGTCAAGTGAAAGGGCGCGCAAAGGACGAAGGACATAATCCTCGACCTAAGCCCTACTCAAATGACACAACTAAATGATATCAGTGCCCCGGAGTCCTCCCCGTTACGTCCGGGGAAAAACCCTGCGCACAAAACCCAGAACTCCCATGAGGGAACCACTAGAGTCCATGGCTCCCTCCAGCAGCGAACACCACCGTACCATCACTACTCCGGGATCAACTATGGCCTATGGCTTACTAATTTGCCCTTTCTTAAAAATGACCATTGCAGTGCCGACAGCAGAAAGATGTTCGCACCACCATCTGCCGCCAACAGCCACCATAAAAATACCCTATAACTACTTCATTTCAGTCCTAACCACATGGATTCTAAAACATCAAACCAGAAAAATAAAGAGTAAGCAAGGAATCAACATACTTACTTGGTCGAGGAAGAAGTTATAGACTTGGGTAACTCTGGTCTGGTGTCGTACGGTGGCCGGAGTAAAACTTGAAGGCAACGATCGGCAGAGAACGGGGAACGGTGAGTAAGAAGAGAGAGAAGCAAAAGTTCAGAATGAACAGACCCTCTCACTATTTATAGGCAAATGACAGACACGTGCACGAGCACGTGCGGGTAGGGCGTCATCATGACCCTAGCCTAGCCATCATCATGTATTTAATGCAGCACACGACTCGAGGCACACGTGACACATCCACTCTTCAGATCCCATCACCCGTTGGGCTCCCCGGATCCCAAGCTCCCCGATAACAACATTTCTGGCGCCCGAGCAAGTATTCTTCTGGACACGAGGAAGCTTACGACGATCATGCCCAGAAAGAAAATTATCCTTAAGTCATCACTACCTTGCTCGGTAGCAATGACTTGTGGGGATAATGTTCCGGACTGGCCCAACGGGTAGGCATGACCCAACCCACTTCTGCTCCTAGAACGACCCAATTGCATAAGTCCAACCACTTTGGGGGAGAATTTACCTTTCTGCCCCTCTAACAGGGGAGACTGACCAATTTACCCTTGATCACAACACCTCTCTCCGCCAGTCTCTGCCTGTCACGCACGGTTCCACCATCCAGAAACAGGCAAGACGCTTGTGCTCGTAACTATACCTCTTCCTGTGCCAACGACTAATTATGAGCACGTTTTCCCGTCCCAACGGCTAGTTCTGGCAGTTACCTATTCTTCGGGAAACGATTATCTCGCCCCAAAAATAGGGATCAATGGCCAAGCACTGTGGGTACTATAAAAACCCTCTCACTTGAGAGGGTCAGGTATCCAATATTCACCTTGAAACACTCATATTCTGTATTTGCTCTCTCTCTTGCTCGTTTTCTTACTTTAGCATCAAAGTGCCTTGCAGGTACACTCCCGTCCTCCTCTTTGACATCCAACACCACAGACGCTTGCCTTTGCCCCATCTTAAGTTTTGATCTATCGGTAAGATCATATATATATATATATATATATATATATATATATATATATATATATATATATATATATATATATATATATATATATATATATATATATATATATATATATAACCAAGTAAAATCTTTTTATGTGACTTCTGAATAAGAAAGAAATTCATCCGAGAACATGTTACCTCACTCTTATATGTGATAAAATGCTCATTTCTTTTCATAAACAGGTGTTATATATAATAAGATCAAAACCCGACAAAAACTCCATATCCCCTTACACGCTCTCATAATCTCTTGTTACACTTACTACATGTCCATTCATATCTCATCCTAGAAAAAGTTTATCTCCTTGAGAATATATATATATATATATATATATATATATATATATATATATATATATATATATATATATATATATATATATATATATATATATATATATATATATATATATATATATATATATATATATATATATATATATATATATATATATATATATATATCATAAAGTAAGTCTCATAAATTCTCCTAAACGTTTACCTTAAGGTGTTATGCTAATCGAACCTGAGGTGCGTAAGCACGATAATATTAAATCATTAAATGTGTCTTGATTAACTACAAAGTTTAAGGTTATGATTCAATCTCATACACTTTTCAAATCCACAATACCATTCTTCCACTTCTTTTCCATAACAATCTCCACCCTATTTTTCAATTTAACTTTTTTAGTGTACTAAAACTTAAATCACGAGTTGTCTAATTCTTCTTCCATTTTACCTGTCTACTTAGTTTCTTATAGACACATGAAATTTATCTTCCTCCTAATCATAGTTTCAATTATTTCCATAAATTTTCCCATAAGTGTGTCTATATTCTATAATCCAAAACAAATACTACTTTTATGAACTAACTTCTTTACTCACACTCGTTCACGAAAATGTTGCAACCCTTACTTATTTTTCACTGCACTCAAACGACGATGCAACAATTCTTACTCTTTTAACACTATACTTGAGCCATACAACACGTTATTTACAAACAACAACTTAACATTCACATTATTTTATGGTTAATCTATATTATATATATTTGACAAAATTTTACGTTGTCTATTGAGTGCCTAACATAAACAAAGTTAAAGATAAATTTATAAAATCTCTTTTAGTTTATCTTTTTCATACAAGAATAATCGCACTTCTTAAAATGATTTAATAAACAAACAAAGTAATAATAGTAGTATTAATTTTGAAAGTCCACACTGCACCGCCCATGCGATTTGTTATTCAAAATCAGTGTTTTAAAAATCGGATCGGTCATCGAACCGGTGAGAGCATTGGGTCACTGGTTTATCGGTTGAACCACTGGATCAATGGTCGAACATCATGACTAAACCGAATTAAACTAGATAGCTCGGTTGAATAGATCTATCATCATAACAAAATCATATAGGTATAAAACCGGTTGAACCGGATAATTCAATCTCTAAAAAAATATAACTAACACTGAATTTTTTTGAAAATATCATAAATTCTCAAGTTCATAATTTAAATTCAAATTTTAAACATAAGTATCAAAATACATTAAAATAGTACAAAATTATAAAGTCTAATTGCAACATAATATAATTGAATAATTTATAACAAAATAACTCCAATGTCTACTTAAGTTTAGTTTCAAGGAGGTAAAATTATTTCAAAACAATGATAATAAAAATTTTAATTTTTTTAAAAAAAATTTATAACTCAAAATAACATTGTTTGCATTTAAATTTTAATTAAAAAATAAAAAAAACATTAGAACCGTCAGTTTTTCGGTTTTTCCCGGTCCAATCCGATTTGCACCAGTTTTGACCGGTTTGATGACAAAGACGATCCAACTATTGAACCAGACCGGTTACTTGTTAAATTGGTATAATATTTTCATATATTTCAATCGTATACATCAGATGGGAATTGATTATATTTATATACACAGAAAACCCTATTTCTAATTATAACTAAATCAGAATAATTATAACCAAATCAGAGAAATTAACAATTAATAACTATATTCCTATTATAGTCCCTACAATTTTGTTGACAGCTAACGCTAACACTCCCCCTCAAGTTGGTGCATAGATATCTCGAATGCCCAACTTGTCAAGTGCGTTGTAGAAGTCTCTACTACATACAACTTTTGTGAGTATATCTGCTAATTGATCTTCAGATTTAACAAACGGAAATTGAATTATCTTGGTCTCCAAGTTTTGCTTAATAAAGTGTCGATCTACTTCCACGTGCTTCGTTCGATCATGTTGAACCGGATTATGAGCAATTTCAATTGCAGACTTATTGTCACAAAAAAGATTCATCGCACTATTCGGAGCAAAGCCAATTTCATTTAACAGTCTTCGAAGCCAGAGAAGCTCACAAAGACCTTTAGCCATCCCTCGAAACTCTGCTTCAGCACTTGATAATGCTACAACATTTTGTTTCTTACTTTTCCATGTAACCAAATTTCCTCCAACAAAGGTAAAATAGCTTGAGGTGGACTTTCTGTTGGTGATATCTCCAGCCCAGTCAGCGTCTGTATAACCTTCAACTTGTACATGATTATTCTTTGTGAACATCAAGCCTTTTTCCGGCGAGGACTTCAAGTACCGCATGATTCGAATTACCGCGTCCATGTGATCTTTACTCGGGTTGTGCATAAATTGGCTTACTATACTTACCGCATACGCTATATCAGGTCGTGTATGAGATAAGTAAATAAGTTTGCCAACCAATCTCTGGTACCTTCCTTTGTTTGTTGGCACTTGGTCTGGATATTCTCCAAGTTGGTGGTTCTGGACAATTGGAGTATCTACAGGTTTACAATCTAGTAGCCCAACTTCTGATAAAAGATCTAAGATATATTTTC
This sequence comes from Lathyrus sativus, assembly GCA_963859935.3. Lineage (NCBI taxonomy): Eukaryota > Viridiplantae > Streptophyta > Magnoliopsida > Fabales > Fabaceae > Lathyrus > Lathyrus sativus. The sequence goes on along the minus strand of OZ012738.1, from coordinate 614,964,667 downwards.
GTTGAGATAAAAAGATGCCTTTCTTTGACCTAGCAACTTCAATACCTAGAAAATATTTGAGTCCACCTAGATTTTTCATCTCAAATTCGGTTGCCAGATGTTTTTGAAGTTTTGCTATTTCTTCAGAGTCATCTCCTGTAATAATCATGTCATCTACATACACAATCGAAGCTGTGACCTTACCTTGACGGTGTTTCAAAAACAACGTATGATCTGCGTTGCTTTGTTGGAAGCCATATTTTTTCATTGCCAAGTTCAATCTCCCAAACCACGCTCTAGGAGATTGCTTCAAGCCATACAAACTGCGTTGAAATTTGCACACCACTTTAGTCTCATAGTTTGTCATGTATCCCGGAGGGATATCCATATATGTTTCTTCTTTCAAGTGCCCATGGAGAAAGGCGTTTTTCACGTCTAACTGATGCAATGGCCAATCAAGATTTACTGCAAGAGATAAAAGAACTCTGACAGTGCTCAACTTGGCAACAGGAGAAAAGGTTTCTTGATAGTCTACGCCATATGTTTGTGTAAAGCCTTTAGCTACTAGTCTTGCTTTGTACCTTTCAATTGACCCATCAGCTTTGTACTTGATAGAGAAAACCCACTTACACCCTACTGGTTTCTTTCCTTTTGGTAAAGGGACAAGGGTCCATGTCGCATTCTTGTTTAATGCCTCCATTTCTTCATTCATAGCTTGAACCCATCTAGTGTCTTCAATGGCCTCTTCAACGTTGCTAGGTACACTGTGTGAAGATAGTTCATTTGCAGATTTCTTAACGGGTTCAGATAATTCCTTCATAGAGACATAATTAGCAATTGGATACCTTGATCGATGATCCTCTTCTTCAGGAGAGTAACGCTTTGGTGGTTTTCCCCGATTATGCCTATGAGGTAATTCATAGCTAACAGAGATATCACTATTATTATTATTATCAAGATATATAGGAGAGCTTACCTCAATGATATTCTCAGGAGATGGATCGTTGAGTACTGGAGAGGGGGGGGGGGGATTCTGATACTTCAACTTCAGGACTCATATGGTCTGTTTGAGTTTGACACGAATCACCAGCCACTTCAGTTGATGGTATATCAATATCTTTGAACCAGTCAAATGTCGACCAATTCGACTCTTCTTCTGGTGTCTCCCCCTGAAGAGAAGAATTGGGTGCTGCCGAGGAGTAGAAATGGTCAAATTCCAAGAATGTAACATCCATAGTTACATAAATGCGTCGAGTAGTAGGGTCATAGTGTAACACCCCACTTCCCGTATTAAATAAAATATAAATATTATAATAATAATCAGAGTTTTCACCAAAAAGTGGGATATCACATCTCCAAATTTTATAAGAATACTTTATTCATTCTTTTCAAAATAATACAGCGGAATTTTTTTTCATAAAGTAAAATACATCAAAACATGATACGTCACAGGATTTCAACACGTTTGACATAAAACAATTACAACACCCATATCCCGTGTTACGTATCAGAGCATCCTAGACTCGACGGTCACACCAATATCCAAGCTAGCTAAACACCTGGATTATCTGTACTTCCGAAGAAGCACAGACCACAACAACAACAAAGGGGTGAGAAATAATGATCAGAATATAATGGTAATGTAATACATGTAAATAAGGTAGTAAAACACACCAACACACCAATATTCACCCCCAACAACTCCATATGACGAACCTTCTGTTCAAATTACAATATAACATATTATAATGCAAATATGCAACTCAACACCATGCATGCGGTACCGACTCATTGGTTCATTCAATCGAACCCACCATTCTCCACAAAGGAGTACAGGTGAATCACTTACGCTCCATCCGAGACATGATTCAACCCCACCATTCTCCATAAAGGAGTACGAACAGATCACTTACGCTCCATCCGAGACATGATCCATCCCCACCATTCTCCACAAAGGAGTACGGACAGATCACTTACGCTCCATCCGAGACATGATCCATCCCACCAAGACACCATGATATGCACACACCAATGCATAACTATTATGTTCAGGCACACTAAGTGCACACGATCCTCCTGATCATATCATCATACATCAATGCATATATGTACAGATATAACATACACCAACACCATATAAATCAATTCACACAGTGAGCAATCTCACATTCTAACACCAAGTATAAACACATCCCAACACTCAGGGAATACACGATCCTACTGATCACTGCACCATAATCATATACATGATACACCCATTATTCATTTTAATTAAATTAGATATTAAACGAGTTCACACTCTAACACCATATATAAACACATCTCAACACTCGGGGAATACACGATCCCCCTGATCACTACCCACATATATATATCAACTAATTGCCCACCGGTCATTATTACGGGAAACATGTACTATCACCGAGTACACAAGTTAGTTCCCACACTCATCATTCTTACGGTGCATCAAGGCCAAACTGTACCTATCATCTCAACTCAGATCCTCAGTCTATTCTAGTACCAATCTTGCACATTACCGTAACCAATAGGCTTCTAATTCCTATTCCCAAAATCATCACCTACACACTCTATCGATACCTCAAAAGCCATACAGAATTTTCCCTAAAAACTGTAAAACACCCTATATGCCCTATATGCCAAATCATCCCAAAACACCAATTCATTAACATTGACTTATACTCCATCACTATCAATTACTAGTTATCATCAAACACAAACACACCAATAAACATTATACTTACCAATTATCCTATACTTCCTACTCTAGAACCAACATTACGGTACATTACCGACACTTCAGAGTCACTCTGAATCTCACCAAGGTCCTAACCATAGTCATTAACGACACTATAGGGAAACAACACATAATTTTCCCCAAAGCTATAATCATGGTCATTACCCACACCACGGTAACAACACATAATCTCACCAAAACTCTATTTATATTTACTATCAACACTGCAGTAACAGCATATAATTTTCCCCAAAGCTATAATCATGGTCATTACCCACACTACAGTAACAACACAGAATCTCACCAAAACTCTATTTATAGTTACTATCAACACTGCAGTAACAACATATAATTTTCCCCAAAGCTACAATCGTGGTCATTACCCACACTACAGTAACAACACAGAATCTCACCAAAACTCTATTTATAGTTACTATCAACGCTGCAGTAACAACATATAATCTCACTAACATCCCCATAATATATATACACCAAATTCACCAATACCAATCAACAATTCATCAATGTCAAGCATCAATTTATCATCAGCAACAATAATAACAAGCATGCCAATATAAAACTTCATAGATCGGAATTTTTCTACGGGGTTAAGGAATCCCCTCTGCCCTATACATGTATATACCATCCCAAATCAAGTTTCTCCCCCCTTACCTTGTTAATCGGTTGATCGATGAAAGAACCCTCCAAGGTTTGGCCAATTCTGATTTTCCCCTGTATCCTTCGTTCTTTGCTCCCTTTTCCGTTCCCTTTTCCGTTCTCTCCTTTCTATCGTTCTTTTTCCACTTTCTCTAACTTCTCACAATGTATCGTAAAACTACCAATCCCTCACGTTTCTATTTTAATTCTCTAATCCCAATAATAATAATAACTTAATAATAATAATAATAAAAATAATAATAATAATAATAATAATAATAATAGTAATAATAATCCTATTATTATCTCACCAAAATAATAATAATGTTAATAACTTAATAAAATAATAATAATAATAATAATAATAATAATAGTAATAATAATCCTATTATTATCTCACCAAAATAATAATAATGTTAATAACTTTAATAAAGTAATAATAATAATAATAGTAATAATAATCCTATTATTATCTCACCAAAATAATAATAATGTTAATAACTTTAATAAAGTAATAATAATAATAATAGTAATAATAATCCTATTATTATCTCACCAAAATAATAATAATGTTAATAACAATAGTAACTATAATAAATATAATAATAATAATAATATTCCCACCAATATCAATATTATACACTATATTATTATATTCACCAAAACACCACCAATAATCCTCCCATATCAGGGACACCCACCAATAATAATATTCATACCGATGATAATAAACATAATAATAATAATGATAATAATAATAATAATAATAATACCACCAATATTACTATTAACTATTATATTATTATCTCCACACCACCAATGATCCTTATATATCAAGGATACTCACCAATCACATACCAACACACCCCACCTAAGGGCACACCAACATAAAATAATTAAATTAACACTAAAATGACTAAATAAATAAAATGGGTGTTACAACTCTCCCCCACTTTAAGTATTTTCGTCCTCGAAAACTACCTGATGGAACACTTCCGGATACGCTTTCTGCATCCTTCATTCCAACTAACAGGTCACACTGCCTTCTGCAGCACCTCCCCAAGTTACTTTCACCAAAGATATCTCCTCCCTTCGGAGTTGTTTCTCGCTCGTCCAAACGAAATAGCAATGCCTCAACAATCAAATTATTTTCACTTGTACACCATCCACCTGGTTCAATGTACTTTCTCAACTACGACACATGAAACATATCATGCCAATTCATAGCGACAGCGGGAAAAACGGTCTAACATGTTACTCCTCCCATACCTCTGCTGCGCCACTCTGATACAAACCACAGAACACGGTGCGAACTTCTGAGACTTCGAAGCTCGACCAACATCAGTCACCGGCGTGACTCTCCAAACACATCTTTCCTTGGATCCTCTTGATCTTTTCAGCCCTCTCAACATAATTTTCAGGTCTGAGCACAACACTCTCACTCGACCCATTCCAACACAGTAGAGTCCTACACTCCCTATTTCACCGAGCCACATATAGTGCCATTCCGACACTAGGATGGTAACCGTTATTATAGGTAACTCAATCAACGGTAATTAATCATCCCACGATCCACCTTGATCCAACACCCAAGCTCTCACCAATTCTCTACAGACTCAATAGTCCTCTCTGACTGACCATCAGGTTGCAGATGGTAAGTCGAACTCAACTTCAACTTAGTACCCGAAGCTTCCTGTAAGCCCTTCCAAAATCTCAATATAAACCTCAAATTTCCATCTGACACAATATTCGTCAGTATCTCATCCAACTTCACCACTTTCTCAATATGCATCTCATATATTCTCAACACAGAATAGTTAATCCACTCCTAACAATTCAAATTAAAATTATGTCTTTACAAATTCTTTGGAAATCTCAACACCAATTTCGTGAAAATACTACCTGATTTCCACTCTGGAATATTTAACGACTGCATCAGACTCAACAGTCTCTGATGTTCACTCTTCGAATTCCTACAATTCTAACCAGCATATTCCACCTCAACTACTCCTCCCCTTATACATGGTCTCCAAAACAATCTACTAAAATTCGGTTACTTCTTCATAGCACTGGGATGGATACTCCATCTACCCCAATGTATTTCTTCACGAGTACTTCTACTCCCCTCAACAACATTTGGTACACATACTCTATCATAACATCTCGTGGTATTATTTCCACAAGCCCGACAATCCACTCCTCGACTCTAATTTATCAACTTCAACTAATTCACTACTCGACCCAGATTTCTGACTTTCTCGGTTCTTCTCAAGGATATCACTAGTCAGATCTTAATAATAAAAGATTAACTCCATAAGAAGTATCCTTACTCATACAACGCATATTATGAAATTTCTCAATCAGTTCTACCTCTTTTCACCATCATCTTCGGTAAACACAAACATTTCCAACTCACCGCATCATCTACCACATCCACTTTACCCAAAGGGTGATTACACTCAAAGTCGTAATCCTTCAAAAATCCTAATTATTTCCTCTGCCTCATTTTCAACTTTTTCAAATCAAACAAACACCTTAAACTCTTAAGATCACCAAACATCTCCGATCTCAGTCTGAACTTTCGAAGCCTCCGACTCCGGTACAACCACAATAGCAACCAACTCTAAATCACTGGTCAGATGGTTTCTCTTACACACTTCGAGTTGCCTTTTGCATAACTGAAACTCGCTGAAGTTGTCTTTAGCAAATCCCCTAATTATATCAACAAGCATCACAAACACCACACTTAGTTTTATCGGATTCGGCAGAACTTTCCTTACGGAAGTATATCACCGCTCTTTTTCTAACACTGACAACTCCAGTTCCTTATGCTCAACATAATCTTTTATACTCTTCGAATACCTTAAAATATCATTTATTAACACAACCATTGCCTTATATAAATAATTAAAGAAGATCCCATGCCAAGTGGACAAATAAGTTGTGAGTTATAGCGGGAACACATACCGTACCGCCCGTCCTTACCACAACATTTAAACACACTTCATCAATAAATAGATTAAATCTATGTCAATACTTCACCATCTCATAGATAATTTCAATAGCTTTCCAACGCTTCGAACCGGGCGTCATTCCGAGTTACGGTTCTCCCGTTACGACAAAAATACCACAACAACATTTTTCTGCTCAGGGCACTTCGCCAGGCGAATCTCGGCGAACATGACAGTCCCGAAATTCTATTTTCGACCGTTACCTGACTTCCGAGTGTCCGATTTCGATTCCATAAAAAGCTGCGATCTCGGAATTCAACGTATAACCACAATTTCATACTTAGGAGGTCGTCCAACACACTTTCAATCTTTAAATATTTTAAAACCCGATTACTTCCAATCTCAACAGCAGATCGTGGAGCCTCCTATTACGATACCACTTCGACCTTCGACACCACAACACAATAATTCTACTCGCGATCTCACGAACACGGAAACTCACGTCCTTCAATCAATTGATCCATCAAATCATTAACTCTTGGAAGCGAACACTTATCCTTGACAGTCACCTTGTTCACTTATCTATAGTTCACCCAAAGCTTCACAAAACCTTCTGTCTGTCTAACCAACAAAATTGGTGCACCTTACGGTAACACACTCAAACAAAAGGACCTCTCCCCCAACGGGTCTTCAAGTTGACTCTTCAACTTCTCCAATCCCAACGTAAACATACAATATGGAGTCATCAATATCAGACTCGCCCCAAAAACAAAATAAACGTGTAAGCTTTACTTCACACTCCGATAGTAAATCGCTTACTTCCTCAGGGAACCTCCGGCAATTTCAACAAATTGACAAATCCCAATTTTCTCACTTTCCTTCTCATTCGAAGGTTCCGTCAAAATAAACGTCTCAACACCGTATTACGCCAACTCCTCAAAATAATCCCTTAAGCACTTAGCTTAACTCAGGACAATTCATTGCTCACGCCACACAAGCTTGCAAGACACATCTATCCCATCCAACTCAATCCCGTCTACTATTAACAAGAGATTAAGGGTGATCAGTTCCTCAATTTGTTAATAGACAGCCGAAATCATGATGGGGTACAAACCATCTTTACCAAACTATGATAGCATTCCTCAACACATTAAGCCACCACACCGTAGCATTCCGGAGAATTACAAACTTCTCCCCCACTGGAATCATTCCTGCTTCTGCAGACAAGGTTAGGAAATAAACACGTACCGACAGTGTTTTCACACACATGCCGTATACTAGGGATTTAAACCACAACACCAGGTTAAACAACACACAGTCTCCATCCCAAAGGACAGACTCAACTCAACTCAACAACACTGGCCGGACGGACCGACCTGCTCTGATACCAATTGTAACACCCCACTTCCCGTATTAAATAAAATATAAATATTATAATAATAATCAGAGTTTTCACCAAAAAGTGGGATATCACATCTCCAAATTTTATAAGAATACTTTATTCATTCTTTTCAAAATAATACAGCGGAATTTTTTTTCATAAAGTAAAATACATCAAAACATGATACGTCACAGGATTTCAACACGTTTGACATAAAACAATTACAACACCCATATCCCGTGTTACGTATCAGAGCATCCTAGACTCGACGGTCACACCAATATCCAAGCTAGCTAAACACCTGGATTATCTGTACTTCCGAAGAAGCACAGACCACAACAACAACAAAGGGGTGAGAAATAATGATCAGAATATAATGGTAATGTAATACATGTAAATAAGGTAGTAAAACACACCAACACACCAATATTCACCCCAACAACTCCATATGACGAACCTTCTGTTCAAATTACAATATAACATATTATAATGCAAATATGCAACTCAACACCATGCATGCGGTACCGACTCATTGGTTCATTCAATCGAACCCACCATTCTCCACAAAGGAGTACGGGTGAATCACTTACGCTCCATCCGAGACATGATTCAACCCCACCATTACGGACAGATCACTTACGCTCCATCCGAGACATGATCCATCCCCACCATTCTCCACAAAGGAGTACGGACAGATCACTTACGCTCCATCCGAGACATGATCCATCCCACCAAGACACCATGATATGCACACACCAATGCATAACTATTATGTTCAGGCACACTAAGTGCACACGATCCTCCTGATCATATCATCATACATCAATGCATATATGTACAGATATAACATACACCAACACCATATAAATCAATTCACACAGTGAGCAATCTCACATTCTAACACCAAGTATAAACACATCCCAACACTCGGGGAATACACGATCCTACTGATCACTGCACCATAATCATATACATGATACACCCATTATTCATTTTAATTAAATTAGATATTAAACGAGTTCACACTCTAACACCATATATAAACACATCTCAACACTCGGGGAATACACGATCCCCCTGATCACTACCCACATATATATATCAACTAATTGCCCACCGGTCATTATTACGGGAAACATGTATTATCACCGAGTACACAAGTTAGTTCCCACACTCATCATTCTTACAGTGCATCAAGGCCAAACTGTACCTATCATCTCAACTCAGATCCTCAGTCTATTCTAGTACCAATCTTGCACATTACCGTAACCAATAGACTTCTAATTCCTATTCCCAAAATCATCACCTACACACTCTATCGATACCTCAAAAGCCATACAGAATTTTCCCTAAAAACTGTAAAACACCCTATATGCCCTATGTGCCAAATCATCCCAAAACACCAATTCATTAACATTGACTTATACTCCATCACTATCAATTACTAGTTATCATCAAACACAAACACACCAATAAACATTATACTTACCAATTATCCTATACTTCCTACTCTAGAACCAACATTACGGTACATTACCGACACTTCAGAGTCACTCTGAATCTCACCAAGGTCCTAACCATAGTCATTAACGACACTATAGGGAAACAACACATAATTTTCCCCAAAGCTATAATCATGGTCATTACCCACACCACAGTAACAACACAGAATCTCACCAAAACTCTATTTATATTTACTATCAACACTGCAGTAACAGCATATAATTTTCCCCAAAGCTATAACCATGGTCATTACCCACACTACAGTAACAACACAGAATCTCACCAAAACTCTATTTATAGTTACTATCAACACTGCAGTAACAACATATAATTTTCCCCAAAGCTACAATCGTGGTCATTACCCACACTACAGTAACAACACAGAATCTCACCAAAACTCTATTTATAGTTACTATCAACGCTGCAGTAACAACATATAATCTCACTAACATCCCCATAATATATATACACCAAATTCACCAATACCAATCAACAATTCATCAATGTCAAGCATCAATTTATCATCAGCAACAATAATAACAAGCATGCCAATATAAAACTTCATAGATCGGAATTTTTTTACGGGGTTAAGGAATCCCCTCTGCCCTATACATGTATATACCATCCCAAATCAAGTTTCTCCCCCCTTACCTTGTTAATCGGTTGATCGATGAAACAACCCTCCAAGGTTTGGCCAATTCTGATTTTCCCCTGTATCCTTCGTTCTTTGCTCCCTTTTCCGTTCCCTTTTCCGTTCTCTCCTTTCTATCGTTCTTTTTCCACTTTCTCTAACTTCTCACAATGTATCGTAAAACTACCAATCCCTCACGTTTCTATTTTAATTCTCTAATCCCAATAATAATAATAACTTAATAATAATAATAATAAAAATAATAATAATAATAATAATAATAATAATAATAATAATAATAGTAATAATAATCCTATTATTATCTCACCAAAATAATAATAATGTTAATAACTTAATAAAATAATAATAATAATAATAGTAATAATAATCCTATTATTATCTCACCAAAATAATAATAATGTTAATAACTTTAATAAAGTAATAATAATAATAATAGTAATAATAATCCTATTATTATCTCACCAAAATAATAATAATGTTAATAACTTTAATAAAGTAATAATAATAATAATAGTAATAATAATCCTATTATTATCTCACCAAAATAATAATAATGTTAATAACAATAGTAACTATAATAAATATAATAATAATAATAATATTCCCACCAATATCAATATTATACACTATATTATTATATTCACCAAAACACCACCAATAATCCTCCCATATCAGGGACACCCACCAATAATAATATTCATACCGATGATAATAATAATAATAATAATAATGATAATAATAATAATAATAATAATAATAATAATAATAATAATACCACCAATATTACTATTAACTATTATATTATTATCTCCACACCACCAATGATCCTTATATATCAAGGATACTCACCAATCACATACCAACACACCCCACCTAAGGGCACACCAACATAAAATAATTAAATTAACACTAAAATGACTAAATAAATAAAATGGGTGTTACACATAGCAGCGATACCCTTTCTGGTGTACACCATATCCCAAAAACAGGCAGCGAATGGCACACGGATCAAGCTTTGTACGCTGGTTTTTATGTAGGTGAACAAACACAACACACCCAAAGACACGAGGTGGCAGCATTTGTATTGTAGGCAGCGGTACAAATGTGGACAAGGTCTGCAGCGGAGTTTTAAATTCAAGAACCTTCGATGGCATCCGATTGATGAGATATACTGCTGTAGTAACAACATCAGTCCAATGGTGGTGAGGCACATGTGCTCCATGTAAAAGAGCGCGAGCAGTTTCAAGGATATGGCGATTTTTCCGTTCTGCAATACCATTTTGTTGTGGAGTTTGTGGACACGTGGTTTCGTGAATAAGTCCGTGTTTTTTTAAATACTCATGGAATTGGTGATTTACAAACTCCCCACCATTATCAGAGCGAAGGATCCTAATCTTCGTTGCATATTGAGTCTGAATCATTTTATGAATTTGTTGAAATATGTGTACCACTTCATTTTTTTGTTTCAACAAATAAATCCAAGTCATTCGAGTGCAATCATCAACAAATATAACAAACCACCGATAACCAGAGAGAGACGATTTTGGGGATGGACCTCATACATCAGAATGGATTAAAGCAAAAGGAACATTACTTTTATTCATACTTGATGGAAAAGTGACTCGATGACTCTTGGCTAAAATACAAGCTTCACATTTGAAGTTCAACAAAGATTTATCTGAAAATAAGTTTGGGAACACATGTTTCAAGTAGCCAAACGAAGGATGGCCTAATCGACGATGCCAAAGTAAGACTTGCTCCATTTTGTTGTTTCTTGGATAATGCATGTGATGCGCTCGTCCTACACTAAAATCTTCCATATAGTAAAGTCCCCCTCTCTTAGTACCAAGCCCAATGATCTCCTTCGTGAGAATATCCTGAAGAAAACAGAAAGATGGATAAATTAGAACAACACAGTTCAAGTCTTTTGTAACTTGACTCACAGACAACAACTTATGAGATAGAGAGGGAACAAGTAATGTATTTGAAAGCAAAAGGGTTGGTGATAACATCACAGTTGTAACAGCCCAAATTTCATTAAATAATTAATTGTAGTAATTAATTTATTTAGTGGGATTTTATCAATGTTGGAAATTAATTTTTATTAATTGGGATTAATAGAGAATTAAGAAGGAATTGGAGAGGAAGGAAAATGAAGGAAATATATAAGAGAGAAAGAAAAGAAAAGAAAGATAGAAAACATTTGGAAAGAAAGAGGAAAGAAGAAGAAAGGAGAGAAAGAGAAGAGAAGAAGAGGAAAAGTGGAAATCATCAAGAACCAACATCAAAGCTCCGATTAATCGAGGTAAGGGTGAGAAATGTTTCTATTTGATCATTGTATGATGTTATGTATGTTGGGTTGGGGTTTGGTAGAGTTTTCATCACTTTCCAATTAGGGCAAAAGTTGGAATAATCGGTAGATTGATGATTTAATCGGTTGAAACTGAGCAATAATGCCGTAGAATAGTTGGGTAACATGTGTTGATGCTGTTTGTACTGATTTTGTTGTGTGAGAAGTTGGATGATGGTGGATGGTGGAGGTGGAACAGAATAGGGTTCTGTTCTGCGCAGGTTCGCTGGATCTCGCCAGGCGAGCGAAGGCGAAGCTTCGCCAGGCGAAGCCTAGCGAATGTTGGCGAATAATTATATTTAAGTCCCAGTGGACTTCGCTGGTGGGTTTGCCAGGCGAAGTTGAGTAGCGAGGGTTCGCCCAGCGAAGGTGCTGGCGAATGGTGGCGAATGAAGTCAGTAGCTACTGACTTGGGCTCGCTGGGAAGTCTCGCCAGGCGAAGCCTAGCGAGTGTTCGCTGAGAGAGTTCGCCAGGCGAAGGCCAGGCGAAGGTTCGCTGCGAGGGTTCGCCAGGCGAATGGAGGCGAATGTGACAGCATTTTTCCTTTGCTGTGTTGTTCATGTGGAGATGGTTTGATTGCCTCTCAGAGGTCAATACCTCTATGATATGATATAGATATGATCTATTGTGATGATGTGTGTTGTGGGTAGCCTACGGGCGTGAATCCTAGAATTGTGATTTGAATGTTAATTGCATCAAGTATAAATACATGTGAACATAATAGGTGATTATGTGTGTATTATTTAATGAACTTGTGAATGCTTGATGTGTATACAATTATGTGATGAGTATGCATGAGAACATTGTGAATATGTGTGCATCACTTGTAATTGTATGATTGGTATTGTGATGTGAATACCTTGATTGTTGTGATATATGCTGTATGTGCAATCATTGTATAATTCTTGAAGAGATGAATTATGTAAATGCATGAGATTAAGATGTCGGTCTTAAGTGCATTTGTTGTGGTTGATTGTACATGCATCATTTAGTCAAGAGGCAATGTCTGTTAGTTTCGTGGAAACTAGTGGCTTGTCCCAAACCTAGAAGAGTGGGTTTGAAGGCTTAGAGGACGGGCCTTTGTGGTTATCGGTCTAGAAGAGTGGACCCGGTTTAATGTAAAAACCGAAAAAAGATAACGGGTTATCGGTCTAGAAGAGTGGACCCGGTTTAATGTAAAAACCGAAAAAAGATAACGAGAGTCGGTACCGCATTGCATGAGTTGCATTGAGTTATTGAGTCACATTGATATATGACATATGCATGAAGAGATGCTTATGTGTGAATGATGAGATTGTGGAAATTGTAAGTGTATGCATAATGTGGAAATGCTTTGTGAATATCCAGGTTTGTCTATATATGTGTGGTAAATATATATGACTAAGAGAATGAAGTATGGTGAGAAATGTGAATATGTGTTATATGACTACCTATATATATATATAATCTTATGCTTTGATTATTATGGTTATATTTCTCACCCTTCTGCTGTTTTATAATGCTCTATGAGGCATTGCAGATTAGGATGCTGGAGTCCTTTTGTGAAGTTAGTCTTCATTCTTTTGAGTCGGCTGCTCTGATATGTAACACCGGGTAGTTAGACTAGTATAGTCATTCTTTTGTGATACATTGCGATGTATCAGCTGATGTGGTTTTGTAATCTAACTGATATGATGCATTAATCTGGATGACTTATGTGCATTTGAATTAATATTTTGGAACTGATCAAATGATGTTATTTTCCGCTCAAATTGAATGTTGAAATGTGAATTCTAAAACTACGAAATTGTTACATATTTTATGGAGCAAAAATGTTGAAGGGTTTCGTTGGTGAAATTGTGGCATTCTTCTTTTATACCTTATTATAAAACCTTTTTACTCTGATAATTTGTATGTGCTTAATTGTTTTATATGCATTTATTTGGGGTGTAGAAGGGGGTGTTACAATAGTGGTATCAGAGCCTGGTTGGTCCGTCCGGCCAAGTTGTTAGAGTGTTTTTTCCCTATGTGTTATTGATATGCATGTGTTGCATTATCAATATTGGTTGTCCTTACGTGGTTCTGTTGCTGGAATTAGTAAGATGGTTGCAGGAAGGAACGACGAAGCGATTGCGGAGGCATTGACGAGATTGGCGGGGGCAATTGGGCAGAATCCTCCGGCCAATGTGAATGAGAGGAATCATGCTGATGATGGATTCCGTGCTTTGGGGAAATTCCAAAAGAATAACCCTCCGGTCTTCAAGGGAACTCATGAACCGGACAAGGCACAAATTTGGTTGAAAGCCGTGGAAAAGATTTTTCGAGTTATGAATTGCTCGGATGCCCAGAAGGTGCAGTTTGGGACTCATATGCTCGAAGAAGAAGCTGAAGATTGGTGGGGTAATACTCGCCAAAGATTTGAGGAAGATGATATTGTGATTACTTGGGATTTGTTTAGAGAAACCTTTCTGGAGAAGTATTTTCCAGAGGATGTGCGGGGGAAGAAAGAGATCGAATTTCTTGAGTTGAAGCAAGGTAATTCGACGGTTGCTGAGTATGCGGCGAAATTTGAGGAGTTGATCAAATTTTGTCCTCACTATAATACTGGTAATGCTGAGAGGTCTAAGTGCCTCAAGTTTGTAAACGGTTTGAGACCCGAGATTAGACAAGCTATTGGATATCAGGAAATCAGACGGTTTTCTGAGTTGGTTAACAAGAGCAGAATTTATGACGAAGACAGTAGGGCTAGGTCCAGCCACTACAAGAGTCTAAGTGACAAGAAAGGAAAGGGACAATTCAGAGGAAAACCTTACGTGACTCCTGCTGATAAGGGGAAACAAAAGGTTGGTTTTGGCAAGAGGCCAAGTGGGGGAGTTTCTACCCCGGTTAGGTGTTACAATTGTGGTGAAGCGGGGCATCGTGCTCCGGAGTGCAAAAGTGTTGATCTGAAGTGTTTTAATTGTGGCAAGCCAGGCCACAAGGCTCTAGAGTGTAGAAGCGGTGCGGGTGTTACTTGCTATAACTGTGGTGAGCGAGGGCACATCAGTACCAAGTGCGATAAGCCGAAGAAGAATCAAGGGAGCGGGAAAGTGTTCGCTCTATCTGGATCTGAGACTGCTAGCGACGATCGATTGATCCGAGGTACGTGCTTCATTCATGGTACACCTTTGATCGCTATAATTGATACCGGAGCTACACATTCTTTTATTTCTTTGGATTGTGTTAGAAGGTTAAATCTTGAGTTGTCTATGATTGGTGGCGGTATGGTTATTGATACTCCTGCTATGGGTTCGGTAACTACACCGTATGTTTGCTTGAATTGCCCGTTGAGTATTTTCGGTAGAGATTTTGGGATTGATTTAGTGTGTCTTCATTTGGATCAACTGGATGTCATTCTTGGAATGAATTGGTTAAAATTCAATCGTGTGTATATTAACTGTTTTGACAAAACGGTTATTTTTCCCGACTCGGATGTTGAAAGGGAATTGTTTATGACGAGGAAACAAGTGAAAGAATCGGTGCAAGATGGGGCTAAGGTATTTATGCTCATGGCAACTTTGAGGACTGGTGAGAGTGAAGGGATTGATGGTTTGCCCATTGTTAGAGATTTTCCGGAAGTATTCCCTGATGAGATAAAGGATTTACCGCCGGAGCGAGAAGTGGAGTTTTCGATAGATTTGATTCCTGGAACTAGTCCGATATCGATGGCTCCATATCGTATGTCGGCCTCAGAGTTAAAAGAGTTGAAGAGTCAACTTGAGGATTTGCTTGAAAAGAGGTTTATTCGTCCGAGCGTGTCACCGTGGGGTGCACCGGTGTTATTGGTTAAGAAGAAAGAGGGTTCTATGAGGCTCTGTGTGGATTACAGACAGTTGAACAAGGTGACTATTAAGAATAAGTATCCACTTCCAAGGATTGATGATCTGATGGATCAGTTGGTTGGTGCAAGCGTGTTCAGCAAGATTGATTTGGGATCTGGGTATCATCAGATCCGTGTGAAAGCTGAGGATATTCAGAAGACGGCCTTCCGAACGAGGTATGGACACTATGAGTATTCTGTGATGCCATTTGGTGTGACTAATGCACCGGGTGTATTTATGGAGTACATGAATAGGATTTTCCATCCTTATTTGGATAAGTTTGTGGTGGTGTTTATCGACGACATCTTGGTTTATTCGAAGAGCGAAGGAGAGCATGTCGAGCATCTGAAGATTGTGTTATCTGTGCTGAGAGAGAAGCAGTTGTTCGCGAAGCTTTCTAAGTGTGAATTTTGGTTGAAGGAAGTTAGTTTCCTTGGTCATGTGATTTCTAGTAGTGGTGTTGCGGTTGATCCGTCGAAGGTTGAAGCGGTGTCGCAATGGGAGACTCCGAAGTCAGTTTTTGAGATCAGAAGTTTTCTTGGTTTAGCCGGTTATTATCGGAAGTTTATTGAAGGATTTGCTAAGTTATCGTTGCCGTTGACGCAGATGACTAGGAAAGGTCAAGCCTTTGTTTGGGACGCCAAGTGTGAAGCGAGTTTTCAAGAACTTAAGCGAAGGTTGACGACAACTCCTGTTTTGATTCTGCCAAATCCAGAAGAACCATTCGTTGTGTATTGTGATGCTTCTTTGATGGGTTTAGGAGGTGTGTTGATGCAGAATAACCAAGTTGTGGCTTATGCTTCGAGGCAACTCAAAGTGCATGAGAAGAATTATCCGACGCATGACTTAGAGTTGGCCGCCGTTGTGTTCGTGTTGAAGCTTTGGAGGCATTATTTGTTTGGTGCGAGGTTTGAAGTGTTTAGTGACCACAAGAGTTTGAGGTATCTTTTTGATCAAAAGGAATTGAATGCGAGACAAAGAAGATGGCTTGAACTTTTGAAGGATTATGATTTTGGCTTGAATTACCATCCGGGTAAAGCGAATGTTGTAGCGGATGCATTGAGTCGGAAATCATTGCATATGTCGGCGTTGATGGTGAAAGAGTTAGAATTGGTCGAGCAATTTCGAGATTTGAGTTTGATATGTGAGAGAACTTCTTTTGGATTTAAGTTGGGTATGTTAAAGCTTACGAGTGGTATTTTGGACGAAATTCGAGAAGGACAGAAATCGGATTTGAGCTTAGTTGATCGGTTGACTTTAATCAACCAAGGCCAAGGTGGTGATTTTCGGATTGATGAGAATGGTATTATGAGATGTCGGGACCGAGTTTGTGTTCCGAACATGGTTGAGCTTAGGAAGAGCATCCTTGAGGAAAGACATCGTAGCGGATTGAGTATTCATCCGGGTGCTACTAAGATGTATCAGGATTTGAGGAAAGTATTTTGGTGGCCTAGTATGAAGAAGGATATTGCGGAATTTGTGTATTCTTGTTTGACTTGCCAGAAGTCGAAGATTGAGCATCAGAAGCCATCGGGTTTGATGAAGCCGTTGTTTATTCCTGAGTGGAAATGGGATAGTATCTCCATGGATTTTGTATCGGGTTTGCCGAGGACGCCGAGTAATTTTGAGGCTGTTTGGGTTATCGTGGATAGGTTGACTAAATCTGCTCACTTTATTCCTATGCGTATGGATTACCCTTTGGAGAAGTTGGCTAAGTTGTATATTGAAAGGATTGTGTGCCTGCATGGTATTCCGCTGAGTATTGTTTTGGATAGAGATCCGCGGTTTACTTCGAGATTTTGGGAGAGCCTGCAGAGTGCTTTGGGTACTAAGTTGCGTTTGAGTTCAGCGTATCATCCTCAGACTGATGGTCAGACGGAGAGGACGATTCAGTCGCTTGAAGATCTTTTGAGAGCTTGTGTATTGGAAAAAGGAGGAGCTTGGGATAGCTACTTGCCTTTGATTGAGTTTACCTACAACAACAGTTTCCATTCGAGTATTGGTATGGCACCATTTGAGGCGTTGTATGGTAGGAGGTGTAGGACACCATTGTGTTGGTTCGAGTCCGGAGAGAGTTCTGTTGTTGGACCCGAGTTAGTTCAACAGACTACTGATAAGATCAAGATGATTCAAGAGAAGATGAGAATTACTCAGAGTCGTCAGAAGAGTTATTATGACAAGAGGAGGAAGGCACTTGAATTTCAAGAGGGAGATCATGTGTTTCTTCGAGTCACTCCGATGACAGGTGTTGGTAGGGCACTGAAGTCGCGCAAGTTGTCGCCGCGTTTCATTGGTCCTTATCAGATTTTGCAAAGGATAGGAGAAGTGGCCTATCGTGTGGCTTTACCACCGTCGCTTGCTAATCTTCATGACGTATTCCATGTATCTCAGTTGAGGAAATACATTGCGGATCCGTCTCATGTAG
Source organism: Lathyrus sativus (assembly GCA_963859935.3). Taxonomy (NCBI): domain Eukaryota; kingdom Viridiplantae; phylum Streptophyta; class Magnoliopsida; order Fabales; family Fabaceae; genus Lathyrus; species Lathyrus sativus. The sequence goes on along the minus strand of OZ012738.1, from coordinate 614,946,174 downwards.
TCCAAATAGATGATGTGCAGGTGAAAGATAACCTGACTGTTGAGGCATCACCTATGCGGATTGAGGATCGGAAATTGAAGCAGCTTCGAGGTAAAGAGATTGCTTTAGTAAAGGTCGCTTGGGGAGGACCGGCTGGTGGAAATGTTACTTGGGAGCTTGAGAGTCGGATGAAGGAGTCTTATCCAGAACTGTTTGAATCAGGTAACATTTTCGAGGACGAAAATTCCTAAAGTGGGGGAGAGTTGTAACAGCCCAAATTTCATTAAATAATTAATTGTAGTAATTAATTTATTTAGTGGGATTTTATCAATGTTGGAAATTAATTTTTATTAATTGGGATTAATAGAGAATTAAGAAGGAATTGGAGAGGAAGGAAAATGAAGGAAATATATAAGAGAGAAAGAAAAGAAAAGAAAGATAGAAAACATTTGGAAAGAAAGAGGAAAGAAGAAGAAAGGAGAGAAAGAGAAGAGAAGAAGAGGAAAAGTGGAAATCATCAAGAACCAACATCAAAGCTCCGATTAATCGAGGTAAGGGTGAGAAATGTTTCTATTTGATCATTGTATGATGTTATGTATGTTGGGTTGGGGTTTGGTAGAGTTTTCATCACTTTCCAATTAGGGCAAAAGTTGGAATAATCGGTAGATTGATGATTTAATCGGTTGAAACTGAGCAATAATGCCGTAGAATAGTTGGGTAACATGTGTTGATGCTGTTTGTACTGATTTTGTTGTGTGAGAAGTTGGATGATGGTGGATGGTGGAGGTGGAACAGAATAGGGTTCTGTTCTGCGCAGGTTCGCTGGCTCTCGCCAGGCGAGCGAAGGCGAAGCTTCGCCAGGCGAAGCCTAGCGAATGTTGGCGAATAATTATATTTAAGTCCCAGTGGACTTCGCTGGTGGGTTTGCCAGGCGAAGTTGAGTAGCGAGGGTTCGCCCAGCGAAGGTGCTGGCGAATGGTGGCGAATGAAGTCAGTAGCTACTGACTTGGGCTCGCTGGGAAGTCTCGCCAGGCGAAGCCTAGCGAGTGTTCGCTGAGAGAGTTCGCCAGGCGAAGGCCAGGCGAATGGAGGCGAATGTGACAGCATTTTTCCTTTGCTGTGTTGTTCATGTGGAGATGGTTTGGTTGCCTCTCAGAGGTCAATACCTCTATGATATGATATAGATATGATCTATTGTGATGATGTGTGTTGTGGGTAGCCTACGGGCGTGAATCCTAGAATTGTGATTTGAATGTTAATTGCATCAAGTATAAATACATGTGAACATAATAGGTGATTATGTGTGTATTATTTAATGAACTTGTGAATGCTTGATGTGTATACAATTATGTGATGAGTATGCATGAGAACATTGTGAATATGTGTGCATCACTTGTAATTGTATGATTGGTATTGTGATGTGAATACCTTGATTGTTGTGATATATGCTGTATGTGCAATCATTGTATAATTCTTGAAGAGATGAATTATGTAAATGCATGAGATTAAGATGTCGGTCTTAAGTGCATTTGTTGTGGTTGATTGTACATGCATCATTTAGTCAAGAGGCAATGTCTGTTAGTTTCGTGGAAACTAGTGGCTTGTCCCAAACCTAGAAGAGTGGGTTTGAAGGCTTAGAGGACGGGCCTTTGTGGTTATCGGTCTAGAAGAGTGGACCCGGTTTAATGTAAAAACCGAAAAAAGATAACGGGTTATCGGTCTAGAAGAGTGGACCCGGTTTAATGTAAAAACCGAAAAAAGATAACGAGAGTCGGTACCGCATTGCATGAGTTGCATTGAGTTATTGAGTCACATTGATATATGACATATGCATGAAGAGATGCTTATGTGTGAATGATGAGATTGTGGAAATTGTAAGTGTATGCATAATGTGGAAATGCTTTGTGAATATCCAGGTTTGTCTATATATGTGTGGTAAATATATATGACTAAGAGAATGAAGTATGGTGAGAAATGTGAATATGTGTTATATGACTACCTATATATATATATAATCTTATGCTTTGATTATTATGGTTATATTTCTCACCCTTCTGCTGTTTTATAATGCTCTATGAGGCATTGCAGATTAGGATGCTGGAGTCCTTTTGTGAAGTTAGTCTTCATTCTTTTGAGTCGGCTGCTCTGATATGTAACACCGGGTAGTTAGACTAGTATAGTCATTCTTTTGTGATACATTGCGATGTATCAGCTGATGTGGTTTTGTAATCTAACTGATATGATGCATTAATCTGGATGACTTATGTGCATTTGAATTAATATTTTGGAACTGATCAAATGATGTTATTTTCCGCTCAAATTGAATGTTGAAATGTGAATTCTAAAACTACGAAATTGTTACATATTTTATGGAGCAAAAATGTTGAAGGGTTTCGTTGGTGAAATTGTGGCATTCTTCTTTTATACCTTATTATAAAACCTTTTTACTCTGATAATTTGTATGTGCTTAATTGTTTTATATGCATTTATTTGGGGTGTAGAAGGGGGTGTTACAACAGTTCCAGCCCCTGTTACCGCCGATAAATCACCATTTGCGTTGGCAATACTTGAGCGCCGAGGGGTTGAACGTTCAGAGAAATCAGCAGCATCAAACGTCATATGATCGGTAGCTCCGGAATCAAGTATCCATGCGTTAGAGTCATCATCATGATTAGAGCAAATTAGAACATTACCTTCAGTGGTGTGGGAACTTGATTTCGGAATGAGGGAAAGATGTGGTTCAGCAGTAGCTACTGCAGCTTTGCCCGGGTTGCTCTCAGTTGTTTCGCGACGCTTTCGAGCCTGAAAGTCTGTCCACCAGTCTGGATAGCCATGGAGCTTAAAACATGTCTCACTAGTATGTTTGTTACCTCCACAATGAGAGCACTTAGTGTCATTAGATGGTTCTTTATGTTTGGATTGAGAAAATATCTTACTGTTCTGTAATTTGAGACCCTTGGATGCAAGACCTGCTCCTGATAATTCATTGGAGTTGTCTGTCATCACTACCTGACGAAGAGCTTCCCTCCTAACATGTGCATATGCTTGCTCCACTGTTGGAAACGGTTTCATTTGTAAAACGTCGCTTCTGATATTATCCAAGCGGTCATCAAGTCCATCCAAAAACACATACACTCGTTCTTCTTGGACAAGTGTATTGTAGTGTTGGATATCAACTTGACATGTCATCGGATTTGGACGACGAAAATCTATCTCACACCAAAGTTCTTGGAGATCGTTATAATATTTTTCAAGAGAATCACCGGCTTGTTTAAGACGTGTCACCCGTCGCCGAAGGTCATACACTTGGGAGGTATCACTGCCATCGAAGTACGTGGTCGCAATTGCATCCCACACCAGTTTGGCAGTTGAGAATCGAATAAAGTTGCTGATTAGAGAGGAGTCCATTGAGTTGATTATCCATCCCTTAACAATCGCGTTGTCAGTCCGCCAACGTCGAAATGTAGGATCTGTTTGAGGGGGTTACGGGAAATCTCCGTTGATATATCCCAGTTTGTCTTTGCCCGAGATATACATCTCGACCACCTGGGACCAAAGGGGATAGTTGTTGCCATCTAACTTAATGCCAATCGGTGCCACCGTATGGTCAGAGCCAATTTGTGACGGGGCTGAAGCACGGTTCAGGACTTCCGTCATTTTCGTCGTCAACTCAGCAAGAATAGAAGACGAGGTAGTCTCATCGGAGTTTGAATCCGAGTCGGCCATGGAAGAAGGATGGAAAGTGTTACCGTAGGTCTGGATTAAGACCTGGCGACTGATACCATGTTAAATTGGTATAATATTTTCATATATTTCAATCGTATACATCAGATGAGAAGTGGTTATATTTATATACACAGAAAACCCTATTTTTAATTATAACTAAATCAGAATAATTATAACCAAATCAGAGAAATTAACAATTAATAACTATATTCCTATTATAGTCCCTACAATTTTGTTGACAGCTAACGCCAACATTACTAGCCCGATTCCCGATTCAACCGGTCCGATTTTTACAACTATGTTCAAAATTAACAGGCACGAGAACAATTTTTCATAAGGCTGGTGAGTTGTGAGTTAACAGTAACATTTTGTTGCACAAGTATAACCTATATATTTTGAAAATTCGGCATGAAAAAAAACCACCAACAAATACAGCTTATACTAATTATACATATAGCATGATGATATATTGACTATAATAAGAAAGAAGAAACATTTTGCAAGACCCGTCGACTTCGGTGGGCCACAAAAAACATGCAACAAACATTTCCTAGGAAAACGAATAATCAGTGGTTGACAACAATAGTATCATGCATTACCTATATAAACGAAGAAACTCATGTATGACCTCGGAATTACTTACTGTCTTCTTCCAATATCAATTTTTTTACTTTTTCATTAGTTCCATCCTTCTTCGGGCTTCTATAGGAAGTCCCAAAGAAGGTGGAGCTCTCTGGAGCTCTCTTTTTTAAAGTAAAATTTTATAGGAAGAAGGTGGATTTTATAGCTTTCCCATAATGTCGTCGGATAATCTATTTGAAGACCTCAAGAAAGAGAATGTTGATCTGGTATGAAAACCATGACCACAACCGCAATTTAAAACAATGATTATGATTTTTTTTATCGGTTTGGTTTATGTTGTATTTGTGTGTATGTGTAGGAAAACATTCCAATTGAAGAGGTTTTCAAGCAGCTAAAATGTAGCAAAGAAGGTCTAACATCTGCTGAGGGAGAGAATAGGCTAGTGATATTTGGTCCTAATAAATTAGAAGAGAAAACAGAAAGCAAGTTCCTTAAGTTCTTAGGTTTCATGTGGAATCCATTATCATGGGTTATGGAGGTTGCTGCTCTTATGGCTATTGGATTGGCCAATGGAGGGGTAATTACAATTTATTTTGCTTTTTTGATAAGAAAAAATTTAGGCGAGTTGGTTTTCAGAATTCGCGACGAAGAACTTATTATCTAATGAACTTTTTGTATATAAAATAGGGCAAGCCGGCGGATTGGCAAGATTTCGTTGGTATTGTTGTGTTGCTTGTCATCAACTCAACCATTAGTTTCATTGAAGAAAACAATGCAGGTAATGCTGCAGCAGCTTTAATGGCCGGTCTTGCACCTAAAACCAAGGTAATCAATAGGCTTTGCAGCCGTTATTTAGTATAAGACGTAGATAAATTTGGCCGAACTGTATGATCAAATCTTGTGCATTTCGATGTGTTTGTGTTTTCTTTTGACGGGGTTGTCAATCTCACTCTAACATGAATAAATTAATTAACAAACTTGTAGGTGCTGAGGGATGGAAAATGGACTGAGCAAGAGGCGTCGATTTTGGTGCCAGGAGATTTAGTGAGCATCAAACTGGGAGATATTGTTCCGGCTGATGCTCGTCTCTTGGAAGGAGATCCCCTTAAGATCGACCAATCTGCACTTACTGGTGAGTCACTTCCGGTTACCAAGAACCCTGGTGATGAGGTCTTCTCTGGTTCAACCTGCAAACAAGGTGAGATTGAGGCTGTTGTCATTGCCACCGGTGTCCACACTTTCTTTGGAAAGGCTGCTCACCTTGTAGATAGCACCAACAATGTTGGTCACTTCCAACAGGTACACTTTTGTGTTCTTTAGTTTCATAAATGAAGTGCTTAACTTTGGACTATATGGACTAATCTTTGGATTCTATTAGGTGTTGACATCGATTGGAAACTTCTGTATCTGCTCCATTGCACTAGGAATGTTGATTGAGATTATTGTGATGTACCCAATTCAACAGAGGGCATATAGAGAAGGTATTGACAATTTGTTGGTTCTTCTCATCGGAGGTATCCCAATCGCCATGCCAACGGTTTTGTCCGTGACAATGGCTATTGGGTCTCACCGTTTGTCTCAGCAAGGAGCTATCACCAAGAGGATGACAGCTATTGAAGAAATGGCTGGGATGGATGTTCTCTGCAGTGACAAGACCGGAACTCTCACACTTAACAAACTCTCTGTTGACAAAAACTTGATTGAGGTTAATAACCAATCTAAAAGTTTATATTGTCATAAAAAAGTTCTATTGTTTTGATCAACGTTGCTTGTAATAACAGGTGTTCGTTAATAGCGTAGACAAGGACGGTCTTCTCTTGGCTGCTGCCAGGGCTTCTAGGGTTGAAAACCAAGATGCCATCGATGCTTCAATCGTTGGAATGTTGGGTGATCCCAAGGAGGTACTGAGATAATGTTTTTTTTTTCTTATAAACTTATATTCTTTTATCTTGCATGCAAACCTTAACTTTGTCAATTTGGCTTTGTGTTGACATTCTAGGCAAGAGCCGGAATCACTGAGGTGCATTTCTTGCCCTTCAATCCAGTAGGAAAACGCACTGCTATTACATACATTGACGGCGAGGGAAATTGGCACAGATGCAGCAAGGGTGCTCCTGAACAAGTAAGGGATTCATTTCACTTGCAAATGTTATGTGTGTATATAATAGAGTAGGGACCAAGTTACACAGATGTAACATTTTAGTAGTGTTATATTGAGAACCATAAAGATTAACTTCATATGATAGAAATGCACTATATAATACTAATATATAACTTCAATAATCACTATGAAGTAACTATTATAGAAAATACATGATATTTGACTAGCCATGCATTTTTTATATCAGATAATTGAGCTTTGTGAACTCAAGGGAGAGACTTTGAAAAAGGCCCACACAATCATTGATCAGTTTGCTGAACGAGGTCTGCGTTCATTGGCTGTTTCTCGCCAGGTGAGTAAAGGGTCTAGTTAATTTGAATTTGGTGTAGTAACTATGTCACGCAAATTATATATCTTACAAACAATTGTTTTTGGTTAATAGACTGTTTCAGAAAAGACCAAGGAGAGTGAAGGAGACGCATGGGAGTTTTTGGGTCTCATGCCACTCTTTGACCCTCCAAGGCATGACAGTGCTGAGACTATTCGACGTGCTCTTGACCTCGGTGTTAATGTTAAGATGATCACTGGTGACCAACTTGCCATTGGAAAAGAAACCGGTCGCAGACTTGGAATGGGAACCAACATGTATCCTTCATCATCCCTTCTTGGTGATAACAAGGACCCTGCCATTGCATCAATCCCAATTGATGAACTCATTGAGAAGGCTGATGGATTTGCCGGAGTCTTCCCTGGTAATTAGTTAATTAAGGACATCAATATAATTTAATCTCTTGAGCTCCGTTCCTCAGAGGTTACAAACTCAAACTCTTACAACTGAACTGACACCTCATGTTTACGCCGTATATATGCAGAACACAAGTACGAGATTGTGAAGAGGCTGCAAGATAGAAAACACATCGTTGGTATGACTGGTGATGGTGTGAACGATGCACCTGCATTGAAGAAAGCAGACATCGGTATCGCTGTTGCAGATGCAACTGATGCTGCAAGAAGTGCTTCTGACATTGTTTTGACAGAGCCGGGTCTAAGTGTGATTGTGAGTGCTGTCTTAACTAGCAGAGCCATCTTCCAAAGGATGAAAAACTATACAATCTATGCTGTTTCTATCACCATCCGTATCGTATTCGGATTCATGCTTGTCGCTCTGATATGGAAGTTTGATTTCTCACCTTTCATGGTCCTCATCATTGCCATCTTGAATGATGGAACCATCATGACCATCTCTAAGGATAGAGTGAAGCCATCACCAGTGCCCGATTCATGGAAACTCAACGAAATCTTTGCTACTGGAATCGTTCTTGGATCTTACATGGCCATCATCACTGTTGTGTTCTTCTATTTAGTTCATGACACCGATTTCTTCACCGTAAGTAATTCTATCAGCTCCAAATTCAATACTTCTTCTATCCCAAAATAATCAGCATATAAAAATTGTTTCAAGCTTTGGTCGCATTTTGTTGTTTCAGAGAGTTTTCGGCGTGAAACCAATTGGAGACAGTAATGATCATCTTAACTCAGCTCTCTACCTTCAAGTCAGTATCATAAGTCAAGCACTCATCTTTGTGACAAGGTCAAGGAGTTGGTCTTACGTCGAATGCCCCGGCCTTTTGCTTCTTACAGCCTTCTTTGCTGCACAACTGGTTAGTCTTTTTAGTAAAAAAATCTCAAAAAACTTGTGATTTGAAATTATCCTTAATTTATATTTGTGAATTGTTGAACTTAGGTGGCCACTGTCATTGCTGTGTATGCACATTGGGGATTTGCTAGAATCAATGGCATTGGTTGGGGATGGGCAGGAGTAATCTGGATCTTCAGCATTATTACTTACATTCCTCTCGACATCCTTAAATTCATCATCCGATTGGGATTGTCGGGAAAGGCATGGGACAACATGCTCGACAATAAGGTCCACAAATAAACATTTCAAAAATCACCAAATTTTCTTTGCTTCATAGATTTTATGTACTAGTTAATGCCGGGTGTCTGACACGTGTCTGCATCTGCGGCTCATTAGTAAATATAATGCAAATGCAATGATTTCGTGTTTGGTTTGATTGCTTTTAGACTGCCTTCACAACAAAGAAGGACTACGGAAAAGGAGAGAGGGAAGCTCAATGGGCTATGGCTCAACGCACACTCCACGGTCTTCAAGTTCCAGAATCACATAAGAACAACAACAATCACTGTGAACAATCTGAAATGGCTGAGCAAGCCAAGAGACGCGCTGAGGCTGCTAGGCTGAAAGAGCTTCATACACTCAAGGGACATGTTGAATCTGTGGTGAAGTTGAAGGGTCTTGACATTGATACCATTCAACAAAATTACACACTATAAACCAATTTCATGGATGCAAATATTCATGGCCTGTTCATCATTCAATTATGCAAAATATTAAAGGAGCAAATGAAACGACAACATTATGCAATGCTATAAAATATTTAACGTTGTAGCTGGTCATTTTTTCATCTACCAGTAAAATAATAAGAAAATTATACTCAACAATTTTGCATTTTTTTTGGTTGCAAGTGTTTTCTTATCTTAGTTTTTCCAACATTTTTCATACTTTTAGTTACAACTTAATGACTTTAGATTCATAGATTTTGAACTCCTAATTTGAACAAAAAGTTTTTGATTGGTTGTTTTATCACGGATTAGCAAAAATAAAAATGATCTAAAATTTAGAATATGAAAAAGTTATTGATTTCCTTCACTAATATCCTTCCAATCAAACTCTTACTGACTGATTCTTTAATCTTAATTTAACTCTTACTAATATTTTAGTAGATTTAAAATTAAGATTAAACTTAACACGACATAAATTTTAATTGATTTCACGTGTTTGTATTTATCTCTAGACTACAAAGTCATGCATCTCTAACCGAAACATTCACAAATTTTTGTTGTGTAAAATGGTGAGCAACTATATTCAGGTTTAAACCAATAATAAAATGGTAAATAGAGATCATTTCCATTAATGAGGTGAGGGAGGTGGGTGATGTGGTGAAATTATTGGGTCAGCAGTTTATGGCGAGGCCAACTGTGAATATGGAATGAAATTTTATGTATTGGATGACATTTGTTGGGAGGTATGGATCGTAGTATTGGAATTTGGGGATGAGGTAGCTGTGGCCAATGTTGTACTATTTTGTTGAGGGAAGGATTGTTTTGTTGAAGTAGTGTTTTGATGAGAATAGGTTTGATTAGAGTTAAGAAAGGGTGTGTCGTTTGTTAGGTGAGAATATGGACAATAAATGTATAGAGGAAAGTGAATAAATCTCCCAAATATAAAATTTGTATGAAAGAGTTTATATCAGAGTTTCAAATATAGTTTATTTTGCGTGGTAGAAGAAATTTTACATAAAAGAGATTATATTTATTGATTGAAAGATTCACAAATGTACTTAACAAGAATATAATATATTAATTTAGATTATTGAATAACACCAAATGAACAAACTAATCATATTGAAAAATCGTTCAATTCCACAAGAAAAATTATCGAATGATTTTCAATCACACACAAGATTCTACAATTAAAGTATTTAGTTTTAATCCATACTAAGACAAGGTTGAATAACTAATTCTAACAAAACCTACAACTAATGTAATAAATTGTGTGTGTGTGTGTGTGTGTGTGTGTGTGTGTGTGTGTGTGTGTGTGTGTGTGTGTGTGTGTGTGTGTGTGTGTGTGTGTGTGTGTGTGTGTGTGTGTGTGTGTGTGTGTGTGTGTGTGTGTGTGTGTGTGTGTGTGTGTGTGTGTGTGTGTGTGTGTGTGTGTGTGTGTGTGTGTGTGTGTGTGTGTGTGTGTGTGTGTGTGTGTGTGTGTGTGTGTGTGTGTGTGTGTGTGTGTGTGTGTGTGTGTGTGTGTGTGTGTGTGTGTGTGTGTGTGTGTGTGTGTGTGTGTGTGTGTGTGTGTGTGTGTGTGTGTGTGTGTGTGTGTGTGTGTGTGTGTGTGTGTGTGTGTGTGTGTGTGTGTGTGTGTGTGTGTGTGTGTGTGTGTGTGTGTGTGTGTGTGTGTGTGTGTGTGTGTGTGTGTGTGTGTGTGTGTGTGTGTGTGTGTGTGTGTGTGTGTGTGTGTGTGTGTGTGTGTGTGTGTGTGTGTGTGTGTGTGTGTGTGTGTGTGTGTGTGTGTGTGTGTGTGTGTGTGTGTGTGTGTGTGTGTGTGTGTGTGTGTGTGTGTGTGTGTGTGTGTGTGTGTGTGTGTGTGTGTGTGTGTGTGTGTGTGTGTGTGTGTGTGTGTGTGTGTGTGTGTGTGTGTGTGTGTGTGTGTGTGTGTGTGTGTGTGTGTGTGTGTGTGTGTGTGTGTGTGTGTGTGTGTGTGTGTGTGTGTGTGTGTGTGTGTGTGTGTGTGTGTGTGTGTGTGTGCGTGCGTGCGTGCGTGTGTGTGTGTGTGTGCGTGTGTGTGTGTGCGTGCGCGCGCGTACGTGTGTGTGTGTGCGTGTGTGTGTGCGTGCGTGCGCGCGGGCACGCGCGTGTGTGAGAGAGAGATTACACTAGAATTTATAGTGGTTTGGAACATTCATCCTCGCTTTGTATTTAATCCACTCTTCAATGGTTTCCCTTTGAAATTTAGTTGGTCTTCCAATATGATTTGTAACAAAATTACAAGAGTTTGTACAATTACTAGTCTAAAATAAAAGTTGAATATTTAATTTCTTCTTTCTGGATCTTGACATTTACGCAGCTCCACGAACTGAAGTCTATGAGAAATATTTACTTGAATTTGCTTATTGGATCTTTACTCTATGAAAAATCTTATGTTCTTTCTTGTACGGATGAGAGTTTTGAAGTTAATCAATCTTTTGTTGAAATGTTTGAGCTTATGATTCCTCGTATATTGATTGTAGCGCTTGACGAATAACCCCATCTTTTATTCTTTAGAAGAGTCTTCGTCAGAACTATCACTTTCGTCCTTATTTTTTTTGTCCTTGATAACAAAGCTTTTAAGGATAGATCCTGCTTTTGTTTTTTACCTTCTATTTCTTCTTCGACTTTACTTCACTTTCAGTGAGCCATTTCAGTTAATTCTCATGTTTGGTAAGTTTTCCAAAAAGTTTTGTGATATCTAAAGAACTAAGATCACTTGACTCTTTTGTGGTAGTAACCTCTGGTTGCCATTCCATGCACTGAGATCTCAAAATTTTGTTAACGCAATCTTTTTTAGTAAAGGTATTTCCCAAAATAGTATTGCTTGTTGATTAAATGGAGAAAACGAGTCTGCATGGATTCCACAAATTCTCCGGGTTCCATACAGGAAAGTTCATACTTCTTTGTCAACATATTGATTTTAGAATCCTTAACGTCTTCAGTTCCTTCATAAAGGACTTGAAGAGTATTCCAGTAATTTGTGAACTTCTATAATGTGAGATAAAGTAATATACTCTAGCCCTCAATGCAGATATAAGTATATTCCTTGCCTTCAAATCATATGAAGACTTTTTGGTTTCACCACCGGTCCAATTTTTTGGGAGTTTAACAACATTATCATCTTTGTTTCTAGGGGTAAAAGGTCTGTTGGTAATTGATACCCATAGTTTCTTATCAATTGACATTAAGTTAACATACATGCTCTCTTTCTAAGAAGCATAATTTTTATCTTTAAAAAGTGGTGCTCTGTTGTACGTTACCTTCAGATCATCGTCACTCATATTCCCAAAATTTTGAGTCGCTTAGACCTGATCAAAAGATCAGCACTGAGGCTAATTGTTAGATGATAATATGTATAATAAATGGTCTATAGGGGATGAATAAGACCAACAAAGTGGCCAAAAATGAAACTAGAGTAGTCTAGCGATGAGGAGGGAGGATCTCGCACACAAGGTTGTCCTCTTTCCCAAAGCACATGATACATACAATACTAGTTAGGATCCTAGGTTGGGCATGGAAAATGAGAGGCTTACGCCTCTAGATGATCTGAAGAAGATTCATATAGGTTATTTGGCTCACAAGTGTCAAATACACTCACCTTACTTTATGATGAAGAAGAGCGCAAACTAGCCAACCAACTCATTATAAACTTCAACTTGTTCTCCTGAGTCCCATTCGACATGTTGGGGATAGATACCAGAGTGGTGTACCACCGCTTCACCATCAACCCCTCTATGAAACTAGTGCCACAAAGAAAGTGGAGAGTTGGCAAGGAAAAGTGAGTCACCAAAAACGAGTTTAAAAGTGTAATTTAGGGTAGCGACACTCGAAGTCGTATCACAAGGACTTTTGTCTTGATTTTTACCAACTGATTGAAATAAGGGGGTTTTGATTCGATTAGAATAAGTGATTATAAAATAAGCTGATCTACTGTTTCGGCTTCCTAACTTATCATTGGTTAATACAATTTTCATGCCCTAAGCAGATTCTAGTCCTTCTTCAAATACAACATCAATCAACAAACATAATCGATGCTATGCGATTCACACTCCTATTTTCTGAATTAAGCAAACGAAAAAAAAGGTCGCACGAATTAACAAAAAAGCTATGGTACACGTGATGAAGATTAGTGAATGTAATTTAATCGAAATTAATCAACACATATTCTATAGAACTTGAATAAAACATATAAGACATAGAAAATAATATTGAAAGGGAAGTAAATTTGATTGAAAATTATAAAGCCTCAAAGTGTCGACGGAAACTAATACACCAAATCAACCGCGTGAACTTAGTTCTCCATGAAATTTGTATACAAACCTCTAAATTTCGTGAATGCTGAATAGAGTTACTATAGCAATGAAAATCTTAATATAACAAAAGAAAAATTCGGTCCCTTATGGAAACCGACCCGAAAATTACAAAAACCGGCTCAAACTAACTATTTTAAATTAAGTCTGGAACTTTAACGAATTATTAGACCCTGCTTCACTCTGAATCCGTTTTTGACTTCAACACAAAACTTGTAGCTATTTCTCTTAGATTTCCAACGCCTATTAGAACGTGTCAATCCAATTTGCCTAGCTCAAGTTATGATCTGCACAGTGGACAAGTATCAAATACCAGTTTAACTTGAAAATAAAGTACAAAAATAAAATAAAGCCATAAATAAACTTAAATATAAAAAACACATTAAAATAGTAAAAATAATGAAATAAACTATAGAGTTGCCTAAATACAATAGTAAATGAAAGTCAATCAATATGCACTGATCAAATTCCCACACTTGAACTTTTGCACTGCGAGCAAAATTATAATTTCAAAATTCAAAATAGAAAAACAAGAGCAAAACAAAACTTGCAATTCTCAGGATTCTCAGGATACAAAGTTCAAGCAAAATTCTAAGTCTAGGTTTCAAGAAAATATCATTAGTAAGTAACTCCTTTGTGACATTCAAAACAAATACAAAAAATAGATTACCAAAGAGTACATAAAAAGTAGTAAGATCCTCACAAGATAAAATTCACTCAACTCTTAAGTGTTTAGGGTATTGTTTACACTTAAAGCACATCATGAAAATTAGTACTACCATAAGCTTGAAAAGACTCTAACATTCACAATTGAAATACATGCACACAAAGATCAAAAAGACTTTTATTCGATTATAACTTGGCCAGATTACAAGTGAGATAAATCCTAAGGGGAACTATGTTACGATTCAAAGGGAGAAAAGAGACATGAAAGAACTTACGGGAGTTAAAATACATCCATCCACTTTCAAACAACAACTTTTATTTTATTTTTCTTCTCTTTTATCTTTTTATTCTTTTTTCTTTTTTTCTTTCCAGAAGGAATATGTAATGACTTTCTTCTTTTCTTTTTCTTTTTTTTTTCTTCTATTTTTTTCTTTTTCTACATTTTGTTTTTTTTCTTCTTTTTATGTCAACTTTTGAATGAAATATCACAACTATAATTATTCAACACCATGCAACTTCAAACAAGACTCTATCAACCCTTTGAATAGGGTGATAACATTGTTTTTCACTTTTTGCCTTGTAATGAGATTTAAACAAAGAAAGGAATAAATAGGCTCAAGGGGTTGTTAAACAAGGGATGATATTATTCAGGGGTTGATTTTTTGGCTAAGTGACTAAAAATAAAACTAAAATAAATTGCCTTTATCATATCATTATACACAAGTAAACAAATAGTTTCAAAAAGAGTCAATACAAGTTCTAGAGACTAACAGACATGAGTGAAACACACAAGAAAGAAAAAGATGGATTTTTTTTTTTAATATTATCCATTATTAGGCTCAAAATATCACAAGGTAAATGATATACCACAAATGATGTACAATTTAAAGTTTAGACCCACATACTAAGAATGCACAAAAAGAACCAATCACATCAACCACAAGTCTTTAATCAATAGAACAGAGAAAATACTCGCAATTGTAACTCAAAAACCAAAGAAAAAGCATGCAATTTTTTTTATTTAACAAAAAAACAAACATAATAAAAACTAAGTGAAACAAAAACAAATTAAAAGGTTCCCTCCCCCACACTTAAGAACACATTGTCCTTTAATGAAAGAACATAAATATAAAATAAGAGTGAGAGAAAGGAAGAAGTGCCCCCCGATCAAGTTGCAGTGTAAGTGGGTTTTTCCAAGGAAAGCTTTTCTATGGTTGCATCTTCAAACACCGAACTTTCATGGAATAGCTTCAGGTGCTGTCCATTAACCTTAAAGGCTTTGTCAGTACCTGTATTTTTAATTTCTACTGCACCATTAGGAAAAACATTACTAACAACAAAAGGGTCAATCCACTTCGATCGAAGTTTCTCATCCATAATTTTACGGCAGAAGTTAAACAATAAAAATTTTTGGCCTATGGAGAATTCCTTCATATAAATCATATTATCATAGAAGTATTTAGTTTTCTCCTTATAAACCCTACAACTTTCATAAGCTTCTAGCCTAAACTCTTCAAGTTGTGAAGTATTTAGTTTTCTCCTTATAAACCCTACAACTTTCATAAGCTTCTAGCCTAAACTCTTCAAGTTGTTGTAATTGGAGTTTTCTTTCCATACCTGCTTGTTACATCTCCAAATTACAACTTTTTACCGCCCAATAAGCACAGTGCTTTATCTATACAAGGAGGTGACATGCCTTACTAAATACAAGTCTATAGGTATACATCCCTATTGGTGCCTTAAAAGTTGTTCTTTGAGCCCAGAGTACGTCTTCTAGATGACGACCCTAGTCCTTCCTATTCACTTCCTATTTGGCTGCACTATTTTTTCCAAGATCTGCTTAATTTCCTTGTTTGAGGCCTTAGCTTGCCCATTAGTTTGTGGGTAATATGCAGTAGAGACCTTGTGTTTACCTCCATACTTTCGGAGTAAAGCTTATATGGTGCAATTACAGAAATGAGTGCCTTGGTCACTTATGATAGCTTGGGGTATTCCAAACCTACAAAAAATATTGGACCTAACAAAATCTGAAACCACTATAGAATCATTAGTCCTAGTGGGGATAGCTTCTACCCACTACATCAAACACTTCACAGAAAAGCATAAGTTGCTGAAGCATTTCACTCTTATGAGTGATGGTTGTACCTGCTATATGAAACTCTTTATAAGTGTGGTAAGTCTCATAAATATGTTTAAAAACAGTGGGCTAATAGAAACCCGAGTCTAGGACTTTCCTTGCAGTTCTTTGAGGACCAAAGTGCACCCTACTTGAGAAGCATGAGAAAGATGCAAAATAGATTCAATATCATAGTCGGGGACACACCTCAAAATAACTTGATCACTACCAAATTTCTATAGATATGGATCATCCCACACATAATATTTTGCATCACTATTGAGTTTGTGAATTTGTGTCCTAGATGCACTTGTAGGAAAAACACCAGCAACAAGATAATTAACAATATCAGCTAAGAAAAGAGTTATCCCATGTAACTATAAAAGAAGCTCATCAGGAAAGTCATCTTGAATGGGAGAATGATCTTCATCCTGCTCTATTCTGCTCAAGTGGTCAACGACTAGATTCTCAGCTCCACTTTTATCCTTAATCTCCACATTGAACTCTTGGAGCAATAACATCCACCGAATTAATCTTGACTTTGCTTCTGGTTTCTTTAAAAGATACTTCAAAGTTGCATGGTCAGTAAAAACAACAACCTTGAAACCTAGAAAATATGATCTAAACTTATCAAGAGTAAAAATAATAGCTAAAAGTTCCTTTTAAGTGGTGATGTAATTAGCTTGTGCAGAATCTATAGTTTTAGAAGCATAATAAATAACATGAGCAGCCTTGTCCACTCTTTGTGAAAGGACCGCCCCCACTGCATAGTTAGATGCATCACACATAATATCAAAAGGGAGGGTCCAGTCAGAAGGTTGTATGATGGGAGTGGAGGTCAATGTTTTCTTCAAGAAATCAAACGTCTGTTTGCATTTGTCATCAAAGTTGAAAGTGACATCATTCTTCAGCAAGTTTGATAGCGGAAGAGCTATCTTGCTAAAATCCTTTATGAAGCGCCTGTAAAAACCTGCATGACGAAAAAAAGAACGAATCTCGCAAATGCAAAATGGGTAAGGAAGGGTAGACATCACATCAATCTTAACAGAATCTACTGAAATTCCTTTTACAAACATTATTCCCTGCTCAACCATAAAATGGCATTTTTCAAAATTCAAAACAAGGTCAGTTTCAATGCATCTCTCTAAAACCATATTCAAACTTTTTAAGCTTGCATCAAATGAAGAATTATAAACAGTAAAATCATTCATAAACACTTCCATGGAATTTTCAATAAATTCAGAAAAAATACTAATCATGCATCGCTGGAATGTCCAGGAGCATTGCAAAGACCGAATGGCATCCTCCTGTAAGCAAATGTATCAAGTAGACTCGTGAAAGTTGTCTTTTCTTTATACTCTGGTGCAATATGGATATGAAAATAACCTGAAAAACCATCAAGAAAACAATAATGTGATTTACCATCCAACCGTTCAAGCATCTGATCAATGAACGGTAAAGGAAAGTGATCATTTGTAGTTGTCTGGTTTAACCGCCTGTAGTCAATAAAAACTCTCCAAATGTTCTAAACTCTAATGGGAACAAGCTTATTCTTTTCATTTTTTACCACTGTGAGTCCATATTTCTTAGGTACAACCTGCACTGGACTTATCCAATTACTGTCAGAGATATAATATATGATACTTGCTTACAACAACTTGGTTACCTCCTTCTTAACAACATCAAGGATCAAAGGGTTAAGCCTATTTTGGGGCTGCCTCACTATTTTCACTTCATCTTCAAGTAAAATCCTATGTATACACATGGACGGGCTAATGCCTGGAATGTCAACCAATGTCCATCCAATCGCCTTCTTATGCTTATTCAATACCTGCAAAAGCTTATTTTCTTGATCAAAATCAAGGTTATAAGAAATTATAGATGGAAGCTTTTCATTTCTATCTAAATAAGCATATTTCAAATTTTCAGGAAGTTGTTTAAGCTCTAAGGAAGAAGGTTGTTCAATGGATGGTGAGGTTATGGCAGCCGGGATGTCAAGAACTTCAGCTACATAAACAACTTCATCAATAGCTTCACTTGTAGGAAAAATGTCACCCTGCAAGGCAGCATCAATCTCAGCACATACAACATAAAGGTTAGTGTCATTACAATACTTACATGAGTAAATATCATCAAAACGATATAAAGACGAAAAATCAACTGAAAACAAATGAGAATAAGCTTTACCAACAATTTCAGAAAGCAACTCTATTTGAAAAACAGAATGCTCTTCTAAGAGATGTTTCATAGCATAAAAAATGTTGAATTTCAGGAGAATGTTGAATTTCAGGAGAATGTCACCAAATTCCATGGACATGATTCCATCATCAACATCAAATTCCATGGTGATCTGCCTGAATTTGTCTCTCCTGCCATGTCTAGAATGTAAAAATCTGAGAAAAAATCAAGTCATTAACTTGAACACCCACATCTTCCACTACTCCAATAGGGATATCATTGGTCCTGTTTGCCAACTTAATGAATAAACCTATATTGTGCAAAGGACCAAGATCAAGATTATTGTAGATAGAAGTAGGCATAACATTAATAGAAGCTCTTAAATCCAACATGCAATTTTCAAATTTTACTTTCCCCAATGGTGCATGGAATAACAAAAGTTCCAAGGTCCTTGCACTTTTGGAGCATGGCTTGGATGAGTGCTGAAATATTTCTATCAATTGTATCTTTAAGTCGAATGAAGGAATAAATATTTCTTCCCATATTCATTCTCTCATTCCTTTTGAATTTTCTCTTGTGAGTACACAAGTCTTTAAGAAACTTGACATATTTTGGAATTTGCTTAATCACATCAAGAAGCAGAATGCTAACAGCCACCTTTCTCAATATATCCAATATCTCTTTATCCTTATCTTCCTCGTCAATCTTCTTATTTTTCAATACTCTTTGTGGGAAAGGGATTGGTGGTACATACTCTTTTTCAGCCTCAACAACAACAGAAGGTTCAGGTGTTGCATTAACAATTTTTTTATTTTTTTCTGGGGCTAGTTCTGCAGCTTTTCTGGATCTCAAGGGAATTGCACTCATATTAGGCCCTTTTGGATTCACTAGTGTTTGGGAAGGTAGTTGGTTTGATCCTTGAACTTGCTGCATGGCATTCATTGAAGCGACAAGCTATCCAATATGTGTCTGCAAAGTCTGAATATTATAATTTATCTACTGCTGAAATTTGAGACTATTTACAGCCATTTACTTGACAAGTTCCTCTAGTGAAGGTCTGAATGTTGGGGTAGAAGTGGTTGCATCCTGTGAAGGATTTTGTGGTGGTGGTAATGGTAACATCAATTGTTGTTGTCTAGGTTGTGGATTCCCATACCAAAGGTTTTGATGGTTTATCCAGTTGGGACAGTACCAGTTAATGGATAGGTCGTGAGTGTTGTACCTGTTATGAATGTTGCCTTGATTGTAAAGGGATGATGCGTATGCTTCAGGAGAAGTACAAATACCACATAACTTTGTTGTTTTAGCTTTACCTATTGCCAACTATTTCGCTAAAGAAGTAAGCTCATCAAGTTTGGTTTCTAAAGCTTTGTTTGATGAAGAAACCTGAATCTCATTCACACCTTTTGTTTGGACACAATTGTTTCTAGTTGTGAACTGTTGGGAGTTGAGTGAAATATTCTTAATCAAGGCTTTGGCACCAGATAGAGTCTTATTAACAAGTGCTCCACCACTAGCATCATCTAAAATGTTTCTATCCATTGGTAAAAATCTGTCATAGAAGTATTGGATAAGTAACTACTAGGTAATCTGGTGTTAAAGACAATTGGATACTAAGTGTTTGAACCTCCCCTAGTATTCGGCCAATAATTCCATGTCAAGTTGTCTAATACCACATATATCTTCAGCTCTTGAGGCAGGAAAATATCTTTCTAGGAAGACTTTCTTTAAATCATTTCAAGTTGTAACAAGATTCGGCTCAAGATAGTACAACTAGTCTAATACAACACCCTGTAGTGAGAATGGGAAGGCTCTAAGCTTGATGTGATCTTATGTTATTCCTTTAGGTCTCAAAGGTGTATAACAAATAACTTGGAATTATTTCAGATGCTTATGCGGATTCTCACTTGCAAGACCATAAAACCTTGGCAACAAGTGTATTAAACCAGATTTCAATTCAAAAGGAGCAGTAACATCAACATATTCGATACATAAACCATTATAATTAACATCAAGAGCAACAAGTTATCTTAATGTTCTTTGTTCATCCATGTTATTATCAAAAGCAAGTTTAGAATCAAATAAGTTATGCATAGACAAAGAATCAGAATAAGAGTCGTTAACAAGTGGTGAACTAGTGCTAGCCTGATTTTCTCTACGACATGTGTGCAAGGTTGTTTCAACTTCAAGATCAAAATCAAATAAGTTAGAGCAAGCAGACCTAGTAGCCATAACTAATTCAGCAATGCAACAATAAATACGGAAATGCCAACAATGTTCCTAAACAACAAAATAGATAGGAAACACAGAAAACGATTAAAACAAAATAAAACAAAAACAAAAACATGAAATTTAATATAATTAAGCCGAATAAGAATTTTCCTAGTTTTTCTGGATTTTTCTGAAACTATGGAAACAATAATAAATTCATAAAAATAGAAAAATGATGAATTTGGCATGAAAAAGATTTCGATTCCGGCATAATTTTTCTAAAAGCCGTGTTTCAGACTTGGTCTGATGTTCGGTCGTGAATTAGCCAGAGTTTAAGAATGCAACACCTAATACTCTAATATCAGTTAATAACAACAAGAGTCTCCGACAATGGTGCCAATTTGATCCGTTGTTGCACACGGGTCAAAAACTAGTTTAAAATTGAAATTTAGGGTAGTGACATTCAAATGTTATATCACCAGGACTCTTATATTGATTTTTACCAACCGGTTTAAATAAGGGGGTTTTATTTCAATTGAGAATAAGTGATTATAAAAAGTGATTATTAAATAATGATTATGAAATAAGCTAATCTACTGTTACGGTTTCCTAACTTATCATTGGTTAATACAATTTTCATGCCCTGAGTGGATTCTAATCCCTCTTTGAATACAATATCAATCAACAAGAGTAATTGATACTATGCAATTCACACTCCTATTGTTTGAATAAAGCAAATGGAATAAAGATTGCACAAATTAACATAAAAGTTATGGTAACACACGATGAAGATTAGTGAATGTAAATAAATCAAAATTAATCAACACATATTATATAGAACTTGAATAAAGCATACAAGACATAGAACATAATATTGAAATGGAAAAGAAATTTGATTGAAAATTATAAAACCTCAAAGTGTCAGCAAAAACTAAATACAAAAAATCAACCGTGAGAGCTTAGTTCTCCATGAAATTCGTATACAAGCCTCTAAATTTAGTGAATGAAAAATAGGGTTACTGTAACAGCAAAAATCCTAATATAACAAAAGGAAAATTCAAACCCTTATGGAAACCGACCCGAAAATTACAAAAAATGGCCCAAACTAACTATTTTAATTAAGTCTAGACTTCAAAGAATTATTATACCCTACTTCACTCATAACCAACTTTTGACTTCAACACAAAACTTGTATCTCTTTCTCTTAGCTTTCTAATGCCTATTAGAACGCGTCAATCCGATTCTCTTAGCTTAAGTTATGGTCTGCACAGTGAACAAGTATCAAATAATAGTTTAAGCTGAAAATAAAGCACGGAAATAAAATGAAGCCATAAATAAACTTAAATATAAAAACGCACTAAAATAGTATAAATAATGAAATAAGTTATAGAGTTTCCTAAGTACAATAGTAGGAGAAAGTGCATCAATATGCACTGATCAGTTAGCCAATGTAGTGTTTGTGAAGAAACCATCAAACAAGTGGCGCATGTGTATGGATTTTACCGACCTTAATATGGCATGTCCTTAGGACCCTTATCCCCTGCTAGATATCAATTTCCTGATTGATGGGTCCTCAGGATACGCATGTTGAGATTTATGGATGCTTATTCATGGTACAACTAGATTAAGATTGATCCCCTTGACACACCCAAGATGGTGTTCATGTCAAACCATGGTAACTACTATTATAATGTTATGCCCTTCGGCCTCAAGAATACTGATGCCACATACTAGCAACTTATTGATGCGTCCGCAAGTGCACGAAAATATCGAAGTAATATAAAAGATTTTTCGAACCCACAGAGACCAATGTCAACCTACTGTTATCTATTGTGCAGAGTAAAGCTAAGGCTAATGGAATTAGGGAGGTTAAATGCGAATAAAATTAAATACAACGGAAATAAAGATTATTGGTTTAAGGAAGATCGGTAAAGGGATATCGGTATGTAATGCTTTAGTTATCGGGGTTTCGACAAGTCGCCGGTGCTTTTTAGTTTTTGCAAACATTTTTCAGGAGAAAATACTCGTTTAAAGATCTTTGCCTCATGATGGTTGTTGACTCGGCTCATAATTCTAAGGCGGAATGTACGCTTTCGCAGTCTCATTCGGGGTTAAAACTACTTTTTGAAAACAAATAAATTCTAATTTCTTTTAAATCGCTTTCGCTTTGTTTAAAATCAATGCCTAGTTCTTACTATTCGGTTTGAACCCCAGCTTTCGCGTGTTGATTCGTACCTTAATGAATTTCCCACTTTCGTGGTAAAACTACTGTAAATAATTTCTCGCTGTCGCGACGAAGGTTTATTCAGAAAGATTAGATTAAAAACTAACAGCCAGAAAAGTGTTTGTAAAAAGGATGGCACTGGTTACTATCAAATCGTCCTACTAATTTATTACATACCGACTTATGCGGTTTAGCTAGACATGATAATTAATGCAAACGGAAATAAACATAAACAACAATATGATAAAACATACATTATGACGGAAAATAAAGTAATAATTCAATTAATAAGAACCTGGAAAGTAGTACTGAAATTGAAGAGTAGTCCTCCACAATGTCGGCAGGATTCTACTTTGGCGAAATAAAATTGCAGAAATACAATGCTCTGAACTAAAGGGAAAACGGAAAGGAAATAAAAGAAATAAAGTAGCTTCAGTATAAATTTTGGCAGCACTTCGATACGTCAAAGTCTCCCCCTAAAACTGTGAATCTAAGGCCTATTTATAGGAGATCTTTCATTTCTCAACTTCCAGAGATCATGTGTGAGTTATGGAGGGAGTGGGAGTAACTTCCAGTAGTGGGCAATGAGTGGAGAAAGTGCAGGAATAAATTTAGTTGAGGGTCGTGCAGACTTCTGTTTTATTCTGATACTTGGCTCGTGACGGTCGTCATGGTCTTGTGACGGTCGTGTTGAATGTGACGACCATGATGCTCGTGACGAGCGTGAGGAAGCTGTGACGAGCGTCACACGCACAAAATTTGTACTTTCTGTTTTTCTTCTCAATTTCTTTCTTTCTTCTTTCTTTTCCTTCCATTTCTTCTTCTATTCTTTCTTTAATCCAAATTTTCCACAATCTGCAAAACAAAGTAAATTAACCGTATGATAGAATATAAATCAAGATAAATTAACAATAGTCACAAATAAATGCATGTAAATCAAGCCAAATAAACGATATGATTACGCGTTATCAAACACCCCTACACTTAAACCATTGCTTGTCCTCAAGCAACCAACCAACACAGTAAAAATAAATAAGCATAGTTCGAAACAAAGATACGACGAGACTCTAATCATACGTGGCTGCTAGGCTAATGTTAGATCGATAGATACTAAATATCAATACCAAGGATACCGTAACGACACAATTTCAAAAACTCCCTACTTATGCAAACTAATCTGAATCATGCCATTATAGCTCAACCTATATCTCATGCTCTCTTTTCACCCCATTTCATTATAGTGCAATCACATTAAGCCCGTTACCTCATACACATTCATGGCAAGTAAACCAGTTAGTGACTATGATCTCATTGTTATTTCATTTTTTCTGCAAGTATGCTTAAGCATCAATTGAACTTAAAGAGTTTGTACCGTTGGGCTAA
Organism: Lathyrus sativus; assembly: GCA_963859935.3. NCBI lineage: Eukaryota > Viridiplantae > Streptophyta > Magnoliopsida > Fabales > Fabaceae > Lathyrus > Lathyrus sativus. Next base: position 614,922,310 of record OZ012738.1, on the reverse strand, counting down.
GTGATCGGGTGAGGAACACCTAACTTAGAAGGAACATGTCTTTTTATTCATAATTTTTTCTTCTTATTTTAAACTAGAGATCATACACTTATTTGCATCGGTTTCTTACTTAGTGTGTTTAGGATGGTGCTGACTGCTTAAATAAACTACTTAAGGATTACTAAAAGAAACTGGAGCTTTAAGATTTCAGCATAATGAGTACTCAAATTGATTTTGCATATTTAGGGGGTTAAGGGTGTCAGGATGATATCGATTTTATCAAAACTTTCCCAAGTTTTTCTAACATAGCATGAACAGCCTATATACTCTCAGAGTACCATGTCATGAATCAGAGCAAAAATTGTTGGAAGGTAGAATTTTGAAATTTTGAAATTTTGGGGAAATTGAATAACAAGCGAAAACCACATATAAAGACTCGACAGCACATGCAAAGACTTTGACATAACGTTAAAATAGATTAAAAAAACAATAAATCAAATTAAAAAGCAATAAAATGAAAGCGGTACCTCCCCCACACTTAAACCAAACATTGTCCTCAATATTTTATTAAGAGGTGGAAAAAGGAAAGACAGAACCTGTATGACTGCTATTGCATGCTAAATCCTCTTTGATCCTGCTCTTGATATAGCTAAAGCATAACAGGCGATACATTTCTTTATTTTCTGCAAATTTAAACAAATAAATTAAAATAAAGACCTTGTGGGTTGCCTCCCACACAACGCTTTGTTTAACGTCGATAGCTCGACGGCCAAGGGGTGCAAGCACTCATGGTGGTTCTTTCAATAATGGTTCCTCGATCGAACTTTGAATAGTCTTCGATTTCCATGGCCACTTATCAAGCCATCTCTCATATCCCTCACCTTTTTTTTCTTTCTTCTGTAGGGTGGTTCATTGTTTTGAACTTGTGGTGGTGGTTCTGGATCTGTCCTGAGTATCAGTTTTTCAAATTTGGGCTTAGTTATTTCATCCACCACCTCAAAAGTTAATCTTACCCTTTTAACAGTAATGATGATCCTAGTTTCATGGTCCTCGAATTTTCTTTTGTTATGAAGGATCTTAGACAAAGGTGCATTTGGATATTTTCCAATACCTCCACATGTGTTTTGGATTGGGAGTCTACTTTAGCTTCCACACCCCTTTGTGGGAAAGAAATAGGTGGGGTATAAGGAGGAGGAGCAGCAATAGGTGCTTCCTTCTCTACCTCTTCGACAACCTCCCTTTCGAATGGTGTCGGTGGACTTTTCTCAACAATTATGCTTTTGTCACCAAAACTCTCCTCAGACTCATTACCACTCTCCCTAGAATTTTCTATTTGTTCTTCATTAATGGTCGTTACAACATTGGCATGTCCTTCTAGGAAGGGTCCTAGAGGTTTTTTTCTAAGTAGGGAGGTTTGAGTCTCCAAAGCCTTGTTGTGAATCGCGAGGGAATCAACCATAGCGCTCATCTGCTTAAGATTTTCATTAATCTGGAGATGTTGTTTTCTAAAATCTTCATTTTGGAGAGTTTGTGTCTCCACAAAGCGCTCCATCATAGATTCTATCCTAGAGTGAGTGAACGTCTCATTGAATTCTTCTAGTAGTAGTTCGAGGTTAGATGTATCGAAATCTTGTGTTTCCTCAAAATATTGGGAGACGTCATCATAGAGGGAATTTGGGTGAGAGTGCGTCGTATTGAAATCCTCTAATAATATTTCGAGGTCAGATTTAAGCGGATCTTGTGGTTCCTCGAAATATTAGGGGTGGTAGTTATAATATTGGGGGTGGTATTTATAATATTGGGGGTGGTGGTTATAAGGGAAATATGGGTTATACATAGTAACTGAGATAAGAGTGCCTTAGTCTATACTATGCAACAACGAAATCACAATATTGACTGTTGGTCCCCGGCAACGGTGCAAGTGCACGGAAATATCAAAGTAATATAAAAGATTTGTCGAACCCACAGAGACCAATGTCAACCTACCGTTATCTATTGTCGCGGCGTAAAGCTAAGGTTAATGGAATTAGGGAGGTTAAATGCGAATAAAATTAAATACAACGGAAATAAAGATTATTGGTTTAAGGAAGAGCGGTAAAGGGATATCGGTATGTAATGCTTTAGTTATCGGGGATTCGATAGGTCGCCGGTGCTTTTTAGTTTTTGCAAACATTTTTCAGGAGAAAATACTCGTTTAAAGACCTTTGCCTCACGATGGTTGTTGACTCGGGTCATAATTCTAAGGCGGAATGTACGCTTTCGCAGTCCCATTCGGGGTTAAAACTACTTTTTGAAAACAAACAAATTCTGATTTCTTTTAAAGCGCTTTCGCTATGTTTAAAATCAATGCCTAGTTCTTACTATTCGGTTTGAACCCCAGCTTTCGCGTGCTAATTCGTACCTAAATGAATTTCCCACTTTCGTGGCAAAACTACTGTAAATAATTTTTCGCTGTCGCAATGAAGGTTTATTCAGAAAGATTAGATTAAAAACTAACAGCCAGAAAAGTGTTTGTAAAAAGGATGGCACCGGTTACTATCGAATCGTCCTACTAGTTTATTACATACCGACTTATGCGGTTTAGCTAGACATGGTAATTAATGCAAACAGAAATAAACATAAACAACAATATGATAAAACATACATTATGACGGAAAATAAAGTAATAATTCAATTAATAAGAACCTGGAAAGTAGTACTGAAATTGAAGAGTAGTCCTCCACAATGTCGGTAGGATTCTACTTTGGCGAAATAAAATTGCAGAAATACAATGCTATGAACTAAAGGGAAAACAGAAAGGAAATAAAAGAAATAAAATAGCTTCAGTATAAATTTTGGCAGCACTTCGATACGTCGAAGCCTCCCCCTAAAACTGTGAATCTAAGGCCTATTTATAGGAGATATTTCATTTCTCAACTTCCAGAGATCATGGGTGAGTTATGGAGGGAGTGAGAGTAACTTCCAGTAGTGGACAGTGAGTGGAGAAAGTGCAGGAAGAAATTTAGTTGAGGGTCGTGCAGACTTCTGTTTTATTCTGATACTTGGCTTGTGACGGTCGTGTTGAACGTGACGGCCATGATGGTCTTGTGACGACCGTGATGCTCGTGACGAGTGTGAGGAAGCTGTGACGAGCGTCACACGCACAAAATCTGTACTTTCTGTTTTTCTTCTCAATTTCTTTCTTTCTTCTTTCTTTTCCTTCCATTTCCTCTTCTATTCTTTCTTTAATCCAAATTCTCCATAATCTGCAAAACAAAGTAAATTAACCGTATGATAGAATATAAATCAAGATAAATCAACAATAGTCACAAATAAATGCATGTAAATCAAGCCAAATAAACGATATGATTTCGCGTTATCACTTATGGACGTTGCATTCTCCCATCATATAAATCATAACTTGGAATACTACATCGACGACATGATAACGAAGACCACAGAAAGGCATGTCCATGCATCCGACTTGGAGGACTTCCTATAATCGGTTAGGAAGTATAATATGCACATAAATCCCGCCAAGCGCTCCTTTAGGGTGCAGGAAGTAGGGGTGGAAATAGGTCAGGACGATAACGGGGGCCTGCAGCCTAGCCTACACAAGCTCAGGTCAGGCAAAACTTCTTTTTTTAAATAGAAAAGGCCTAGGCTTTTTTATAAGCTTATTTAGTTAAAAAGGCTAAGTCTTAGGCCATGAAAAAAGCCTTTTAAGTCTAACAGAATGACCTATTTAAATAAATATGAATATTTTTTTATTATCATTATGTTATATTTTATAATTTGAATTAAAATACATAAATAAAAATTAGTTATCTCATAAAATTATGCTAATAGGTAAGTTAAAATAAGTCAATTCAAACAAACTTTTAGTCTCATTGATTTTTTTAGTTTGTTAGTCTATTTAAATATTATTTTAATTGCTTATTTACATATTTCTAAAATAATAGGCTTTTATGTAGGCTAACATGCTAACCAGGTCTTAGAAAAGGTCAGGCTCAGGCCTAACAATAAGCCTATGACAGGCTACAGGCCAAGCTTAGGCTTCGCTCTTTAGGCAAGTCGGGCTTAGGCTTGGCAAAGCCTAGCTCGGCCTAGCCTATTTCCACCCATAGTAAGAAGGAAAATTACTAGGATTCATGTTATCTAAGAGGGGCATTGTGCAATCACAGATAAGTGTCAAGTTGTCATTGACATGAGAAACCCAATAGCTATCAGAATGGTGCAGCAGCTAACGGGTCGCCTCACAACTTTATCTTGCTCCCTCTCCTATGCTGACGACAAGGATTTTCTATCTTTTACCTCCCTAAAAAGGAAGGAGAATTTTAAGTGGACAGGGGAATGCAAGCAAGCATTCTCAAGAATAAAGATCTTCCTCATATCGTCGCCTATCCTCACTCACCCAAAAGTGGGGTCTCCTTTGCTCTTGTACCTTTCAACCATGGAAAAAGTGATGAGTTTCATGCTTGTCCAAGAGATAGACAAGACAGAGAGCCCCGTGTATTTCATAAGCAAAATGTTTAGAGGCGCTGAATCACAATATCACAAGATCGATGAGCTAGCTATGATCGTCGTTGTCATGGAGAAGAAGCTCTAGCCCTATTTTCAAGGCTATAAAGTGCTCGTGAAAAGCAAATACCCCTTCCAAAAGTCCTCAAGAAAACTAACATGGAAGGAAGGATGGTATCATGTGTGGTAGAACTTTTAGAGATGACATCCAATATGTCTCAAGAGGAAGCATCAAATCCTAAGTTCTAGAATATTTTATGGTGAAATTCAGTTCGTCAATAGACAAAGAGGCACCCTCATAATGGACATTGTCACTCGACGAAGTCTCAAATATTAAAAGGAGTCACACTAGGATAGTATTAGAAGGCCTAAAAGACATTACAATGAGAAATAATCGAAATTTAAGTTCAGAGCTAGCAACAAAAAGATCGAGTACGAATCTCTCGTTGTCTCCATTGTCCTCGCCTTTGAAATTAGTGCCTCAAAGTTTAAGGCAAAAAGTGCTTCCCAAATAGTTTCCAATCAAGTCACAGGGGATTACCAGGAAAAAGAAATACAAGTTATAAGTTATCTCCACAAGGTAATAAGTTTATAAACACAATTTAAATCTCTTGAAATAAAGTATGTTCCTAAGTGTAGCGGGGAAATTTGTGAGTATAAGTTATTGATTAACTTAATTCTAAATGCAAGATTCGCCACCACACTTTTATTTTATCCAAAAAGGAAAGGAAAAGGAGCGAACAAAACCTAAATATTTCTAAAACAAGAACAAACAGAGAATGTGTAAGGGGGTTGGTTACGCTAAGGGAATGTGTTAGCACCTAAAACATCTATAGTACTCTATAGGAACCCTTTAAAATGTCTACGCTTTTTGGTTTGAAAAGGTTTGTTTGAAATAAGATTGGGGAGATGAGAAGAAAATGTTTTTTAATTTTTGTGTTTAGAGAGACTTATCACTTCATGCCTACGTACCCACAAAGTGCAATATAGGATAAAAACCCCGTAGTTCGTGGTACAAATAACAAAAAAAATGGTTTGTTATGATTGATTTTAAATGTAAAGACAAGTCGTCATTCCCAAGCGAATAATTCCACTTAAAAAGATGACTCATGTCTAAACTTATGAAAAAGTTTTAAAAGAAAAAAAAGTACACAAAGGCACAAAAAGAGTTGGTGAGTTTATGTCTTTTTTATGTCTTTTTGAAATTGGTCAAAATATAATTAACATTGATTGACATTTATTAAAAAAAACAAAATTTAAAAATCACTTGACCAAAGTCAAGGTTTTATTATGAAAGCGGTTTGATTTTGAAAACAAGAATATTTTGGGAAAAGAGAGAAGATTTTGAAAATTAAAGAAGGGGTGGAGAAGAATGAACTATCCTATTGCATAAAGATAAAAGCTAAGGATAAGAACAATCTAACCACACAAGAAAGCTTCATAATATAAGCATCATTTCTTTATATTAGGCCTTGATCAAGATAAGTCTTCAAAAGAGAACTTCAAGTACCCAAACATCCAAAGTTTACCATCACAAACCTCCAAGCATATGTTAAGATCCTAATTATAGGTCCAAAATTTCATGACCAATGCAAAGGATAGTAACCATAGTCCACCATTAAGAGAACAAGGTTTTTAGGGGTTTAAGACTTTATTAATGTTTTTGGTCCAAATGGGCAAAGAAAAAGTGCATAAACATAAACAAATGGTCCAAGTGGACAAAGGAAAAATGGCGGAAGCATAAACAATAATATGATATGATATGATAATATAAAATATAAAAAATAAAAGAGATAGGGAGCGAGAAAGAAGCATAAACATGACATAATTGGTTTATAACATAGAGCAATAATGATCCAAAACAAGAGAACAAGTTTTGTTGCTTTTCGAAAATGCTCGACTAAACATCCATGAGAATGAAAACATGGTCTCATACATTACCATGGGGAGGGCTCCAACTCAAATAAAATTAATGAGTATGCCAACTAACCCCCACGGGTAACAAGAGAAAGCCAATACATTTCAAACTACGCCACGGACGAATAGGAGACTGATAATTCGCTTATAAAATGCAACAATTTTCCGATTTCGGGGCAATTTAGCGCTATGTTAAGCAATCGTAATTGGAATTATGTAGAAGCCACGGCTATTTGAGGTCGGTCAATAAAAATGTTAGTGATAATGCATGCTTGAGAAGTGATATGTATATCACTCTCCGAAAGCAATACCGCATGAAAAGAAAATAGGTAACGATCTCATCTTCATCAAGAACTAAAACAAGTTCCAATGATATTGAAGAGTTTCATCAATCATAAGAAAATTAGGAAGAGGGGAGGGGAAAGTCATATTGAATCACAATTCTAAAATCCTTCCATCTTTAAGTTCAACCATTCATCTTGGTGGATTAAAGCACTAAACATATCATTAACTCAAAGCACCTAACATGAATTGAACAATTCACTTTAAAGATAGATTTGAATTGGTGAATGTTTATCCAACTTCATCTACACCCTAAGTCCATTGAATTTAAAGAGGAATAGGAGCTTTAAAAGTGTAAACCAAGGCAAAAAATCAAAAGGAAATAGAAGAAGAAGAGGAAAGAACCAAAATAGTCCCAAAAACAAGCAAAAATCACAATTCTGCTACTGGTTAATCGATTAACTATTTGCATGTGCAAATGTGTTAATCGATTAGCACTGTTATGTGTAGCTCCGGTTTTTATGGCGCGGCCACTACCGCATTTAGTGTTACTTTCTGATTTCTAATATTTATCCTATGATGCTTAAAAGGAAGGGAAGATATCTTAAACTAACCCTGCTCGCAAGTGTTTTATCTATAAATGCTAAGAGATCTGGAATCGGGGGTTGGTTATACTAAGAGAAGCTATTAACACTCTGAGTATCTATAGTAATCTTTAGGAACCTTGATTGTATATTTCTACTGTTGAATTATTTGCTTGCTTAGGTTTGTCTGTTGTTTAATTGGGAAAGTTTCTCCTTTGTGAAAACTGAGGGAATGTTTTTGTTGTTTTATAGTTTTCTATTATTTTTGGAAAGTACCTAGACCTAAGGTTTTTTATTAGTGTGGTCTCTAAGATCTCACAATCTTATGCCTACATATTATCAAAAAGGAAATTGAGAAATTAGAGCGTGTGTAGTTCCTTCTAATTTATGGAAGGAAAAAGAGTTTGTTTTGTATCATGTTTAAAGCCCAAGATGATGAAGCTAAAAAGAGTGTTGGAAAGATTTGACAAATTGTCATCTTTAAGGGAGATATCTCTCCTATTCACTACAATCATATGAGAATGATGTCATAAGGAAAGACAACTTTGAACTTATTGTGTTTAAGCAATGCCACTTTTTCCTTTATGAATTTTTTACATACTAAAATAGTGACCTTAACTTGGATGTAGGATTGACAAGTGTTCCACTTACATCAGTTAGATGAAAGAAAAGTTTTTTTTTAGCCATGATAAGAGAGGGACTCCATCTTGGATTTTGAATCAACAAGTGTGCCACTTACATCACTTATATGGAAAATGATTTTTAATGTTTGAATTGAATTGTAGTGATTAGAATAGATGTCTTCCAACAGAGATGACTTAAAGTCTCATCTGTGAGGAGATTGATTTATGTATATTGATTGAAGCCCAAGATATGAAGCTAAAAGATTGAATACTGACTCAACTAGGGAGTTTTATCTATCTTGTACAAAGCCCAGGATTGAGGCTGACTTGAAGAGACTAACTCAGTACTGAGGTTTTGACTGACTCTTTTGGGGATTTTTATTTGCACCCTGTACGAAGCCCAAGATTAATGAGGCTAAAAGATTTATTTGTATCTTGTACAAAGCCTAGGATGGTGAGTCAAACATATTTATTTGTATCCTGTATAAAACCCAGGATGGTGAGGCTAAAAGATTTATTTGTATCCTGTACAAAGCCCATGATGGTGAGACTAAAAGACATTTATATCTTGTACAAATCCCAGGATATTGAGGCTAAATGATTCATTGCATATATGACTAAGACTTAACTTATGCTTTTGAGAAGCCTGAGGGTCCTTGTATGAAGCCCAAGAGAAAGATGATTGGGAACTGAATGAGACTTCCCAAGTCTCCTTGTATGAAGCCCAAGAGGATTCTATCTTGCTGGGGGATTCTTTGTATGATGCCCAAGAGGAGGCAATGATGCTTGTATAAGACTCAAGAGGAGGTCAGGGAACTAGTTGTTTAAACTAAGTTGTGACTGAAGGGATCCTATTGTTTGACATATGTCAAAACTAGGGATGATGTAAATGTCAAGGGAAACTTAACAAAATATGAAAAAACATGATTGAAGATTCACAAGAGTAGACATGTTTGAATTCATGGAAGATTTCACATCTTTTAGGGTTTGATGTGTTGACTGTTTTATTTGTGTGTTTTATTTTATTCACAAAGGTGTTGTGTCTTACACTCTAAGCAGAGGCCCAAGAGATATTCTATGTACAAAGATGTTGGGTCTTACACTCTAAGCAGAGTCCCATGACTTTTTGAAAAGAAAGGAAAATGTGATGGGTCTTACACTCTAATAGAGGCCCATGACTTATTGAAAAGAAAAGAAAAGGTGGTGGGTCTTTCACTCTAGCAGAGGCCCAAAATTTTTTGGAGATGAATGCCATTAGGGATGTGTTTGATGAAAGTTGAGGATAGGTTTTAAAAGATTGAAAGCTTTGAGAAATTGAAGAAATTTTTGAGAAGAGGTAAGGGACTTACACTCTAATAGAGGCCCAATGGAGTTTTGAAGATGTAATTGAAAATTAAAAGGGGTTGGGACTTACACTCTAGTAGAGGCCCAAGATTTTAAGCTTGAAAAGATGATGTGCATTTCAAAGAGATGTATTTATGAAGGAAAAATTTGAACATTGAAGCAAGGATACAAGTTGAAAATGTTAATGACAAGTTGATAAAAACAAAACATGGATATTAGGGTTCAAACATGGTCATAAACAAATAAGAAACACCACAAAAGTTTAAGCATACAAGAATGTATTCAGTGGCATATTCAAAGCAAAATTCAAGTGTATAAGGACACTAAAACATGGTGAAATCATCACAAAGGAAAACATGCATATCATGGTGTAAACATGGAAGGAACACCACATGTTAAGGCAAAATAGTCACGCAAACGTTCATGGTATAGACAAAATTGAACATATACTCTTACATGTAAACATATACTTGAAAATTTTGTCAAAACAAGTGGAAACAAGGGTGTATAACATCACAACATCATTCAAGGTTTATATAAGTTAGACATGGTGCAAACAAGTCTTTACAAGCAAGGGAAAGCAAGGAAACATTCAAAATGATCAAAGTCCTTTAAAAAACCCTAAAAACAACACCACTTTGAACAATCATAAATGTATTAAAAATAATTATTTTTGGTATTTTCTTTTTGCAAATAAAAAATATACATTATCATAAATAATTTGCAAAAATAATGGATTTAAAATGATAAAAGATGAGAAAGTTATGATAGTTTACATTTTGAAAATAAATAAATAAGAAAATATGAAAGGTGGTAAAAAGAAATAAGGGTGAGATTTGAGCACACGCCTTCTCACTCCAACTCACAAAACCCGCTTTGGCTAACTGATCTAGCGTGTGCTGGTGATAAAAACACCAAACCAACACATAATATATGAAACATGCATGGCAAATTCAAAATTTCACGCCAGACTTCATCTTCTTCCTCGAACCAACTTTTGAATTTGCAAAACCTATGCTATCTCTCTCAATAAACAATCATTTGACATGATGTAAACACAAAAGTTGTGTGTTTTTTAACAAGGAATTGAATGGATCTTTTTGATTTTATTTATTTTTAGTGTGACACCAGTTATTAAGCATGAACACGTAAACTCTAGAATTTTCAAAAACTAATATGAAATTCCATACACGAATAATAAATAACAATTGATTGAGGGTAAACAATCTATGAACTACCAGAAGCATGTTGGTAACTTGAAATAATATTTAGGATGCATGTTTTTTGGAGTTTGAAAAGCTTCAGGCTTACCTTGCAAGAGGAGATCTAATTCTCAATTGTAGGTCTTACAGATGTGAAATGATGATCTGGACAACTTCCCTATACCTCTAGGAATGTGTTGATGTGCTTGGAATGGATGGAAACCTTTTGGATTAATGGGCTCAAGTCCAACTGCAACTGAGTTAAGTGAGGTTGTGATCTTGGTGAATTTGATGTTACAGATGATGCTTAAGTGTTTTGATCACTTATAAATAATGTATGTGAGGTGTGTGAATGATTGGTTTGAGTGGAATTGCTCTGAAATGAGAAATTCGATTTCTCAACTTTTGAACTATGCAACTTTGAAACAAGAGAGGAAATGTGAGAAAATAAGCTTTGGTATTGTTTTGGTGTATTTAAATTGATGCAAAATGACCTCTATTTATAGGAGAACTTATTTTTTTTGGATGAATAATGTAGGATGAGAGAGCATGCTATTGTCCAATGGATATAGCCATGTAGCTCTAACTTAAACATTAAGGTACCAAAAGTCTTCTATAGCATGACTAGAATCTTAACTCAATTGCCATTTGCATGTTTGAATACTCATTGTTTTTGAATTGGTCTGAACTGGTGCGGCTTATTTCATGCCAATTTAATGTTTCAAATAAATGCCAAATGACAAACTTGAATTCATGGCTTTGTAATGATGGTTTTCACATGCTAAGAGATATAATTCTTGACTTAGGGGTTCAAAGTTGAAGATATTATGTGATTTAACAAGATTCCTTCTAATCTTGGAGGATGACAAGGCTTGCAAAGTGACAAAATTTGAAGGTGAAAATCGTGTGACACAAGTAATGCACCAATGTTGTCTTGAAAATCAGTTTGATCAAGGTATGTTGTGAGGACCATGTCTCCTTGCTTAAGTGGAATAAAAGGATGTTCTTATACTTGTTGGAAAGCTGAGATATCCTACTTTAACTTTGATGTTCATAATTGGTTTTTATTTAATTTGGATTATTGTGAAAAATGACCTTGAAGTTGGCCAAACCACAAAACATATTCTGCCAAAAAAATTTCTAAGTGTTAAGATTTAAAAGTCATGAAACCCTAACTTCATGGCTTCATATCTCAAAATCTATGCATTTTTTGGGAATCCATCCTAAGTGATAAAGTCATAGTATGTAACAAGCTCTTCAATTTGATCTTTGGATCTAAGAAAATGGTTGCTTGGTTTGGAATTTATGATCTTGCAAAGTTTACTCCAAATTAGGGTTTTCTTCATAACTTAGAAAAATTTTCACTTCTTTAAGGTTGCCCTTTTTACAAGTAACCTCACTTTTCTTGATTTTTCTTGATCAATCATGATTCAAATAACATATTATGATTATTATTGACTTGAGGAAACCATGGTTGACCAAAAACTTCAAAAGTCAAACTTGATTTTGGGCATAGTTGACTTTTGTATCAGATGAATTTTGAACTTTCTGATCTTTTGTAAAATCAAACCTTAGGCTAAAATAAACTTCATGGATGGATTACAAGAGTGTTTTTGAATGTCTTGGGTCATGTCCCAAGATTTGAGATCCTGCTTTGCTCAAAAATCAAAAGTATGGTTGACTTTTCGTCAAAAACCCTAACTTGTGGTCCAGATGGATTTGAATATTTATTTTGCTTATAAGTCAAATTCTTTGGATTAATCCAATCATGTGAATGGAATAATATGATGTATTTGAGGTCCTTGAAACATATCTTGAGTTCTTGGATCATTCCTTTCTCCACAAGTCATCCCAAAGATTGAATTAGGTCAAAACCCTAATTTTGGTGTACTGAGGGTCTCGAGGCTTAATGATCTTGTCGTGATGTAATTTGGCACTTGATTAATGATGAGTGAAAGTTCTTGATCTTCATGGATGATATAGAGACTTGTGGTGTTGAATATGGTGTATATCCCTTGATAATTCATCTGCTTGAGCTTTAGGGGGATCACTTAACCTGTGAAACAAGTAGACACATATATCGTGTACTTGTGATGGGTTAGTGATGTATGAAAGTATTATTCATATGATATTCAAATTATGTGGAATCTTAGAGTCAAAATTTAGGATATGAAAGATGCCCCTATTTAATCTTCTTGGACCTGAATGATGAATGATGAAAATATTCAGGCATTCAAGCTAAAAGAGAATTAAATATCAGAAAACCCGGAATTATAACTGTGAATGTAGATGATATAACAACTTGAACAGTGACAAATTTCCAATGTTGGAATATGTTTATCCATCTTCTTTTACTAAGTAATTATACTTAAAAAAGGGTGAAACTTCTCATCGATCCTGGTCTTCAGCCACGGAGCTGATCCCGGTTTCTTGAAATAAACTTCCCCTCGATCCTGGTTTACAGCCATGGAACTGGTCTCGGTTTCTTGAAATGAACGTCCCCTTAGTACTTGTCTTTAGCCATGGAACTAGTCTCAGTTTATTCTTATCAAGTCTTTCTTTTGACAAGGTTTAAGCGGATAAGATTTTAAAAAGATGATCACTTATTAGACTAATAACTTTGTCGGAGATCTTTGAGGAGATGCAGGCTAATTATCTTGTAGGACAGATTTCAAAATATGTAAGGGTCTTCATCAAACTTCTTGTTGTAATTTACTTGAAGAGATTCCATTTGATGGAAGTAGGCTTCATCATACTTCTCTTCAGGACTTCTTCAGAGAGATGCCATAGGATGAGCAAAGACCTGATAGCAGACTTATTGGGGAGTGCCAGAGACTGTAGAGTTTTGCAAACTTCTCTATTGAGACACCATTTTCTTGGGGAGATTTCATTATACTTCCCTTCCAGACTTCTTCAGAGAGGATTCCATGTGATGTAGGACAATTTTGAGGTGCTGATGACTTTCATTGAAATAGGACAAACTTCCCGAGAAGAGATTTCCATTTGTCAGCCCACTTGGAATTTTTTGGGACAAAACAAGCTTCTTAAAAGATTGTCACTTGTTTTGTTGGGCGTAGATTTTAATGAGGAATAAATTATCTTTGATGGAGATAGATAAATTGTTCTGAAAGAGATTGCCATTTGTCAATCAGTAGATTCTTCTTGGGAGATGTGATGTCCTTGCTACCAAGAGATTTTGTTGAAAAGCTTCCACTGGGGATTTTCCTTTACCCGGGAAAGCAAATTGTGTCTTTGCTGGTGGAAGAGTAAGGTTCCAATGGATGTCTTTTTCCCTTAAATGTTCAAGTTGTCAAAATGGTCAAGGACCGATTTCAATCCAGAAAGGCTATGTAAAAGAAGATACTTCTAGAGGAGGAATGAACTCAAACTGGGAATTTTATCCTATCCAAATGTGGAAAGGAGAACTAATGTGAAACTTCCACGAGGATCGAACTCAGTGGGGGTAGAAAGAATGTGCATTTCCTGCTTAAATTTGACAACTCTATTGGAGAGGTGGAATCAATCAGGGTTAAACACAACCAAAGTGGATGACGGAACTTATGCAATATAAATATGATTATGGATTGATTATGTATGATGTATGAATGAATTTTATGCTTATGCTAACAAAACAGACACGACACATAAACTGATGATGAACAAAACCAGGTACTCGGCCATTATGGGGAATAGATGTACCACTGGTGTTTTTAATGGTAAAACTTGTCGAGGAAAAGGAACCGGATCTAATCTATGATTATCAGAGGTTAAATCTTCACCCTGATTCCAACATTCATTTGGTAGAAGAAATGAAACTCGACACTTATTGGGGATGAATAAGATGTCTGATCTTATCTGTTTGAAGTAATGATCCGCCACTTGGGGATATTTGCGAGATTGATCGCAAGAGCATTTTGATTTTTGTATTCCGAGGTTTCAATCACTCTTGGAGAAGTTGTTGTTATTCCTTATTATGTTCATAAAACAAAGGAAATTTCCATCTTTATTTTAAAAGCAAAAGTAAATTCTTTTTTTTTTGTTTCAAGAATGAAAATAAAATAAAAATGTCATTTTGTAAGGCAGAATAAAAGTGAGAGTTGCAACTAAAAGGCACAGAGGCTCAAATTTTTATTAATAGGATGGTAATCAGCCAAATGCATGATTCCATAGAGCATTACAAAGTTATAAATTGGTAATTTAAAGGGAAAGGGCTACATTGAAACATAATGACCATTATCCTTTTAACATCTCTGAATTCCAAGTATTCTTGAGCTTCCGTTGAATGTGACTTGATAGATGATTTTTTTATAGATGTCGTTTGCCTGAGATGATCCAATCTTTTTAGATGCAGTTACTTGCCATAAATCCCTAACTTTTGCCTAGATTTCCTTTTCAATTTTTCAATCTATCGGGATAATAATTTTTTCTTTGTTTTATGTCTCTAATTTTTCCTGGACCGCCTTTTCGAGTTTTCAATCCACCGAGACGCTCTTTTTTGCCTAAGTTGCCCTTTCGAGTTTTCAACTTAGCGAGCTGTTTTTTTAGGCGAAGCATTTTGTAGCGGTAAAAATTGTGAGTGTAAGTTATTGATTAACTTAACTCAAAGAAAACAAGAGTCGCCACCGCACTTTTATTTTATCCAGATAAAGGAAAGGAAAAAGAGCGAACAAAACCAAAGAGTTCTAAAATAAGAACACGAGACAGAGATCGGGGTAAGGGGGTTGGTTACGCAATGGGAAGGTGTTAGCACCCAAAACGTCTATAGTACTCTATAGGAGCCCTTTGAAATATTTACGCTTTTTGGTTTGAAAATGGTTTGTTTGAAAAGAGATTGGGGAGATGAGAAGAGAATTATTTTTTAGATTTTTGTGTTTGGAGAGACTTATCGTCTCATGCCTACGTACCCATAAAGTGCAATATGGAATCAAAACCCCGTAGTTCGTGGTACAAATGACAAAAATTTGTTGGTTTTGATTGATTTTAGATGTAAAGACAAGTCGTCATTTCAAGGAGAAAACTGCGACTATCCACCCACGAGTATTAAGACAACATCTGCGTCACATAAAGATGGAGGATTTGCTTGGATTATCAACAAGACTATCACTCAACATCAACGTGGAAAATGTCAAAGTCTTAATAATATGGGGAATAGGAGATTTACATCTCAACTATAGAAATGAATCATGTCTAAACTTTATGAAAAGTTTTAAAGTGAAAAGTGCATAAAGGCACAAAAAGAGTTGATGAGTTTTTTGTATTTTTTATGTCTTTTGAAATTGGTCAAAGCATGATTAACATTGATTGACTTTTATTAAGAAAAACAAAGTTTTAAAATCACTTGACGAAAGTCAAGGTTTTATTGCGAAAGCGGTTTTGAAGTTTGAAACTAAGAAGGTTTTGAAAAAAGAGAGAAAGTTTTGAAAATTTAAGAAGGGGAGGAGATGAAGTGACTATCCTAAAAACCAAAATAAGAGCTAGAGGTAAGAAAGATCTAACCGACTTGTAGCACACTCCAAAGCCAGCAAAAAGAATTCCATCCGATTTAAAGCATAAGCTAATGAGCGAGCCAAATAAAGGCTAAGATCCACAATACTCCAAGCATATGAATGAGAGTCCTAATTCTAAGTCCAAAGGTCCATGAAGTCCAAGGTCTAAGAGTAGTCCAAGAGCATAACCACAAAGTTAATAGCACCAAGTTTTTTAGAGATTTTTTATCCTTTATTAGTGTTTTGAACAAGATATGGTCCAAGTGGACAAAAGAGAAATGACATAAACATAAACAAAGATATGATATGAAATGATAAAATGGAAGCATAAAAGTAAGAAATAAGGAGTAAGAAGAGAATATAAACAAAATTAAACAAGTATAATGTTAGTGAATTAGTGGTTAGTGGTTAGAACATATGATCAATGATGATTAATTCTTGCACTTTAGACCAAGGTTAATGAAAACTCATTAGAGGATTGATAGAATCAAAGCCTCCTAACAATGATTTTCATAGGTATTGGACTTAAGACAAGCAACTAAACATACTTGGACTTTTAAACGTAAGTTTGAGCCACGAATGATCATTTTCCGATTAAGGGACACTTTAGCGCTATGTTAAGCAATCGTAATCGGGTTTATGTAGAAACCACGACTATCTGAGGCCGGTCAATAAAATGTTAGTGTTAATACATGTTAGAGAAGTGATATGTAAATCACTCTCCTAAAACATGCCACACAAAAAGAAAAGAGGTAGTGATCTCATCACAATCAAGATTTTTAATTAATTAATCAAAGGTAATCTATCACTATTCCAAAGTAAGGAGAATTATCTCAATGATTATTCGTCCATAGATTTGAAATAATGAAGATTAAACAACCTTGATAATCAACAATCTATGATCTATAGATTTCATCGATCAAAAATAAAAAGAAAAAGAAAGAAAATAAAAATGAAAAGAAATCACAATTTGAATCTTAAATCGATTAAATTATCATCAATATCAATCACCTCTCTTGGTGGATAAAAATCACACCCAAAGTCCATTGATATTGATGAAATCCTATCAAAATTCAAGATCCAAAACAACCAACAATTGGTCCAAATTAAAATGTTTTCAAATAATTTTTTAAATACTTTTCTTTCAAGAATATTATTATTATTATTATTATTTTTTTAAAAAAAATAAACTAATAACACAAAAAAAGGGCCACACGGCCAATTTTCTTAAAAGAGAAATATATAAAAAGAAAAGAAAAGAAAAGAACATAAATGACATAATACTTGAAAAGGATAAACAGAAATATCTTCTTCTCACGCGAAACACTTCACGGCCATGGATGCTTGCTTAAATCACAACGGCGGGACACGAAAAATACGCGGTTGCAATCGAAATCAAGAGCTCTTCACAATAGTACCAACAATTCAAAGAAACACAACAAAAAGTAACGGATCGAAACTGACGGTGAAGCTCAATCTACCTTCAAACTCAGGTGAATGATGAAATCGAAACTCTCTTCTTCTTTCTTCTTCTTCTGAACTGCGAAATTCTGATTGTTGTGTTGAAGAAGTTGAAGTATGGTGAGTTTTTATGTGGAAAGGTTGTGAATGAAAAGAGAGTTGAATCTGATGAAATTTGAAGAACGGTTGAGGGTGATTTTTTGAAAGTGAAATTTGAAGGAAAATTGAGGAGTTATGATGAAAATTCTGCAGGGATTAATTGGATTGAAAAGCTTCAGAAAATGAGTGAGATAGGTGTTCTATTTATAGATGAGAATCAGTGAAAATGATTTGCCGTTTGGGTCCTTTTTCTGCGTTTTGGGATGCAAGTTATGTGTCACCTGTTGTGATATTTTTTTCATGTCATTTTGCTTTTTCTTCTTTCAGCTCACTTAAGTGACGTGGATGAGCTTTATGGCTCACATGACTTGGAAATATGGCTCAGATACGTGATGAGTTTGCTTTTACCCTGTTGCAAGTGGCTCAGCTGAAAAATTGTACAGTAGTCTAGTAAAACTCTTAATATGGCTTACTTCCAAAAAAATCTCAGTCTGACTTGGAGATGGTATTCTTGTTAACAATTTCTGGCACATGGTAGTTCCCTGAAATTCTAGGAAAGAATAGTCTATAAACTGCGATCTCTTGAAATTAGCCATCTGCTTGAAACCAACAGAATTGGTCCATGTTTCTAGTACACCAGGAACAGCTGGTAAGACTAGTCTCTCCACTCCCAGATGCTTTAGCTTCTTTTCAAGCTCATCCATTAAAACACGACACATTCCAAGTCGTCTATACTGAAATCTGGTACCGATTAGAGGAACTTCAGCTACCTTGTATTTTCCGTCCAATAATTTGCGCTATTCACCAGAAATTATACTGTCAAATACATCAAGTAATGAAGAGCACTACGAATACACTTGTATCTTTACTACCTCAAGTAGAGTTCAAGAAGTTGCAGATATTGTATCATCTGAGTCAACCTTCAATATCTTCAGATGATTCAGCAAAGAACCATGTAACATCTTTTTGAGTTTGTCACAGTGATCTACCATGTGACCCATTCTGATTGATTCTTCAAGTTGGTACAGTAGCTGCTCAATAGTTGTGTACGGGAACCAAAGAGCAAATGGTTTCTTCCTTTTAACTATATCTGTCGGCCTCATTGAAGCAAATGATTCTATGTACTCGAGTAAAAGATAAGTGGCTTCTGCATATCGACCGTAGTTGACATAAAGCTGAAACAAAGATGCAGGATTTGATTCTCGGTCGGTCATCCCCCACATCCTTTCCTTTTGACCCTCCTTGAACAATTGAACAAGCCAAAGAGGCAATTCGATCTTAGGATCTGCTCGAAGAAGAGTTCCAGCAACAATAACTGGCAACCTACCGTGAAAGTCCTTATACTTCTCAATGTAAAGCTTGAGAGTTGCCCAACGACTATTTCTGTCAATTTGTGGAGCTGTAAGAACTGTAACCAGTGAACCATGGACAACCATCTCGAGCTTTGATGATGTTAACAAATGACCATGTTCCTCAATCCAAGTGGATTCTACTTTATCAAGACAGCATTTTATTGCCATTTCAGATAAAACTCTTTCCAATTCCCTCTTCAGTCCGGAACCCTTGAAAAATCTGAGAAGGATTGTAAAGGCCATATCATATAAATTGTTTTTGGACAAGGAGATCAGCCAAATCTGATAGTGCACCAGGTTTTCCAGAAAACGTCCACTTGACATTTACTAGTGACAGCATATACTCTGCAGAAGTTAGCACAAACTCGTTCTCAAGTTTTTCAATATCAATAGCAGATTGCCCCTTTTGAGTCTCAGCCTCATTATCGGTTGGATAACATTCACTAGTAAGAGAATTCCGGTCAGTCAACAAATCAATCCATGCATATGCAGGATGAACAAGATGTAATGCATTGACTGCAGCAGAAACTGCATTCAGCCTCTCTTGCAACATCATGGAGCTTCCTTGGTTATCTTTCAAAGCTGCTTCAGTTTTCAAACGAGCAGAATACATGTACATGTAGTTTGCTGCCCGTCGCCAATTATGCTGATGTAATTGAAATGCATAGAGCAACTTATACAAGTTTGGCTTAGCAGAAATATCTGATCGTTCAGCCTTCCAAGCCAGCTCTTGTTCTACTTTTTCTACTAAACCAATAAGGGGAAGTTTGTTGCTGCAAAGAATCTTTATAGCCCCTTGCTCATAAAGAACAATTATAAAACGCCTCAAACAGATGTATTTGCTCTCCTCGTCTGGATTTGAAATTATTGCACAGTATGCATCATAATACCGTCCAAGATCTAATGCAAATATGAAAACATTAGCCCATAACCGTCCCTTGATGATTGTCACTGATTCGTTAGCAGAGTTGTCCGTGCACTTTTCTTCTTTCATATGCAGAGCCTCATCAACTTGCTCAAGTGCAGCAAGAGAAAACTGGCAAGCACCTTCACTGATGTTATAACGTTCAAATAACTGCATTGCTCATTGATAGTATTGAAGCTTCCACGCCGCAATTTATGTACAACCACTAAAACCAAGATGCGGAATTCCTACGTCGACAGATAAACTCTGAAGAGCCCCAGATGCACCATTTCCAGATGCAGACCTAAAGAAACAGCGAATGGCATCCGAAATTTTTTTGTCCTTCTGTGCTGCATGCAATCCATACTGCACCTGTGCAAGTAGGCAACATCCTAGAAGATGATGATGTATGCACCATCCACCATCAGCATCTTAAACACTTTGGGATGTTTTCTCCTTTAGCAAATGTGCTTCCGCCATCATAAGCAATTGCTCAGCAGCACAATACTGGTCATGCTTGAAAAGGATAAATGCAAGATCAATAGAACGACTCAAAAATGTAGAAGATCCACCATCTTGACCCCAAATGATCCAACTGATGAAGTCCCTCATCCTCAACAGCTTGAATATGATTTTCATTATCAATCACAGTAAATGATATGTTTCCCAACCATAACACTGCAGCAAGCATTGCAAATACATTCTCCTGGTCTCCTTTGCTAATGTGGACAACATCTAGAGCATCCGTGACTATGCGAAATTCTTCTGCATCATCAACACCAGTGTAATACTCCATTAGAGCGGATATAAGCCTTGTAGCAAGACGGTCGCCATCCTCGGAACAAACAAGTTGATGAAATGTTAACTGAACTAAGGCTTGTTGAAGGTTAGCATCAAATCCTTGAATCAGGCGAGTGACGTGATGTTGAGAGAGGAATTGAAGCAAAAAAGAGAGCTTCACCGGACCTAAGGAGCAGCTGCCTAATGCACTCCATTGCTCTCACCTCCATGGCTGCTAATTTTGCAGGACCATATGGTAACCTTTGCCTTTTATTTGTGGCTCCACCACTATTGGATTCCATATTTCTGGAATATGCACCAAACAAGTTTCTTACCATACTTCGGTCACCAGCACCCAATGCAGAACCACTACCACACAGAATGGAACCACTAACATCTCCTAAACCTGCTACACAGCCATAAAGTCCCCTCCTCTGGTTCCTTCTAGATCTTAAGAAATTCTCTAAAGATCGAAGTTTGTGTTCAAGGACTTGCATAGCCCCAATGAAAATTATCAATTCCCACAATTAAATCACACCATTGACTTTACTTGAATTTTGACAAATCTTGAATCTTGCTCCCCAATTTAATTCTTGAACCAAAATTTGTCTTTGATCAATTTTGAATTAAGCTTGAGAGTGAAGCCACCCTGACTCCAAACAACATCTTCAACTCTGAAAGCAAACCCGACAACTTTATCAATACATAGACTGCCTGAACATTCGTTTTTGAATTTCTTGAAAATTGCAAAGGCTTCCTCATTCAATTGTGCCTCTATAGCCAATACTCAAACTACAAGCCCGTCAAAATTATTGGATCTCTGAATCTTTGATTAAAACTGGTTCAAACTTCTCATAGAACACTGCTTGAAAGCTTGATGAATTTAGATACAGGACAAAACAACCTTGAACAAACACATTTCCTGAGAAAATAGTCCACTACCACTGGTAACTCATAATTGAAGCAGACTCTTGATGGTTTGACCAAGATGAGGTCAAACGTCCATCTGATTTAAACTTGAATGAATGTCTTTGCCATTAATCTCCTTGCAAAACCCTAAACACACAGAGAAGAAGAAGAAACCAACAAATTGAAAAATATTTTTTTGGTATTTTGGTTAGAGGTTAGTAAATATAAAGCAAGTAAAAAAACACAAGTGCGCTGAGAGAA
This sequence comes from Lathyrus sativus, assembly GCA_963859935.3. Classification (NCBI taxonomy): domain Eukaryota; kingdom Viridiplantae; phylum Streptophyta; class Magnoliopsida; order Fabales; family Fabaceae; genus Lathyrus; species Lathyrus sativus. The sequence continues at coordinate 614,900,627 of OZ012738.1, read as the reverse complement.
CCAAAAAAGTATGGTCTTGTTTGTGTATGCAAAAATGAAAATGCAATATGGGATCTTAGGGGTAAAAAATTTGGGTATTACACATTTCTTGTCTGCATCGACGTTTGTAGGTCGAGTGAACTCTTCACCATCCATAGTTGTGAGTTTTAGAGCACCACCTGAGAAAGCTTTCTTAACAATCTATTTGCCCTTGGAGTCGGTGAGGAAAGATGAGATCTTTTTGAGCATAATGTCTCCTTCTCTAAATACCCAAGGTCAAACCTTTTTGTCAAATGCTTTCTTCATCCTTTTCTGATATAACTGACCATGGCATAAAGTCATCATTCTATTTTCTTCTATTAGATTTAGTTCGTCGTATCTGCTTTGACACCATTTAGCTTTTGTTAGCTTGCCTTCCATCAACACTCTCATTGACGGGATCTCAACCTCTATGGGGAGTACTGCTTCCATGCCATATACTAAAGAGAAAGGGGTTTCCCCTGTTGAGGTGCGGACGGATGTGCGATATCCATGAACGGAAAATGAGAGCATTTTGTGCCAATCCTTGTAAGTCATGACCATCTTCTGAATTATCTTCTTAATATTCTTGTTAGCTGCTTCAACCGCTACATTCATCTTTGGTCAGTAGGGGGATGAGTTATGGTGTTCAATCTTGAATTTGACACATAATTATTTCATCATTTTGTTGTTCAGGTTCGATCCATTATTAGTAATGATCTGGCTTCGAACACCATATCGGTAGATGAGGTTGTTCTTAATAAATCGGACCACCATTTGTCTAGTTACATAGGTGTATGATACTACTTCGACCCACTTGGTGAAATAATCAGTAGCCACCAGGATGAAACGATGTCAACTTCAAGCTTTGGGTTCAATCATGCCGATCATGTCGATTCCCCATATGGAAATGGGCCATGGAGAAGAGAGAACTTTGAGAAGAGTTGGAGACACATGAATTTTGTTGACGTAAATCTCACATTTGTGACACTTCCTCGTGTATTTATAGCAATCAAATTTCATTGTCAACCAATAATATCCCGCCCTTAGAATTTTCCTTAACATTGTATGTCCATTGGCATGAGTGCCAAAGGATCCTTCGTGAATCTCTTTAACTAGCATGTTTGCTTCGCGTTTATCCAAGTATCTGAGCAAAACCATGTCGAAGTTTCTTTTGTAAAGTACATCATTATTCAGGAAGAATTTACCAGAGAGTCTTTCTATCTTTTCTTGATGCCCCAAATGGGTATTATTGTCTTTGAAGGAAAAGCTTAATGTCGTGATACCAAGGCTTGTCGTCAATGACTGCCTCAACTGCAAATATGTAAGTGGGCCTGTCAAGGTGCATTATGTCAATCTTGGATACTTCGTTTCATTGATTCACAATAATATGGAGGATATAGTAGCCAGTGCGTCAACCATGTTGTTTTCTTCATGAGGAATGTGATGAAAATAAATTTTGTTGAAGAAATGTAATAACCTTATTCCATAGTCTTTGTAAGGGATAAATCCAGTCTGGCGTGTGTCCCATTCTCCTTTAATCTGGTTTATACTTGGCCTTCGATACACGTCCAAATTCTTTAGTCTTAAGTCAATGGCTTCTTTGAGAACCATGATGCAAGCTTCATACTCGGCCTCGTTGTTTGTATATTTGAATTTTAATCTAGCTGTGAAAGGAATGTGGGTACCATGAGGCGTAACAATGATTACCCCAATTTCGTTTCCATAAGCGTTGACATCTCCGTCGAATACTAATCCCCATTAGGGTCCTGGCTCTAGTCCTTCGTCTGGTAACGGTTTTTCACAGTCTTTCATCTTTAGGTACATCACATCCTCGTCTGGGAAGTCAAAAATGATTGATTCATTATCGTAAATTGGTTGGTGAGACAGATGATCGACTAGAATACTTCCTTTGACGGCTTTTTGAGCATGGTACTCGATGTTGTATTCTGATAGCAACATCTGCCAACGGAAAATTCTTCTAGTTAAAGCAGGCTTCTCGAAGACATACTTTATTGGGTCCATTTCCGAGATTAACCAAGTGGTATGACAAATCATATATCGGCGAAGACGTTTAGCAGCCCAAGCTAAAGCGCAACAGGTTTTTTCGAGCATAGTGTATTGAGTTTCGCAGTTTGTGAATTTCTTACTCATGCAGTAAATGACATACTCTTTTCTTCTTATGTCATCTTGTTGACCCAACACACAACCCATGGAATCTTCTAGGACTATTAAGTAGATGATCAGGGGTCTTCCTTTCACTAGAGAGGACAAAATTGGTGGATTCAGCAAATATTCTTTGATACTTTCAAAATATTCAGCAAATGTCCATACACATCCTTGATCCTTTCAGAGGAGCTTGAAAATTGGCGCACATGTCGCTGTTATGAGAAATATGAATCTTGAGATGTAGTTTAGACATCCCAAAAATCCTCTTACTTGTTTTTCTGTTCTGGGTGAAGGCATTTCTTGAATGGCTTTGACTTTGCCGGGATCAACTTCAATTCCTTTCTGGCTGATGACGAATCGCAAAAGCTTTCCTGAACGAACACCAAATGTACATTTGTTGGGATTCAAGTGAAGTTTGTATTTTCTCATACGCTCGAATAGTTTTGACAAATCTCTCACATGTTCTTCTTCTGTTTCAGACTTAGCAATCATGTCGTCCATATACACTTCAATATTTTTGTGTATCATGTCACAAAATAGAGTTGTGATTGCCCTTTGATAAGTCGCGCCTACATTCTTTAATCCAAACGGCATTACTTTGTAGCAAAAGGTTCCCTAGGGTGTAATGAATGAAGTTTTCTCCATATCTTCTGGTGCTATTTTGATTTTATTATAACTTGAGAATCCATCCATGAAGGAAAAGAAATTGAGCTTTGCAGTGCTATTAATCAACATATCAATATGTGGTAAGGGAAAGATGTCCTTTAGGCTAGCTTTATTTAGATCCCGATAGTCCACACACACTTTTACTTTTCCATCCTTCTTGAGAACAGGTACTATGTTGGCTAACCATTGAGGATATTCTGACTTGGCAAGGAAACCTGCATCGATCTGCTTTTGGACTTCTTCTTTGAGCTTGATGGTCATATCTGGACGAGTCCTTTTCAACTTTTGTTTGACTGGCATACATTCTGATTTTAACGATAAATGATGTTCCACAATGTTGGAATCCAACCCTGACATATCTTGGTAGGACCAAGAAAACACATCTGGAAATTCTTTGAGAAGTTGTACTAGATTCTTTCTGATAGTTGGACTGAGCAGGAATCCTATCATAACTTCTTTTCTTTCTTCTTCTGAACTCAAATTGACAATTTCCAATGGTTCTTTGTAAGGTTGAATGGACTCTTCCTCCTGTTTGAGTAGTCGGGAGATCTCATCTAGAATTTCTTTCTCCTCTTCTTCTTCGGCTTCGAATATCGGGAACTCGAAGTTGGGAGAAGGAATTGGATCATATATTTCAATGGGGTTTTCAACAATTAATTGTGAGATGTGAACAATATCTGGGACATCAACAACTATCCAGTTGTGACGAACTCCTCTGTGGATTACGAAGTCTGGCACTTTCCTTCCAGGATTGTCTTTAGTAATGACACTGACTTCTGGCAGAATCAGATTACTAGAGTCTTCTTCCCATGCAGAGTTATTAGTAGAGAAACTTTATGTTGTCTTTTCACATGTATCTTCTTGATCGGGAGGATCTACCCATCCATTTGGTTGGATGTCTTCAAACATGATGCGAGAGCTTTCAGGAGCAGTATATTTTACTAGAAAATCAAAATTTCCGTTTGGTTGTCCCAAGGTACCCTAAGTTTCTGAGGGGTTGTCTTCCTAGATGACATTGACTTCAGGTAGTGAAAAGTTAATAAATTCTTGTCCAGAAATTCTCACGACTACATTGAGATGACGTTTAACATGTTCAGGATTTTCTTAGTAATGCCTCCATGCTTCTGAAGGAACAGATGAATCTTTTTCAGGATTATCTGGAAAATATGCACTCTCGGACTGGCTTTGGTATCCAGGATCTTCCATGTAAGGCTCCAAAATAGGTAAATCATCAATTGGATCATCCGAGCTGTAGCCAAAATTATCTCTTATCAGAGTATCAATTTCTAGCACGACATCCTTCAGTATCGTGATCTCCGTAGATCATCTCCACATCTGATTTTGGTATATATCTGGAGTTTTCTTGTGGATAGAAAAATGGCATGTACGTCTCTTTTTGTGATATATAACCTTCATTATTGAAATATGATTTCTATTCTTCATCTGGATCGGAAGAATTGTCTTTGAAGTCATCTCCCTCGAAGGTGTGTGATCGGAAAAATTGCAAGTGTACTATTTTGCCTATGTAGTAATAATGGGGATTTCCCCGAATATCGATCTCGAGGACTGCATAGGAAATACAAGCTCAAAAATAATTCAATTGAACAAAAACACTTGAGGTTTTAAAATTGTTTGGTTGAATTATAAAAATATTTGCAAGTAAAAGAGAGAAATTGACTAAGTAGTTTAAACATATATGAGTAACATTCTAAGGGAAGTGTATGATTTGACTCAGTAACAACCCTGAATTAACACTGCAACAACTAATTATAGCTAACTAATTACCGATTCTTTAGAATGTTTACTCCTAAGTCCTTAGTGAGAAAACCTTTAATCGTCTACCCTAATTCCTTTGTCCATAGAGAATTACAATTGAAATTAAGCAATCAATTATCAAGAATTATTCTGGTTCCTATAGGGTATCCCTAGTCCTAGGTGATATCTACTATAGAATGATCAAAAGCAAAGCCTTAACAACGACAGTCTAGCCTAATCGTTAATCGTAAATCAAACCATGTTGGTCCGACAGCGCAAACATTAAGAACAACTAGAGATCAAATCAGTTATGAAAACAAAGAAAATGTCATTGCAATAATAATATCAGAGTCATTACAGATTCAAATCAGGGACACCCCCTAGCATTGGGGGGTTTAGCTACTCATATTATTCAAAGAAAATACAAAGTAAAAACTAGACATTACAAGATAACAGGGTTCTTTGATCTTCAATTGCTCCCGCTCATGAAAACCTTCAGTTTCCCAATCCTCTTGATCTCTTCAATCTTGATCGTGTAATTCTTCTCTGGCCAAAAAGTTCTCTTTTCCTTTCCAAAATTTGTCTTAAATACTCTCAGGTCCAACACAGTAATAGGAAAATACCCTTAGGGATCACAAAGGCCCAAGAAAATAAGAAAATTGGAAGATGACTCGCTTCAGCCAACACGGGACGTGTCAGCCCATTGCCTTATACTTTGTTTTCTTCCTCTTGGTACCTTCGTGACACGGATTTATTGCTCCATGCAAGAGAGAGTCGAGCCTAACTTAGGGATTTACGAAGAGTATTATCTTCGCTTGCTTATTTTCTTCTCGTTTATTTATTTGTTCGCTTATTGCTTTCTTGTTATCATACTTGCCTGTTGGATCTTGGGATGACATCATGAGTAAGGTTCTACACTCGAGCTTTAGAAAAAGCAGAGAGAACACATAGTTTAGAATTTGTAGTCGAGTAGTGTTAGTCCCCAAGGACTCGCTCTTTGTGTGCCTAACATGAAAGCTCCCCTAGAGAAGACCTATTCGTAGATCTTATTGTAACACATCTAACCTGTTGCACAACTTGATTCATGAAGGGTATGTGATTCTAGAACCCTTTTAGCACCAGTTCTATATTGGTGGTCGTGTAGTGTTAGTCTCCAAGGAGTCGCTCCTTGTGTGCCTAGCATGAGGAATCCGCTCAAGAGAGACCTTGTCGTCATTATCGTTGTAATGCAACTAGCCTATTGCGTGAAGTTGATGTAATTAGTGTCCGTGATCCTGGGAACCGCATCCATCAACATAGAAACCATCCCGCGAGTGGGTTTATGGGTAAAGAATATAGATCTTCCCATATAGGGTTTACCTATAAGGTTTCTTTGACCAGAGACTTTGGTTATCTACCTGTTACAGTGACTAGCTTCAGATTTGTTTGAACCTGTGATCCTGCGGTCCTGGATCTTGCATCTTGCATTGCATCCTACATATGATTGCATCTGTTGTGCATCTTGCATTTCATTTCATCGGCAGAATCTCATTTTTTCCTTCCTTCCTCTCTAGTAAATCAAGTTGATTCCTCAACACCAGTACATAACTCGAGCCAATACAAGACGCATAATGAAGCAGATTCAACAAGAACAAGTTGCCTTCAAAGAGGAGTTGGACTCCCTCAAAGGCAAGATTGAGCAGATTCCTGAAGCCGTCACTACGGAAAAAAGGAAGAAGAACTGCGTGAGGCTACTGCCATCAACAACAACGGTCATGTGCAAGGGTCTACCTCAAGGATCACAGTAATTGTTCCCAACCCCATCAACTATGGGATACCAATGAACTTCACTACCGCAACTAAAGAAGGCAATTTCAACCAATACCAACACTCAGAGTTACTGTTGGAGCCATCCTGCAAGCCCAAACTGCTGTCGTTCAGATCCCCATTCCTCATACTGAAGAGAAACTACTAGACCAGTATGATGATGTGCAAAACTATCATGTTGTTATCCCCATTTCTAGTCCTGTTGCTGCCCAGGATTCAGAAGCTATCAAGATGTGTCTTGATCTACTTGAAAAACTCTGAGTCATGGAGGGGCACAACTCATCTTCTTTCAATGCTCTAGAACTGTGCTTGGTGCCAGATGTCGTCATCCCTCCCAAGTTTAAAGTACCTGAATTCTCAAAGTACAAAGGCCTCAGTTGCCCAAATATTCATCTGAAGATGTATTGTCGCAAGATGGTTTCCTATGCCAGAGACGAAAAGCTAATGATTTATTGCTTATATGATAGCTTGTCTAGAGCATCTCTTAAGTGGTATATGCAGCTGGAGCATAGCAGTGTGCGCACTTGGGCTGAGCTAGCGGATGCGTTTGTCAAGCAGTACAAATATAACACTGACCTTGCTCCTAACTGTACTCAGCTTCAGAGTATGGCTCAAAAGGACAGTGAATCCTTTAAAGAGTATGCGCAACGATGAAGAGAACTAGCTGCAAGGGTGCATCCACCTCTTTTTAACCGTGAACTGATTGACATCTTCATGGGTACCCTACGTGGCCAATATTATGAGAAGCTTATCAGTAGTGTGTCTGTTGGATTCTCTGACTTGGTGATTGCAGGTGAGAGAATCGAAGAAGGTTTGAAAATGGAAAAATACAAGGAGGTTTAGCATCCAGTCTGGAGCCAAGAAGCCTTTCAATGGATATAAGAAGAAACAGGACAAAACAAATTTCGTCTCTGCTAAAAAAGGGCAAGCTCATTAACAAGCTCCTGCTCCAATGCCTTATCAAATCTCGTACTACCAATATCCATATGTTGCTGCGGTGCAATATGCTTCAATGCCTTATCAGCCACCTGTTCAAGCTGTTCAAGCTCAAATGCCTCAGCAACAGTCCTACAATCAGCAAGGGTATCAGTATCCTCCTCAGCATCAACAACAGCGAGCTGCTCAACAACAGTGTTAACCTAATTAACAGAAAATAAAGAGTAAGATAGAGTATTTGATCATCTGCCAACGAGATATACTAATATCTTCGCTCAATTGTTAGAGAAAAGGGCCATCATTCTGAGATATAGCCCTTGCGAACACTTCTTTTTCTTGCTTCACTCTCGCTGTTCAGTCACAATCTCTCTTTCTCCTCTCTCGGCTTTGTTCCTTGTGTCGATTTCTCTTTTCCTGCTCTCCCTATTTTTTCACGGCGGATTGAAAGGGGTGAAGGTTGTTGTAGTGTTAACGAACGTATTTAAAGGTGGAAGATGATGAGGTGACTGGTTGTGAGTTTTCTTGATTTAATTTGGTGATTTTGTAATGTTATAGGAAGTGGATGTTATAATTACAGGAAGGAGTGTTTGAGATGAAGAGTGATGGAAACATTTGGTGAGAGGATCCAATGGTTTGAAGTTTGTATTTGTCGGCGGGAAGATGGTCAGTGTAGTGGCCGTGTAAGATGTGTTTCACGGTGGTTAAGGTTGATGTTAAGAGGAAGATCGAAATGTGATGGGTGGAAAATCATCCAGATGACGATGATGGTTGAGGATTGGGTTTGATGGAGAGATCAAAAAAATGAAAGGGAATCGTTAGAGGGTTTGGTCGTGTCGCTTGGTTTAAGCCAACAAGTATTTTTTGTTAAATCTCTATTCTCCCCTTTTTTGTTCTGCTGACTCTTCTCTTTAAATCAAAAAATAACCTTCATCTAATTTTGATTCTTGTCCTCTTATTGTTCGAATTTTCATTTTCATCTTTGTAAATTCTAAATTGTTGGTTGTTTTTGTGATGTTGCGGACTTTTTTGTTGCATCATTGTTGTGTTCAGAGTAGGTCGCCCGGGTGGTTGCAGAAGGCATATGTTTTTGGCATGTTGTGTCAAGTGTTTGTCGTTGTAGGTTCAGCCAAAGGTTTTAGTCTTTAAAGTGTTGTGTGTTGTTTGTTGCAGGTTTGGCTTAGTTAGAATGTACGGTGTGCTGTAAGTTTGGCTCTTGGAGTTTTTTTTTTTGAAATGATGCCTTATGTATTGTAGCAGGATATAAAAATTGGTGAAGGTTTGTGAGGCTTGGAAATAATGGAAGAATGCTGACCATGTCATTGGATTTTTTTCCTTTTTTGTGAATTCTTTTGTAAATGGGCCTCATATGAAATTGTAGTGTGGGCTTTTGACTTTTTTGTGGTTTTCTTGTAATTTAGGCTTAAATGGATAATGGATTTTTTGTATGAATGGACTTATGTGATAGTGTAAAATGGGTAATGAATTTTTGTATTGTGATGGTTTTGGTCATGGACTTTTGTTTTGTAATTAAAAGGAACAAAAATGGATATTGGATGTAAACAAATGGATTTAAATTGAACTTTAGATTTGGAAACTGTACCTATTGACTTGAATTTAAAAAACAAGGGATATGGATTTGTAATGTGAATTTGGAAAAGAATTATGAATTTGAATGGAATTTGGAAAGGAGTTGTAAAATGGTTTATGGTTAAAATAAAGGATAATTGATATGAAAAATGGAAATGGATTAAAATTGAAAATGAATATGAAAAAATGGAGTACGTATGGATTTTACAACTGGACTGGAAGATGGATTAAAAAGAAATGGGTAATTGGATAAAAAGAATTGGATGATGGATGGATATAGAAAAAGGTTACGGGAATGGATGTGGGTAAAGGTAACACGCCTCCACAACACTTAAAAAAAACTCCACAAATGCACTTGACCGCCACAGATCCTGAGCTACATCATAAACTCGAATTCATCCTATCATGGTTTCTAATTGAACGATGAATCTGATGAATCCGTTAGATCAATGACAAGATTCTGAACCACATAATCCTTACTTGCACTCAAATTGAACCTAATAACCTCAAGAGAGACTCAACTGAATGAAACTTGCCAATCACAAACACAAAGGGTGAGGAACCCTAATTCTTCAAAATCCTGATCTATAATCTTTCCAGTCAATTCACTGATGAAACCTTAAACAACGACACCCTTATGGAAATTTATAGAAACTGAAGTCGTGTTTTGATACACCTCTTATGGAAGATGCTCATAACAATTGAAAACCCAACACCTCAGATTCAAACTTGAGTACAAATAACCGAAAGAGACAACCTCTGAATAATGGAAACCCACCTCAACACAAAACCTCATATCCAAAACCCCCAATTCCTATCTTTGAAGATTATGGAGTAAAACCCTAATTCCATAGGTGAAACAAAGCAAAGACAAAAGTTGATGATTTGGTTAGTTATGCAATATGATTGATCTAGAATGATTATGCAAAAGATCAATGAATCTAAGGGTAAAATTTTGGGTATGACAAGTATGACTAGAATCTTGACTAAATTGCCATTTGTAGTTTTGAACACTCATTGTTTTTGAATTGATCTGAACTAGTGTGGCTCATTTTATGCCAATTCAATGCTTCAAATAAACTCCAAATGAAAAACTTGAATTCATGGCTTTGTAATGATGGCTCTCACATGCTAAGAGATAAAATCATTGACTTATGGTTCAAAGTTGAAGATATTATATGATTCAACAAGATTATTTTTGATCTTAGAGGATGAAAAGGCTTGCAAAGTGACAAAATTTGAAGGTGAAAACCGTGTGACACAAGTAATGCACCAATGTTGTCTTGAAAATCAGTTTAATCAAGGCATGTTGTGAGGATCATATCTCCTTGCTTAAGTGGAATCAAAGGATGTTCTTGTACTTGTTGGAAAGCTGAGATATCCTAATTTAACTTTGATATTCACAATTGGTCTTGATTCAATTTGGATCATTGTGAAAAATGAGCTTGAAATTAGCCAAAACATAAAACAGATTATGCCTAAATTTTTCTAAGTGTCAAGATTCAAAAAGTCTTGAAACTCTAACTTCGTGGCTTCATACCTCAAATTCTATGCATTTTTTGGGAATCAATCCTAAGTGACAAAGTTGTAGTATGTAAAAAGCTCTTCAATTTGATCTTTGGATCCAAGAAAATGGTTGCTTGGTTTGGAAGTTATGACCTTGCAAAGTAGGGTCAAAATCAATGTTTTTCATGACTTAGAAAAATTTCTAAGTTTTCTAAGGTTGCCCTCTTTACAAGTTATCTCATCTTTCTTGATTTTTCTTGATCAATCATGATCTAAATCACATACTAAAATTTTTGTGGACTTGAAAAGGGCATGGTTGACCAAAAATTCAAAAAGTCAAACTGGATTTTGAACACAGTTGACGTTTTGTATCTGATGAATCTTGAACTTTGTGATCTTTTATGAAATCAAATCCTTGGACTAAGTTAAACATAATGGATGAATTCCAAAGGTTTTATTGAATGTCTTAGGTTATGTCCCAAGATTTTAGATCATGTCTTGGTCAAAAGTCAGAGGCACAGTTGACTTTTCATCAAAAACCCTAGCTTGTGGTCCAGATGAATTTGAATCTTTGTTTTGCTTATGAATCAAGTTATTTGGATTAATCCAATCATATGAATCAACTAATATAATGTATTTGAGGTCCTTGAAACATATCTTGATGTCTTAGATCATACCTTACTCCATAAGTCATCCCAAGGATTGAATTAGGTCAAAACCTTAGTTTTAGTGTACTGAGGGTCTCAAGGCTTGATGATCTTGTCATGATGAAATTTTGAACTTAAATAATAATGAGTGAAATTTCTTGATCTTCATGTATGATATAGAGACTTGTGGTGTTGAATATGGTGCATATCCCTTGATAATTCATCTGCTTGAGCTTTAGGGAGATCACTTAACATGTGACACAAGTATACACATATATCTTGCACTTGTGATGGATTAGTGATGCATGAAAGTATTATTCATATGATATGAAAATGACGTGGAACATTAGGTTCAAAATTTAGGGTATGAAACCTATACACCATAGCAAAATAGTGTAGCCGAAAGGAAGAATCGATCGATCATGAACATGGTGAGAAGCATGTTAAAGGGTAAGAACTTGCAAAAGTGTTATGGGGAGAAACGATATCAACAACTTGCTATTTGTTGAATAGGTTCCCTACAAATAAGCTTGAGATATAACACTAGAGGAAGCATGGTCGGGATTCAAACCAAATCAGAACCATTTGAGAGTCTTTTGCTCTGTTGCATACCGACATGTTTCAGAATAACTTAGAAAGTAGTTGTATATGTACTATGTAACACCCTTATTCTACTCCACAGATATTACGGCAAAATAATACGGATTTCAGAGTAAAATATTAAATTTCATTAAAAAGCCACAAAAGGGCGTACATTTCTCAAGGTCAACAAAATTGGTCAATACTTCGTAACACACAGGTTTTCTCAAAATACATCAAAACATCATATACAACGGAACTCAAAACATAACTGAATGTTTTCCTCATAAGGGAACATCAGTAAAATAACCCAATGATATACAATCAACTCAAAGAACCCAACCTGATGTTACATATCAGAGCAAGACCCTCTAAATTAACCATAAAGGCTAACGACTCTAAAACTTCAAAATACTCCTCGACGGCGTCCACGGCTAAACTTGCTCATTTGCACGTTACCCACGTGGAGGTAACATTCAAATAGGCAGGGTGAGTAAGACAATTCATAATAATTAATGTATAACAATTAATGCATAAACGGTATATTACTCATAATTACATTCAACATATTGGTATCCTTCAAATATGCCTCAAAGGCCATAACGTCATAATTCATACACAAAGACTCATAGATGCAATGCGACACAACTCAATGCATGTGGTACCAATCATCACAGCGCGATGGACACTAGGCCATCAACCCTCCATAGATCCCCATCAATAGGATCAGAGCATATCAAAATACTCCACACCCGTACAGTGGGATTGAAGCCAAAGTAATCGAGGTCCTGAACCGAAGTCCAGATGTACATGAATGCATGATGCACACGTCACAATAATCCTCATGATAATAACATATGGTGCATCATCATTCATCATATTCATCATACTCGTCATACGTCATAACTCATCATATTAATCATCAATACAACATATCATCATAATTCATCATATTACTCATCATGCAATATATCATCATAATTCATCATATTAATCATCATACAACATATCATCATAATTCATCATATTAATCATCACACAGCATATCATCATAATTCATCATATTACTCATCATACAACATATCATCATAATCCATCATATTAATCATTCTCACACATCATGTCATCATATAATCACGTATAAATCACATATTAGCTCATAGTCATATTATCCCATATTAATTCATAATACTACCCCCATATCATCTCATATTAATTTATCAAATTATACTCATGGTAATCCTCACACTATCGCCTATCAATCACATAAACTTCACAGTTCTACTCATGTTAACTCGCCATATCATCACATAGTATTCACATATTAATCTCTTTTATCATCTCACATTGCCTCATATTAATTCATCATAATTACACTTGCGGTAATTCTCATACTATCACTTATTGCTCACGCAACCTCCCTGTCGTACTCATAGTAACTCATCACCAGAATCCCAGAATCAAACATCACGGTATCGCTGCACATGATCAGTATTCGCGAACTCTACTACGTTCGCTGGCTCGCTCGCTAGGTGAGTCTCGTAGCGAACCCCTCGTTAGCTTGCTCTCTAGGCGAGTCTTGTAGCGAACCTTCGCTGACTTGCTCGCTAGGCGAACAGTGCGATGACAGCAACTTCTGCTACGCACCAGAACTAATTTCCATCCAAAAACTCATACGATTCACACATCTCATGCCCCCAAAACATCCCTAAATCATCCCTAAGGTCATACGGCGATAACAACACAAAATCTATGGTTTATTAGGCTAATCTGGAAACATTTGCACTGCCTAAAACACTATTTTCCTGCAATTGCTCTGAGTGCATCAGAGTTACTCACATTTGAATATTCCTATTCCTACAGGGTCGAACATATCACAATCCAAGGTTTTGGCCACGAAGGCCTACGGTTTCCTTTCTCATGTTACACATCAAACAGTCCGATAAGGTTTCCTAAATTCAAGTCAATATTCAGGGATATATATCATCAATCATAACCTCAAAGTCTATTCATCAATTTCCCTAATTCTCCCAAATCAACCCAACATACCCTAAATCATCAATCCCACCATAAACACACCGAAAGGAATATATAGAGAATCATGAAATGCGATACTCTCCATACCTTAGCCGATTCAAAGCTTTCACGATTAACTCTGGCAACCTTCCGAAACTTTTGCCTCCACTGATCCCTCCTCAGAGCTCTGGCCTCCATTCTTTTCACGGTTAACCAAAATGAATCCCAAACCTTCAGAATTCTATTTTTTCAAACTTAGACTTGGGTCACACAATTGGGCTTTTCCCATAACACCCTTACTAACTCTCCATAATGCCCAATTTACCCTTATTTCACTTATATTTATTTTAATTCATAATAATATTAATAAATCCATATTACATACTATTATTCCAAAATAAATACTCCAAATATGCATAATTCCCCAATAATTCCCAAAACCACCGAAAACACCGAAAACACCAAAAATACGAATATTCTCAATTAAATAAATTAATTAAAATATACCGATTAAATTCGGGGTGTTACATACTATGTTTTGTATCCTTGTATTATACACATTTTTGATGTCATATAGACACTATTATTGTACTCAGTCTATATATAACAATTTCAATAGTCTTATTCTAGAAGAATATTATTTTGGGTGTTATAGTTTATATCAGAGCAAGTTAATTCTCGAGCCAGCCATGAGGCATCATTAGTCAATTATGTTATGGCTCATATATGTGTTTTGGAGGTATGATCTGTAATGTCATAATATATAGTGTTAGGGCTGGCCAACTTAATTTTTATGTGTTAGAGGCATAATCATGGTTGAGCGACCACGAGGAAGCGGAAGGCCTTGAGGTAACTAAGGTCATAATGTGGAACCATACAAAGGGTTTGGGAATGATGGAAACAAATGGGCTCAGATGAGCACCAATAACAACAACATCAATTGAAAATGTTGTAGAAATAGCAAGACTTTATGATGCAAATGATGCAGCAAATGCAAGGCGGTGCACAACCTCAACCTACCTAGTTGAATATGGGGAATCAAAGTGTGTGGGATTTCTAGCGTATGAATCCAATTGAGTTTTAAGGAAGGATCAACCCTTTCTTAGTAGATGAGTGGCTCATTGGTATCGAGCGAGTCTTTCATGTGACTCCATGCGATGAGGAGGTCAAAGTAACGTTTGCCACGCATATTGGCTTGATCAACTTGTGACATCCATTGCATGTTGTTGTGCAATAATCCTTGAAGAAAATCAAGCTAGAAAAAGAAGAAGCAATTAAGGCAATCAACTCATCATCTTCACCTCATTGACCTTCAAAAATCCAGGTTTAACTAGAAGGCGGGGTTATATAGGCTATAATATTGGGATTTAGAAAATTTTAGGGATGCTACATGATGGGTGGGATTATTTTATATGAAAATCTGATCACCTTTCTTGAATCCATTACATGGTTGTTTTTCATCATGAATATCTAGTATGTTGAAGTCACATGGCATGCTAATTTTGCTTTTGGTATTTGCTATAAGCTAATAACATGATTTTCTTTGGTTAATAGTGAATAGAATTATGATGTTTCTTGTTGTTCTTTATACTAAGAAAACTTGCTTGAATGATCATGAAACCTATGTGAAGATCATGCATTGTTAGAACACAGATTGGTTCTTAATTGTATCTCTATGTTTTGATGATAACTCTTACGAAATTTTGTACTAAGAAATTATATACTCTAAAATTTGTTTAAGTATCTTTGTTGCAGATATTAAAGTTAATATTATTCTGAAAGCAAATTGGATCTGAACGTTAAATTATGCAAGGCTCTGAAGCGTCAAAAGCATTTGAAGCATTGAAGACTTTGTATGAAGAGTTTCAAGCTTAGTTTTTCAGAAGGCTATGATAGTACTACGCTGCCAGTACTGAGGATCTGATTCCTAAAACTCTGCTCTTATGAAATTACACGCTAAAGCACACTAGTTGCAACACTCTGATTCAGCAAACTCTGATGAACATCAAAGACTCTGATCATTCAAGGCTCTGATGTTAATTGCTGAGTATTAGAAACTTGTTGAAGAAGAATTCAAAGTTATGTCTGTTGGTTAGGCCAAACGACTCTTTCCTCATTTATGCTAGACCCTAGAACACATGCAAAAAGGATTTCTCTGAACGTTCTACTTCTAGGAAAGGTCAAGTGATGTGAAGACAAAAAGGCTACAACTCTTTTTAGTACACGGTCTTCAAAGTGGAAACGTCTTGGACTTCTGTGCCTATAAAAGCAGGTCTCCAACTCTCTTCTTTAGTTGACGATTATTGAAAGAAATTCAAAGAAAAGCTCTCATACAATTTATTCTCATTGCTGAATTTATTTCATAGTTCTTAAACTTAAGTGTAAATTACAGTTGTGATATAGATTTCTTAGAAGCATTCAAACACTTGTTTAGTTTTACATATTGATTGTAAAAGTTCCTTAAGAAGACCCAGTTGTGGTCAGTAGTTCTTGAGAAAACTAAGAACAGTTGCTCTTAGTGCTTGCTATTGTAATCAGATTGATTAATAGTGGATTAAGTCCTTGTGGAGAAAGACAAATCACTCTTGATAGGGTGGATTGGAGTAGTTGAGTTCAACAAACCAGGATAAAAATCTTTGAGTTTCTATTGCCATAATATTTTCTCTATACTTATTCACCCCCCCCCCCCCCGTTATAAGTATTTTCTCACCTTCAGTTGGCATCAGAGCTTCGGTTCTGTGTGTGCTACCACTTCACCGTGACAGAAAAGATCCAGTGAGAAAACTTTGATATATATTCTTGGTTGTTATTATGGCTGAAACTTCAACATCTAACAGCAACAACAGATATGAAGAAAGGGATAGAATCAGCACAAAACCCCCTTTGTTTGATGGGGAGAAGTTTGACTATTGGAAGGACATGATAGAGAGTTTCTTCCTTGGTTATGATGTTGATTTATGGGACTTAGTCATTGATGGGTATGTTCACCCCACAGATGGGGATGGCAAGAAAATGGATAGAAAATCTATGACTGAAGCCCAAAAGAAGGAGTTCAGAAATCATCACAAAGCTAGAATAATCTTGTTAAATGCAATATCTCATACTGAGTATGAGAAGATCACCAACAGAGAAACTGCATTTGACTTGTTTGAGTCTTTGAAGATGACACATGAAGGAAACTTACAAGTTAAAGAGACCAAGGCTCTGGCGCTAATACAGAAGTATGAAGCGTTCAAAATGGAAGAATCTGAGTCTATAGAAACTATGTTCTCTAGATTCCAGATCCTCACAGCTGGACTAAAAGGGCTGGACAAAGGCTACTCAACTGCTGATCATATGAAGAATATCATCAGAAGCTTGCCCATCAGATGGAGACCTATGGTCACTGCTCTGAAGCTAGCTAAGGATCTGAACAAGATCACATTGGAGGAACTAATCAGCTCACTGAGGAGCCATGAAATTGAACTTGAGGAAGATGAGCCTCAAAATAAAGGTAAGTCAATTGCCTTAAAATCTAACAAATCTGTGAAAGTTTTGCTGGTGTTAGAAGAGAGTTTTGAAGAGTCTTCTTTTGAAGAAGAAGATGAATTGTCCTTGTTGTCCAAAAGAATCAACAGACTCTGGAAGCACAAAGAAAGGAAGTTCAAGAACTTCAAGAAGCCAAATCATCGCAAGGAGTCCTCTGGACCAAAAAGATCTGGAAAGAAGGAGGTTGTTTGCTTTGAATGCAAAGAACCTGGCCATTACAAGAATGAATTTCTAAAGCTGCTAAAAGAAAAGCCAAAGAGGAAGTTTGACAAAAAGAAGAAGGTTCTAATGGAAACATGGGATGATTCAGATGAATCTGGATCTTCATCAGAATCTGAAGATGAATGCGCCAACATGGCTCTGATGGCAGGCGTGGAAGATTAGAATGAAGGATCATCTGGATCTGAATCTAATTCTGAATTTGACTCATAAGAGGTACTTTCTGATCTCACTAGGGAAGAGCTTATTAAAGTTTTATCAGAAGTCCTAAAAAACTATAACCAGATTAAGCTCAAATGCAAGAAGCTTAAATGCAATCTTGAATCTGAGAATAATCTGTTAAAGTCAGAAGTTGTTGAGCTCAAAGAAAAAAATTTGAAAATGAAAACCAATTTTGAAAAAGCTCAACAAGATTCTGAGTCTGAAACTAAGTCTAAATGAAAAAATAGTTTAGAAGAATATGACTTCAGCTTTTAGAAGTTTCTGGCTAAAAGCATAGATAGAAGCAAGATGGCTTCAATGATCTATGGAGTTAGCAGAAACAACAGGAAATGAATTGGATATGAATCTTCCTCTGGAAAGGATTTAAATCCAATGCGTGTTGATAAACTTATCATTAAGAAAACTCCCTTATACTCTCATTTCAAGTTTGGTCATCTGAATGATATCAAACACACATGTTCTGATCAGAACGTTCCTGTGTTTAAGCCAAAAGTCAGTCAGAACAAAACTGTTGTAAAAAGACAGAAGTTCAGACAAACTTTCAAGGCAACTAACCCAAAAGGACCCAAAAAGATCTGGGTACCTAAGGATAAGATAATCCCTGTTGCAGATGTATTTAGCAGAAAAGTCAAAACGCCAGTCATGGTACCTGGACTCTGGCTGCTCACGTCACATGACGGGAGAAAGGTTTATGTTCCAAAGCCTGGAGCTTAAATTTGGAGGAGAAATGAAGTTTGGAGGGAATCAGAAGGGCAAGATTATTGGCTCTGGTACTATTGGCAATGGTAACCTTCCCTCTATATCTAATGTTTTACTTGTAGAAGGATTAAAGCATAATCTATTGTCTATAAGTCAATTAAGTGACAACGGTTATGACATAATCTTTAATCAACAATGTTGCAAAGCTGTTAGTCAAAAGGATGGCTCAATCCTATTTAATGGAAAGAGGAAGAACAACATTTACAAAATCAATCTTTTAGAACTTAAGGTTCAAAATGTTAAATGTCTTATGTTTGTTAATGATGAGCAATGGGTCTGGCACAGAAGGTTGGGGCATATTAATATGAGACGTATATCTCAGATTAATAAACTCAATCTGGTCAGAGGACTTCCTAAGTTGAAGTTCAACTCAGATGCTCTTTGTGAAGCATGTCAAAAAGGAAAATTTTCAAAATCTTCTTTTAAAACTAAAAATGTTGTTTCAACTTCAAGACCATTAGAATTACTTCACATTGATCTATTTGGACTAGTGAAAACTGCATCCATCATAGGAAAGAAGTATGGATTAGTCATTGTTGATGACTATAGCAGATGGACATGGGTGAAATTCCTAAAACACAAGGATGAGTCACATTCTGTGTTCTTTGACTTCTGCAAACAAGTCCAGAATGAAAAAGATTTTAAAATTGTTAAAGTCAGAAGTGATCATGGTGGCGAATTTGAAAACAAATATTTTGAAAAATATTTTAATGAAAATGGCATTGCTCATGATTTCTCCTGCCCTAGAACTCCACAACAGAATGGAGTTGTAGAGAGGAAAAATAGAACTTTGCAAGAAATGGCCAGAACCATGATCAACGAGACTAATCTGGCAAAGCACTTTTGGGCAGAAGCAATAAACACAGCTTGTTACATTCAGAACAGAGTGTCTGTAAGACCTCTTCTGGAAAAGACTCCCTATGAATTGTGGAGGAACAGAAAGCCCAACATTTCTTATTTTCATCCTTTTGGATGTATATGTTATATGTTGAACACTAAAGAGAATCTTAACAAGTTTGATTCTAAAGCACAAAAGTGTTTCATGCTTGGGTATTCTGAACGCTCTAAAGGCTACAGAGTATACAATACTGAAACACAGATTGTGGAGGAATCTATACATGTTAGATTTGCTGATAAGCTTGGCATTGAAAAGCCAAAGCAGTTTGAAAGTTCTGCAGATAGAGAAGTAATTCTCACAGACTCTGAAGGCTCAGAGGCAGAAAAAGCTCAAGTGAAGGAACCAGAAGCAACGCCAGATGCAATTCCTTTAGCTTCTCAAATGAAAAACTTGAATATTTCTGAAGAATCAAATGTTAGAGGATCATCTTCCAGAATCAAGGTCTCTCACCCAGAGGATGTGATCATTGGAAAGAAAGATGACCCCATAAGAACAAGATCCTTCCTCAAATCATCTGAAGCGTCATTATTTGGGTTGATGTCAGTTATTGAACCAACTTTTGTGGATGAAGCTCTGCAAGACAATGACTGGATAATTGCCATGCAAGAAGAGCTCAATCAGTTCACAAGAAATGACGTTTGGGATTTGGTTCCAAGACCAAAAGGATTCAACATAATTGGAACTAAATGGGTCTTCAAAAATAAGTTGAATGAAAAAGGAAAAGTTGAAAGAAATAAAGCAAGGCTTGTTGCTCAAGGCTATAGCCAGCAAGAAGGAATTGATTATACAGAAACTTATGCTCCTGTAGCCAGGTTAGAGTCTATTCGTTTACTCATTTCTTTTGCTGCACAAAATAACATCACTCTATACCAGATGGATGTTAAGAGTGCCTTCTTAAATGGAATTATAGAAGAAGAAGTTTATGTTCACCAACCTCCTGGTTTTGAAAGTGAAAAATTTCCAGAACATGTTTTTAAACTAAAGAAATCTCTTTATGGTTTAAAACAAGCTCCCAAAGCTTGGTATGAGAGATTAAGCAATTTTCTTCTGGAGAAAAATTTTATCAGAGGCAAAGTGGACACAACACTCTTTTGTAAAACATTTAAGAAAGATTTGTTAATTTGTCAAATATATGTGGATGGTATTATATTTGGATCTACCAATGTTATGCTGGGAAAGGAGTTTGCTCAATCTATGCAGGCTGAATTTGAGATGAGCATGATGGGAGAATTGAGATTCTTTCTAGGAATTCAAGTCAACCAGACTTCAGATTGCACTTACATTCATCAGACTAAATATGTTAAAGAGCTTCTGAAGAAGTTTAACATGACTGATAGTAAGATGGCAAAGACTCCTATGCATCCAACAAGTACTCTTGGTAAGGAAGAGGTAAGTAAGAAAGTAGATCAAAAACTCTACAAAGGTATGATAGGATCTCTTCTCTATTTAACTGCTTCTAGACCTGACATTTTATTCAGTGTATGCTTGTGTGCAAGATTCCAATCAGATCCTAGAGAATCACACTTAACAGCTGTTAAGAGGATTCTAAGGTATCTGAAAGGTACTTCTAATGTGGGTTTGTGTTACAGAAGATCTAATGAATTTAAACTAGTTGGATTCTGTGATGCTGATTAAGCTGGAGACAGAGTGGAAAGAAAAAGTACTTCTGGAAGTTGTCAATTTCTAGGAAGAAATTTAATCTCCTGGTACAGCAAGAAACAACCTACAATTGTGCTATCAACTACAGAAGCAGAATATATTGCTGCTGCTGGATGTAGCACTCAGACGTTCTGGATGAAAACTCAGTTAGAAGACTATCAGATCTTTGAGAGTAATATTTCTATATTCTGTGATGATACTTCTGCTATATCTTTGTCTAAAAACCCCATTTTACATTCTAAGGCAAAACATATAGAATTTAAACATCACTTCATCAGAGACTATGTTCAGAAGGGTATTATAAACTTAGCCTTTGTTGACACGGATCATCAGTGGGCTGATATTTTCACAAAACCCCTTGCTGAAGATAGGTTTAAGTTTATTCTGAAAAATATTGGTATGGATTTTTGTCCAGAATGATATTTATCAAAAGCAAACTTCTCAGATGCAAAATGATTAAAACTCTGAAGTATTTCATCTGTCATTAATTTGAATTTCTTGAGTTATTATTATTTGTGTGTATCTGGACCAACCAATCTCAGAGGATCTAAACGTTGGCTAACGTTTCATTTCTCAAAGAGAATTCAGAAGTGCATGCAAGCAAACATGTGTCCCTCTGAATCTGAAAAGATGGCGTGCACATTACTGAAGAGACATTTGAGGTATTGTTTGAATAGTTAAAATCTTGGTTTTCCCCCCAAATTGTCAGAATCAATTAATGCTTTGAAATGATTATTATTCTTTCCATTAAATGCCATTAATTTCTAGTTGAGAACGTGCTGAATGTGTTTGTTTGTGTGCCCTAACTTCTCTCTATAAATACCACAAATCACACCATTTCACACTTTTCACTTCACAAACAAGTATATGCATTTCTGTTTGCTCTTTGGTCTTCATCAAAACCCTAAACCTTCATCCAAATCTTCTTCATCTTCAACAATGGCAACATCATCTTCAACCTCACCTCAGTTTCAATCATCAATGGCTGCAGTTGCGTCATCAAACATGGGAGCTACTCTGTTTAAGGAACCTGAGAGAACCTTGTTAACTCCTGTTGATAAACTTGAAGTTCTTTGTGAATCCATGGTGGAATTTGATTCTTTGGCTGATAATGGATTTGATTTGCGTTATATTATTGATGCACAAGGTTGGGTTAAGTATTTTGATAGATTATTTGGACCAGTGTATCCACACTTAGTGAAGGAATTTTAGATTCATGCAGCTGTTTACCCAAAGTTCATCCTCTCTTCTGTTCTAGGAAAAGAGATCATAATCACTGAAGATCTTATCAGAAAACTCATTGGGTATGAGGAAACTGATGGAGTTTCTCACCTGCCAGCTGGGAGTGTTGATATGGAAGAAGTTTATGAGGAATTTATTTCATATGGACAGGCTTCCAACAAGTTTAAGGATCTGAAACCTGACTACAAAATCTGGGCAAAGATTTTTCTGGGCTGCATCAACCACAGAAAATCCACAAATTCTCCAGATTATGTGAACAATGAACAACTCTATTTCATGTACTGCTTAAGTCAGAGTACCAAAGTGGATCTGCCACACATTCTCTTCATGCATCTGTGGAATCACATTAATGCATCCAGAGAATCTATTAAAATTAAGGGACAGAAGATCATAACGTGGATTCCTTTTAGAAGATTAATCTCAGACATTCTGACAAAGAATGGTCTGGTAGCTGCTCTTTATGAAGCTGGAGTTAAAGAAGAGCTTGAGTCAATAGTTGGAAAACCCCTTAATGGAAAGAGTCTCCAAAGAATAAAAGTTGTGGATGAACTCACAACTGCTCCTAAGAAGCTGAATGTTGCTGAAGTAAGTCAGAGAAGGATTCCAGTTCAAGACTTTCCAATCTTTGGTGCTGAAGAACCTAGGGATATTATTCTTAGGTACATTGAATTGTGCAAGGCAAACGGAACACCTGTTCCTGTTGATATTCTGATACGAGCAAGAGAACCTATTCCAGATGTTTATGAGGAGAACATGAGGAAAAGAAGACAGTTAGAGGCAGAAGAAGCTGCTGCTCAGAAGAAACAGAAAGTTGCTGAAAAACCACAGAAGCAGATTAAGAGAAAAGCTTCTGGAGAAGTTCCTTCTGTTCCTACCAAACGCATCAAGACAAAAGGTACTAAAACATCTTTACCTTCTATTTCTAAAATTGCAGTAGATGTATCAACAATTAGTTCTATACCTGAACCTCCTCCCACTCAAACTCAAACAATTTCTTCTCCATCTCAACATCTGAACCACCCACTATTCCTACTTCACAAATTCCATCTGATCCTGTTCCCATAACACCACTTGAATCATCTGAAATTCCTCAATCTGAACCACAAACAACAAAACCAGCAGAACCAATTCCAACACAACAACAACCTAAAATTCAACTAACTTCTGCATCTGAAACTTTTGCATCTGAACAAGTTGCATCTGAACCAGTTGCATCTGAACCAGTTGTATCTGAACCACCAACGTCCAAACCTTCTAATCCTCAACCAGAACTATCCAATCCTATTGAACCAAACATACCTGATTCTGAGATTCTGGATGTCCAACCTCTCAAGATTGTGGTCGAAGTATCTTCTACATCTTGTACCCCATCTACCTCATTTGATTCCTCTGAATCTGATGTTCATCCTGATGTTATTTCACCCCCTTCTCTCAGAGAATATGAATCTAAACAATCTGATCAACCCATTTCATCTGATGCTATCATACCTGAACCCACTCCAAAACCTAAACCTAGGACATCTGAGTTTGTTTCAGTTGCATCTTTTAAACCACATCCCTTTGATCCCCTTCCTTCTGGTCTAAAGATTAAAAACTTTTATACCATAATAGAACCATATGACTCTACCACTCCATTTAAACCTAAGTCTTCAACTATTCTACCATCTGTACTTCAAACCTACTTAAAAGAACTGGAAGATATCATTCCATCAGAACCTCTGTTGTTTGATAAATCTGTTTTCATTCCCTACTCTTCCAATACATTTGATGTCGTTCCCTCTGCATCACATGTAAAACCTTTTCTGATTCATACCTTATCCAGATCCAAAATCGTTACTTCAGCATCTGACCATCCATCTTTTCCTTCCTACCCTCGTCCTCTGTTCATCATCCCACATTTCACCATACCAAAACCTCCCAAACCATCAACTCTTGAAGACCTTCTCAAACCAAAACCTAGGCTAAACGTTGATAGTCTATTTGCTAATTTTCTAAAAGAAATAAAGATGAATTTAGGCTTTGTACAGAAGAGATGCTTGTCAACCATGAATGCAGAAGAATCTGATGCTATCTGGAATAGCTTCATCTCCAGATTCAATACAGTTACTTCAAATCTGAAGAATGTCTATTCTGATGATGCAAAGATCAGACTTGTTGAGACTGCCAGAACCATGGTATGGAACATGAAAAGATCTGCACCTTTGCTTCTTGAAGATGTACCTTCATCTTCTAGAGTATCTGCTACAGAAGCTTCTGCGGAATCTGCTTCTGAAGAAAATTCATTGGCTCTGACAATTGTAAATAAACCCTCTGCATCTGTGACTCCAGACTCTGCAACTCCAATGATTCTTGACTCTGCTCCTGCATCATAATCTGCTCCATCTACTTCTACTGATATTAAGAAAGAGAACCCAGACTTGGAAGATAAGATTGCAGTATTGGAAGTTGGGCAATCTGAGATCAAGTCCTGGATGGCTAAGCAAGATCAGAAGAATGAAAACATGGAAAAATGGATGACAAAGCAAGAAGAATCCTCATCTGAGATCACTCAACTTCTGAAGATGATTCTTTCCAAGCAAACCTAGTTTTATGTTTTCTGTATCTGATGTTTGTGCACCTGTACTTGAATTTCTTATCTGATGATTTGTCTATTTCTTATCTGAATGAATGAATGACTATGTTGTTTTCTCTACATGAATGTATCTTTTCTCTATTTCCTTTTATTTGTCTTTAACAGTTTTACTTTTTGATTATGACAAAAAGGGGGAGAAAATGAAATGCTGACTGTTCAAATAAACTCTACCTAAATGAAATTCAGACATATCTAATTATAACTAACGTGAACTCTTAGTATTTCAGAAGTTATGAAAAATCTGACATACTTTTTAAAGTAACTCTGAGATCCCCAGATCAAGTTTTAACCAATCAGGCTCTGATTCTGAATCGTTCATCCAAGTCAAGCTCTAATTTTTGGAACAATCAGGCTCTGATTCTGAAAATAATACTCATGCAAAAAGGGAAGTTTCTATTCCTTCTAAGTATTCAATTCAGGGAGAGATTCATAATCTCAGGGGGAATTATAATTATCTTTTTATTGAACAAAATTTCTTATGTTTTTGTCATCATCAAAAAGGGGGAGATTGCTAGAACACAGATTGGTTCTTAATTATATCTCTATGTTTTGATGATAACTCTTACGAAATTTTGTATCAAGAAATTATATACTCTAAAATTTGTTTAAGTATCTTTGCTGCAGATATTAAAGTTAATATTATTCTGAAAGCAAATTGGATCTGAACGTTAAATTATGCAAGGCTCTGAAGCGTCAGAAGCATCTGAAGCATTGAAGACTTTGTATGAAGAGTTTCAAGCTTAGTTTTTTAGAAGACTCTGATAGTACTACGCTGCCAGTACTGAGGATCTGATCCCTAAAACTCTGCTCTTATGAAATTACACGCTGAAGCACACTAGTTGCAACACTCTGATTCAGAAAACCCTGATGAACATCAAAGACTCTGATCACTCAAGGCTCTGATGTTAATTGCTGAGTATTAGAAACTTATTGAAGAAGAATTCAAAGTTATGTCTGTTGGTTAGGCCAAACGACTCTTTCCTCATTTATGCTAGACACTATAACACAGGCAAAAAGGATTTCTTTGAACGTTCTACTTCTAGGAAAGGTCAAGTGATGTGAAGACAAAAAGGCTACAGCTCTTTTTAGTACACGGTCTTCAAAGTGCAAACGTTTTGGACTTATGTGCCTATAAAAGCAAGTCTCCAACTCTATTCTTTAGTTGACGATTATTGAAAGAAATTCAAAGAAAAGCTCTCATACAATTTATTCTCATTGCTGAATTTATTTCATAGTTCTTAAACTTAAGTGCAAATCACAGTTGTGATATAGCTTTCTTAGAAGCATTCAAACACTTGTTTAGTTTTACATATTGATTGTAAAAGTTCCTTAAGAAGACCCAGTTGTGGTTAGTAGTTCTTGAGAAGACTAAGAACAGTTGCTCTTAGTGCTTGCTATTGTAATCAGTTTGATTAATAGTGGATTAAGTCCTTGTGGAGAAAGGCAAATCACTCTTGATAGGGTGGACTGGAGTAGTTGAGTTCAACGAACCAGGATAAAAATCTTTGAGTTTCTATTGCCATAATATTTTCTCTATACTTATTCAACCCCCCCCCCTCCTTATAAGTATTTTCTCACCTTCATACATGTCTTTCCTTGGCGTGTTTTTGTTTACTAGTTTTTTTAGTAAACAGTCACGAGTTTCGTTCAATTAAGAGATTAAAATTGAAAAAATATCAAGGATAATTTGTGCGTAAAAGTATAGCGAAAATAATTTATGATGGAACTTAAATGTTTGAATGTTGACTAAATGAACATAGACTTTAAATGAAAAAGTGTAAAATTGCTTTGGGAAAAGAAAATAGTGTCGCACCTTAAAAAATGAGAGAACGTGACCTCGCGAGAAAGCTTACCGATCGGACTTTATAGAAGAGTCGCCACCGAACTTTATTTATTCCCAAAAGAGGGAAATGGAAAATATCGAGAAAACCCTACGGAATCAAAAAAAGGATAGGACGAAGTCGTCGCAATCATTGTCAGGGTCAGGAAGCCGATTATGCAAGGGGAAGGTATTAACACCCCTCATATCTTTTGTACTCAATGGAAACCATCTATGTTGTCTGCACATGAAATGGTGTTGTTTATCTAAAGTTTTATTTGCTAAAGGGAGAAAGGATATCTTTTATTAAGGGTGCTCGCCTTGGTGTTAGCTTCATGCTTACGTACCCTCATGGTGCAATAAGTCAGAGCTTCACAATTCAGCCTAAAAGATGTTTGTTTGTTGGTTGATTTTACCTTGAAAAAGGATTTTTCAGAGGGTGGCCCTAAGGCGACAAAAAGAGAAGTTTTATGAGTTAATGTTGTTTTTATGATATGAGAAAGATTATTCTTGATTAGGACGGCACTAAAGACTCTGGGTAGAGCTGATTACTTCAATCAACCAAGTCGAACGCCTTGTGTTGAAATAATAAGAGTGAGTGTAGGAGAACACCATTCTCACTCCTTCTCCACCACTTAAGGTTTGTGGCGTACAATCCCTATCGTATCATATTGTGTTTTAATTTTGATTAAGAAAAAGGCGTTTGATGTTGGATCAAGGGTTTGTTGGCGATGCATAAGGCAATCAACTTACAAAGGGTGAATGCAAATGAAGTGTAATGGTTAATAGGTTGATGGTGAGGGAAACCTATTGAATTTATTTATTATGAAAATACTTGACGTTGGATCAAGCTTATTTGTGATCTTTTGAAAAAGGTGTGGCTGATTTTATTCTTGAATTAGAAGCCTAAGCAACTAGCAAGCAAGGAGAAAGCGGTAAAATTATTACACGTCATGGGAGTAGGGATACATTTTCTCAAATAGGAATGAAATGAACAATAAGCAAACAACCCAAATGATAAACTAAACATGCACTAGCAAAGTGGGCTAGTCTTTTAAACGACCAACTAGAAGTAATTGATCGTATAAGTCTCATTGTAAGAAAGTCCAAGAGTAAGCTATGAATGATGTGTAATAGTGTCCTAAGTCAAAACAATACAAGATAGAGATAACCAATCTAAAGCTCCTTTGCTAGGGTTTATGTACATGGTCTCAACTCTATGATGTCAAGGATAGTAACCACCGCCCAAGCTTGAAATTTTTTTAGGGTTTCGATCTTTTATCATGTTTTTGTGTTTTTTGAATGAGATGAACAAGATAAGATGAAGTTGACAATATGAATAAAGAACAATATAATATGAACAAGAAGATCAATGATATTAGTTGCAAGAATGTAAATGACAGAAATATAAAGAGGGGAAATTAAAGTTAGTTGTTAATTGTTAATTGTCATTAATCAGATGATCAATTTTCGAATCGGGTCCACTTTAATGCTATGTTAAGCAATCATAACACAATCTATGAGGAAGGTCATACTATGGGTGGCCGGTCAATGCCAATATTTTTGTTAAAACACGATAGAGAAATGATATGTAGATCATTCTCTAAAAAAATCGTGTCACACGAAAAGAAAAGAGAATGGTCTCGTTTTAATTAAGCACTTCCATCGATTAATCAAAGGTAACCTTTCACGATCCCAAAGTATGAAGAATGATCCAAATGAGCATTCCCCACAGGTTTGGAATAATGAAGGTTAAACAAGTTTATCAATCAATAATCCATAATTTTTTGGACTTCACTGACCAAAAAATAAGAAAATTGAAAACAAAATGGAAATTAGAATGGAAATGGAAATAAAAAGTGAAAATAGTAGATAAAAGATTAGTGACATAGAAAATCAAGATACAAATTAAATAATAGAAACTTATTTTTAAAAAAAAACAAAAAATTTAATAAAAACAAAAAAAAAAACAAAAAATTTAATAAAAACAAAAAAAAACAAACTTAATGGAAAGGCAAGGTGGTGTGAGTCATATGTGTGGTATGGAACAAGAATGTGTGAATGATGGTGTGCTAGTGAATCCACATGGGCTATAAAGCCCACGAAGCAAACACGAAAAGGCTCAATTACAGCTGAATAAACAAAACAATACATTAGACTCTAATTTTAAAGCAAACCAAGTCATTGTGAAACAAAACAAAACACGACAATGGTATTTTAGAAACAACATCGGCTTAACATCATTTCAAAACAATGTCAAAGAACAAGTCATGAATAAGAACAACAAAAGCCTCATTCCAAACCTTTACCACCGTGTTACACCCTCTTTCAATCGCACGACTTTATCTTTCTCTTTGTTTCACGAATCATTATCCATCCTCTCTCTCTATATTCGCTTTTGTTCAGGTTCGTGTTTTAGATCTCAGTCTCAATTCATTTCTCTTCTTAATCTCTCTCTCTCTCTCTCTCTCTCTCTCTCTGATTTGTGTTTGATTTGATTTAAAGGGTGGATTGAATGAAGTTTGGTTGTTGTTGTGAGAAGTTTTGAGTATGAAGAAGGTTCGTGGGTTAGTTTTGCATTTCTCATTCATCTTCATCTCCTTCATTTCTTTGTGTTTGTGATTTGGTTGATTATTGTTGATTTTATGATGTGGTTTGTGGGTGGGTTGTTATTGAAGACTAGTTTGAAGAGGATGAAGGTTAGGTTGAAGAAGGATTGGAGAGTTATTTGGACAATATTACAGTGGCTTCAAAGTCTTGAAAATAGAGTAATGGAGAAGCACTTATATATAGTGTGAAGAGGGTTGAAAATGTTGTGATTCCGTTGCGTTTTGGTTTGTTTCGGGTACCATGCAGGTTATGGAATTTTCACATTGTTGCGTTGCGGTTTGTTTTCATTTTGTGACGTGTTCCTCTTGTCATTTTGCAGCTTGGAGTTGTGATTTCTGTTTTGTGCGATTTAGAATTTTGAATGTTGTGGGGCCAGTTCAGAATGAAGGCTTGTTGTTAGCTCACACGTTGAGGCTTGCTTTGTGTAATATCATGTTGATGGTTTGGCAATACTTGGTTTTAGAATTTTTTTCTATCCTGCCATAATTTTAGGCGTTAATCTCCAAAATGCCATAGTTTCCAATTAATATACTAAATTGCCATATTTCCAAAAAAATATCGTTTTTGGTTGAACACTTTCGCCCTTTCAATGAGCGGCAGAGTGTAATGAAAAAGTCAACTGCCCTTTCAATAGGTGGCTATGTACATAGCATGTTTTTTTTTATTTTGTTTTATTTTTTAATTCTTTTTAAATATTATTACTAATTTATATTAATAATATTAATATATATTAATAATATTAATATTAATAATATTAATATTAATATATATATATTAATATTATTAATATTAATATATATTAATATTATTATTATATATTAATATTATTAATATTAATATATATTAATAATATTAATATATATTATTATAATCAATTAACGTATAATATTAATTTATACTTTTTAATACATAGTTTATATTAATTGATATCATTAACTAATATTATTTAATACATGAGCGTATGGGATGAATTACGAAAAAACTCCGCATCATTGTACTCCTGGATATCGGACGTTCTTCGATCATTTTGAGGAAGATGATGTATTGTCTCTAATCCCTTATTTTTTTACTAGCACTTTCCTTCTTTTTTTTTTCTCTAATCCCTTTTTAATTATATTATAGTTTCTATGGAGACTCTATCTTAAATTTGAAGATGAAAATCCAACTGAAAGCACTTTCCTTTTTTTTTTTCTCTAATCCCTTTTTAATTATATTATAGTTTCTATGGAGACTCTATCTTAAACTTGAAGATGAAGATCCAAATGAAAGCGATATGTGGAGTTCTACAACATTCATATTGTCTTTCACTTATGTTGAAATGCATCATTCAGATAGGGTGAAACTCCAATTCGGAATTAAACAAGACATTCTTGGTCAACCAGAAATGTGCGACCTCCTGCCTGTGGAACCCACCAACGCTTACGTCGACCAGGTCGAAATTAATTAAGGGTGAATAGGAATTTTAATATACATATTTAATTTCAAAAATTAATAACTATTTATTTTAGTTCTTTTATTGTATTTTATTTTATAAATATTATTATATATTTCAATGTACTATTTTATTTTAATTAATACTATTTTAAAATAATTTATTTTATTTTAATTTATTTTTACGTAATATTTTATATTTTATTATTGTTATCTTTTTTATAACTATTATTTCTAATAAATTATTATTATTACTAATTTAATCATTATTATTAATAAATTAATTATTATTACTAATTTAATAATAATAATAATTAATTTATTAATATTATTAGTAATAATATTTAAAAAGAATTAAAAAATAAAACAAACAAAAAATATGGTTGACTTTTTCATTACACTCTACCGCCCATTAGAAAAGCGGAAGTGTTCAACCAAAAACGAGATTTTTTTGGAAACATGGCAATTTGGTATATTAATTGAAAACTATGGCATTTTGGAAATTAACCCCTAAAACTATGGTAGGATAGAAAAAAATTATTGGTTTTATAGCTTGTGGAATGACGTCTTGTTGTGGGTATCTTGTATGGCATGACCTTGGATGGTATGATGCATACGTGAATCATGGCTTGCAATAATGGCTTGACCTCAAGTTTGGAAAATGGATGATGTGTGTTGTGTGAGGTGATGTTTGGAAAGGTTTGTCATTGTGTGTCAATGCTGCGCTTGGTTTAACATGGCTTGCTTTTCCTTTTTTTTTGGTGTAATTTCTAATGGGCTTGAACATTGGACATGGACTTATAATATTTTTGAATGAGTGGCTTTTTTTGTGATGTTTTTGTAATTCTTGGACTCTTTGTGATAAATGGGCTTCATATGATGGAATTTGGAAATTTACAACTTTGTTATAATTTGAATCTTGAATGGAAAATTGAAACCTTTGACATGAACTCGAAATTGAATCTTGATAGAAATTTGGAATTGATTCTTGAATGGATTTGGAAAGACATTGAATTTGGAATTTTAATAAAGTTGAACTTGATCACTTGAACTTGAACATGAAATTAGTAACTTGGACTTGCACCCTCCATTTTATTCTTGAGCAATGCTTGATTTATTTTTGCAATGTTGATTGAGACTCAAAGTAAAGGCTAACCATAAATCAACCTTGAACTTGAATGAATTGGATCACTTACCCAAAGTAACTCTTGAATTAACCTTGAACAGGGACCTTAAATCAATGAATCTAATCAATCAAATCCTTCATAATGAATCAAATGAGCAAGAAAATGCCTTGAAGTCAGAGGAACATGACTTAAAATGAACTATATTATAACAGTTCCAAAAAAAAAAACCAAATTGAAAGGAACAGATTACATATGATTCTCTACCATGAAACATCTGAGCACAACCTGATAACTTAATACATACACAGATGACTTGAATTGGCATAAAAAATCCTAATTGGAACCTCAGACACTCACCACTTGAATAATGTACATCGTGGCCTTGATCATGAAAAGTACTCTTACTTGACCAATATTAGGTTAAAGCAGATGAACTTCAATCAATACCACACACACAAACACCTGACCTGACAGCCTTTCCTGAAACCTCGATTCATCCTTACAACATTTGAGTTAGACAACAACAAGAAAAATGAAGCAACATATTTTTTTTGGATTTTTTTAATAATGGTTAGTAGATGGAAATACAGGTGAAAGTAATTATTCTGGACTGGGCCGACGCTTGGCCCACAATCGAGCAGACCCCAAACCCCACAGAATTTGGGCTCAATAAGACCTCATCGATGGGCAAAAGATCCGTCGGGCACAACACCTTCTCTCGTCGGACACAGGCCAACAGCCGTCGGGCAGGACCTTCGTAGCTTTCCGGCTGACCTCCTTCTCCCCCTCGGTCGGGCAGAGCCCAACCAGCCCGGGGAGCTCCTCATACCTCCCCCATGTTCTCTACGTGTCCCCTATATGGAGACACGTCATCAAGTAACTACTCGTGTCCTGATGAGTCGGTCCTACACCTCCTGGATAGCACGGAACAATTACACTAGGGGGAAGACCACATGCCGGTCTTCACGACGCCACGTCAGCCCTAGTAGTTACCAAAGTTGGGCCTGGCAGCCCAGCCCAACGCATGGTAACCGTTGACCCTGCATTGGGGGCTCATTATAAATACCCTCTACCACCAGAGGGTCATGTAACCTAATTTTCTCACTCTTCTCTCTGTATTTGTTATCATTCTGCTCGTCGCTTACTTTGGCATCGGAGTGTGTTTCAGATACTCCCCCCTCTGTCCATCAAGTCAACAGTTTGACAACTCAGACGCGTGGCAGCCCATCGATTTCTCTGATCAGGTACGATTAGTAATATATAGGTGGGATAAATTTGGGGTATGACAAATAGACAAAAACCATAATAAATGTCATAAAAGTAGATACTTCAATTAAAAAGACTTAGAGAATTTAAAGAGTGGATGCAGAATAATACATTTTCTCACAAACTATTTCTCTCAACAACTTAGATACTTTAGTTCTATAGAGCATGAAAGAAATTTGTTACTCTTAATCACAACAATGAGATCCACTTATATACTAATTATGGTACCTCAAAAAATGATAAAGACCTCGCAAAGCGTAATCGCACGCCTGTGGGATGGGCTTAACAGAGTTGCCACCGATCTTTATTTATTCCCATAGAGGGAAGGGAAAATATCGAATAAAACCCCTAAAAAGAAGGAGAAGTATATGGTCATCGCAACCAATATATGAGTTCGGGAGTCGGTTACGCAATGGAAAGGTATTAGCCACCACCCCCCCCCCCCCCCCCCCCCCCCCACGTCTGTTATACTCAATGGGAACCATTTAGTTAGGGTCAAATGTAATGTTAGCTTAAGTTAGTTTCTAAATCTTCTAATTGTTTGAAAGGAAAAAAGAGAGGAAAAATGTTTTTATGATTTTTATATTAAATGGGAAGACCTAAAAGGTTTTTATTATTAGGATGCTCGCCAAGATTTCACAGTCTCGTGCCTACGTATCCTTACAAGGATTGAATCAAAGCAATCATACTTTGGGTAAACTTTGTTGATTGATTTTAGTGAAAACCAAATTGTATTAATCAATGTAAGGACTTTGTTTTACCCAAAACAAATGAGGAGTGGACATTTTCACCACATTGAGTGGATTTACAAATCTCATTCATGCCACTTATCTCAACTCAATGTTTGTAGGCAAAATATTGCCCTAGTGTTTATTAAGACAACATCTTTCATTTTGAAAAGAATCTTTAGACCTTATTAGATCTCTTGAAGATTTGTTAGGAAAATACACTTGATGACAATCAAGGTTTGTTCATAACTATGAAGGTATTTTGATCTCTTTATGATAATCAAAGTTTGTCCATAGAAATGCATATTTGATGAGGAATGATGAACATTTGATGAGGATAAATTGTTAAAAGATTTATGATAGTGTGTTAAACTCTAACAGTCTCTTTCATTCAATTTTGATTGGGAAAATTATTTGAGAGACCATGAATAATGATAGTGATCAATGGTTCAAATTGTTGTGCTAGAGGGCTAGACTTTAACACCTATTGGTCTAAGTTATTTATTAAGTGTTTTAAGAATGAAAGAGTGAAATAATTGGCAATCTCAATGTGCAATACTTAAAACCAATCTTTCAAGGGTTTTGATAGAATGCTAGATTCCAACAATCATTTTCTTTCAAGTTTATTTTTAAAATAGTATTGATGTACTCTGAAGTATTTTAGATATCCTTAAAGAAGGAATAAGTCTTGAGATGGCCCTTGACAAAGGGCCAAAGTTGAAGTGGGAGCTTGACAAAAGGCCTAAGGTTTATTAGGACATTTGATAAAGAGTCAAAGGTTTGTTAGAGCACTTGATTAAGATTCAAAGGTTTGTTAGAGCACTTGACGAAGGGCTAAGGATCGTTAGGGCACTTGATGAAGGGCCAAGGATATGCTTATGAATGGTTCAAATTTGTAGTGTTAAGTTTGGATTGACTTGTTTGATGTTTGGGATGTGGACTGGGATTTGAAAAAAGTTTCATAATCTTGATGAGGGTTAAGGTTCATGATCTTGATGAAAATTAGGGTTTGATGAAAGGGTCATAATTTTGATGAATATTAGGGTTTAATGAAAGGGTCATAATCCTGATGAAGATTATGATTTGATGAGAGGTTATGGTTATGACAATACCTCCTATTCATACATGATTTATGAATCAAATAAGTTATAACTTCTTCCCTAAATTTAGGTTAGAATGGATTGACTTGACAAAGTCATGGGGGAAATGTTTATGATAAGGACGCATTTAGGGTAACAAAGAGCATATAAGCTACATATATGAAACACCATCTAAGGGTTACTTGACAAAGTCACAATGGAAAGGTATGATAATAATCAACCAAAGTGAACAAAAACTTCACAAATTATCTTGATGAAAACATCATCTAAGGATGACTTGACAAAGTCATGGGGAAACAATCATATTAAACACAAAAGATATACACACATACACTCACAAGAATGGGACATCATCAAGTTTTAGGAGCATAATAACAATCATGGTTCAAGACTTCACACTTAGGGTATAACATGCATTAGGTTTATGTTTATCCCAAAAATTCATCTCACAGGGTTGATTTAAACATGGTAACAAAAGTCAAACATGTTTCTTAAACAAAGAAGGCAACAAGGTATTTACTCATTATTCATATCATTCATCAATCCAAGACTTTACTCTGACACAAAAATAGTCAAGTATTCAAAATTCTATCATGCATGGATTAAACAAGTATCATAATTTAATCACAAATATGTATCAACAAATTAATCAAGGGCATTTAAAATTTATGGCCCAATCAAAAGATATTTACAAATTAATTTCATAATTAAAAAAATTATCAAGTAAATCAATCAAAGATTAAAGAAATAAAATCAAATGGAAAATAAATAAAATTTGATAAATAAATATTATGAATATTTTAGATAAAATTAGCTAAAGAAGAAATAAAAGTAATTTTGTTTTTAAGGGTTTTAATAATTAACTAATTAATACTATTTCTTTTGACTTTTAAAATTTCATATTAAAATAAATAAACAAAGTATAAGAAATAAAAAATATTTTGAATTTTTAGTGTGAAATAATAATATGGAATAATTATTTATTATTTGGTTTTTTTGAAAATAAAATAAATGAAATGAATAAATAAAATAAATGAGATAGAAATAAAAAAGAGAAATAAGAGAAAGAGAGAAAAAGGGGGAAAGAGCAAAAAAAAATGAGGGCGTTGTAGTTTGAACCCAGACACTCCCACTTTCTAAGCCATACACAAAAGTAACTAAGTTGCGCGCTCTGGGTGTTACAAACACCCGACAATCTTATAATATATTTAAAATGGATTCTAAACTCAAAAAAACGTCTTCCATGATCATCTTTCCCACGAGCTTCATCATCATCATCAACATTTCAAAAATGTCATTTTTCTTATTTCTCAACCAAATCAAACAATCTAATATGCTATTTTACTCAGAATTTTCCATGGAATTCAACCATAACATGCAATTTCATTTATTTTTATCACATCTCAAGAAATCGCATGAAAACCATGAGAACCCTAATTTGTCTAACAAAAATTAAATTCCATACAAGTATGATTAATGAACACAAGCACAGGGCTTTTAATCCATACATTATGGCAAGCATATTAGTAATAAGAATGAATCAAATTGATGCTTCTATCATAGAGTTCCGGAATTGAAAATTTATCTCAAAGTGCTAAAATATTATTTTTGTTTAGAGCCCTCCCAGAAGTAATGTGATGATCCTTACAACTTCCTTGGACCTCAAGGAGTGTGTTGATGTGCTCAGCTTGCCTTGAAACCTTCTGGAGCTCTCTATCCAAATCAACATGCAAAGTGGAAAAAGTGAGATTTTAATATGGTGTTCTAGTTGTTACAGAAGTGTTCTAAGGGTTTGGAACACTTCTATGAAGCTTATGGGAAGTGTTTGTGGTGTTGGAATGGAGTTTGACTGAAGGAAATGGAAAATCACAAGTTATGGTTTTTGGACAACTTTGAAATTTTGAGATTTTAAGCAATATGGTTTCTGGTTTTCTTGGATTATTTTGTGTGTGTTTGTAGATGACACATGACTTATATTTATAGTGTGAATGATCTGAAGAATGAGCAATGGACAATATCTTTGTTTGATGAACTTTGGAGGAAAACCAAAAAGATGGTTAAAAGTACAAAATGTGGATTTTGCTTTTTGGTGGCTCCTAGTTGACTTTGCAAGTGTGATTTGAGCTTTGTACTAACTCTATCTGATGTTAAGATCATGTTCTTGCCTTTGCTAACAAGTCAACATGATTAAAGTTCTTAAACATGTATTAGCCAAAATCGTCTCAAGTTAACATGTTGGATCAAAGCTTTATACCATGAATGAATATCTAAACTTGCTGAATTTTCCACCTACTTGAAGATTTCATGACAATGAACAAGTTTCAAGTTAATCAATGATGAAAAGAAGCTTAAAAAATGGCTAAAAGATCCCTCTAAATCGTGCACAACCAACTTGATGTGATTTTGTCTTGGAAAATCAACATTGACATGGTTACCTCTCAATTTTGTAACTTCATGCTCTTGGTACCATTGGAAAGAATACATCCTATATTACAATTTGATGTTGATAACTTGTAGAAAATCAGTTTGGATCATTGAGAAAACTGGCCATCAAAATTAGATTTTTCAATCGTTTGACACTTAGAAATTTTTTTAAGTATTTGACAATTTTCACAACTTAGAAATCTCAACTTTGATCACTCATAAATTTCAATCCTTATGAGATTTTGATCTAATTCTTCCATAATGTTGGAGTGTGTAATGTCATCTTTAAGTACATACCTTGGGCATGAAAAATGGTTACTTGAATTTATCACAAAGTGATCTTAAAGTCATGCACTTGATAAGGTGAAAAAACTTAGTAAAATTTCTAAGCGTTTGGATTTTCAGCAAATTAAAAAATATTGACTTTGAACATCAATATCTTCCACTCTAATAAAACTTTAGGCTTATAATTTTCATCAAATTGAAGTGTCAAACGACATCTTTAAGAAGAGTCCTCAAGTGTTTTCATACAGATTTAACATCATGGGGGAATACACTGATATCCTACAGGCTAAAAGGGGAATTCGACAGGGTGATCCTTTATCACCTATGCTCTTTGTCCTCATAATGGAGTATATGAACAGAATGTTGGTGAAAATGCAAAGAGATCCTAATTTCAACTACCATTCCAAATGTGAAAAGATGGAAATCACCAACCTCACTTTTGCAGATGATGTGCTGTTATTCTACAAAGGCGACGACATATCATTACAAATGATTCTACGAACTTTCAGGGATTTCTCTAATTCCACGATTTTGATAATGAACCCTAACAAATGCAGGATATATTTTGGAGGTCTAGACAATGAGAAGAGAAGGATCTTGAAAGAGCTGTCGGGTTTCCATGAAGGAATGCTTCCTTTCAAATACCTAGGATACCTCTATGTGGCAGGAAATTAACCATCAACCATTTTATGCCCTTGATGGATATAATAGTGGCTAGAATTCATCATTGGTCATCTAAGCTTCTAAGCTATGCCGGAAGAATTCAATTGGTGAAAAGTATAGCTTCTACAATGGTACAATACTGGCTGCATTGCCTTCTCATGCCCAAATTTGTGATCAGGAAGATAGACTCCATCTATCGCAGTTTCATCTGGACCGGTAAGGATACAGTGAGCAGAAAGTGTCATGTGGCATGGAAACACACTTGCTGCCCTACTGCACAAGGTGGGATAAACCTGTTAAATCTACAGGTTTGGAACAGTGTACTACTATTGAAATGTTTATGGAATCATTGTAGCAAAACTGATTCTCTATGGGTGAAATGGGTCCATATTCATTACCTAAAGGGAAAACATGTGATGAATTATGCAACCAATACTCACAACTCTTGGATCATACGCAGTATTTTGAAACAAAGAGATACAATGGGTTTAATACGGAATGAATGGGATCAGCTTCAGAACACTCAAAAGTTTAAGGCATCGGTATTTTACAAGGTGCTGATTGATGATGGCACAAGGGTGCCTTGGAGAAACCTGATAAGATCCAATAAGAGTCGTCCGAGAGTAGTGTTTTGTTTATGGAAAGCATGTCATGGGAAACTTGCAACCAAGGATAGGTTAAAATGTTTTGGCTTGATTAAAGACAACGAATGCAGTTTATGTCAAACCGAGGAAGAGACGATGAATCATCTGTTTTTCTGCTGTCAAGGGACAAGACACATATGGAAGAAAATGCTCTAATGGTTTAACATATATCATGAACCTCAACCATGGGAGGCAGAGCTGATTTGGATCAGTAACATGACAAAAGGAAAAGGATGGAAAGTGGATGTTTTGAAAATGTTAGTGGCTGAAACCATCCACAGCATTTGGGGTTATCGTAATAGTATTACTTTTGGAAACATTGTAGATAATACAACCATGGATACTAATATTATAGATAACATGATCTATAGAGGGTGGCAAAACCTTAAAATTAGAAAGCATCTTGTTAGTTATATGATGTAAGTTGAGTCTTTTTGGTGGGTTGGATCCTCCTGGATCACCTAATTTTGTACTATCTATTTTTGAATATATTCTTCTTTTGATTCAAAAAAAAATAGAAGTTATGATCTTGAGAAGTTTGTCACTTGTTCATGCATTTCCATTACTTAGAAATAATCCAAAACCCTAGTTTTACAACTTTGATTATTTTTCTTGATTTTCTTGATTAATCATGATCCAACTCAATTTTTTCCATACTTTCATGATTATTGACTTGAGGAAGTCATGTTTGACCTAAAAAGTTAAAAGTCAAACTCTGACTTTGATCATGTTGACTTTGTATCAGATGAATCCACATCTTGCACTTTCCAATGAATCGAAATTATTGGGATTATTAGATCATGTGATGGGACTTCAAAGGTGTATTTGAGGGCCTTTAATCATGTTCCTAAGCTTGGGATCATGCCTTGGTCAAAAAGTCAATATCCAACTGACTTTGACCAAAACCCTAATCAAGTGCACTTGGGGAATTAAGGCTTGATGATCTTAATTTAATGCCACCTCAAACTTGATTGTTGATGGAGAATAAACTTGTTCCATGATTGAAATAGTTGAGATGTTGATGAACATCACAAGTCTTGATTGATCAACCATAAGGTCTTCTTAATGCTATGCAAATGATGCAACTAAATGATGGAATCTAGAGGGTAAATTTTGGGGTATGACAGTTGCCCTTATTTAAATATCTTTACTGGATAGAGTGAGTGATGATAATCCTTATGAAATCAGGGTGAAAGTTATTTAAATATAAAATACCTGAAATTTTTCCCCTAGATGCAATGACATGCTATGTTATGGGTAGACGGGCTACTTTTTATGATTTGGTTTGCTGGGGGATATGATGTGAAATGCAATGAAACCTAACATACTTTTTTATGATGAATGATGGTGTAAATGTGGGGGAAATAAGGACACATGTGTCGGTGACCCGCAAAAAAATGTCAGAGACAAGTGAGTGAAGACTCACCAGGGGTGATAAATTGCTGGGGAAAGGTTATCGAGGAATATTCAAAGTGATTCAATGACAGGTCCATACATGCCCTGGTGACACCTTAGAATATAGATGATAGTATTTAAGTTTTATAATGAGAAGATTATCCATAAAAGGACAAGGTTAGGAGTCTTCTGACGAGAAGATTATCCAAAAGAAGGAAACAAAACCAGGTTTCTTCTAACGAGAAGATCATCCAAGAAAGCTTGATGATGATTCTTTACGAAGAAATCAATCAAAACAAAGAATCATTGGAGTTTTCAAATAAGAATAACATCCAAGCTTCTGGAAATTCCTTAAAATGAAGAAATCATAAATGACCTTCAGGAACCATCAGGAAAATATAAGGTAATTAAACTCTTACATATGTGCCAATTATGATTGGACTTAGACCGCTAGCAAAGGTTACGATCAGCTTCTACGAGATTTATGCCAATTGTGACTGGACTTCAAATACCAATTACAATTGGATTTTACCAAAAGACATGACAGATATGACTGACCAATAATGATTAGATTTAGAAAGTAGGAATGACAATTACAACTAACCAATGAAGATTGGATTTGAAAAGATAAAGACAATTACGACTGACCAATAACAATTGGATTTCAATGGGGATGGCAGTTACTAATGACTAATAACGATTGGATGTGAAAATAAGAAGACAATTATGAATGACCAATGATGATTGGATTTAAATAAGAATGGCAGTTACGACTGAATCTATGTCGAGATAGGAGAGCTTGTGGAGACTCTTATGGAGGTTCTGGTTTCTCAAAACCAATAACTCAGTCAAAATGTCACGTGTTAGATACTGCTTAGGAAGAGTTTACCAAATTTGATAAGTGCATCATGATCAATGGATCATTCTAGAGGATTGACAGGTTATGATCCATGGAGATCTTTGTTGTAATGATCTAGGAGTGCTTTCGCAACTTTGAGGTTTCCAGAAAAGCAAATGATTTCCTTTAAATATTCCCATATGTCAAAGAGGATTGTGTTTTTCAATGTTTTTTTTTCAAAAACCTTTTCAAATTTCAAAATTTTCATTATTAACAAATAAATGACATTTCTCATAACAAAGAAAAACAGATAAAACACACATGACAATATTGATAGGAAAACTTTGTATTTATTCAAGAATGGTAGTATGCAAATGGCAGTACTTCATGGAATATTACAATTTAAAATGGCAATGATGAATGGCGAATGGGTTTACATTGAATCCAATGACCACTACAAACCCTAATAACTATGACTTCCCAAGACTTTGATTTTAAAAAGGGCAACTAGATTGATCTTCCGCCTTTGACTCATCTTGTATTGATAAGCACCATATGATACAACCAATGCCTTTTGTTCCTAAATTTTGCCTAGATCTCCCTTTCGGGTTTTCAATCCACTGGAATGCTCTTTTTTTTTCCTAAGCCGCCTTTTTCAAGTTTTAAACTTAGCGAGCTATCATTTTTGTATTTTTATCCCTAATTTTTGCCTGGATCGCCCTTTTTGGGTTTTTGATCCACCGGGATACCCATTTTTTCCTAAGTAGC
This sequence comes from Lathyrus sativus, assembly GCA_963859935.3. Taxonomy (NCBI): domain Eukaryota; kingdom Viridiplantae; phylum Streptophyta; class Magnoliopsida; order Fabales; family Fabaceae; genus Lathyrus; species Lathyrus sativus. The sequence goes on along the minus strand of OZ012738.1, from coordinate 614,858,706 downwards.
CTTTTCAGGTTTTCGACTTAGCGGGATTTTATTAGGCATAATATTTTTTTACTGCATCAAAGTTCACGGGGTGTGTGAGTTCTTCACCATTCATAGTTGTGAGCATTAAGGAACCTCTGGAGAAGGCTTTCTTCACAACATATGGGCCTTCGTAGTTAGGCATCAATTTCCCACATGAATTTTTATGTACGGGAAAAATCTTCTTGAGTACGATATCCTCATCTTTGAATTCTCAAAGACAGAATTTCTTGTTGAACGCCTTTTTGATTCGATTCTAGTACAGTTGTCCATGGCATATTGCGGTAATTTTCTTCTCATCAATGAGTTCATATCAGTTCTAGATCCATTATGTTTCTTCTAGCTTGATCTCCATCAAGATTCTCATAGACAGTATCTCTACTTTGATTGGGAGGACTGCATTCATCCCATACACCAAGGAGAAAGAGGTTTCCCTTATTGAAGTACAGACTAAGGTCCGATATCCTTGCAAATAAAAAGGTAGCATTTTGTGCCATCCCTTGTAGGTTTTCACCATTTTATGCAAGATCTTTTTGATATTCTTATTGGTGGATTCAACAGCTCCATTCATCTTTAGACGATATAGGGAAGAGTTATGATGCTCAATTTTGAAGTTCTCACACAACTTTTTCATTGTTTTTTATTCATATTCATCCCATTATCTATGATAATCCGAATTAGAATTCCATAGCGGCAGATAATCTCCTTCTTGATAAAATGGGCATCCACTTGTTTCGTTACATTGGTGTAGGAAGCAGCTTTTACCCATTTGGTGAAGTAGTCAATTGCGACCAAGATGAAGCAATCACCATTAAAACCTTTGGATTCTATTGCACCAATCATGTTAATGCCCCACATTGAGAAAGCCCAAGGTGATGCCAAAACATTCAACAGCTTTGGTGGCACATGCACCTTATCAACATAAATTTGACACTTGTGACATTTTCTAGCATAGTTGAAACAATCAGCCTCCATGGTCAACTAGTAATAACCATCTCTCAAGATCTTCTTAGTTATAGTATGCCCATTAGCATGGGTTCTAAATGGTCCTTCATAAATCTCTTTGATTAACAGACCTGCTTCGCGTATGTCCACGCATCTGAGTAGAACCATGTCATGGTTTCTCTTGTATAACACATCATTACTTACGAAGAATTTGGATGCCAACTTCCTCAAGGTCTTTTTATCCAGAGTTATTGCATTGGACGGATACTCTTAATTTTGCAAGTAGTTTCTGATACCATGAAACCACGGTTTCTCATCAGTTTCCTCTTCAACCAATTGATAATAGTTTGACTCAGTCTTTCATTCAATTCAAATGAGCGGTGCTTCATTGAGGAATCTGACTTACCATATTGAGGCTAGCATAGCCAAAGCATCAACTATATGATTTTCTGTTCTTGGGACATGACGGAAGGTGATTTCATCAAAGTACCTTATCAACTCCCCGATGTAGGCACGATATAGGATCAATTTTTTGTCACGGGTTTCCCATTCACCTTTGACTTGGTAAATTACTAAGGTTGAGTCTCCATATGCCTCAAGGATCTTTATTCGGAGATCAATTGTAGCTTTGATGCCCAGGATGTGCGCTTCATATTCTCCTATATTTTGTGCATTCAAAACACAACCTTGATTTGAAAGGAATATAGCCACCATTAGGCTTCATCAGAACAACACCTACACCATGTCCACTATAATTGGAGGATCTATCAAACATGATTTTCCATCGGGAACCTAGTTCAGGTCCTTCGTCGGGGCCTGAGATCTCGCAATCTTTTACATCCATGATTTCTTCATTGGAGAAATCAAATTTCAAAGGCTCATAGTCTTTAACGGGTTGATGTGTAAGGTACTCTGAGAACACTCTCCCTTTAATGGACTTCCGGGTCACGTACTGAGTGTCGCATTCATACAACATATGCCAAAAGACAAGTCTTCTTCTAGTTACGGTTGGCTTTTTGAAGATTTATTTTATTGGATCCATCTTTGAAATCAACAAAGTGGTGTGGGAAATCATATATTGGCTGAGATGTTTGGCAGCCCATGCTTGAGCACAACAAGTTTTCTCTAAAAGTGAATATCTGGATTTACATTCGGTGAACTTTTTCTCAAGTAATAAATAACATGCTCTTTTCGACCAGTTTCATCATGATGTTCTAGTATGCATCCCATGGATTCTTCAAGCATAGTCAAATACATAAAAAGTGGCCTTATTTGAATAGGTGGAATCAGAATGGAGGCTCTTGCAGGTATTCCCTAATCTTCTCAAAGGCTCATTGACAGTCAGGATTCCATTCAACTGCTTGATCCTTATGAAGCAACTTAAATATGGGCTCACATGTAGCAGTCATGTTGGAGATAAACCTTGAGATATAGTTTAGTCATCCAAGAAAGCCTTTGACTTATTTTTCAGTACACAGAGCAGACATCTATTGTATTACTCTAACTTTTTTTGGATCTACTTAAATTCCTCATTGACTAACGATGAAACCAAGTAATTTTCCAGATCGAACACTGAATGTGCATTTATCAGGATTCAAACGTAATCGGAACTTTCTGAGGCGTTCAAACAACTTCAGAAAGTGATCAATATGGTCCTCTTCACTTTTAGATTTAGTGATCATGTCATAGACATAAACCTCAATCTCTTTGTGCATCATATCATGGAAGAGAGTGACCATCGCTCTTTGGTAGGTTGCCCATGCGTTCTTGAGACTGAAAGGCATAACTTTGTAGCAATAAGTTCCCTAAGGGGTGATGAACATGGTCTTTTGTATATCACCTAGATCCATCTTGATCTGATTATAGTATGAGAATCCATCCATGAAAGAGAAAACAATGAACCTAGCAGTGTTGTTTACTAGAGTATCAATGTGTGGCAAAGGGAAGTCGTCCTTTGGACGAGCTTTGTTTAAATCCCTATAATCCATGCACATCCTAACCTTGCCATCCTTTTTGGGTACGGGCACAATGTTGGCTACCCATTGAGGATATTTTGAGACTACGAGGAAACCAGCATCGAATTGTCTTTTGACTTCTTCGTGAATCTTCAGAGCCATATCTGGTCTTGTTCTACAGAGCTTTTGCTTCATCGGTGGGCATTCTGGTTTAAGTAGTAGCTTGTGAACAACAATGTCGGTATCCAGGCCTGACATATCATGGTATGACCATGCAAATACGTCCACAAACGCTTGTAGCAGCTTGACCAATCTTTCTTTGACGATTGCCCCAAGCATGAATCCAATCTTGATATCGTTCCTTTCTTCCTCTGTGCCGAGGTTGATTATCTCCACAGATTCTTGATGTGGCTGGAGGGATGTGTACTCGTACTCAAGTAGCCTTGCCAATTAGTCGGGGATATCACAATTTTCCTCGCCCTCTTCTTCCGCTTAGTAGATAGGGAATTCAAAGTTATGAGGGGATGTAAAGCCATTATATTCAACGGGTTCATTAGTTGTTCTGCATGTTTTGAATGATTGCTTTTATTAAAATGGAAAAAAAAAGATACGAAGGGATAAAAAATTCTTTTTTTAGTAGTTTTGAATAGATTGTCATTTTTCTTTTAAAAGTGAAAGCGAAAAAATAGTAAAATGAACAACAAGAATTTAACAAAATGTATTTCATTCATGATGTTTTTTAAAATTCGAAAAGGTGTCCCTACAAAATGATCCACTAGCCTTGGGCAGAGCTAACAATTTCAAAACAAAGGAACACAACAAATTACTTTGACAAAGCAATGATTTCGGGGATTTCAATCGCCTCTCAATTAGTCAGAGTTGCTTCATACAGATACATCATGCTTGATACATCTTCACCTTCAGCACCTTCTTCAATTGCATTGACTTTGATAACCTACACTGATGAATACCTCTTGGATGCTTCATAGTCGGCCCTTTGTAAGGGCTAGGGTTATATTCTTTTCAGATGGATTATACCCCAAACCAAAATGATCCTTCTTCATGTTGACGTCAATGACTTGTCCATAACCTTTAGGACTTCCCTTCTCAATTGTTGATATTGTACTCCTCAAAGATGCAAATGATGGTCTAACCTCCTTCACAAGTTCTTCCACTTCCACAACAACAACATTAGCTATCTCAAGAGCTTGGAAAGAATTTTCCAATGTGTCTTCATCAAATTCAATATAAAGGAAGGAAGAGAGGTGGCTTATCATGAAACCCTCCTCTCCAAAGACGGTCACCAGCTTATCATTGACAACAAACTTCATCTTTTGAGATAGACTGGAAGTTACTTCCCCAATAACACATATCTGTGGTTGCTCTAAAAGACAATTGTAGTTAGGATTAATGTCCATAACTTGAAAGGTTGTATTGAACACATGTGGACCAATCATAATGGGTAAATCTATTTCACCTACGATAATTCTTCATGACCCATCAAATGCCTTGACAATTAACCCACTTGGCTTCATTTATGCTCCATGAAATGCCAACTTGACAAGCGTCCTCTTTAGGAGAACATTGAGAGAAGACCCAGTGTCAACCAAGACCCTTGCAAGAGTGTCCTCTTGGCACTTCATTGATATGTGCAAAGCATGATTATGGTTCTGCCCCTCTTTTGTCAAATCTTCTTTACTGAAGCTCAAGGTATTGCAAGTTATGATGTTGGTAATTCCTCCATCAAACTGTTCGACTTTGATGTATTGGGTAACATGAGCCTGCACTAGCACCTTCTGCAATGCGTTCCTATGGGTTGAGGAGCTCATAAGCAAAGACAAAATAGAAATCTTTGATGGGGTTTGGTGCAACTGATCAACGATCTTATAATCACTTTTCTTAATGATTCTTAATAATTCAGCATCTTCCTTGGATGGAACCACATCTTTATCTCTGGCTGGCACTACGGCTGCAGTTTCAATTAGAGGTACTGGAGGAGTTACATTAATCTGTGGAGTGTAGATTCGACTACTGCAGGTATCTTGCTAGTTCCTGCAACGTTGGTTACATCAACATCCACAATCTTTAAGCCTTCAAATTCTTAGTTAACTTTTTCATATTCTTGATCAATAATAGCCATATCACACTTCCATGGCACTTCCTTGGTACTTTCATATGTAAAAGGACTAGGAACATGGACAAACACGCGTTTTGGGTGATTAATTAGCTGAACAACCTTTTTTCTGATAAGGTATCACAACTGGTTCTGAGATATTGAAACCCAGTTTTGGCAAATTGAACGCAGGTGCTGGCACATTGAAGACGGGTTCTAGAATATTGAACACTGGCTCGATTACCTCCACCTAATTCCTCTTCACACAGCTGCACACTTTTATTAACCCCTGGTTGATCAAATCTTGGACATTATTTTGTATCTGTTGTACCCCTAAATTTGCTCAACCTTTCTTAACTTGGTCTATGTTTCATTTCATTTTGTTCTAGCATTTGCATTGCATAACATGTTTCGTTGAACAAGGGATCAAGAGGTTGTACATAGCAAGAGAAGTCTTCTCAGAGTGTTGAGCATAAGAAAGGGGTGTTACTCAAGTTTGAATGATCATAATGTCATCTATAAGTGGTCAATAGTTCTGTGAAAGGATGAATGGATGTATGTGGGTCAGCTCCTAACTTGGAGGTCAGTTGAAGAGCATCAGAGGTTTGTGAATTCATTATGGATATAAGAGGTTGAGAGAGCTCATTGATTGCTTCGAGAGCCATGTTGGATCTTATTCAAGTTGTTGTGTGAGGTGGAAGAAGCCACAATCAAGAATGTTGCATTTAGGGTTTTCATCTGGTAAATCCTCGGTTAATTGTGAAATTGAAGGAGATTAAAACTCGATTCCAAGTCTCTATGGTCATAGGATGTTATGTTGAGATGTCTAATATATCATTTCAAGATCAATTCATCAAGAATCAAGAGTGTGAGAAGTTACTAAATTAGGGTTCTCAGTGTAAAATCCCATGTTTAGTCCCCAACTTCAAGACCACCTATCTCAAGATACAAGTCTCATCTCAACTTTTGACCAACATGAAACTCGTAGAGCATGTTCTTAGCTTTCGTTTGAGTACTAGAAGTCATTCATCTGATTTCTAGAGCTCAAGTTATGATGCAGACAAGTTACAGGTCCTCAGATGAATGTGATTTTGGTCAACAAAAGTCAACCAACTTCCAAGCCCTTTTTGACCTATAAGAATGTTTCTCCTTAACTTTTGGTGAACATGAAAGTTGTAGAGCATGGTCTTAGCTTTCCATAAAGAAAGCTTAAAATGAGAAAATTGGAATTAATTCATTTGGAACTATTTCAAGGCAAGTTTATGCATATTTTGAATGCAAATGATGTTCTAAACACAATGCCAATTTTAGGTTTGCAATTTGAAGTCATTTTGATGGTTATTTCCATGGTTTTTTCACCATGAAGTAACAAATGTGAAATCCACCATAGGATCAAAACAAGGACCAATTGTTGGCCATTTGATCAACTCAGACCATGTGCAATTGATTTGAAACAAATTTGAGGCAGGTGCAGTGGCTGTTACACGAGTTTGGCAAGCAAAAAAGTAAAGAAAAATTGAAATGGAAAATGGGCTTTATGGCATGAAATAGGGCTCCATTTTCATCTAAATCCAACACATAAAAGGTTAGCAAACTTCACAAACCCTCAGAGCACGATTTGGTGGTGAAATTGCAGAAATAGCAACTTGAAAAAGTGAGAAAAAAATGAAATTCGGTTTTGGAGATTTGGCCATTCTCAAGTGAAATTAAGCATACCAAGAGCTTCATTCAAGTGTGTGGAACGATTCTGGGTGGTTTGCTTGAAGTTTCAGCCAAGGGCAAGACTCAGTGGAGGTTCTCCACTAGGTAATCTTGAAATCAACTTTTCTCTCTTTGTATACCACGATTGCTTGCCATTTTTGCATATTTGAGACCTAGGAAACATGTAGACCATTAACAAGTAAAATGAACTGGCATTTGAGTTGATTTTTGTTTGGAGCACAAAACTTGTTGTTTTCATTTTGGCTTGTTCTTGAGTTTTTATGGTAAATGGACTGTGGATTTGAACTATATATAGTGTGTAGATGATTTCTGGGCATTCTTGGTTGTTGATTTTGAGGTTTGCAATTTGTGCACATTTTCTATTTTCTTCGATTTGCTTTGTGTGTTGTTCAAAAATGAAAACTAAGGTTGGATTTGGATTCCTCGTGAGGAGAGGATGAATTTTGACTATTGGTTTGTTAATTTTGGTGAAGTATTGATGACTGTGTGTTCTTGATACTATTCACGGTGGATTTTGTGGCCGGAGAAGATGACCGGAAGGGATCTCTGACCACCGTCTGTTTTCCATGGACTTTGTTGACTTCTCATTGGAGAAGATGACCTTGTGACCACACGATGCGCTTACTTTTGGTTTGGACGTGCCTGATTAAGACACACACTACACCCGTTTGACCATGCAACACTTGATCCTGTTTGAAATTCTCATTAATGCGCTGGCGCATTCTGATCCATGTGATTTGCATACCGTGTGGTTTAATGGCCCAGATTTGCTTTCCACGCTGGTCATCTTGTTGACCAGCCACGTTGGATGTTGTTTGAAACTCAGGTTTTTGGCTTGTGGACCTGGGCCTCGTTTGCTTTCTGCGCCGCCCCCCCCCCCCCCCCCCCCTTGGCCCAGTCTTCTTTTTAACTGTTTTTTATTTCTATTTAAACTGTTTCTTTATCTTTTTAGTTTTTATTTTCATTTTATTTTTGTTTATTATCTGTTTACATTTAATTTATTTTAAATTACTTCCAATCATCCAAAAAATTCATAAAAATACTTTTTAGACACTTTGGGATGTCTTCTAATTTTAGAATATTTTATTTTATTTTTTTGATTTTATTTTTCAATTAAAGTTGGATTTTAATATTGGAAGTATATTAAATGATTTAAATTGTGACATTGTTTGATCTTTTATTTGTTTCTCTCATTTCCTTTGGGTCCAATGACTAAAATTAAATCCTCATATCCATGATGAGTTGATTAAATTTTGAGGACCATTTTGCCCCTGTTTGGTTGACTTTAGGGTTGACTTTGGTGGCTTTTCTTTTGACCCTCGATTCTCCCATTTCAAAGTGGTACATCTTGAATATTATTTTCCTTTGGTGGTGCTTTGAGGGGATTTTGGCTTTGTGCTTTTGGCTTCTATTTTCCTACTTGTTTAGCTTTCTTGTGCATTTTATTTGGTAATTGTTTAGTCTTTTTCCTAATTTTGAGATGACTTGCAAGTTAGGTCATTTCATAAGGTGGCTCATACAAGTGCATGACCTAGTTTGAATTGGAAATGACCTTTAGGGATCCATTGAGCTCTCAACTCTTCTTGTTTCACATATTAGACATGTTGAGCTTGCTTTATGTTCATTTTTAGGTCAAAATTGTGTCCATTGCTTGTTGATTGATGCATTGCTTTGTAGGCTTTCCACTTGTGCTTTAAGTGTTGAATGTGTGTAAGACTTTGGTCTTTCTCCTTGCCTCTTCTTGCATCTCTTTGGTGTGTTTGTGATGTTTATCTTGAGAATTCTCTTTTCTCATCTCCTTTTATGTCCTATGACTTTGGAATGTCTCTTAAGGTAGCTTGGTCCCTCCTTAGGAGGAACTTGAAGTTTACCTAAAGTGATGAATCCATGAGGACTTCTCTTAGTGACTTTGTCACATTTGTGTGTTTGTTTTTTATGCATCTCTTTCTCTTTTCTCTTTGCATCCTCATATGCATGCTTGGTTGAGATGAGCTTGTGGTGGCTACTGCCCCACACATATTTTCCTCCCACTTTCATCCTATTTGTGCATTCCATGTATGCATTCTCTCATTTGCATGTTTCCTTTGTTCTTTCTTCTTCTTCTTTTGCTTCCCTTCCCTTAGGACTTCTAATCTCGGCTGTTCAAGAGAGGTTATGATAGACATTAGGGTTCTAACCATGCATGATAACATTAGGAAGATGTCTCCCCTTTGTAATCCCAACTTTAGGAGCACTTTGCATGACAACTTCTAGGGTTTGGTCTAGCCCCCTTTTAGTTTGTCCCTTTCTATTCTTATCTTCAAACAACTTCAATCCACTTAATAAAGATAATGGATGTTGTTCCATGAGCCTTATACTTGGTAAATGGTGATTGAATGGCTACCTCTCAATTGCCTAGAGTGTTTAGTATACGTCCTTAGGACAATATGCGACGCATTCGATCCTAGGTTTCAGACTCTAGTACAACATACATTATGAACACTCAAATTCAAAACAATTCTTCTTTAAAAAACACAAAAACACTTCAAACCTTTTCTCATCCTTCGGGATTCTAATCAGGAAAATATTTTTAGAAAAAAAGTGTTGTTAACTCTTAGTTCTATCGCAAACGGTAATGCCTAAGTCTCCAATGGTCGAGCTGCATACACCAACTGCTAGAACTACTTGTTAACCCTACTCGGGCCTAAAAAACAGTTGAACAAACATGTGTTCTCCTAAGCCCGAACTACATTTGCTCTGATCTTTCATACCAGATGAAAGTACGTAGGCATAAGACGCGATGTCTTAGCGAGCAACCTTCCCCCTTCTTTAGCCGTAGTTAGTCGAACTACGTTGACTCTGACTTTACCATTGCACGAGGGAGTACGTAGGCATAGAGCAGCGATGCTCTACCGAGTCAGTCCTTTTTCTTTTTTTTTTGTCCATAAGCCTTTAGCATAGATAGTTTACACACCCTTTTAGATAGAAAACACAAGCGTGGATCCCGTCGAGTATGACGGACGTGAGGGGTGCTCATACCTTCCCCTTGCGTAACTGACTCCCGAACCTAGGACTTGGTTGCGATGACCTCGTCTTTTCCCGTTTTCATCAGTTTTTTCCGAACCTAGGAATTGGTGGCGACTTTGTTAGTCATTGTCGGCCTCTTTTTTCGCAATAGCGACAGCTGGCGACAAGAATATCCCATATGCGAGTCAATCCTAGCGCTTGTGTGTTTTCTTTTGGGTGTGTGTATATATGTGCTTTATCTTTATTTACTTCCGCATTTTACTTTCTGCATTGTATCATACTTGTTGTGCTGTGGGGAGGGAAGTTCCATTGAGTGATAAGTCGGACCCGGGCTTGAGTATAAACCTAGTATTAGTAGTGGAGATTAGTGGGTGGACCTGTTTGCTTAGCAGACACAGTTCCCCATGAAATTCACGCTCAGACGAGATTCTCTTTGACGATTTCATTTTTGATCATTAGGATCCGACTGGAATTTGGATTTGAGAGTTGTCGACTCTGGGGACCGATCATTTGGGATTCAGCTAAGTGAGGCCTCTTCGAGAGATGATGATGCCAAACCAAAAATGGTGAACGTATCATCATTTCTTGAAATTCTGTGACGTTGATGAAAGCATAGGATGCCGAACCTTGTCAGTGGATAGGTCCATAACTGTGTGTGGGTGGGTTATGCAGGAAACTTTGGCCTTCGGACTACCTGGTTCTTTGTAGTGTGAACTTGTGTTCATGGTACAAAGGGGTCCTAATGTCAGTGATTTGTCAATACTAAAGCGGAGCGCTGGTTCTTTTCAAGCTACAACATAGCAAGCTTGATCCTCTGTTTGCATGTGTATTTGCATTTGCATCTTCATTTGCATTTCTTCATTAACATGTATTTATGTTGCAGGTGCATATTTCCCTCCTGATTCTAGTGGTTTTGTTCTTCGTTCTTGACATGGAGCCCTTGAAAAGGACAGTTGCTTATAGGTTTCCCACCCCAGATGTCAGTTCTTTGAGAAGTCTGATTGCCATGGCTGAGGGGAAGGTGATGGAACAATTTAGACAAGATTATGGGAGACTGCCAGATGTGTCTGCAAGCCTTCATCTTTTGAGATCAGTGGTGTCTATACTCTCTTGCAGTTCTACGATGCTCAGTTGAGATGCTTTGTCTTTCCGGATTTTGTTTTGGTGCCTACGTTGGAGGAGTATTCTGATATGTTGGGGGTTCCTATCCTTGATCAGATGTCGTTCGTCCATACAGATGCTGAGCCTGATCTGGGTAGGCTCGCTACTATATTACATTTGGACGCTGCAGAGTTAAAGGGGAAGTTAGTTGAGAGGAAAGGAACTTATGGCTTTTTGTTACCTTTTCCTGTTGAGAAAGCTCAGAATTTCGCCAAGAATGGTTGCTGGATTGTGTTTAGTGCTATTCTGGCACTTTGCATTTATGACATTGTTTTGTTTCCAAACCTTCCGGACTTCGTATATGTGGATGCTTTCTACCTACTGGCCTCAGGGAACCCAGTCCCTGCATTCTTATGAGATGTTTATCATTCTGTGCACCACAAGAATGAAAACCGAAGGGGGAAGAATGTCTCGTGTTGTGTTCCTTTGCTTTACAGATGGTTGATGAGTCATATGCCTAAGACCGATCAGTTTGTAGACACTGTTGCTACTTCAGAGTGGTCTGAGAGGATGATGGGCCTGACTGCCAAGGATATTATTTGGTTTGATAGGGATATGCTTGGCACAAACATTATTTATAGCTGTCGCGGATTTCCTAACGTCCCTTTGGTCGGAAGGAAAGGGTGCGTCAACTATAACCCTTCTCTGTTGGTACGATAGTTCAAATATGCTCTTAGTGACACTCCTAAGGAAAAGGAGATACAGGAATCTTTGTATCTCACGGGTTTGTTAGAGGGTGATGCTTTGATCAGACTTGAACGTGCTTGGAGAAGAATCCATAAGAGAGGCAAAGCATTGTTGGGGAAGAGCAACAGTCAGGCCTATGACCCCTACGTGGCTTGGATTCATGAGAGGGCCACGAAGTTCTTTATGCCATGTCCTCTAGTGAAGCCTGTTTGCCCTCCCATGATTGAGGAGCCTACTAATGTGGACATCCAAAGGTATAATCAGGTATGTCGCGAAAAAGAAGAGTTGCAGAAGACAAACAAAGAGTTGGAGAAGGAGATTGCTCAACTCATAAGTGAGAGGAATGAAGCAACTTATTCTTTGAGGAAGAAAACTGAGCTGGTGAACAAGTTGGGTACAAACTTGACTAAGGAGATGAGCGATAGAGAGTGGTTGGGTTTAGACATAAATGTTGTTAGTAGTGTGCTTGCTACTAAAAAGCAAGATCTAAATAGAGCCTACTTGCGGATTTCCAAGTTTGAGACTCAATGGAGCGCTGCCTTGTCCAACAGCGAAGAGCGTGAAAACCAGTTGAAGTTGCAGATCAACAAGCTGAAGGCTCAGCTCAGAGCTAAAGATGAGGAGATTTCGAAGGAAGCTTCACTCAGGAGGCATAGTGACTGTAAACTATATGAAGCGCTTGCAACCTTGGAGGATCATAGAGAGGGAGCTGATGCCAAGAGGTGTAGACTTGAGGAGGTTTTGGGGAAGGAGGACTCAGTCGAGGATCTGCAGTCCACCATCAGTCAGCAGGAGCTACTTATACGTGGTTTGCTCGCTAGGCCAGACCATCCGGAGACGCAGGCGTTACTGAAGGATTTCCAGTCTCACCACCCAGCTTGATCTTTTCCTTTATATTCTGTTGCTTAGGCTTTTTGTATTGACCATCACCAAACCTGTTGGTTGAGGTCCTTTTCTGATTGTACTTGGTTGATGTTTGTACATTTCCTGTGGGCTTATGCTTGTATATATGAGGGGGTTTTATTCTATGCTTGTCTGTGGGGTTCTCCATCATCTTGGTTGCTATCCCGAAACTAGAATCAAGGGGGAAATTTCCCTTTTGCATAAATACATGTCTGCATTTTAGCATTTCTCTCGCATTTGCAGGTGCACCGGAACTGTTAACCTTATTTTTTCCTGTGGGCCACTAGTTGTTTCAGGATAGGCATTCAGAAGTCAACGCAGAGCTATGGAGCAAGTTCAAGCAGAGCTGAGGGAAATGCAGAGCCAGATGAGGTAAGTTATGGGGGATATGCAAGCATTACGTATGGATCAGAAGGTGCTTAAAGAGGAAAACCAACAGTTGAAGACTCAAATGGGCTTCATGGCAGAAGTGTTGAGAGTTGTGCTAAGAAGGGATCAGGTGCCTGAGATTGCAGCAGAGGTGCTAGTTCCATTTTCGTCGGTGAAACCTCTCCCAAGGCATGATAGGCCTCAGAGATCTTGTATACGCCCTGAAGCTCCAGAATTTCTTCGTCAATGGCCATGTCCTGTCTCCCAGAGTAGTCCTAAGGCTGAAGGGTATGCACCAAGGCCGAGGCAGTCTGTCAGAATTTTTGATCAGATTCCTATGACATATGCTCAGCTGTTGCCATTCCTGCTTCAGCTTCGGTTAGTCAAACTTCATACCTTGTCTCCGCTTACTAGGACCTCACCACCAGGTTATGATGAAAGTTCCCACTGTGATTTCCATGCTGGGGCACCGGGGCACGATGTAGAGAACTGCAAAGCTTTTAAGCACGTAGTTCAGGATTTAATTGAGGCAAAGGCAGTTGAATTCACGTCAGGCGACGTAATCATACCATGTTGTCTTCTCCCATGCACTGCAAAGGAGGCGGTTGTTCCTCCTATTCATCCTGAAGATGCCTTGAACCAAGAGGATGCCTTGCAATTTATGACTTCTAAATCCCCACGCCCACAACTATTGTCGGTTCCTGGGCCGAACCTGAGGATGAAAATACTTGAACAAAGGGAGTCCCTGATAATTCAGACTCAATCCCCAGATGTTTCAGTTATTCCTAGTCAACGATCTTCTGAATCTCCGTATCATACATCAGCTTCTCGCTAGAGACAACGATCAGGACGTTATCAGCCGCGTCAGCACGCCAGGCAAAGACCAAAGAGGCCAGAGAGGCGTTTTACTCAGTTGGGATATCATACAATCAGTTGTTGCCATGTTTGATCAATGGTGGATTAATAGTGCCGAAGGAAATGAATCCCGTGATTCTGCCATATCTGCCAGGTTTTGATATCAATACTTGTTGTGAGTACCATGCTGGGGCACAAGGACATTCAACTGAGGACTGTAAGGTGCTTAGAAGCCAAGTTCAGACTCTGTTGGATTCCAACCGAGTCTCAATCACGCCTCAAGGTATTCAGATCAATGATCTTCCGGCATCCGGCCAGGTGGGTGTATCAGTTCATGTTGTGGAAGAGTCCACCGAAAGCAAATGTTCAGAGGATTATCGGGCTGACTTCAGCAAGCAATTCTGAAGATGACTGACTCAGTAGCAAGTCAATATGTGAAATCCCGGTTCCCAGAAGCTGGCAATCTTTGTTTTATCCTGTTATTTCTTTACATTTGTAGTTTCTTTCCTATTTAAATGCAAATTTCGCTTGTAAAACTTGTTTGTTTTCAATTGATATTGATAATGAAATGAATATGCATGTTTTGATTTAATCCATTCGTGTTCACTAATTGCTTTTTACAGATGTTATACGCTTGTTTAAGCGGAATCTGGGGAGGATGACGAAGTTTAAAGACGCGCAAGCTTCCGATTGTATGCTTTTGAAATAAAACTTGCTGATGATGTACAGACATTATTTCAAATTCCTAAACACCGGAGATATAAGGATGATAATCCCTTGTCAACCTCTTTGAGCCTAGTAGTAGGAGTTTCTTTCTGAAAACGAAAAACCCTCAATTTTAACCTGGGGAAGGGTAGGCGTCAGTTAATTTGGCCAAACATCCAAATTGTAATAGGAGTGTTCCCGTTTGAGGATCAATCACACCTCTAGAAGTCGTGCCTAAAAAGCCACAATGGTTAAACCTTGCCAATCAAGGAGTGAAACAGTCACAATCCCTTTTCAAACAAGTTAGACAAGCCAGTGTCACACGATTTGTTCAAAAAAAACGGAAAGAAAAGACAAAAAGAAGAGAACAAAGCCCGCTAAGTTGAATCTTGAAAACAAGCGACTTAGGCAAAAAAATTAGGGCATCCCGCTGGACTTTGAAATCAAAAGAAGCTCGAAAGAGCCACTCCAGGCAAAAGTTAGGGAAATTAAAAAAAATGATGATGAAAAACAAGTCGTGTGATTCAGGCACTAAAGACGAAAAGTGAGTGACGGTCACTCCAAAAAATTATGGTTTCCTGAACCATCACTCCTGTCATTCAACCTCTGAGAGGTGAGTGCTAGCGTCGAATTAGCTAAATATAGGATTGGAGAACATCACGGAGAATGGGTGGGTTAAAATAAACTTTGAGTCGTTATCCTTTCCTTGTAAACCGTGAACCTGACCAAGTTACAACCTGAGAAAGTCCTAATTGAAGCAGGTTTGTTTCGAAAGCATACTTCAGTAAAGATCGTATCGAAACTAACTCCTAAAAGAATTCCTCTTACAGTGTTGTACTAATGTTGGCATGTTGATAAGTGATTTGTTCACTTTATGTCACAAATTTTTCCAGTGAATAGGCTTGGATTTCGAAAACTGTCATATGCGTTGCATTTAATATATCTTTTATGCAGGACAATTTTTTTTACTTGCGGGCAAGCGTTTGACAGCAGGAAAGTTTCCACAATGGAAAGATTGATCAGGATAGAATGCGGAATGTCTGAATACTCCATCGAACTGGGGCAAGTTATATCAAATGATCATAGCATGGGAGTCAACCATCTAAAAGTCAATTAATATGAGGCAGTCAGGTCGGGATTCGGTGAATCTCTCGTAGCCAAAGAGACACTTTCCCCACAAATCAGCCAGTTTGGGGGAAAGTCATTGCAGACTGGGGCAGCCTACTCTGAGAGCACAGAAGTTAGGTCTTGTCCAAGGGGCAATTAATATGAAGCACTCCTTAGAGATTCAAAATGTTGAAGCAGTTCGTATCAAACCATCAGGGTGCAGAGATTCATGTTCCCTGTCGAGGAAGATGTTATGGAGATCCCACAGGCTGGGGTAAAAAAAATTGAATTAAAGATGAAGGAGTTTGTTCTTCTCCATATCTTCAGAATTCATCAGGGCAAGTCGACCAGGGACGAATCTTTTCATGTTACAAGTCCAGGGGCAAGCCATCTCGAGGTTGTTTCATGGCAAGTTTTTATTTTCAAGATGAATCGTCCTAGAGACGAGACTGGGGCAAACTAAACTACACTGGGGCAGTTACTCGAGCAAGGTTATTTCTCCCCATCTAGAGTTCATTCTGAGCGTCTGGAGTCGGTATCTCTATCCTCAGTAAGTTGTGATTGGATTTTCTCCAGGTTCTTCCCCCAGCAGAGCAATCCCGAGGAGCTAGCAAAGGCCCTTGCGTAATTGACCCCGAACCTAGGACATGAGGGGTGCTCATACCTTCCCCTTGTGTAACTGACCCCGAACCTAGGACTTGGTTGCGATGACCTCGTCTTTTCCCGTTTTCGTCAGGTTTTTTCCGATCGTTTCCTTTCCCCTCTTTGGGATAAATAACGATAGGTGGCGACTCTGTTAGTCATTGTCGGCCTCTTTTTCGCAGTAGCGACAGTACCATCTCACATCCTTTTGGACAGATGGCGCATTTTGTAACACCCCAAATTTTTGGAATATTTATTTAATTTATTTAAATAGGAATATTCGTATTTTTGGTGATTTGCGGTGGTTGGTATGAAGTATTGAGAATTATGAATTTTTGGGTTATTTATTTAAATAATAG
This sequence comes from Lathyrus sativus, assembly GCA_963859935.3. Lineage (NCBI taxonomy): Eukaryota > Viridiplantae > Streptophyta > Magnoliopsida > Fabales > Fabaceae > Lathyrus > Lathyrus sativus. Next base: position 614,842,159 of record OZ012738.1, on the reverse strand, counting down.
TATATAATGAATATATTGGCATTTTTACCAATTTAAATAAAAATAAGTGAATTAAGGGCAAAATGGACATTTGAGGAGGAGTTAGTAAGGGTAAAGTTGGAAAGCCCAACTTTAAGGCCCAAAGTTAGGTTTAACAAAAAGGAATTTTGAGGGAGTTAGGATTCATTCTTGTTAGACTGTGAAAAGGGAAGAAATAGAGGCCAAAGCTCTGAGGAAGAGGATTGAGGCAAAAGCTTAGCGAGGTTTCCAAGAATCAAGGAGAAAGGCTTAGAGTCGGCAATTAAGGTATGGGGAGTATTGCCTTCATTGTTTTCAATATGTGATTCAATGTGTTTAAAGCTGATTTAAGGGTTTAGGGATTTTTGAGTATCAAATTGTTGTTGCCTTTCTGATGGTGAGTTCAATGAGTTTGAGGGATTTGAACTGATGGACTGATAGGTTTGAGGCTGATTTGAGATAAGGGAAATTAGGCCTTCGTGGATAAAATCTGTTGTCGAGGTTTTAACCATATAGGGTAATTGATTGTGAGAACTTTAATGAGCGTAGGGTATTTGTAAAAAACTATGGGAATTAGAGGCATAAATATGGTACGGGAATGGCCTAATAAGTCGTAGATTTTGTGCCTTTATTGTTGTAATATCTTAGAAATGATTTAGGGATGCTTTTAGGGCATTGGGGAAGGAAATCGTAGAGGTATTTGGGTTGGTTTTGGTGTTGGTCTGTAACAGCAATTTGCTGTAATAACGAGTTCGCACGACGAACATTCGCCTCAGACTCGTACGACGAACTTGCTAGCGAACGTAGCAAAGTTTCGCAAATTATGTTCTGGTTCAGTTATGTCTTGATGTTTTAATGTTGTGATTTTCCTGATGAATTACCATGAGTGTAACTGTGATTCCTATGTGATTAAATGAATGTATGATGAATTACTATGAGTATAGTTGTGATTCCTATATGATTAAATGAATGTATGATGAATTACTATGAGTATAATTATGATTCTTATGAGATTAATACATGATTGCATGATGAATTCCCATGAGGAACTATGATGATTTGTGACGTTAATTCCATGACATTTTGATGATTCTATGATGACGTGATTCTTATGATTATTTTGATGAATGATGATGCATCTAATGAGATTATTATGAGGATGATATTGACGTGTGCATCATGCATTCATATGCATTCCAGACTTCGGTCTAGGACCTTGATTCTTGTGGCTTCAGTCCCATTATGCAGATGTGAGGTATTTTGTGTGCTCCGGTTCTCGTGTAGAATCGATCCTACTGTTGTGGATCTATGAAGGGTTGATGGCCCAGTGTCCATCAAATTTTGTTGATTGGTACCACATGCATGAGTCTTATTGCATTTGCATTTATGTGATAATTTGGTGTAATTTATAATGTTGTGGTCTTTGATGTTCCTTGATGATTATGATGATGTTGAATATGAAAATGACGTTGTTTTATATATTGATTCCTATATTGATTATTATGAATCATTTTACTCACCTTTCATGTTTGAATGTTGTCTCCACGTGGGTAACACGCAGATGACCAGGTTTAGCCGTGGATGTCATCGAGGACTTTTTGAAGTTTTTGGGTCGTTGGCCATTGTGGTTGACTTAGAGGGTCTTGATCTAATAATGTAACATCGAGTTGGGGTCTTTGAGTTAAACCATGTTTTATTAATTATTTTTATTTTAATTATGTTTTTGCACAAGGAAAACTTTGGATTTTACCTTTTTAAGTCTCGTTGCCTTTTGAGTAATATTTTTTACTAATTTTGGGAAAACCCGTTGTTTACGGAGCATTGACTATATTTGAATTATTGAGAAATATGTGCCCTTTTGAGATGATATTATTACGTTCAATATTTTACTCTGATATATATGATTGATTTTCCATTATATTTGTGGGGTAGAAAAGGGTGTTACGTTAGTGGTATCAGAGCAGGTCGGTTCGTCCGGCCAAATTGTCTAATGTTATTTATTCCCTAGTATGCGACATGTGTGTGAAAACATTGTCGGTACACATTTGTTTTCTAACTTTTGTCTGCAGAAGTGAGATTGAATCAAGTGGGGGAGAGGCTTGTGCTTCTCCATGATGCTTCAAGTGTGGAGTGGTGGCTCAATATGTCAATGAACGCTCTTATAGTTTGGTAAAGATGGTTTATGCCCCATCATGATTTTCGGTTGTCTATTGACAAATTGAGGAATTGATCACCCTTAATCTCTTGTTGATAGTATACGGAATCATGTTGGATGGGATAGACGTGTCTTGCAAGCTTAGATGGTGCGTGCAGTAAATTGTTTTGAGTTAAGCTAAGTGCTTACAGATTATTTTGGTGAGTCAGTGCAGGATGTTGTTGAGATGTTTATTTTAATGGAATCTTTGAGTGTTAATAAAGTGGGGAAGTTGATGGTGTGCCAAATATTTGTGATTATCCGGAAGTTTTTCCTGATGAGATAAGTGATTTACCACCGGAACGTGAAGTGGAGTTTACGGTCGACTTAGTTCCTGGAGCTAGTTTGGTAGAGATGGCTCCATATCGTATGTCCACACCAGAATCAAAGAAGTTGAAGAATCAACTTGAAGATCTGCTTAAGGAGAGATTCATTTGTCCAAGTGTGTCACCTTGGGGTGCACCAATTTTGTTAGTTAAGAAGAAAGAAGGTTTTGTGAGGTTTTGTGTGGATTATATACAACTGAACAAGGTGACTATCAAGAATAAGTATCCATTTCCAAGGATTGATAAGTTGATGGATCAGTTGGTTGTTGCAAGTGTGTTCAGTAAGATAGATTTGAGATCTAGGTATCATCAGATTCGTGTGAAGGTTGAAGATATTCAGAAGATTGCTTTTAAAACAAGGTATGGACATTATGAGTATTTCGTGATGCCATTTGGTGTGACTAATGCACCATGTGTATTTATGGAGTATATGAACATGACTTTCCATCCTTATTTGGACAATTTTGTGGTTGTCTTCATTGATAATATTTTGATATATTCGAAGAGTAAAGAGGATCCTGTTGAGCATCTGAAAATTGTGTTATCAATGTTGAAAGAGAAGCAGTTGTATGCAAAACTGTCAAAGTGTGAGTTTTGATTGAAGGAAGTGAGTTTCCTTGGTCATGTGATCTCGAGTAGAGTTATTGCGGTTGATATGTCGAAGGTTGAAGTTGTATCGCAATGGGAAGCTCCAAAACCTGTTTTTGAGATTATAAGTTTTCTTGGGTTGGCAGATTATTATCGAAAATTCATTGAAGGATTTTTCCAAGTTATCTTTGTCGTTGACACAATGGACTAGGAAGGTTCAAGATTTTTTTTAGATGCAAAGTGTGAAGAAAGTTTCAAGAGCTTTTGAGAAGGCTGACAGCAGCTCATGTTTTAATTTTGTCGAATCTGGCAGAACCATTTGTTGTATATTGTGTCGAAGCTTTGGAGGCATTATTTGTTTGGTTCGAGATTTGAGATGTTTAGTGACCATAGGAGTTTAAAGTATTTCTTTGATCAAATAGAATTGAATGTGAGGCAGAGGAGATGATTGGGACTTCTGAAGGATTATGGTTTTGGTTTGAATTACCATTCGGATAAAGCAAGTGTGGTAGCTGATGCATTGAGTAGGAAATCTTCGCATATATCGATGATGATGGTAAAAGAGTTAGAACTGATTGAGCAATTTCGTGATATGAGTTTGATTTGTGAAGAGACTTATTATGGAGTTAAGCTTGGTATTTTGAAGCTTACTAGTGGTATTCTTGATGAGATTCGAGAAGGTCAGAAATCTGATTTGAGTTGGTAGATCGGTTGAATTTGATATATCAAAGTCGAAGAGATGATTTTCGGATTAATGAAAATGGTATCATGAGATGTCGTGATAGAGTTTATGTTCCAGATATTGTTGAGTTGAAAAAGAGTATTCTTGAGGAAGGACATAGAAGTAGATTGAGTATCCATCCCGGTGCTATGAAGAGTTACCAGGATTCGAGGAAAATGTTTTAGTGGCCAGGGATGAAGAAAGAAGTGGTTGAGTTTGTGTATGCTGGTTAGACTTGTCAGAAGTCGAAGATTGAACATCGAAGACCGTCGGGTCTGATGCAACCGTTGAATATTACAGAGTGGAAATGGGATAGCATTTCTATAGATTTTGTGACAGGTCTACCGAAGACTTTGAAGGGATATGATTCAATTTGGGTGATTGTCGATAGATTGACCAAGTCGGCTTATTTTTTACCTGTGAGGATTAGTTATTCATTAAAGAAGTTGGCCAAACTGTATATTGATGAGATTGTGAAACTGCATGGTATTCCTTCAAGTATTGTGTCTGATAGATATCCGAGATTTTTACATCGAGGTTCTGGGAGAGCCTGCAGACAACTTTGGGTACTAAGTTGAGGTTGAGTTCTGCTTATCATCCGTAGACGGATGGACAGACAGAGAGAACTATCCAGTCTTTAGAGGATTTGCTGAGAGCTTGTGTGTTGGATCAAGGTGGATCATGGGATAGTCATTTGTCGTTGATTGAGTTTAACTACAACAACAGTTACCATTCTAGTATCGGAATGGCACCGTATGAAGCATTGTATGGTAGGAGGTGTAGGACTCCTCTGTGTTAGTATTAATCAGGCGAGAGTGTTGTACTTGGACCTGAGATTGTGCAAGAAACGACTGAAAAGATCAAGATGATCCAAGAAAAGATGAAAGAGTCATAGAGTCGTCAAAAGAGTTGCCATGATAAGAGAAGGAAAACACTTGAATTCCATGAAGGAGATCACGTGTTTTTGAAAGTTACGCTGGTAATTGGTGTTGGCTGAGCTTTGAAGGCTCGAAAGCTCACACCGCGTTTTGTTGGTTCGTATCAGATTTCGCAGAGCTGGGAGAAGAAACATGTTGGATTGCTTTACTGTCGCTGCTTGTGAATTTGCATGATGTGTTTCATGTGTCTCAGCTGAGGAAGTACATTCCAGATCCGTCACATGTGATTCAGATGGATGATGTACAAGTGAGAGATAATTTGACTATTGATACATTGCCAGTACGGATTGATAAACAAGAAGTGAAGCAACTACGAGGTAAAGAGATTTCCTTAGTAAAGGTAGTTTTGGGAGGACCAGCTGGAGAAAGTTGGGCTTGGGAGCGTGAGGATCAGATGAAGGATTTGTATCTAACTTTGTTTCCTTGAGGCATTTTCGAGGGCGGAAATTCTTTTAAGTGAGGGAGAGTTGTAACACCTCAAATTCTTGGAATATTTATTTAATTAATTTAAATAGGAATGTTCATATTTTTGGTGATTTGCGGTGGTTGGTATGAAGTATTGAGAATTATGGATTTTTAAGGCCTAAAATTAGGTTTAACAAAAAGGAATTTTGAGGAAGTTAGGGTTCATTCTTGTTAGACTGTGAAAAGGGAAGAAATAGAGGACAAAGCTCTGAGGAAGAGGATTGAGGCAAAAGCTTCGCGAGGTTTCCAAGAATCAAGGAGAAAGGCTTAGAGTCGACAATTAAGGTATGGGGAGTATTGCCTTCATTGTTTTTAATATGTGAATCAATGTGTTCAAAGCTGATTTAAGGGTTTAGGGATTTTTGAGTATTGAATTGTTGTTGCCTTTCTGATAGTGAGTCCAATAAGTTTAAGGGATTTAAACTGATGGTCTGATAGGTTTGAGGCTGATTTGAGATAAGGGAAATTAGGCCTTCATGGCCAAAATCTATTTTTGTGGTTTTAACCGTATAGGGTAATTGATTGTGAGAACTTTAATGATTGTGGGGTATTTGTAAGAAATTATGGGAATTGGAGGCACAAATATGATACGGGATTGGCCTAATAAGTCATAGATTTTGTGCCTTTATTGCCGTAATACCTTAGGAATGATTTAGGGGTGTTTTTAGGGCATTGGGGAAGGAAATTGTAGAGGTTTTTGGGTTGGTTTTGGTGATGGTGCGTAACAGCGATTTGCTGTAATCGCGAGTACACACAGCGAAAAATGCTTCGCGCGGTGAACATTCCCCCCAGACTCGTGCGGAGAACTTGTCAGCGAACATAGCAGAGTTTCGCGAATTATGTTTTGGTTCAGTGATGTCTTGATGTTTTGATGTTGTGATTTTCCTGATGAATTACCATAAGTGTAATTGTGATTCCTATGTGATTAAATGAATGTATGAAGAATTACTATGACTATAGTTGTGATTCTTATGTGATTAAATGAATGCATGATGAATTACTATGAGTATAGTTATGGTTCCTATGTGATTAATACATAACCATATGATGAGTACCCATGAGTATAATTGTGATTCTTATGAGATTAATACATGATTGCATGATGAATTCCCATGAGGAACTGTGTGATTTGTGACGTTGATTCCATGAGGTTTTGATGATTCTATGATGGCGTGATTATTATGATTATTTTGATGAATGATGATACACCTAATGAGATTATTATGAGGATGATATTGACGTGTGCATCATGCATTCATATGCATTCCGGACTTCGGGCTAGGACCTTGATTCTTGTGGCTTCAGTCCTATTGTGTGAATGTGAGGTATTTTGTTGTGCTCCGATTGTCGTGTAGAATCAATCCTACCGTTGTGGATCTATGGAGGGTTGATGGCCCAGTGTCCATTGAATTTTGTTGATCAGTATCACATGCATGAGTCTTGTTGCATTTGCATTTATTTGAAAATTTGGTGTAATTTATAATGTTGTTGCCTTTGATGTTCCTTGATGATTATAATTATGTTGAATATGAAAATGAATCTTTTTTATATATTGATTCATATATTGATTATTATGAATCGTTTTACTCACCCTGCCTATTTGAATGTTGCCTCCACGTGGGTAACACGCAGATGACCAGGTTTAGCCGTGGATGTCGTCGAGGACTTTTTGAAGTTTTTGGGTTGTTGGCCATTGTGGTTAACTTAGAGGGTCTTTCTCTGATAGTGTAACATCGGGTTGGGTTCTTTGATTTAAACCATGTTTTATTGATTATTGTTAATTTGATTATGTTTCTGCGCGAGGAAAACTTTGGATTTTGCCTTTTTGAGTTCCGCTGCCTTTTGAGTAATATTTTTGAGTAATTTTGGAAAAACACATTGTTTATGGAGCATTGACTATATTTGAATTATTGAGAAATATGCGTCCTTTTGAGATGATTTTATTTCATTCCATATTTTACTCTAATAAATATGATTGATTTGTCATTACATTTGTGGGGTAAAAAAGGGTGTTACACATTATGCACAGTCCTTATGACAATCCTTCACTACTCTAGCTTCTACTAGCTTGGCATGGAATGCTAGCTGATGAGTCTTTATATTTTTAACATCCTTGATCAAATTTTTGTTAGACGCTTCATCTATTGCATTGACAGTCTCATGTAAGGGTAATGGATTGGTCTTGACATTCGGCCCTGAATTGGAAAATGAAAGGATCTTATTTTCTATCAATTCTCTCACAATATGCTTCAAGGCGTAACATCCCTCAAAGTCGTGTATGGGTGCACCCTCATGGAAAGGGAAGTTAAAGTTTGGGTTGTAATAAGGAGGTAGAGGATCAGGTGATGGACCTAAAGGCCTAGGAGTCACCAATCCTCTTTGCAGTAGAGAAGGATACAACTCAGTGTACGTCATTGGGATCAGACTGAAAGAAGGTTTGCCACCTTGCCTTCTGTTCTGACCTGGCGCATTTTGAGGAGGTTCTTGGACTTTTGGATGTTTATAAGCTAGAGCTATATGCGCTCGTTGATATGTGAGAGTGACATGAGCTGGTTGTTGATAAATTGATGCTTGCTGCATTGGTTGATACATAGGAACTGGTTGCTGATTAAAAGATGGCATAACAGCCGCCACATAGAGTTGTTGAGCATATTGCACTGGGTAGGTGGGTTATTTTTTAGTGAAGCATTATTGCTTTCTCCAAGACTGATTTCTTCCTCGGCTTGACGACACAACACTCGTCTCACCTTCTTTCTTCTTGTCAAAGTTCCCTGAGAACTTTTTGGTATTGTTGTTGTTGTTGGACGTTCCTGTTGCACTAACTATTTTTCCACTTTTTAGGCAGAGCTCGACTTTAATTCCCATGACAACCAAATTAGAAAAAATTGCGGATACACTACCCACCATCCTTTCATGAAATGCAAGATAAACTGTGTCCATGAACCATCCTGCTAATTCCTTCTATGCCAATGGTGGCTCAACTTGAGACGGTATTTCCCTCCATTGTTGGGCATACTGCTTGAACGATTCTAAGTCTTTTTAAGACATGCTCAGTAGTTCTCTCCTGTCGGGAGCCATGCCCATGTTATACTTATAATGCTTTATAAAAGCATCATACAAATCCTAAAAGCAACAGATGTGACTTTGATCAAGGCTCAAATAACACTTAGAGGAGGCACCCTTCAGACTATCTTGAAAACAATGGATCATAAGCTTGTCATTTTCCACGTGAGCATCCATCTTTCTATAATACATGATTAAATGGCTCTTAGGACAAGTGATTCTAGTGTATTTGTCAAAGTATGGGGTATTTAACTTAGAAGGGATCACAAGACCAGATACCAAGCACATTTCCTTTGTGGCGGCCCCAAAACTTGGTCGCCCTCCAATGCCCTTAGCCTATCTTCAATAGTAGTGTCATTCTTGTTACTGCCTCTCCTATTTTCATGTCTTTCTTCCTCTTCATCATACATGTCTGGAATGTTCTAAACTTGTTTATCCTCAAAATATGGTTGCACTCGAGTGTGAACAGCGGGAGGTGCAAAAGCAGGGATCATATGGTGAGCCTCGGTAGTTAGAGGTACACCTCGTTGAGTAGATTGGTAGGTAACATGGAGTATATAAGGTTGAGGTAAAAAAGTGGGAGGTAAACCAAAAGGAGGCCATGTTGTAGGAACGGTCACTAATGGTTGGGGATCAATCACTGGATTGGTGACTTCTGAGATAACAGGTTATTGGGTATCCATATTTGCTCAGATGACTTGAAGCATCTCCATCATTTGACCCATGCTTCCACGTATGTCTTCGAGTTCTGTGTTGACCCTCTCCATCTCCAATTCTTTCTTTTCCATTATGCGTCGAGCTTGGGCCCTTATGTTGTATTAGTGTTGGGGACTCAACGTGAAACTAATGGGGGAAAGATAGCATAAATGAGTTTTTTAAACTGACAGATGCAAATGTGATGACATATGCATGGATGCAATGCTTATTTTTATTTTTAGGGAATCCTTTTAAACTTTTTAGTTGCTTAGCACAAATTTGTAAGTAAATAAGAACAAGACAAAGTTTAGAAACCAAAATACTCATTGATTCAAATAAAGCAAGAGTACATAGTACAACTAGACAATGATCTGAGTCAAAATATAAAAATAATGGAAATCAAAATACAAGGATAAAAACAACAATAAAAAAGTCTTCTTCATCTTGCGCTCTTCAAGCTCTTTCAACTCGCACTTGAACCTTGTTATCATCCTCTCACAAAGTAAAATGAAGTGAATAGCTGAAGGAGGAGCATTGTCATCATCAAGATCTTCCAAGGCCATCTCCAACTTCAAAGGTAGGTCTCTAGCCAACTCATTGCAAAACCTGATCAAGCCCTTAAGTTTGTCACGGTACTTGATGGCAGTAGGTTGAAGGAAATTGATGGTCTTCTCATAAGTAGTTAACACTGCTTCCAATTTCTTCTTTTCGCCCAGTCAATCCCTACTTTGGCCTTTCAAAGCATCATATTGGGTATTCCAATGTTGCTCCATCTCCTTACTAGTTTCTAGTTCATCATACTTTTGCTTCCATATTGTTGGACTAATCCCATGAGTGTTAAATGCTTGGTATATGAGGATACGCTCATGCTCCAATTTAACCTCGGTCTTTCGAAGAAGTTCTTTTAACTCGTTAATCTGGGCTTCAAGCTCCGCCCTCAATTTCTTCTTTTGTTGGGTGGGTAAGTTCCACAAATGCCTCCACTCTACTGCATTCCTCTTAGCTTTTTCCAACTGCTCATGAAGAGACTTCAAAGAGGTTGAGATGTGCTTGTGGTGGCTGCTTCCTCACACCTTTTTGCTTGCATCTAAGAGGTTGAGATGTGCTTGTGGTGGCTGCTTCCTCACACCTTTTTCCTCCCTCTTTTCTTTGTGTTGCATTTCATGTTTGCATCCCTTTCTTCCTTTTCATTTGTGATTGATTTATCTTGTGTTTACTTGGTTTTCTTTGCCATGATCCTTTAGGATTCCTAGTCCCTTGTGGAGTAGGAGAGACATTAAATGTCCAATCCAAGCATGCTAATATTAGGGTGGAATTTCCCTTTTTAATCTCAATCATAGGAGCACATTGCATGATAACATTAGGGTTGAGTTAGTTTCCCCTTAGTTGTGTCTTCTCTCTTCTCATCTCCAAACTTCTTCAAAATATCTAATAAAGGATAACAAGTGTTGTATGCTACGAGCCTTAAGCATTTGGGAAATGATGATTGGGGGGCCTCCTCTCATACCGTCTAGAGTATTTAGCGTATGTCCTTTGGACGATATGCGAAGGATTCACTCCTAAGTCATAGTCTTTAGTGCAACGTGAGTTACAAACTTAACTCAATTCACTTCTTCATAAAAGGCTCAAAAACAAACATCAAACTTTTTTATCCTTCGAGATTAATTGAAAACCATTTTCAAAGAGAGTGTTGTTAACTCTTGGTTCTACCGCAAACAGGTAACGCCTAAGTCTCCAATGGTCGAGCAACAATATACCTAACTGCTAGAACTAAGGTTTAACCCTACTCGGCTAAAACACTTGAACTAATATGTGGTCATGTCAGCCCGAACTACGTTTACTCCGATTTCTCATACCAGATGATGATACGTAGGTACAAGACGGCGATATCTTGGCGAGCAACCTTCCCCACCTTTACCTGCAGTTTTCCAAACTACGTTGACTTTGACTTTCCCATTGCACGAGGGAGTACGTAGGCGTAGAGCGGCGATGCTCTATCGAGTCTCTTTTCTTTCATTTGTCCTATGAGCCTATAGCTTAGATATATTAACACACTTTAAATAGATAACAAGCGTGAGGGGTGCTCATACCTTCCCCTTACGTAACCGACTCCTAAACCCAAGATTTGGTTGTGATGACCTGTCTTTTCCCTTTTCGTAGGTTTTTTTCTGATCGTTTCCTTTCCCTCTCTTTGGGATAAATAACGAACGGTGGCGACTCTTATGTCCTTGCCGGCCCCTCTTCGCAGCGATACGACATCTGGCGACTCTGCTGGGGACACTTCACATCCCCTATGCGAGTCAATCCTAACGCTTGTGTGTTTTATCTTTGGGTGTGAACATATGTGTATATGTGTTGCATTGGTTCTTTACTGCATTTGCATTTTACTTTCAGCACTTTATATATCATTATTGTTGTGTTGTTGGGTGCGAATGTTCCACTATGAGATAAGCCAAAACCCAGGCTTTAGTGTACACATAGCATTAGAGCAGAAAGTAGTGACGAGCCTGTATGTTTTAGCATGCATTAATCCCCACGAAATTCGCGTTCAGACGAGGTTTTCTGCGAAGACATCCTATCCTGTACATTAGTCGGGAGGGGGTGTTAGATCAGGAAAATGTCGACTCTGAAGACCGATCATTTGGGAGTTAGCTAAGTGAGGCCGCTTCGTTAGACTATGATGATAAACCAGAAATGTTTGACGTATCATCGTTTCTTGAAATTCTGTGACGCTGACGACCGCATAGGATGCCAGACCTTGTCAGAGATAGGTTCATGCCTGTGAGTGGGGAGAGTTATGCAAGAAACTTTGATCTCCAACCTACCCGGTTTTCTCGTCAGTGTGAACTTTTGATCCTTGATACAGTGGGTCCTTATATCAGTGATATGGTATTATCTCTCCAGAGTGAAGCGCTGTTTCATCTCAATCAGCAGCACAACAATCTTGATCCCCTGTTGCATGTGCATTTAACATTGACATGTATTTATGTTGTAGGTGTATATTTTCCTCTCGATTCTAGAGAGCTTATTCCATTTTTGATATGGAGCCTGATCTGAAGAAAAATGTGTTATACAAGTTCCCGACTCCGGATGTAGGATCCCTGCTTAAGCTAATATATGTGGCTGGTCGTAGTGTGATGGAGGATTTCAGGAGAGAACATGGGAAGATCCTGAGTTTCGTCTGTAAGGCTTCCAAGTTTGAGCTAGATGGCATCTATGCACTTCTACAATTCTATGATCCTCAGTTGTGTTGCTTTTTGTTCCCGGACTATGTTTTTCTTCCAACCTTTGAGGAGTTTGTTCAATTGGTAGGAATTCCTTTGGTGGGAGAAGCGCCTTTCGTGCATTCTGAAAAAGAAACTGAATTAACCAAGTTGGTTGATGCTCTGCATCTTGACGTCTCTGAATTGGAAGGTAATCTGGTACGGAAAGTCGGGACTCCCGGTTTTCTACTTTCATTCTTGGTGGGTAAAGCTCAGCAATACGCTAAAGACGGATGTTGGTTGGTCTTCAACACCATTCTAGCCTTATGCCTCCATGGGATAGTTTTGTTCCCTAATCTGCCTGATTTTGTTGATTTGGATGCTTGCTATATCTTCGCCTCTAAGAACCCTGTGCCAACTCTCTTAGGTGATGTTTATCATTCGATTCACTATAAGAATGAAAACAGGTGAGGCAAGAATGTTTCCTGTTGCGCTCTGCTGCTGTACAAATGGTTTATTTTGCATCTGCCAAAGAGTGGACCTTTTGTTGGCCTTGCAAGCACTGTCAAGTGGCCAGAAAGGCTTATGGGTTTAAGATTGGAGAACATTGTATGGTTTGATCAAAACCTCTCGGGCATGGATATTCTTTTTAGCTGTGGGGATTTTCCCAATGTTCCGTTAATTGGAAGAATATGGGGTATTAACTATAACCCACTGTAACACGGTGGGAGAACTGACTTTAAACAATGTTGCGGATAGCAAGAGTCGCCACCGACTTTTATTTTATCCATAAGGAAAGGTTATAAAAGAACAGGAAAGACCTTAGAGAATATTTTGGGTCCGGGGGGTAGGTTATGAAAAGGGAAGGTGTTAGCACCCTTTTCATCCATGGTTATCCATGGGCTCTTAGGTACTTAAGCTCACTTTGGAATTGTTTTGAAAGTGTAGTGTGTGAATAGAAAAACATTTCAGAATAGTTTAATAATAATCCGTGTATGGATGTGAAAAAAACTTGTTTGAAAATTTTGTTGGAAATTGGTTTAAGTGTGAAAAAGTTTTGAAGTGAGCAAGTATCTAGGAGTAGCCTACCCTAATGTTTTAAGGTCTTTCTTATTCTTTATCCTTTCCTTAGTAAGACTATCCCTACTAAAATGGAGTAGGTAGTCCTTACTTTGGATGTTAAGGGACATGTGAGGGACAATTGGATTTTTGAAGGCCATTGTGGGATGTAATAAGCACATATAAGGGACCATCATCATTTTTCGAAAGGGACTTGATTCGTAAAGGCAACCATAAGGGACTTTGATGATTTTTTTATTTGAGGGACTTGCTTTATACACCCCACTTAACCATTATTCGTAGGCAACTTGAGGGATATCCTTAGGAAGTGAGACGGCGATTAAAATCGACTTACGTGTGTGACGTGTTTATTTTAATTATCTTTATTTAAAAGTGATCTAAATTTATTTTAATATTACATACATGTTGTTACACTCCCTAATTACTAACCATAATAATAATTAAATAATTAAACAACTTTACATCCAAGAAACAATTACAAAATAATAAGCAAAATAATTAAATAGCAAAGATAAATAAAATATAAATAAGCAATAATAAATAATAAAGGGGGTTAATTCTAAGTTTACTCGGCAAGACATCGCATCTTGTGCCTACGTATCCTTACGGGAGTGGAATCAGAGTAATCGTAGTTCCCCTCAATAGGGAGGTTAGAAACTTCTTGACTGTGGTCAAGGTCTCAAGGGGAATAAACGCATCTTAAGGACACGCTTACGTGGAGTGTAGAAACTCCAAATCTCTACGTTGAAATGTTAAGTTGTAATTAGGGTTAAATTAGGGATTCCACGGCGGGAAACCCTAAAATGAGCGCGGCGGCTCTTTGACTTAATGCTAAGGGTAAAATTGTAATTTTGCCTGTGGCGAGGCATTTGTGAAAATTAGGGTTTGTAGTTTGTAGTTTTGAGGATTTGAAATTGAATGTGTGAATTTTTACGGACTATTGGCGCGGCGGCCAAACAGTTAGACCTAACCTTCGGATGTGTGCAATGTGACAGAAATAATAGTAAACGCGTGAGATAATTGAATCATGCAAACAGAGAGATAATGTCATAATTTAAACCATGCAAGCAGAAATTTAAAGGCAGAATTTAAAGAGCGATTGTTAAGTTCGCGAGGTTACATGAGAGGAGCAGATACAATATGATAATGAAATTTGAATTGAACAATAATAAAATAAAATAAATAACGGTGCTAGTTATTATTTTAAAAAAAAGATTTTAGTTATTATTTTAAATTTATCTAAAAAAAAGTTTTTCTTAGAAATAATAGGTTTTCATATTAATTTGGAAAAGATGTTAATGTTATTTATTTTAAAAAACAGATTTTTATATTATAACAAATTTTACTAAATTAATGATAACAATAATAATAATAATGGTAATAATAATGATAATAATGATAATAATAATAAATAATGATAATAATAATAATAATAATAATAATAATAATAATAATAATAATAATAATAATAATAAAGCAATAATGAATTTTAAATGTGCCAAATAACCCAACAATGTTGCTAACGCAGAAATGCGCTCATCGCAACCAGATCTAAATCGGACGAAACAAAACTTATCGCAAAGAAAAAGAAATTAAGCAAAAAATAGTATTATTGCTCACACAAAAATGCGATCATCGCAACCAGATCGAACTAACACAAATGTCACGCGTCATGCACACAAATGTGCAAACATCGTATCGACATAATTCGATCAAAAATCTTATATATATATAAACTCTAACAATTTAAAAATTATATATATATAAACGTAACAGTAATAGATAAAGAAAAAGAAATAACGGTAATAGATGAAGAAAAAGAAATAACGGTAAAAGATGAAGAAAAAGAAACAACAGTAATAGATGAAGGAAAAGAAATAACGGTAAACGATGAAGAAAAAGAAACAATAGTAATGGATGAAGAAGAAAACTAAATAACGGCAAACGGCACTCACTCCTCTTAGGTTTTTTTCATTCTCTCCCTCTTTTCCAACAAGGCAACACATGTATATATAGGGAACAAATTAGGGTTAACACCAAATTGTCAATAATGTCCCTAAAGCCCATTTTAAAGCCCAAACTAAATAATTAGTTAAGAAAAAATAAAATTTAAATAATTTAAAATAATTAAAATAAACTTAAAATAAAAACTAATAATCCTATTGATTCCTAAAATAAAAAATATTATAAAAAGAACAAAATCTTTTTCAATATTTTTTATTTTATGATTTTTTGGATATTTTTATGAATAATTTAGAAAAAAGTGAAAAAAATAATATTTTAAAAAATGATTTAATTAAAATACGAAAATAATAATTAAATAATAATAAAAAACTATTTTTGTTATTTTTTTAATGAAAGATAGAAAAATTTAGAGTAAAAATAATAAAAAACAAAAAAAAGTGACAAAGGTGAGATTCGAACTCTCAACCTCTCATACTCATAACTCCTTACACATGTCCTCCTGCCAATTGTGCCATTTTTACTTTTTAGAAAAAAAATGCATGCCATATGATATTTACCTGCAAAAAGTCAAACGACTACACAAATTTGTTAGTAATGCAATGAAATGCGACGACAAATCTTAGGGCAAAATTTGGGGTATTACAGTTATTATGATAATATTTCTCACCCAACCTCTCTTTGATGTTGGCAAAAAAAAAATCATGAAGTTTGACTTTGGTTTGACCACAGTTGACCTCAGTTTGACCTTTTAACCGCATTGACTGCTTTTGACTTATCTGATCATCTGACTGAGCAAACTTTTGAGAAAAGTCTTGAAACTTGACATGGGGGTTCTTATACACATATAAGATGTTATGAAGCTCACTTGAAGTCTTGGAAGTCCATTTAGCCTGATTAAAGTCAAAACCCTAGTTTTGGATGCACTGCTTAGGAGGTGCATTGTCTGAGGGAATTGTCAACTCTTCTGACCAATTGTGAATTTTGTGAACCTTGTGAACCTTCTTGGAACACAAAGTCTTGTATTGTGAGGGCAAATTTTGGGGTGCAACAGCTGCCCCTGTTCAATTTTCTGAAACCTGAGGGGTTAGATTGGTATATTTGCCAGTCGTAACCTGGAAGGTTGAAGGGGATTGAACACAAAAGCCCAAAAATTTGCACTCACCAGTGCATGGAGTGATATTGATGGTTGGTTGAACATGATTGAGTGGGCTTAAAGATGCCACTAGGGGAAAGTTCTTCAGTAGTATAATGAGAACTGTCAGGAGTCTGGAGTAATACTGATGTAACAGCATGTCTTCATGAGGATAGAGCAATCAATAATGATAACCCTAAAGCAGTCTTGAAGTGATAAATCTGACCTCAGGAGGATAGAGCAATCAATAGCTCTAAAGCAGTCTTGAAGTAATAATGGCTTCAGGAGGATAGAGCAATCAATAGCTCTAAAGCAGTCTTGAAGTAATAGAATGGCTTCAGTAGGATAGAGCAATCAACAGCTCTAAAGCAGTCTTGAAATAATAATGTGATATGTCTTCAGGAGGATAGAGCAATCAATAGCTTCTAAAGCAGTCTTGAAGTAATGATTTCAGGAGGATAGAGCAATGGATAGCTCTAAAGCAGTCTTGAAATAATAATGTAATTTCAGGAGGATAGAGCAATGGATAACTCTAAAGCAGTCTTGAAATAATTAGATGGCTTCAGGAGGATAGAGCAATGAATAGCTCTAAAGCAGTCTTGAAGTAGTAATATGACCTCATGAGGATAGAGCAATGAATAGCTCTAAAGCAGTCTTGAAGTAATAGGATGATTTCAGGAGGATAGAGCAATCAGTAGCTCTAAAGCAGTCTTGAAGTCATGAGAGGCTATCAGGAGGATAAAATAACCCTGAGGTTACAATAAAGC
This sequence comes from Lathyrus sativus, assembly GCA_963859935.3. Classification (NCBI taxonomy): domain Eukaryota; kingdom Viridiplantae; phylum Streptophyta; class Magnoliopsida; order Fabales; family Fabaceae; genus Lathyrus; species Lathyrus sativus. The sequence continues at coordinate 614,825,024 of OZ012738.1, read as the reverse complement.
AGTCCCAAAGTAATAAGAAGCTCATCAGGAGGATAAAGTAACCCTGAGGTTACAATAAAGCAGTCCCAAAGATCATAAGATTGTTTGTTGGATAATTAACCTGAAAACAAGGTAGCATTCTGTATAACAACATTAGTTTATGCTTTATGTATGCATGTATGACATGATGCACTTAGGTAATGTACTATAGACATATATGTTATGGTATGATGTAAATGATGTATGTATGCTATGACACTGCTGGAAGTGTCTGGATATCCTTGTATAACAACTGCTGGCCAAGGAAAATAAATCCCGATTCGTTGTTGAAGAATATATAACCCTCTGTCTGCTGGGGATAACAAGGTATAGATAACCTCCCGTTGTTGGGGATAACAAGGTATAGATAACCTCCCGTTGTTGGGGATAGTAGGGTATAGATAACCTTCGTTTTCGTTTGATAGTAGGATAAGTATAACATCCCGTCTTCGTTCATCGTGCCCTTATTGGAAAGTAATTTCCCGTATATCCGTATGAGGATAAAAGAGATGGATATAAATTCCAGGGGAGATTAGACTTTGTGAAAATGGATTAGTCCTACTGATGGTTTGTAACTGTCTTGTAAAGATGAACCGGCGAAGCTTCGTTGAAATCCTTCCCTCGTTCGTCCTTAGTGAATACTATTACTGCATTTTCATGCATTTCTGGTAAACATCAATCATATTAAAAGCATACATGCATTTCTGGTAAACATCAATCATATTCAAAGGCATACATACATTCAAACACAACCAATGGACGTTTCGCTTATGTAAATAGGGTAAAAGTAAATCTGGATTCAAAAGATGGAATTTATTTATATCAAAAGTGACCCATACACGGGTAAGTTTGTACAAGGAGACATAAACCCTAGTAAGAGAATTTTGTCATGAAGTTTTACAAAAAGAATCAGCTATGTGGGAAATAATCCTATTGAGTTTCAATTCTACTATTGCCACTCAAGTATCTCATCTTCTTGCTGTTGAGACGGAAACGATTGGATTGAGCTTTATCTGTTTGAGCTTGAGTAAGTAGTACAACTGGTTGCAGTTTCATGAGTGATCCAAACGAGACATAGTCATACGCTTTAATCCCTAACTTTTGCCTGGATTGCCCTTTCAGGTTTTCAATCCACCGGGATACCCTTTTTTGCCCAAGCCGCCTTTTCAGGTTTTCGACTTGCCGGGTGTACATCTTTTTATATATATATCCCTAATTTTTGCCCAAACCCTTTTGGTTTGCCGGGATGCCCTTATTTTTCCCTAGGCCTGTCAACCTAGCGGGTCTCTTTTTATGCGTAGTATTTTTTAACTATGTCTGCGTTTACAGGTTGTGGGAAGTCTTCACCATCCATTGTAGTCAGTATCATGGCACCTCCTGAGAACACTGTCTTGACTACAAATGGTCCCTCATATGTTGGAGTCCACTTGCCCCTAGGATCACCCTGTGGTAATATGATACGCTTGATTACCAAGTCACCAGCCTGATATACCTTTGGCTTAACCTTCTTGTTAAAAGCTTTGATCATCCGTTTCTGGTACATCTGGCCATGACAAACTGCTGCTAACCTTTTCTCATCAATCAAATTTATCTGGTCAAGTCGAGTCTGAATCCACTCATCTTCATCCAAGCCTGCATCCTTCATAATTCTCAAGGAGGGGATCTGAACTTCAATAGGCAGAACTGCTTCCATACCATAGACTAAGGAGAATGGGGTTGCCCCTGTTGAAGTACGTATTGTAGTACGATAACCATGCAGAGCAAATGGTAACATCTCGTGCCAATCCTTGTAAGTAACAGTCATCTTCTGTACAATCTTCTTAATGTTCTTATTAGCAGCTTCAACTGCCCCATTCATCTTTGGACGATACGGAGAAGAGTTGTGATGCTTAATCTTGAACTGCGTACAGAGATCAGTAATCATAGTGTTGTTCAGATTAGAGCCATTGTCAGTGATAATCCTTTCAGGGATACCATACCTACATATGAGATTATTCTTAATGAACTGAGCCACAACATTCTTAGTCACAGATGCAAATGAAGCTGCCTCTACCCACTTCGTGAAGTAATCAATAGCAACCAGGATGAAACGATGCCCATTAGAAGCAGTAGGCTTGATCTCACCAATCATATCAATGCCCCACATGGCAAAGGGCCAAGGAGCAGTCAACACATTCAATGGAGATGGAGGTACATGTACTTTATCAGCATAGATTTGGCATTTGTGACATGTTCTGGAGTGTTGATAGCAATCAGCTTCCATGGTAGACCAATAGTAACCTGCTCTCAAAATCTTCTTTGCCATGGTATGACCACTAGAATGAGTGCCAAAGGTCCCATCATGCATCTCTTCCATAATTTCTGTAGCTTCCTTCTTATCCACACAACGAAGCATAGTTGAATCATGATTACGCTTATACAGAATGCCATTACTCAGAAAGAACTTAGCAGAAAACCTTCTCAGGAACTTCCTATCTTTGACAGATGCCCCTTCAGGGAACTCCTGAGCTTCAAGATAGTTTTTCACTTCATAGAACCAAGGCTTCTCCTCTGCCCCTTCAGTGTCAATCTCATTGCAGTATGCGGGCTTCTCAAATCTATCAATGGTAATCTTGGGAGCTTCATCATCCCAGCTGATCTCAAACATAGATGCCATGGTGGCCAATGCGTCTGCCAACTGATTCTCTCTTCGTGGAATATGTCCAAAAGTAATCTCTTTGAAATGTGGGATCAAAGACAACACATGTTCTCTGTAAGGAATGAGATTATCATGCTTTGTATCCCAATCTCCTTTAATCTGACTTACTACCAGAGCTGAATCTCCATACACCTCAAGGAACTGAATCTTCATATCAATAGCAACTTGCATACCCATGATACATGCCTCATACTCAGCCATGTTATTGGTACAATAGAAACAAAGTCTGGCAGTAATCGGGGTATGACAACCTTCAGGGGAACTAATCACAACACCAACACCATTACCATGTGCATTGGAGGCACCATCAAAAACCATAGTCCATCGGGATCCTTGTTCAGGTCCGTCATATTGTCCAGGTTCTTTGGTAACAGACATAATGTCTTCATCAGGGAACTCAAAATTCATTGACTGGTAATCATCTACTGCTTGATGAGCCAAATGATCAGCAACAACACTCCCCTTAATGGCCTTCTGAGTAGTATACTGTATATCATATTCCGTCAAGATCATTTGCCATCTTGCAATTCTTCCGGAGAGAGCAGGTTTCTCAAATATGTACTTGATTGGATCCATCTTCGAAATCAACAAGGTAGTATGGGTCAACATATACTGTCTTAGTCGGCGAGCAGCCCATGCCAAAGCGCAGCAAGTTTTCTCGAGCAGTGAGTATCTTGTTTCACAGTCGGTAAACTTTTTGCTAAGGTAGTATATTGCCTGCTCTTTTCGACCAGACTCGTCATGTTGCCCCAATACACACCCCATTGAGTTGTCTAATACTGTTAAATACATAATCAAGGGTCTTCCATCAACTGGTGGCATTAAAATTGGAGGTTCTAGCAAATATCTCTTGATTTCATCAAAGGCAGTCTGGCACTCATCATTCCATTCCATCACCTGATCTTTCTTCAACAACTTGAAGATTGGCTCACAGATGGTAGTTAATTGGGAAATAAATCTTGCAATGTAGTTCAATCGTCCCAAGAAACCTCTAACCTCCTTCTCAGTACGGGGAGCTGGCATCTCTCGTATAGCTTTCACTTTTGCAGGATCCACTTCAATACCTTTTCCACTGACAATGAAACCCAAGAGTTTTCCAGATCTAACTCCAAAAGTACACTTGTTTGGGTTCAATCTCAACTTGTATTTCTTCAACCTCTCAAACAACTTGTGCAGATGATCAAGATGTTGCTCTTCATTCTGAGATCTGGCTATCATATCATCCACATATACCTCTATCTCATGATGAATCATATCATGAAACAAAGCCACCATAGCACGCTGATATGTTGCCCCTGCATTCTTCAAACCAAATGGCATTACCTTATAGCAAAAGGTGCCCCATTGTGTCACAAATGTTGTCTTCTCCATATCTTCAGGTGCCATCTTGATTTGATTGTAACCAGAGAAACCATCCATAAAAGAGAATACCTTATGCTGAGCAGTGTTGTCTACCAGAATATCGATATGAGGAAGTGGAAAGTCGTCTTTAGGGCTAGCCTTGTTCAGATCTCTGTAGTCTACACACATACGTACCTTACCATCTTTCTTAGGAACTGGTACCACATTTGCAACCCACTGAGGATAAGAAGTTACGGCCAAGAACCCTGCATTGAACTGTTTCATTACCTCTGCTTTGATCTTTTCTGACATTTCAGGACGCATACGACGAACCTTCTGCTTCTTTGGACGACAATCTTCTTTCACTGGCAAACGGTGAACCACAATGTCCGTATCCAACCCTGGCATATCTTCATAAGACCAAGCAAAGATCTCCACATAGTCACGTAGCATCTGAACCAACCTGCTCTTGACACTGTCCTCTAAATCAGCCCCTATCTTGACCTCTTTTCTGTTTTCTTCAGTTCCCAGATTCACAACTTCGACTGGCTCTTCATATGGCTGTATAGCTTTCTCTTCTTGTTGTAACAACCTAGCAAGCTCTACAGGTATTTCACAATCGTCCTCGTTTCCGTCTTCAGTTTGATAGATCGGATTCTCGAAATTGTAATTGGCAATAGTAGAACTGTTATCAACTGGATCCAGAGTGGATGAGGATCTGCATTTTAGTGACGTGGGTGTGTGTAAGAACACATAGCTGATAAAGCAAAAATAAAAGAAAAAGAAAGACAAGGAACACAATATTTACGAAAACGAAACGTCCATTGATTTTATTGAATGAAGTATGCAAATGAAATGACAACCCGTAACAAGCACACCATTGTGCCCCGGGTAAGGCACATGGCTTGAAAGTTTTAATTGTTCCGGAAATTATAAATTTAAAAACATAACACAGTAATAGTATTTACTCCTTACTAAAGGAGATAGGGATAACATCTTCAGCTGTCCAATTATTGAGTCCAGCACCCACAGTAGGAAAAATCCATGCCTCCAAGTTGTGGTCTTCATCTTGATCTCCCACAGCATTGATAACCCCTTGATTGGTGATACGAACAGCACGGGCACGACGGACAGCCTTCTGGGACTCTGCAGTGAAACCCAAACCAAACTTGTCAGACTTGTATGGAATATCAGGAAGCTGACCCCAAATAGTACAACCACCTTCTTCCACCACAGCTTTTGCATCATTGAGGGAGGCCATTGCCATTGTTGGAGGGTTTCTGATAACCACAGGAACCTTCTTCACAGCAGGAGGAGTCACACAATCCTTAACAGCCCAGGGAACCACTTCAAATGACTGACATGGAGTTTCAATGTATTCACCTTCTACTTCCAGATACTTGAAAGTGTTTACATGGCTGACAAAGTATTCTTCCTCTCCAAAGACAGTAACAACTTTTCCATTCACCGGATATCTCAACTTTTGATGTAATGTGGAGGTCACAGCACCTGCCCCATGGATCCAGGGACGACCAAGCAGACATGAGTACGAAGGACGAATATCCATCACATAGAATGTAGCAGTGAACACCTGAGAGCCAACCTTGATTGGAAGATCAATTTCCCCATGCACTACTCTTCTAGAACCATCAAAAGCCTTTACCACAATATTACTGGGCTTCAATACCGTATCTTCAGGACTCAACTTGTTCAGGACTTCCTTAGGCAACACATTCAGAGAGGAACCATTGTCTATCAGCACATGAGACAGGGTAGTGCCCCTGCATTCAATTGAAATATGCAAGGCCCTGTTATGATCCCTCTTGGCAGGGGTCAAGTCAGCATCAGAAAATCCTAACCCGTTGTCATAGGTCAGGTGAGCAACACAATTCTCAAACTGGTCCACAGAAATTGCACTGGGTACATGAGCCATCTTTAGAAACTTGATCAATGACTTGGCATGAGCCTCAGAACATAATAACAGGGAGAGCATAGAAATCTTTGAGGGAGTATGCCCCAGCTGATCAACAATATCATAATCACTCTTGCGAATGATTTTCAATACTTCTTCCATCTGCTTAGAGAGGTCATCAGCAGCTGGCACATCAGTAGATACAGGCTCAATAACAGGACCCTTGCCCCGAGCATCAGTGGTGGAAGTAACAGCAGGAGTAACTGCACTCTTAGAAGCAACTGGAGGAGAGAAGACTCTTCCACTACGAGTGATCTTGCTAGATCCAGCAATATTATCAATGTCAACAGGCATATCAGGTAAAGGCTCCTGCTTGACACCATGGATGTAAACATCAGACCCATAGTGCCAAGGCACAGCTTTGTCAGATGTATAAGGAATAGGACCAGGAGTGGTAATGATCAGAGGAGCTACTCTGGCTTCAGCAACAACTTTCACAGGACCTTCAGCAGTAATCTTGATTGGGCCCTGATGAGTGATTTTAATGGGACCCTTTGAAGTGATTCTTAGTGGTACTTTGTCAACCATGTCAACCTCTTCAATCTTCTTACCTTGAGTCAGATGATCCACCATACTTTCTACAGATGCTGGTCTTCTTTCAAACACTATAGTATATTTATCCATGAGACGTTGAATCCCATCTCTCAAAATGAAGCAACTATCCGGCTTATAGGTACAATATAGACAATCTTCATGACAACCTGGAAAGATCTCAGCTTGTACTAACCTCTTTTTGATAACAGACAATGGTGTGCTCAACTCCATAACTGAATAGACATGCAGATCTTCATCAATATCTTCATCAATGGCGTTGACAGTCTTCTCGTGATTTGGCATTGGAGCTGTAATCACATTTGGAGTACCTGGTGGATCAAACTCAATTTCTCCAGCATCAATCATATCCTGAATTTTGTTCTTCAAGACCCAGCAGTTATTAGTATCATGTCCTGGACAGTTTGAATGATATGCACATCGTGCATTGGGATTGTACTTGGGAGAGGTAACATTGGGATTCTGAGGAGCCTCCCTCAGGGTAATAAGTTCAGCCTTCAACAAGTGTTGCAATGCCTGAGCCATTGACATGTTGATCTTTGTGAACTGTCTTCTAGCCCTCTGTTGGTTGCCTTAAGGCTGCTCTGTTGTTGCAGGAGTTGGATTTGAAATATGAACTGCACTAACAGACTGATGCCTTCTGTTACGATCAGGCTGACCATACACAGCATTAGATTCTTTCTTCCCAGTGGGAGGCTTCTTTGCAGCACCTGATGAAGAAGTGCCCACTTGGATCTTACCACTCTTGATACCATTCTCTACTCGCTCTCCTGTCATGATCAACTCAGTGAAGCCAGATGATGAGCTTCCAATGAGATGACTGTAAAACGGACCGTTCAGCGTACACATGAACATATCAACCAACTCCCTATCAGTCAAAGGGGGTTGAACTCTTCCAGCTAAGTCTCTCCACTTCTGAGCATACTCCTTAAAGCTTTCTTTGGCACCCATAGACATGCTTTGAAGCTGCATGCGAGTGGGGGCTAAGTCAGCATTGTATTGATACTGCTTGTAGAAAGCTTCAGCAAGGTCATTCCAATCTCTGATGTTGACACTCTCCAACTGATAATACCACTCTAGCTGAGCTCCAGATAAACTCTCTTGAAAGAAATGGATCCATAACTTTTTATCAGCAGTGTGGGGTTGCATTCTTCTGACATAAGACCTCAGATGCAATTTGGGACAAGAGACCCCATCATAGACAACAAAGGTAGGAACTTTGAACCCAATGGGTATGACCACCCCAGATATCAAGCTCAAATCCTCAAAATCCAGCCCAGATGATTTCTGTAATTCCATAGCATCCATTCTATCCACCAGCATCTTGAATTTGTCTTCGTTAGGCTCATGGTAGTAGTTAGCCCCAGAATCAGAGTCCCCCATAGTGTTGTGGAGACTGCCTCTCTCCTGCTCAGATTCTTCAGATTCATAGTCTTCAACCTGTTCCTTGGTCTTGGCAGGACCTTTGAACCTTCTTCCCATGTTGAGCAACCCAGCAGACCTTCTAGCCTTCTTAGTCTTCTTGGCCAGCAGTGTCTTCAATTCATCCTGCCCCTTGGATAGGTTCAGGATCAGCTCTTGGAACTGTGCATTCTGTGCCTGGAGATCCTTAACTGATTGTTCAAGAGCCATTGCTGAAATAAACAGCGAGGAGATGAGAAACCTGTGCACAATTATAAACCTGTGATGCAATGATATGGGAATGCATATGCAATGTTTTCAAGGACCGCAGGATTTAAATTTGCTTAAACAATCAAGAAAGTAACTTTTTATTAGTAATAACTTGTTTTGCCTTTTAGGCTTACAAAAAATGAAAACGAAATAAGTACAAAAGATGGGGTTTTAAGTCTCCCATGGACGTTTCCTCTTTGTGTTGAGGTATGAGTTGAGGTTTCGTTCCTCATGAAGTAGTTTTGTTAGCTCTAGGATCCTTGCTTGGCTTGCTTTGTAATGAGCCTCGAAAGTATCCCTTTGCTCTTTCAGTTGGATCCATGATCTCTGCAAGTCTTCCATATCAGTAGGCATGTCTGGGTGAAGGATGGTATAAGCTGTGTCTCCTTCAGCAACAGGTTCCATGGTAACTGGTAGGACGGCAGGATATGGCATCATGAGTGTCTGAGCACGAGATCGTACCCATCTGAGATAAGCCTCCATAGGAATAGTGTACTTAGGCTCCAGTGTCTTGCTGTCAATCCTGTTTACCTTTCCCCAAGCTCGGATGAATCTCTGACGGTAACCCTGAAGATCGTTGTCGTAATCAAACACAATGCCCTGAATCAACATGTCATGTGGACCATCGCTCCGGGCGTAACCAAACTGTCGTAAAGCTAGAGATGGGTTGTAGGTGATGCCTCCTCTTATGCCTAGAAGTGGCACATTAGGAAACTCCCCACAACGGTCAATGATGGTGACATTCTCCATAGATCTGGAGCACCAATGGATGTCTGAGTGAGAAAGTGACATGATCCTCTTGGACCATCTGAACCCTTGCTCATTCTTCATTACTGAGCGAGGAAGGTGAGAAATAAACCACCTAGAAAGTAAAGGTATGCAGCACATCAAAGTTCCTCTTGCTCTTGTAGTACGGGTGTGAAGAGAATGTAGGATGTCTCCAAGTAAGGTAGGCACTGGATTGTGACTCAGGAATATGTTGATGGCATGAACGTCTATGAACTGATCAGGATTGGGGAACAACACTAAGCCATAAATCAATAAGGCTAAGATCTCCTCAAAAGCATCGTAGCTCATAGCCTTCAAGAACATTTGAGCTTTATCCACTAATACCTTGGCAAGAATACCTTTAACTCCACTTCTCGTCTCTAGAACAATGTCAGACTTCTTCAGATGTAGAGCTGCAGCAATAACTTCTGGTTTAAGCTCCTTCTCTAAGCCTGTGAATGGCTTCTGATCAAGAACAGGTATACCCAGAAGTTTAGAGAACTCCTCCATGGTTGGAACCAGCTGATAATCAGGAAATGTAAAGCAATGGTGCTTAGGGTCAAAGAACTGAAACAGCACACTCATCATGTCTTCACTGAACCCTGAAGTAACTAGATCCAATAAGTGACCATGTCTCTTGTTGAACTGGGAATGATCAGGCACTAGGGAAACCAACTCCTTGAGCTTAGCAGGTATCCCTACAAAGTTGATCCTGATGGTGTTTCTACGAGCAGAAGCTATGACCTGCAACAAAGAACAAAGATAAATCCTTTGGTCCTTGAAATGGTTAGGGAAAATGATATGCTTATGATGCATGATGATGTCATGATGTCATGCTCAATCACAAACATGTGGCACACACAAACAAGTCACACCATAGCCCTAGGTTTAAAGGCTTGCATGAGGTTCAAAGGCAAGTACCCTCCCCTGAAGTTAGATGGTTCATCCTGTCCTACAAAAGTAACCAGGTTCTAAGGGATCTCAATATCATTGATCCTTCACAAGGGTGGTTGTTCAGAAGGCAACTTACTTGCCAACCAAAACCCTCCAAGTTTAAGATCTCAATGAGCGTAGTATCGAGTGTCAACCAACTTCAGTCTGCACCAAAGCCGGTTACCTCACTACTTTCTAAAGGCCAAGATGAGTTAACTAGGGTTCTAAAAGTCAGTTAGTGCATTGACAACATATGGCAGCCTCAATATTATCCTCAACTTGACTTAAGGAATATAAGCACCAACCAAGAAGTCGCACTAACTATGGCCACCAGATCAACCGTATCGATATACGTCGTACAGTTTCCTTGGTCTATTGCCATTTACCTAAGGTACACTAGATCCGGGTTAGGACCTTTCACACATAAGAGCACCCCAACAATATAATAATAAAGCAAACAAGGCAAACAATTTAAAGTGATCTTAATTCCTAAGGGTACCCCTCTTAAATAGATCCCCAGCAGAGTCGCCAGTTCTGTAACACGGTGGGAGAACTGACTTTAAACAATGTTGCGGATAGCAAGAGTCGCCACCGACTTTTATTTTATCCATAAGGAAAGGTTATAAAAGAACAGGAAAGACCTTAGAGAATATTTTGGGTCCGGGGGGTAGGTTATGAAAAGGGAAGGTGTTAGCACCCTTTTCATCCATGGTTATCCATGGGCTCTTAGGTACTTAAGCTCACTTTGGAATTGTTTTGAAAGTGTAGTGTGTGAATAGCAAAACATTTCAGAATAGTTTAATAATAATCCGTGTATGGATGTGAAAAAAACTTGTTTGAAAATTTTGTTGGAAATTGGTTTAAGTGTGAAAAAGTTTTGAAGTGAGCAAGTATCTAGGAGTAGCCTACCCTAATGTTTTAAGGTCTTTCTTATTCTTTATCCTTTCCTTAGTAAGACTATCCCTACTAAAATGGAGTAGGTAGTCCTTACTTTGGATGTTAAGGGACATGTGAGGGACAATTGGATTTTTGAAGGCCATTGTGGGATGTAATAAGCACATATAAGGGACCATCATCATTTTTCGAAAGGGACTTGATTCGTAAAGGCAACCATAAGGGACTTTGATGATTTTTTTATTTGAGGGACTTGCTTTATACACCCCACTTAACCATTATTCGTAGGCAACTTGAGGGATATCCTTAGGAAGTGAGACGGCGATTAAAATCGACTTACGTGTGTGACGTGTTTATTTTAATTATCTTTATTTAAAAGTGATCTAAATTTATTTTAATATTACATACATGTTGTTACACTCCCTAATTACTAACCATAATAATAATTAAATAATTAAACAACTTTACATCCAAGAAACAATTACAAAATAATAAGCAAAATAATTAAATAGCAAAGATAAATAAAATATAAATAAGCAATAATAAATAATAAAGGGGGTTAATTCTAAGTTTACTCGGCAAGACATCGCATCTTGTGCCTACGTATCCTTACGGGAGTGGAATCAGAGTAATCGTAGTTCCCCTCAATAGGGAGGTTAGAAACTTCTTGACTGTGGTCAAGGTCTCAAGGGGAATAAACGCATCTTAAGGACACGCTTACGTGGAGTGTAGAAACTCCAAATCTCTACGTTGAAATGTTAAGTTGTAATTAGGGTTAAATTAGGGATTCCACGGCGGGAAACCCTAAAATGAGCGCGGCGGCTCTTTGACTTAATGCTAAGGGTAAAATTGTAATTTTGCCTGCGGCGAGGCATTTGTGAAAATTAGGGTTTGTAGTTTGTAGTTTTGAGGATTTGAAATTGAATGTGTGAAGTTTTACGGACTATTGGCGCGGCGGCCAAACAGTTAGACCTAACCTTCGGATGTGTGCAATGTGACAGAAATAATAGTAAACGCGTGAGATAATTGAATCATGCAAACAGAGAGATAATGTCATAATTTAAACCATGCAAGCAGAAATTTAAAGGCAGAATTTAAAGAGCGATTGTTAAGTTCGCGAGGTTACATGAGAGGAGCAGATACAATATGATAATGAAATTTGAATTGAACAATAATAAAATAAAATAAATAACGGTGCTAGTTATTATTTTAAAAAAAAGATTTTAGTTATTATTTTAAATTTATCTAAAAAAAAGTTTTTCTTAGAAATAATAGGTTTTCATATTAATTTGGAAAAGATGTTAATGTTATTTATTTTAAAAAACAGATTTTTATATTATAACAAATTTTACTAAATTAATGATAACAATAATAATAATAATGGTAATAATAATGATAATAATGATAATAATAATAAATAATGATAATAATAATAATAATAATAATAATAATAATAATAATAATAATAATAAAGCAATAATGAATTTTAAATGTGCCAAATAACCCAACAATGTTGCTAACGCAGAAATGCGCTCATCGCAACCAGATCTAAATCGGACGAAACAAAACTTATCGCAAAGAAAAAGAAATTAAGCAAAAAATAGTATTATTGCTCACACAAAAATGCGATCATCGCAACCAGATCGAACTAACACAAATGTCACGCGTCATGCACACAAATGTGCAAACATCGTATCGACATAATTCGATCAAAAATCTTATATATATAAACTCTAACAATTTAAAAATTATATATATATATAAACGTAACAGTAATAGATAAAGAAAAAGAAATAACGGTAATAGATGAAGAAAAAGAAATAACGGTAAAAGATGAAGAAAAAGAAACAACAGTAATAGATGAAGGAAAAGAAATAACGGTAAACGATGAAGAAAAAGAAACAATAGTAATGGATGAAGAAGAAAACTAAATAACGGCAAACGGCACTCACTCCTCTTAGGTTTTTTTCATTCTCTCCCTCTTTTCCAACAAGGCAACACATGTATATATAGGGAACAAATTAGGGTTAACACCAAATTGTCAATAATGTCCCTAAAGCCCATTTTAAAGCCCAAACTAAATAATTAGTTAAGAAAAAATAAAATTTAAATAATTTAAAATAATTAAAATAAACTTAAAATAAAAACTAATAATCCTATTGATTCCTAAAATAAAAAATATTATAAAAAGAACAAAATCTTTTTCAATATTTTTTATTTTATGATTTTTTGGATATTTTTATGAATAATTTAGAAAAAAGTGAAAAAAATAATATTTTAAAAAATGATTTAATTAAAATACGAAAATAATAATTAAATAATAATAAAAAACTATTTTTGTTATTTTTTTAATGAAAGATAGAAAAATTTAGAGTAAAAATAATAAAAAACAAAAAAAAGTGACAAAGGTGAGATTCGAACTCTCAACCTCTCACACTCATAACTCCTTACACATGTCCTCCTGCCAATTGTGCCATTTTTACTTTTTAGAAAAAAAATGCATGCCATATGATATTTACCTGCAAAAAGTCAAACGACTACACAAATTTGTTAGTAATGCAATGAAATGCGACGACAAATCTTAGGGCAAAATTTGGGGTATTACAGTTATTATGATAATATTTCTCACCCAACCTCTCTTTGATGTTGGCAAAAAAAAAAATCATGAAGTTTGACTTTGGTTTGACCACAGTTGACCTCAGTTTGACCTTTTAACCGCATTGACTGCTTTTGACTTATCTGATCATCTGACTGAGCAAACTTTTGAGAAAAGTCTTGAAACTTGACATGGGGGTTCTTATACACATATAAGATGTTATGAAGCTCACTTGAAGTCTTGGAAGTCCATTTAGCCTGATTAAAGTCAAAACCCTAGTTTTGGATGCACTGCTTAGGAGGTGCATTGTCTGAGGGAATTGTCAACTCTTCTGACCAATTGTGAATTTTGTGAACCTTGTGAACCTTCTTGGAACACAAAGTCTTGTATTGTGAGGGCAAATTTTGGGGTGCAACACCCACCTCTTGCAGTAAGGCAGTTTGGGTATGCTCTGAGGGAACCTCCGAAGGAAGAGGAAATACAGGAATCCCTGATTTCACTAGTTTTCTTGAAGGTGAGACCCTGACTAGAGTTGAGAAAGCTTGGAGCAAGATTCATCGGAGAGGGAAAGCTTCTTTGGGTAAGAGAAACAGTAGAGCTTATGATCCTTATGTGACTTGGATTCAGGAAAGAGCTGAGAGGTTGTTGATGCCATTTCCACCTTGTGAGCCTTTATATCCTTTGATGATTGAGGAGCTGACTACTGTTGATATTCAGAAATATAATCAGCTATGGCCCGAGAAAGAGGAGCTGCTTAAGGAAAATGAGGAATTGGAATAAGAGATTATTCAGCTCAAAAGCGAGAGGTGTGAAGCCACTTTTTTCATCTAAGAAGCAAATTGAATTGGTAAACAAGTTGGGTAGAGAGCTAACTGCAGAGATTCACGCTCGAGAGCGTGTAGGCTTAGATCTAAAGAGCGTCAGTGATGTTCTTAGTTCCAAGAAGAAAGAGCTGGACATAGCATGTGTAGAGATCTCCAAGTTTAATGACCAATGGAATGCCATTCTAACTAACAACAAGGAGCGAGAAGACGGACTACGGCAATAGATTGTTAAGTTGAAGGCTCAGATCCAGGTGAGAGATGAGAAGGTTATAGCTGAATCCTAGCGCCGACACGAAAGCGCCAGTAGACTAAATGAAGCTCTAGCAACCTTGGAAGATTATAAGGCAAGAGCAGATGTGAAGAGATATAAGCTTGAGGAAGCATTCGGTGAAGGCGCTTGGGAGGATTATGTCTAGAGCTTGCAGATCATCATTAGCTAGAGAGATTTGCTCATCCAAGGGTTGGTAGATAGGCCAGATCATTCAGAGACGAGAGAGTTGTTGGAGGATTTCCAGGCCTGCCATTATATTTGATGTTTTCTCTCTTTGTAGTTTGTTATGATGTATCTTGACCATCACCAAATCTGTTGGTTGAGGTCATTTTGATTCTGTTGTATACAGTGTTGTGTTGTACATTGACTCTTGGATCTCATTTTATTTATGAGGAGTTTGCTATGCTTATCTGTTGGCTTCCCATTGTCTTGCTATTCTCACAGAACTAGAATCGAGGGGAAAATTTCCCTAACGCATATTTACATGTATGCATATTACATCATTTCTCATTTTGCATCACAAGTGTTCTAGGTTTCGTTAACCTTATCTCTGTGCTTTGTAGCTTGTTTAAGGATTGATAACCAAGCGACTCATTGCTACGCTACCAGGGGAAATCAACGCAAGATTATGGATCAGATTCAGGCTGAGCTTCAGGAATTCCGTGACAGGATGGCCCAGTTCATCGATATGATGCAAGGGGTCGCTAATGGCCAAGAACAGCTGAGAAAGTTGGTGCAACCGTTAATTTCTAGGGTTGACGGGAGTGGTGTGCTTCATGGAAGAACTGTTGTTGTACCTCCTACTGCTGACAATATCACCCTACATGCTAATATTGCTCCTACAGTTGTTGTCCCTCCGGGAAGAGGAAATCAGACGGGAGTTTATATTCCCGGACCTACGTGTGCTTTGCATGGGAATACTGCCCCTCAGTGGGAGGAAGATAATCAAGAGGATGTGTTCTCTATGAGGGATGTTGGTGTTGGTCTGCCATCTGACGCAAATAGGAGGTTTAAGTTGCTCGAGGAACAGATGAAGACTTATGAGAATCAGAATTCTATGGGGTTGGATATGGCAAATTTGGGTCTGATTCCAAATTTGAAGGTTCCTCTGAAGTTCAAAGTCCCGGACTTTGATAAGTATAAGGGGACAATCTGTCCGAGGGTTCATCTTCGTTCTTACTACCACAAGATGTCCGCCTATTCTGTCGATGAGAAGTTGCTTATGCACTTTTTCCAGGACAGTCTTTCTGGTCTGTCTCTGGAATGGTACATGGGGCTAGAGCCAGTAAACATCTGAAGCTGGAGGTATTTAACTGAGACATTCGTGAAGCATTACCAATACAACAGTGATCTAGCACCAAACAGGATCCAGTTATAGAATTTATCTTAGAGGAATAATGAGTGCTTCAAAGAGTACGCCCAGAGATGGCGTGAATTGGCAGCCAGAGTGCAACCTCCTATGGTGGAGAGGGAGTTGATAGACATGTTTGTTGCCACACTACCGCGGGTGTATTACGAGAAGCTAATCGGCAACATGTCGGGGAGTTTCTCAGATCTAATCATTACAGGGGAAAGAGTTGAGAACAGAATCAAATTGGGTAAAATTCAGGCCGGTGAAGGATCCTCAACTGGAGGAGTTAACAAAAGTTTTGGCAATAAGAGAAAAGAAGGGGAAACCAATGCAGTCTCAGGTTCCCGAAGCAGAAACAAGATTAGAGGGCAACAGTACCGTCAACGACAACCTCAGATTGCTAGCATTATGATTCTTGCAGTACCACAACCATAACATCCACAGCAGCAACAACAAAATTATGCTCCTCGCAGATTTCAGGATCGGGGCCGAGCAGTAAACAGGCAGTTCGATGCACCGCTGATGCCATAATCACAGTTGCTTCAACACTTAATGCAATTACAATTGATTCAGAAAAGGATTTTGGCTCCTTTGACTAGTGCACCACCACCCGGATATGATGCTAATGCTAGATGTATTTTCATTCCGGTGCTCCCGGACACAATATCGAAAATTGTAAAGTATTCAAGCATAAGGTGCAAGACCTTATAGACAACAAAGCCATCAAATTTTCTCACGATGCGCCCAATGTCATGCAGAATCCCATGCCTAATCATGGGGCAGCTGGGGTTAATACCATTATTGAGGATGAGGGTTTGAACTTGGTAGCTGATGTTGACGATTTGAAGACTTCGTTGAGTTTTGTAAAGGACCAATTGCTGAGGGGAGGGGTATTTCCGGGTTGTGATAAAGCTTGTGCAGAGTGTTTGATCCATCCCGAGGGATGCGAAAAGCTGAAGAGTCATATTCAGAAGTTGAAGAGTCATATTCAGAAGCTGATGAGTGATGGTATTCTACAATTTGACAGAGTGTCAGAGAAGAAAGATGAGAAAATAGTCGATAAAGAGAAGAATGAAGTTGCGACAATTTTGATTCCTTACAAGACAATCACTATTTCTGCGCCTCCAAGGCCGCCCACTATCATAATTACCAAAGATGGACCTGTACCCTATGAGAGCACTAAGGCTATTCTGTGGAATTACGGAGCCGAGGTCTACTGTAATGGTCAGAAGCAAGAACTGAAAGGTTCACCGTTGGATTCTGTTGACAATTTGGTAGGTGCCGGTAGGATAACCCGAAGTGGAAGAGTATTTTCACCCCCCAAAGTGAGTGCTGAGAAATCTGATAAGGGTAAAGGAACAATGGTGGTCGAAGAGAGTTCTCAGGATGGTGAGAAAGAGTCCTTGTTGAAGGAAGTGGAAGATTTTATGCGGTTAATCTGAAAGAGTGACTACAAGATCGTAGATCACTTACAACAAACACCGTCAAAGATATCTATTATGTCATTGTTGTTATGCTCCGAAGCACATAGAAATGCTCTCTTAATAATCTTGAATACAACATACGTGCCACAAGAGATATCTGTGAATCAGCTCGAAGGAGTAGTGGCACACGTTAACGTGGGTAATGGTCTGGGCTTTACAGATTTGGATTTGACGCCCAAGGGACGGAATCATAATCTGGCGCTGCATATCTCTATTGAATGTAGAGGTTCAGTAATGTCACACATGTTAGTGGATATTGGGTCATCATTGAATGTGTTACCCAAGAAGGCTTTAATGAAGCTAGATACCCGAGGGATAATGTGCACCCCAAGTGACTTGGTGGTTTGAGCTTTTGATGGGACCAGAAGGTCCGTGTTTGGGGAATTGACTCTCCCGATCCAGGTTGGTCTGGAAGTTTTTGATGATGTGTTTTATATCATGGATATTCAGCCGGCATGTAGCTGTCTGTTGGGACGACCCTGGATCCATTCAGCAGGCGTTGTTACGTCAACTCTGCACCAGAAGTTGAAATATATGATGGGTGGCAGTGTTGTTATTGTTTGTGGGGAAGAAGATATTATGATAATTCATTTGTCTTCGTTCAAATACGTCGAAGTTGACGGCAAGATCCATGAGACTTTATGTCAGACTTTTGAGACTGTACAGATCAAGGATAAAGCACCAGTTGTGGCCAAGACACCGAAAGTTACCATGTCATCTTTTAAAGAAGCACAAGTTGTGGTGAAGGCTGAGGCATCTCAAGGTTGGGTCCAGGTGTTGAGCATCCCCAACAAACAAGACAAGTTCGGACTGGGGTACAACCCGTCTTCCTCTTCACAGAACGCATCGCGCTACAAAGGACTCGTCCAACTCACTAGCGGTGGGATGATCTTTGAGCAGATCAATGATGTGTCTAATGAAGAAGGGGATAGTGACTGCGACATGGATTCATGGATTCGACCATGTATTCAGGGTCAGAGCCTAAGCAACTGGACTGTCCAGGAAGTCATCCAAGTGACTAAAGAAGAGCAATGATTTGTTTTCTTAATTATCTGTAGCCTTATGCTCTACCCAGAGCATAGTGGTATCTGTTTGCAGGGCCTAATCTTTTATGTTGAACAATCATTTTATCAATTAATCAAATGGCGTTTTTCTTGCATTCAAATATTGTGATCTCTATTTGTCTTATTTTATTTTTAACAATAAAATGGCAATGTGGTTTGCGCTTGTTTGCATATCATTTTAAGCATTAAATTATCATCATTACAGGTTTCACATTGCAGATGACACCGCTCCAGAATCGTCTATGACTCGCTTTGACTTTGATAATCCGATCTTTCAAGCCGAAGAAGAGATTGATGAAGATAAAGATTTACTTGAAGAGCTCATCAGGCTACTGAAACAAGAAGAAAAGGTCATTCTGCCTCATCAGGAAGAAATTCAGATCATTAACTTGGGTACTGAGGAAGCCGGAAAGGAAGTCAGGATAGCGGCTGCATTGCAGAGTGATGTCAAGCAAAGATTGGTTGAAATGCTCCAAGACTATAGTGATATCTTTGCTTGGTCATACGAAGATATGCCCGGTCTTGACACAGATATCGTGGTTCATCGATTGCCTTTGCGTGAAGAGTGTCCGCCTGTTAAGCAGAAGCTTAGAAGGACTAGACCAGATATGGCGGTAAAAATCAAAGAAGAAGTCCAGAAGCAGTTGGATGCAGGATTTCTCGTCGTGACAACTTACCCTCTATGGGTCACTAACATCATACTTGTACCTAAGAAAGATGGTAAGGTAAGGATGTGTGTTGATTATAGATACTTGAACAAAGTGAGCCCGAAGGATGATTTCCCGCTCCCCCACATTGACGTACTTGCTGATAATACAACTCAGTATTCCGTGTTTTCCTTCATGGACGGTTTTTCCGGATATAATCAGATTAAAATGGCGCCGGAAGACGTGGAAAAAACAACTTTCATTACACCGTGGGGTACTTTCTGTTATAAGGTAATGCCTTTTGGGTTGAAGAACGTAGGGGCAACCTATCAGTGGGAAATGGTGACTCTCTTTTATGATATGATTCATCATGAGATCGAAGTCTATGTTGATGACATGATTGCAAAGTCATAGACGAAGGAGGAACATCTGGTGAATCTGTTGAAGATGTTTGAAAGGCTAAGGAAGTTCAGACTGAGGTTGAATCCAAACAAGTGAACTTTGGGTGTACGATCAGGAAAGTTGATGGGATTCATTGTCAGTGAAAAAGGAATCGAGGTCGATCATGCAAAAATAAGAGCAATTCAAGAAATGCCAGCTCCGAAAATGGAGAAAGAGGTTCATGGTTTCTTGGGTAGATTGAACTACATTGCTAGGTTCATATCTCATCTCACAGCCACGTGTGAACCCATATTCAAATTGTTGAAGAAAGATCAGGCGGTCG
The DNA here is from genome assembly GCA_963859935.3 of Lathyrus sativus. Lineage (NCBI taxonomy): Eukaryota > Viridiplantae > Streptophyta > Magnoliopsida > Fabales > Fabaceae > Lathyrus > Lathyrus sativus. The sequence goes on along the minus strand of OZ012738.1, from coordinate 614,805,216 downwards.
TCTGGAACAAAAATTGCCAAAGGGCGTTTGATAAAATAAAAGAGTATTTGCAGGAGCCTCTGATACTGATACCTCCAGTAGTTGGAAGACCTTTGATAATGTATCTAACGGTTCTTGAGAATAGCATAGGTTGTGTTCTTGGTCAACACGATGAGACTGGAAGAAAAGAGCATGCCATATACTACTTGAGTAAAAAGTTCACAGATTATGAGTCCAGGTACTCAATGTTGGAAAATACGTGTTGCGCACTTGCCTGGGCTGCCAAACGCCTGAGACAGTATATTCTAAATCACACAACCATGTTGATTTCGAAGATGGATCCGATTAAGTACGTCTTTGAAAAGCAAGCACTTTCAGGAAGGATTTCCAGGTGGCAGATGGTCTTGACAGAATACGACATTCAATACATCTCCCAGAAGGCTATTAAAGGGAGTGTGCTGTCAGAGTATCTTGCAGAGCAACCGATTGATGACTATCAACCGATGAAGTTTGAATTTCCTGACGAAGACGTCATGTTTCTGAAGATAAAAGACTGCGGTGAGTCACTACCTGATGAAGGTCCTGAGAGAAGCTCCCAGTGGCAAATGATCTTTGACGGTGCTATTAACTCTATGGCAGCGGAATTGGGGCAATCATCACAACTCCCCATGGTTCCCATATACCATTCACTGCTAGGTTGACATTTCCCTGCACCAACAACAAAGCCAAATACGAAGCGTGCATTATGGGGTTGGAATAAGCCATTGATCTAAGGATCAAGAATCTAGACGTGTATGGCGATTCAGTGTTAGTTGTCAATCAAATCAAAGGAGAATGGGAGACTCGGCATCCCAATTTGATTCCTTATATGAACTACGTAAGGAGGTTGTTGCCTTCTTTGACCGGGTAGAGTTTCATCACGTGTCGAGAGCGGAGAATCAGATGGCAGACGCTCTGGCTACGTTATCTTCAATGTATAAGGTGAATTTTTGGAATGATGCTCCAAGAATAGTTATCTCGCGCCTTGATAGGCCTACATTTGTATTCACAATAGAGGAGGCTTCTGATGGCAAGCCATGGTATTATAACATCCAGAATTTTCTCAAGAACCAAGAGTATCTTCCTGGGGCTTCGACCCGGGATAAGAAGACCTTAAGGAGGTTGTCTGGAAATTTCTATCTGAACCAAGATGGTGTACTCTACTGGAGGAATTTTGACTTGGTACTGTTGAGATGTGTGGATGAGAAAGAAGCGGGTCTGCTTATGGAAGAGGTCCAAGAAGGCGCCTTTGGCACGCACGCCGGTGGGCATGCCATGTCTCGAAATCTGTTACGAGCAGGGTATTATTGGTTGACTATGGAGTCAGATTGCTTCAAGTATGCGAAGAAATGCCATAAATGCCATATTTATGCTGATAAGATTCATGTGCTGCCGAGTCCTCTGAACGTCATGGAGTCGTCTTGGCCCTTTTCCATGTGGGGCATTGACATGATTGGAAAGATCGAGCCAACCGCATCCAACGGACATCACTTCATCTTAGTGGAAATTGATTATTTTTCTAAGTGGGTTGAAGCAGCTTCCTATGCGAATGTCACCAAGCAAGTTGTAGCTTGGTTTATCAAGAAGGACATCATCTGTCGTTACGGAGTGCCTGAGAGAATAATTACTAATAATGGTTCAAACTTGAATAACAAGATGATGAAGGAACTGTGCCAGAGTTTCAAAATTGAGCATCACAACTCTTTTCCCTATCGTCCAAAGATGAATGGCGTTGTTGAGGCGACCAACAAGAATATAAAGAAGATAGTGCAGAAGATGATTGTAACCTATAAGGATTGGCACGAGATGTTACCTTTGCATTACACGGATATCGTACTTTGGTACGTACTTCAACCGGGGCATCTTCTTTCTCGCTGGTATATGGTATGGAAGTTGTCCTACCATTAGAAGTCGAGATTCCTTCTTTAAGAGTTCGGGTTGACGTCAAACTGGATGAGGCAGAATGGGTAAGAAATAGATTGAATCAGCTTAGCCTGATGGATGAGAAGAGGTTAGCATCAATTACGTATGTTCGTTTATATCAAAGCAGGATGAAGAAAGCTTTCGATAAAAAGGTGCGCCATCGAAGCTTTCAAACAGGCGAGCTAGTGTTGAAGAAGATTCTCCCTCCACAAACAGATCACAGGGGCAAATGGACTCCCAACTATGAAGGTCCATATGTCGTGCGAAAGGTTTTCTTCTGAAGGAGCCTTATTGTTGTCAACCATGGATGGTGAAGATTTCACGACCCCTGTGAATGCAGACGTAGTTAAAAAATACTTTGCTTAAGGAGACCCGTTGGAATGAAAAAAGAATATTCAGGAAAAAATGGGGCATTCAGGCGAACCATAGAAAGAATGGGTTCGGGCAAAAGTTAGGGATAAAAAAGAAAAGATGTAAACCCATAAAGTTGAAAACTTGGAAAGGCGACTTTGGCCAAAATGGGTACCCCGGTGAATTGAAAACCCGAAAGGACGATTCAGGCAAAAGTTAGGGATTTTGAAAAGCAAATGACTACGGTCTGCGTATTTGATCTTTAGAGTATATTGGATTGAGGGAGGACCTGAGGGCCGATCATCCGAATCAATCTCTTTAGAAGACGAAGCATCGGAGGAGCATCGAAGTCATGCGAGTCATAGATGGATCGATACATGGTGGTTGTCTATGCCACATTACCAATATGTTGTATACTTTTGTGCATTTCTGTAAACTTTTGAGCAGCTTCCTCTTTTCAGGGGTTGCATCTGTTGTAAAATCTGCCTATTTACAGGCCATTTGTCAATAAAGCATATACTATTCAGTAAATTGTCATTCTTGCTTTGGATTTGTTGTTTTGTTTGCGGAAAAACGCCCGATGTTTTGATAAAACTTTGCATACATAAACTTGCAGGATTTTCCAATAATCATTAAAACTTTGATTGATTTGAACAATGTCAAGGATGACAACCGAGATAGTTTCCATTGTGAAGGATATTTTGTTGTTTGTTCATGGGCAGGATTGTTACCCTTGGGGCAAGTTTTTCAGAGGTGCATCCTCGATAGGATCATCATCCCCACAGAAATAAGGTGTGTAGTTGAGACTCGTTTATCTCCAGCAGTGGGCCTGATGCATCTTGTCCCTAGCAAAAGTCTGCTCCTACATAAAGGATATGCAAATTGAGTGTGCGGTTGAGTGTATACACTTATTCCCATCGGTTTGTCTGTATACACTTATTCCTCAGCGGCTCAGGTTTGATTTGTTCGGTAGAATGAAGTCATCCCCAGAGGGTTGAGATTGATATCCCCCATGCAGGTCAAGTGTGTGTGCTTATCCCCAGCAGATTATAGGTATGCACTTACTCCCCAGAGAGTCAAGACTGGATTTCTTTCCACCAGGTAGATGTTGAACTTTTTCCAAGCAATGGAGCAAAGTCATAATTTTGTTTCCCCATAGAGTCCAATTATATTTGACTTTGTATCCCCTCAGAGTTTGATTGATGATTCGATCCCCAAGAAAAGGTTGATGTCGTTTCCCTTATTACTTATTCCCCAGCAAAGTCGGCAGAGTATACCTTTCCTCCGCAGACTAGGTTCTTCCCCGCAGGTTGGAATCGTTTCTGAGAAAGTGTATTGGTGCATCCCTAGCAGTTGGGATGTATTTTGATGTTGATTTCCCACTGAGTAGTCCCCGGCAGAGTGGATTTGGATCTCCAATAGAATGGGTTTATCCTCAGATGTTTGCTTCATACCCTAGAAGGTTTCAGTGTTCTAGGAGGCCATTCAGGGTTGTTTTCCCTGTCAGAGCGCGGGTTAATCTCAATGGATGCTTGTGGTTCCCCCTGCAGGGTCGTTGATCTCCCCAGTAGGTTGGTTTTGATTCCAACGGTTGGTTATCTGTCCCTAGCCGGGTCTTTGTTCCCCAGAAGAGTGGTATTCTAGAAGGCCATCCAGGGCGTTTCCCTCAGCAAGAGTTGATTTGATTCACAGTCGAGCGAATTGTGTTTTCGTCAGAACGGTGTTACCCAGGAAAGTTCTTTTTCTGGAGGCCATCCAGGGCTTTCTTTTCCCAACTTAAGTCCAATCGTAATTGGCATATCCTATTTCTCCCCGACGGAGTTGCCCTGTCTCTTCAACATTTATTTTTCTGATTTGGTTATGTTGCATGTTGCATTTGTGCATAGCATCTTTAAAAATGCGTAGTATTTCCATTTTGTATGGAGCATTACGCCATGTTCAAACATATGCATTTGAAACATAAGCCAGATTGTTACCTCTTTGTTTTTAGGTATATCTACAGCAAACGATTGATTTTACTTTGCTCACATGGTATTCAGACCCCGGCAAATGATGTTATATCCCTGTAGTGCACGGTATCCAGACCCAACATATTATCAGTTAATTCTTGAGCCCTTGTGGTATCCAGACCACGGCAAAATATCTCGACAGATGTGTTTATCTTACCATTTGTTCCCCAACAGAGTTGCTTGTATAAGTTTCTCTTTCCCCTAGCGGAGTTTTCTTGTGAATTGTTGTCAGATTCACTTATCAACTGCGTGTTGATCCGGCCTTCGGGTTCGATGCTCGCTTTTATTTAGCGAATTTCTGTTGGTTAGCAGATGTTATTAACTTCGTGTTGATCTGGCCTTTGGGTTTGATGCTTTTTTTGTTTAACAGATGCCTGGCGGCGATGTCAAACGTTCTTCTCAACTTCGTGTTGAGCCGGCCTTTGGGTTCGATACTCGCTTTTATTTAACGAATGCCTGCTTGGATTAGCAGATGTTCTCAACTTTGTGTTGAGCCGGCCTTCGAGTTCGACGTTCGCTTTTATTTAGCGAACGCTTACTGGTTAGTAGAGATTTTCAACTTCGTGTTGAGCCGGCTTGCTGGTTCGATGCTTGCTTTTATTTAGCGAATTCCTGCTGGTTAGCAGATGTTATCAACTTCATGTTGATCCGGCCTTCGGGTTTGATGCCTGTTTTTATTTAAGGGATGTTTGGCGACGATGTCAGACGTTCTTCTCAACTTCGTGTTGAGCTGGTCTTCGGGTTCGATGCTTGCTTTTATTTAGCGAATTCCTATTGGTTAGTAGAGATTTTCAACTTCGTGTTGGACCGACCTTCGGGTTTGATGCTCACTTTTATTTAGCGAATGCCTGCTGGTTAGCAGATGTTATCAACTTCGTGTTGATCCGGCCTTTGGGTTCGATGCCTATTTTGTTCAAATAGATGCCTGATGGTGATATCAGATTATCTTTCTGACTTAGTGTCATTGCATGTGTGTTAGCAGATGTTTCTTCCGACTGCGTGTCGATGTTTTCTAATGGGTAATCAGTTAGCTTATTGCTGCTGCAACTATCAGATACGTTATTTCCGGAGATAGTGTTTTGCAGCTCTATTTCTGCGGTTGACAAATTTCCGGGTTCTTTGGTATTCAACCGTCTTCTACCTAGAATGTTTGAAAGTCGTTTGCTTTTCATCCCTTCAGGTCCAAGCCGCTTGAATAGGGGCAGCTGTTGTACCCCAAAATTTGACCAACCATTTCTTGTACTTGGCTTATATTTCTTTGCATTTTTGCATTTTTGCATTGTTGCATGTCATATCATTGGCTTTTGAGGCAGGGGATCAAGGTTTTCTTGTGGCTCAAAGTTCTTTTTAGTGCAAGAGTTCAAATAGCGAGTATCAGGAGCTCCGAACTTTATTTTGCTTGGCGATCGAGTGGTTGATTTTATTTTATTTTGTAGGTTATTTTCAGCTCAGGAGGCAGCATTCAGGCTATCTCAAGCATTCTCATGGTGGTGGTATTCAAGAGCAAGTTTCAGAGGCTGAACAGGGCTTAGAACGGATGAAAACGAACACTTGTGCACTTTTCCCTCCAAAAGGCGCCAAAATTCAAATTTTTAAAGTGTTAACCGATTAACCAATGCAAAATCAAGCCAGATGTGAATTTTTAAGGGTGTTAATTGATTAACCAAGGCAATTTTTTGCTCTGCACGTGAATTTCCAATAGAAGTCACTTTGGAGTCCATTTTGATCACTTGTGAAATTGATTTTACACCAGAAGAAGGATCTAGAACCACTTTGAATTTTGATTAGTTTTCAAATTAATTCAAATTCCCTCCAATTTCCCACTCCTAATCTCATTCCAATTTTCATAACCACAGTTGGATCCTAACCTATAGCATATTTAAATGATTTGCTCCAAACCTCACACACACAATCCTCATAATTCCATTTCATTTTTCAGAATCCATACACTCTTGAATTTTGCTCTCAACTTTTCCATCTCCCAAACTCCATTAAAGCTCTTCTTACATTGAATTCCTTGATTCTTCATTAGAATCATTGGATTCTAGAGCTAAAACCTTCATCCTTCATCCTTATTGTCTCCATTTCTCCATTCAATTTTCGTGTGAATTTGGATCTGATCTTGGAAGTTGGTTTGGAAGAGCTTATTTGGATTATTCTTGTTTAATTTTGGTGGATCTTCATTTCTACTACAATAACTCACTTGGATCTTGGAGGTTCAGATTTCTTGCTTGGATCTGCTCAATTGAAGTTGAATCAACATTTACCAAAGCAATTCTCCGCTTTGTAGGTTGGAAATTCTAGATCTTATTCTGTTTTTGAGCTTATTTGCATAATTATCATGTTGATCTTCATATTTTTTTAATTTGGTTAATTTTGATCCATGTGATTTGTGATCTTGATGTTTGAATGTGTTTACGTGTTGTTGGATCACTGTTTTCTGGTGTTAATTTCGTGCATAATTGATTATGTGATCATCTGGATTATTAGAGAAGTGATTATTTGCTGAAAGTGGTTTTGAGCTGCTGTTTTCTGCCTCTGGTACAGTGTTAATCGGTTAACCAGATGCAGTGAAAACTGGTTAATCGATTAATCAGTGTGAATTTTCAAACATTTTTAACTGGTTAATCGGTTAACCATATGTGTTAACCGATTAACACTGAACCAGAATGTCATGTTTGTTGTTTTTCAAGTTGGTTTTGGCTGCTTCTCACTTTGAATCTTCATGGATCAATATGATGCATTTGAGTGAGCTTATTTGGATATGTGTTGTTGTTCTTGATTGTTTAATCTTAATTACTCGACACGCGTGTTCGATTTCCACTTGAATGCATACTTTTGTAGTTGTTGTTCAAAGTGATGAATGTTCATCTTTTGCTTTGCTTGAGTATGAAGAATGGCGTGGTTGAGATGTTCTTGTGGTGGTTGTTGTCCCACACTTTTTTTTCCTCCCACTTTTCTTCGATGATTGATGGTCGATGGTCGTAGGAGTTCGCTTCTCCCATTTCATCTCATCCTCGCATCTTTTTGCTTGCATTTCTTCTTTTGTTTTGCATCTTTTTACTTGCATTTCTCTTTTGTTTTGCATCTCTTTGCTTGCATCTAAGAGGTTGAGATGTGCTTGTGGTGGCTGCTGCCCCACACCTTTTTCCTCCCTTTTTTCTTTGTGTTGCATTTCATGTTTGCATCCCTTTCTTCCTTTTCATTTGTGATTGATTTATCTTGTGTTTACTTGGTTTTATTTGCCATGATCCCATAGGATTCCTAGTCCCTTTGGGAGTAGGAGAGACATCAAGTGTTCAATCTAAGCATGCTAAAATTAGGGTAGAATTTCCCTTTTTAATCTCAATCATAGGAGCACATTGCATGATAACATTAGGGTTGAGTTAGTTTCCCCTTAGTTGTGTCTTCTCTCTTCTCATCTCCAAACTTTTTCAAAACATCTAATAAAGGATAAAAAGTGTTGTACGCTACGAGCCTTAAGCATTTGGGAAATGATGATTGGGGGCCTCCTCTCATACCGTCTAGAGTGTTTAACGTATGTCCTTTGGACGATATGCGACGGATTCGCTCCTAAGTCATAGTCTTTAGTGCAACATGAGTTACAAACTTAAATCAATTCACTTCTTCATAAAAGGATCAAAAACAAACATCAAACTTTTTTATCCTTCGGGATTAATTGAAAACCATTTTCAAAGAGAGTGCTGTTAACTCTTGGTTCTACCGCAAACAGGTAACGCCTAAGTCTCCAATGGTTAAACAGCAATACACTTAACTACTAGAACTAAGGTTTAACCCTACTCAGCTAAAACACTTGAACCAATCTGTGGTCGTGTCAGCTTGAACTACGTTTGCTCTAATTTCTTGTACCAGACGAGGATATGTAGGTACAAGACGACAATGTCTTGGCGAGCAACATTCCCCATCTTTACCCATAGTTTTCCAAACTACGTTAAATCTGACTTTCCCATTGCACGAGGGAGTACGTAGGCCTAGAGCAGCGATGCTCTATCGAGTCTCTTTTCTTCTCTTTTGTCCTGTGAGCCTGTAGCTTAGATAGATTAACACCCTTTAGATAGATAACAAATGTGGATCTCGTCGAGTACGATGGACGTGAGGGGTGCTCATACCTTCCCCTTGCGTAACCGACTCCCGAACCCAAGATTTGGTTGAGATGACCTGTCTTTTCCCTTTTCGTAGGTTTTTTTCTGATCGTTTCCTTTCCCTCTCTTTAGGATAAATAAAAAACGGTGGCGACTCTTCTGTCCTTGCCGACCCCTCTTCACAGCAATGTGATAGGAGGGAAGGGAAAATATCGAATAAACCCCCTAAAAAGAAGCATAAGGATATGCTCATCGCAAGCAATATCTTAGTTCGAGAGTTGATTACGCAATGGGAAAGTATTAGCAACCCTCATGTCCGTTATACTCAACGGGAATCATTTAGTTAGGGTCGAATGTAATGTTAGCCTAAGTTAATTTCTAAATCTTCTAATTCTTTGAATGGAAAAGAGAGAGGAGAAATGTTTTTATTATTTTTATATTAAAGGGGAAGACCTAAAAGGTTTTTATTATTAGGATGCTCTCCAAGACTTCGCAGTCTCGTGCCTACGTATCCTTACAAGGATGGAATCAGAGCAATCGTAGTTTGGGTAAACTATGTTGGTTGATTTTAGCGAAAGTCAAATTGTATTAATCAATGTAAGGACTTTGTTTTACCCACAACAAATGAGGAGTGGATATTTTCACCATATTGAATGGATTTACAAATCTCATTCATGTCACTTATCTTAACTTAATGGTTATAGGAAAAATATTGCCCTAGTGTTTATTAAGACAACATCTTTCATTTTGAAAAGAATCTTTAGACATTATTAGATCTCTTGAAGATTTGCTAGGAAAATAGACTTGATGAAAATCAAGGTTTATTCATAACTATGAAGGTATTTTGATCTCTTAATGATAATCAAGGTCTGTCCATAGAAATGGATATTTGAGTATGATTTGGACATTTTTGAGGGATGATAAACATTTGATGAGGATGAATTGTTCAAAGAGTTTATGCTAGAGTGTTAAACTCTAACAGTCTCTTTAATTCAAGTTTAATTGGGAAAATAGTTTGGGAGACCATGAATATTGATATTGATCAATGGTTCAAAGAGTTGTGCTAGAGTGCTAGACTTTAACACCTCTCGGTCTAAGTTATTTATTAAGTGTTTTAAGGATGAGAGAGTGAAATAATTGGATATCTAAATCTGTAAGACTTTAGACAAATCTTTAAAGGGTTTTGCTAGAATGCTAGATTCCAACAATCCTTTTCTTTCAAGTTTATTTTTAAAATAGTATTGATGTACTTTAAAGTATTTTAGCTATCCTTCAAGAAGTAATAAGTTTTGAGATGACACTTGACAAAGGGCTTAAGGTTTATTAGGACATTTGATAAAGAGTCAAAGGTTTGTTAATGCACTTGATGAAGAGTCAAAGGTTTGTTAGGGCACTTAATGAAGGGCAAAGGATTTTCTTATGAATGGTTTAAGATTGTATGGTTAAGTTTGGATTGAATTGTTTGATGTTTGGGATGTGGATTGGGTTTTGAAGAAAGTTTCATAATCTTGATGAGGATTAGAGTTCATGAAAGGTTCATGATATTGATGAAGATTAGGGTTTGATGAAAGGGTCATAGTCTTGATGAAGATTAGGGTTTGATGAAAGGTTATAGTTATGACAATACCTCCTACTCATACATGATTTATGAATCAAAGAAGTTATAACTTCTTCCCTAAAGTTAGGTTAGAATGGAATGACTTAACAAAGTCATGGGGGAAATGTTTATGATAAGGACCAATTTAGAGCAACAAAGAACTTATAAGCTATATATATGAAACATCATCTAAGGGTGATTTGATTAAGTCACAAGAGAAATGTATGATAATAATCAACCAAAGTGAAAAGAATTCACAAATTATCTTGATTAAAACATCATCTAAGGATGACTTGACAAAGTCATGGAGAAACAATCATATTAAGCATAAAAGAGATACACACTTACACTCACAAGAATGAAACATCATCAAGTTTTAGGAGCATAATAACAAGCATGGTTCAAGACTCACACTTAGGGTATAACATGCATTAGGTTTATCTTTATCACCAAAATTCATCTCACAAGGTTGATATAAACATGGTAAGAAAAGTCAAACATGCTTCTCAAACAAAGTAGAGCAACAAGGTATTTACTCATTATTCATATCATTCATCAATCCAAAACTTTACTCTTACACAAAAATAGTAAAGTATTCAAAATTCTATCATGCATGGATTAAACAAGTATCATAATTTAATCACAAATATATATCAACAAATTAATCAAGGGCGTTTACAATTTATGGCATAATCAAAAGATATTGACAAATTAATTGCATAATTAACAAAATAATTAAATAAATCACTCAAAGATTAAAGAAATAATACCAAATGGAAAATAAATAAATATTATGAATATTTTAGGTAAAATTGGCTAAATAAGAAATAAAAGTGTTTTTGTTTTTAAGGTTTTAATAATTAACTAGTTAATACTATTTCTTTTGACTTTTAAAATTTAATATTAAAATAAATAAACAAAGTATTAGAAATAAAAAATAATTTAAATTTTTAGTGTGAAATAATAATATGGAATAATTAATTATTACTTGTTTTTTTTAAATAAAAGAAATGAAATAAATAAATAAAATAAATGAGATAGAAATGAAAAAGAGAAATAAGAGAAAGAGAGAAAAGGGATAAAGAGCAAAAAAATGAGGACAATGTGGTTTGAACCCAGGCCCTCCCACTTTCCAAACCACACACAAAACCAACTAAGTTGCACATTCTAGATGTTATAAACACTCGACCATCTTATAATATATTAAAAATGGATTTTAAATTGAAAAAAAAAACGTGCGTCATGATCATCTTTTCCACGAACTTCATCATCATCATCGTCAACATTTCAAAAATGTCATTTTTCTTATTTCTCAATCAAATCAAACAATCTAATATGATATTTCACTCAGAATTTTGCAAGGAATTCAACCATAACACTCAGTTTCATTTATTTTTATCACATCTCAAGAAATCACATAAAAACTAAAAGAACCCTAATTTTTCTAACAAAAATTAAATTTCATACAAGTATGATCAATGAACACAAACATAGGGCTTTTAATCCTCACATTATGGCAAGCATATTGGTAACAAGAATGAATCAAAATGATGCTTCTATCATAGAGTTCCAGAAATGAAAATTTACCTCAAAGTGGTGAAATTGTGTTTTGCTTTAGAACCCTCCCAGAATTAGCATTTTCAAATATGGTCATTACCATTCTTTGTAGAATTATTCACCTAAAATTTCCAGGATAGTAGTCTTCTAATACATTCCTAGTGAATGAATTTACTTGGGTTGAACCTTGGCTGGATTGGATTGTGATTGCAGGTGAAAAATCACCAAAAAGGTGAAAATCCTGACTTTTTTATTCTAGGCACAACACGACAAGTGCCCAGTGACACGGCAAGATCCTGTTGCACTCTAAATTCTTGTGTAGGGGCATGTCTGGGTTCAACAAGGTTGTGTTGGCTAACACGAGAGGGTTGTGTTCTCCTATAATTTTTCTATGAAGCAAGTATTCTCTTGGCCCAACGCGGCTCGTGTTAAGTGACACGGCTGAGTCGTGTTGACAAGTTGGTTTTGGTATTTTGTATTTGATTGTAATGGATTCGTAACGACAAGTAATCTATTGCGTCTGAATGTCATTAATGCTAGATTCTGTTGGTGAGTGTAACACGGTGGGAGAACTGACTTTAAACAATGTTGCGGATAGCAAGAGTCGCCACCGACTTTTATTTTATCCATAAGGAAAGGTTATAAAAGAACAGGAAAGACCTTAGAGAATATTTTGGGTCCGGGGGGTAGGTTATGAAAAGGGAAGGTGTTAGCACCCTTTTCATCCATGGTTATCCATGGGCTCTTAGGTACTTAAGCTCACTTTTGAATTGTTTTGAAAGTGTAGTGTGTGAATAGCAAAAAATTTCAGAATAGTTTAATAATAATCCGTGTATGGATGTGAAAAAAACTTGTTTGAAAATTTTGTTGGAAATTTGTTTAAGTGCGAAACAGTTTTGAAGTGAGCAAGCACCTAGGAGTAACCTACCCTAATGTTTAAAGGTCTTTCTTATTCTTTATTCTTTCCTTTAGTAAGACTATCCCTACTATAATGGAGTAGGTAGTCCTTACTTTGGATGTTAAGGGACATGTGAGGGACAATTTGACTTTGAAGGCCATGGTGGGATGTAATAAGCACATATAAGGGACCATCATCATTTTTCGAAAGGGACTCGATTCGTAAAGGCAACCATAAGGGACTTTGATGATTTTTCTATTTGAGGGACTTGCTTTATACACCCCACTTAACCATTATTCGTAGGCAACTTGAGGGATATCCTTAGGAAGTGAGACGGCGATTAAAATCGACTTACGTGTGTGACGTGTTTATTTTAATTATCTTTATTTAAAAGTGATCTAATTTTATTTTAATATTACATACATGTTGTTACACTCCCTAATTACTAACCATAATAATAATTAAATAATTAAACAACTTTACATCCAAGAAACAATTACAAAATAATAAGCAAAATAATTAAATAGCAAAGATAAATAAAATATAAATAAGCAATAATAAATAATAAAGGGGGTTAATTCTAAGTTTACTCGGCAAGACATCGCATCTTGTGCCTACGTATCCTTACGGGAGTGGAATCAGAGTAATCGTAGTTCCCCTCAATAGGGAGGTTAGAAACTTCTTGACTGTGGTCAAGGTCTCAAGGGGAATAAACGCATCTTAAGGACACGCTTACGTGGAGTGTAGAAACTCCAAATCTCTACGTTGAAATGTTAAGTTGTAATTAGGGTTAAATTAGGGATTCCACGGCGGGAAACCCTAAAATGAGCGCGGCGGCTCTTTGACCTAATGCTAAGGGTAAAATTGTAATTTTGCCTGCGGCGAGGCATTTGTGAAAATTAGGGTTTGTAGTTTGTAGTTTTGAGGATTTGAAATTGAATGTGTGAAGTTTTACGGACTATTGGCGCGGCGGCCAAACAGTTAGACCTAACCTTCGGATGTGTGCAATGTGACAGAAATAATAGTAAACGCGTGAGATAATTGAATCATGCAAACAGAGAGATAATGTCATAATTTAAACCATGCGAGCAGAAATTTAAAGGCAGAATTTAAAGAGCGATTGTTAAGTTCGCGAGGTTACATGAGAGGAGCAGATACAATATGATAATGAAATTTGAATTGAACAATAATAAAATAAAATAAATAACGGTTCTAGTTATTATTTTAAAAAAAAGATTTTAGTTATTATTTTAAATTTATCTAAAAAAAAAGTTTTTCTTAAAAATAATAGGTTTTCATATTAATTTGGAAAAAGATGTTAATGTTATTTATTTTAAAAAACAGATTTTTATATTATAACAAATTTTAATAAATTAATGATAACAATAATAATAATAATGGTAATAATAATGATAATAATGATAATAATAATAAATAATGATAATAATAATAATAATAATAATAATAATAATAATAAAGCAATAATGAATTTTAAATGTGCCAAATAACCCAACAATGTTGCTAACGCAGAAATGCGCTCATCGCAACCAGATCTAAATCGGACGAAACAAAATTTATCGCAAAGAAAAAGAAATTAAGCAAAAAATAGTATTATTGCTCACACAAAAATGCGATCATCGCAACCAGATCGAACTAACACAAATGTCACGCGTCATGCACACAAATGTGCAAACATCGTATCGACATAATTCGATCAAAAATCTTATATATCTAAACTCTAACAATTTAAAAATTATATATATATAAACGTAACAGTAATAGATAAAGAAAAAGAAATAACGGTAATAGATGAAGAAAAAGAAATAACGGTAAAAGATGAAGAAAAAGAAACAACAGTAATAGATGAAGGAAAAGAAATAACGGTAAACGATGAAGAAAAAGAAACAATAGTAATGGATGAAGAAGAAAACTAAATAAAGGCAAACGACACTCACTCCTCTTAGGTTTTTTCCATTCTCTCCCTTTTTTCCAACAAGGCAACACATGTATATATAGGGAACAAATTAGGGTTAACACCAAATTGTCAATAATGTCCCTAAAGCCCATTTTAAAGCCCAAACTAAATAATTAGTTAAGAAAAAATAAAATTTAAATAATTTAAAATAATTAAAATAAACTTAAAATAAAAACTAATAATCCTATTGATTCCTAAAATAAAAAATATTATAAAAAGAACAAAATTTTTTTCAATATTTTTTATTTTATGATTTTTTGGATATTTTTATGAATAATTTAGAAAAAAGTGAAAAAAATAATATTTTAAAAAATGATTTAATTAAAATACGAAAATAATAATTAAATAATAATAAAAAACTATTTTTGTTATTTTTTTAATGAAAGATAGAAAAATTTAGAGTAAAAATAATAAAAAACAAAAAAAAGTGACAAAGGTGAGATTCGAACTCTCAACCTCTCACACTCATAACTCCTTACACATGTCCTCCTGCCAATTGTGCCATTTTTACTTTTTAGAAAAAAAATGCATGTTTACCTGCAAAAAGTCAAACGACTACACAAATTTGTTAGTAATTGATTAAATGCAATGAAATGCGACGACAAATCTTAGGGCAAATTTTGGGGTATTACAGTTATTATGATAATATTTCTCACCCAACCTCTCTTTGATGTTGGCAAAAAAAAAATCATGAAGTTTGACTTTGGTTTGACCACAGTTGACCTCAGTTTGACCTTTTAACTGCATTGACTGCTTTTGACTTATCTGATCATCTGACTGAGCAAACTTTTGAGAAAAGTCTTGAAACTTGACATGGGGGTTCTTATACACATATAAGATGTTATGAAGCTCACTTGAAGTCTTGGAAGTCCATTTAGCCTGATTAAAGTCAAAACCCTAGTTTTGGATGCACTGCTTAGGAGGTGCATTGTCTGAGGGAATTGTCAACTCTTCTGACCAATTGTGAATTTTGTGAACCTTGTGAACCTTCTTGGAACACAAAGTCTTGTATTGTGAGGGCAAATTTTGGGGTGCAACAGCTGCCCCTGTTCAATTTTCTGAAACCTGAGGGGTTAGATTGGTATATTTGCCAGTCATAACCTGGAAGGTTGAAGGGGATTGAACACAAAAGCCCAAAAATTTGCACTCACCAGTGCATGGAGTGATATTGATGGTTGGTTGAACATGATTGAGTGGGCTTAAAGATGCCACTAGGGGAAAGTTCTTCAGTAGTATAATGAGAACTGTCAGGAGTCTGGAGTAATACTGATGTAACAGCATGTCTTCATGAGGATAGAGCAATCAATAATGATAACCCTAAAGCAGTCTTGAAGTGATAAATCTGACCTCAGGAGGATAGGGCAATCAATAGCTCTAAAGCAGTCTTGAAGTAATAATGGCTTCAGGAGGATAGAGCAATCAATAGCTCTAAAGCAGTCTTGAAGTAATAGAATGGCTTCAGTAGGATAGAGCAATCAATAGCTCTAAAGCAGTCTTGTGATATGTCTTCAGGAGGATAGAGCAATCAATAGCTCTAAAGCAGTCTTGAAGTAATGATTTCAGGAGGATAGAGCAATGGATAGCTCTAAAGCAGTCTTGAAATAATAATGTATTCAGGAGGATAGAGCAATGGATAACTCTAAAGCAGTCTTGAAATAATTAGATGGCTTCAGGAGGATAGAGCAATGAATAGCTCTAAAGCAGTCTTGAAGTAGTAATATGACCTCATGAGGATAGAGCAATGAATAGCTCTAAAGCAGTCTTGAAGTAATAGGATGATTTCAGGAGGATAGAGCAATCAGTAGCTCTAAAGCAGTCTTGAAGTCATGAGAGGCTATCAGGAGGATAAAATAACCCTGAGGTTACAATAAAGCAGTCCCAAAGTAATAAGAAGCTCATCAGGAGGATAAAGTAACCCTGAGGTTACAATAAAGCAGTCCCAAAGATCATAAGATTGCTTGTTGGATAATTAATCTGAAAACAAGGTAGCATTCTGTATAACAACATTAGTTTATGCTTTATGTATGCATGTATGACATGATGCACTTAGGTAATGTACTATAGACATATATGTTATGGTATGATGTAAATGATGTATGTATGCTATGACACTGCTGGAAGTGTCTGGATATCCTTGTATAACAACTGCTGGCCAAGGAAAATAAATCCCGATTCGTTGTTGAAGAATATATAACCCTCCGTCTGCTGGGGATAACAAGGTATAGATAACCTCCCGTTGTTGGGGATAACAAGGTATAGATAACCTCCCGTTGTTGGGGATAGTAGGGTATAGATAACCTTCGTTTTCGTTTGATAGTAGGATAAGTATAACATCCCGTCTTCGTTCATCGTGCCCTTATTGGAAAGTAATTTCCCGTATATCCGTATGAGGATAAAAGAGATGGATATAAATTCCAGGGGAAATTAGACTTTGTGAAAATGGATTAGTCCTACTGATGGTTTGTAACTGTCTTGTAAAGATGAACCGGCGAAGCTTCGTTGAAATCCTTCCCTCGTTCGTCCTTAGTAAATACTATTACTGCATTTTCATGCATTTCTGGTAAACATCAATCATATTAAAAGCATACATGCATTTCTGGTAAACATCAATCATATTCAAAGGCATACATACATTCAAACACAACCAATGGACGTTTCGCTTATGTAAATAGGGTAAAAGTGAATCTGGATTCAAAAGATGGAATTTACTTATATCAAAAGTGACCCATACACGGGTAAGTTTGTACAAGGAGACATAAACCCTAGTAATAGAATTTTGTCATGAAGTTTTACAAAAAGAATCAGCTATGTGGGAAATAATCCTATTGAGTTTCAATTCTACTATTGCCACTCAAGTATCTCATCTTCTTGCTGTTGAGACGGAAACGATTGGATTGAGCTTTATCTGTTTGAGCTTGAGTAAGTAGTACAACTGGTTGCAGTTTCATGAGTGATCCAAACGAGACATAGTCATACGCTTTAATCCCTAACTTTTGCCTGGATTGCCCTTTCAGGTTTTCAATCCACCGGGATACCCTTTTTTGCCCAAGCCGCCTTTTCAGGTTTTCGACTTGCCGGGTGTACATCTTTTTATATATATATCCCTAATTTTTGCCCAAACCCTTTTGGTTTGCCGGGATGCCCTTATTTTTGCCTAGGCCTGTCAACCTAGCGGGTCTCTTTTTATGCGTAGTATTTTTTAACTATGTCTGCGTTTACAGGTTGTGGGAAGTCTTCACCATCCATTGTAGTCAGTATCATGGCACCTCCTGAGAACACTGTCTTGACTACAAATGGTCCCTCATATGTTGGAGTCCACTTGCCCCTAGGATCACCCTGTGGTAATATGATACGCTTGATTACCAAGTCACCAGCCTGATATACCTTTGGCTTAACCTTCTTGTTAAAAGCTTTGATCATCCGTTTCTGGTACATCTGGCCATGACAAACTGCTGCTAACCTTTTCTCATCAATCAAATTTATCTGGTCAAGTCGAGTCTGAATCCACTCATCTTCATCCAAGCCTGCATCCTTCATAATTCTCAAGGAGGGGATCTGAACTTCAATAGGCAGAACTGCTTCCATACCATAGACTAAGGAGAATGGGGTTGCCCCTGTTGAAGTACGTATTGTAGTACGATAACCATGCAGAGCAAATGGTAACATCTCGTGCCAATCCTTGTAAGTAACAGTCATCTTCTGTACAATCTTCTTAATGTTCTTATTAGCAGCTTCAACTGCCCCATTCATCTTTGGACGATACGGAGAAGAGTTGTGATGCTTAATCTTGAACTGCGTACAGAGATCAGTAATCATAGTGTTGTTCAGATTAGAGCCATTGTCAGTGATAATCCTTTCAGGGATACCATACCTACATATGAGATTATTCTTAATGAACCGAGCCACAACATTCTTAGTCACAGATGCAAATGAAGCTGCCTCTACCCACTTCGTGAAGTAATCAATAGCAACCAGGATGAAACGATGCCCATTAGAAGCAGTAGGCTTGATCTCACCAATCATATCAATGCCCCACATGGCAAAGGGCCAAGGAGCAGTCAACACATTCAATGGAGATGGAGGTACATGTACTTTATCAGCATAGATTTGACATTTGTGACATGTTCTGGAGTGTTGATAGCAATCAGCTTCCATGGTAGACCAATAGTAACCTGCTCTCAAAATCTTCTTTGCCATGGTATGACCACTAGAATGAGTGCCAAAGGTCCCATCATGCATCTCTTCCATAATTTCTGTAGCTTCCTTCTTATCCACACAACGAAGCATAGTTGAATCATGATTACGCTTATACAGAATGCCATTACTCAGAAAGAACTTAGCAGAAAACCTTCTCAGGAACTTCCTATCTTTGACCTCTTTTCTGTTTTCTTCAGTTCCCAGATTCACAACTTCGACTGGCTCTTCATGTGGCTGTATAGCTTTCTCTTCTTGTTGTAACAACCTAGCAAGCTCTACAGGTATTTCACAATCGTCCTCGTTTCCGTCTTCAGTTTGATAGATCGGATTCTCGAAATTGTAATTGGCAATAGTAGAACTGTTATCAATTGGATCCAGAGTGGATGAGGATCTGCATTTTAGTGACGTGGGTGTGTGTAAGAACACATAGCTGATAAAGCAAAAATAAAAGAAAAAGAAAGACAAGGAACACAATATTTACGAAAACGAAACGTCCACTGATTTTATTGAATGAAGTATGCAAATGAAATGACAACCCGTAACAAGCACACCATTGTGCCCCGGGTAAGGCACATGGCTTGAAAGTTTTAATTGTTCCAGAAATTATAGATTTAAAAACATAACACAGTAATAGTATTTACTCCTGACTAAAGGAGATAGGGATAACATCTTCAGCTGTCCAATTATTGAGTCCAGCACCCACAGTAGGAAAAATCCATGCCTCCAAGTTGTAGTCTTCATCTTGATCTCCCACAGCATTGATAACCCCTTGATTGGTGATACGAACAGCACGAGCACGACGAACAGCCTTCTGGGACTCTGCAGTGAAACCCAAACCAAACTTGTCAGACTTGTATGGAATATCAGGAAGCTGACCCCAAATAGTACAACCACCTTCTTCCACCACAGCTTTTGCATCATTGAGGGAGGCCATTGCCATTGTTGGAGGGTTTCTGATGACCACAGGAACCTTCTTCACAGCAGAAGGAGTCACACAATCCTTAACAGCCCAGGGAACCACTTCAAATGACTGACATGGAGTTTCAATGTATTCACCTTCTACTTCCAGATACTTGAAAGTGTTTACATGGCTGACAAAGTATTCTTCCTCTCCAAAGATAGTAACAACTTTTCCATTCACCGGATATCTCAACTTTTGATGTAATGTGGAGGTCACAGCACCTGCCCCATGGATCCAGGGACGACCAAGCAGACATGAGTACGAAGGACGAATATCCATCACATAGAATGTAGCAGTGAACACCTGAGAGCCCACCTTGATTGGAAGATCAATTTCCCCATGCACTACTCTTCTAGAACCATCAAAAGCCTTTACCACAATATTACTGGGCTTTAATACCGTATCTTCAGGACTCAGCTTGTTCAGGACTTCCTTAGGCAACACATTCAGAGAGGAACCATTGTCTATCAGCACATGAGACAGGGTAGTGCCCCTGCATTCAATTGAAATATGCAAGGCCCTGTTATGATCCCTCTTGGCAGGGGTCAAGTCAGCATCAGAAAATCCTAACCCGTTGTCATAGGTCAGGTGAGCAACACAATTCTCAAACTGGTCCACAGAAATTGCACTGGGTACATGAGCCATCTTTAGAAACTTGATCAATGACTTGGCATGAGCCTCAGAACATAATAACAGGGAGAGCATAGAAATCTTTGAGGGAGTATGCCCCAGCTGATCAACAATATCATAATCACTCCTGCGAATGATTTTCAATACTTCTTCCATCTGCTTAGAGAGGTCATCAGCAGCTGGCACATTAGTAGATACAGGCTCAATAACAGGACCCTTGCCCCGAGCATCAGTGGTGGAAGTAACGGCAGGAGTAACTGCACTCTTAGAAGCAACTGGAGGAGAGAAGATTCTTCCACTACGAGTGATCTTGCTAGATCCAGCAATATTATCAATGTCAACAGGCATATCAGGTAAAGGCTCCTGCTTGACACCATGGATGTAAACATCAGACCCATAGTGCCATGGCACAGCTTTGTCAGATGTATAAGGAATAGGACCAGGAGTGGTAATGATCAGAGGAGCTACTCTGGCTTCAGCGACAACTTTCACAGGACCTTCAGCAGTAATCTTGATTGGGCCCTGATGAGTGATTTTAATGGGACCCTTTGAAGTGATTCTTAGTGGTACTTTGTCAACCATGTCAACCTCTTCAATCTTCTTACCCTGAGTCAGATGATCCACCATACTTTCTACAGATGCTGGTCTTCTTTCAAACACTATAGTATATTTATCCATGAGACGTTGAATCCCATCTCTCAAAATGAAGCAACTATCCGGCTTATATAGACAATCTTCATGACAACCTGGAAAGATCCCAGCTTGTACTAACCTCTTTTTGATAACAGACAATGGTGTGCTCAACTCCATAACTGAATAGACATGCAGATCTTCATCAATATCTTCATCAATGGCGTTGACAGTCTTCTCGTGATTTGGCATTGGAGCTGTAATCACATTTGGAGTACCTGGTGGATCAAACTCAATTTTTCCAGCATCAATCATATCCTGAATTTTGTTCTTCAAGACCCAGCAGTTATTAGTATCATGTCCTGGACAGTTTGAATGATATGCACATCGTGCATTGGGATTGTACTTGGGAGAGGTAACATTGGGATTCTGAGGAGCCTCCCTCAGGGTAATAAGTTCAGCCTTCAACAAGTGTTGCAATGCCTGAGCCATTGACATGTTGATCTTCGTGAACTGTCTTCTAGCCCTCTGTTGGTTGCCTTGAGGCTGCTCTGTTGTTGCAGGAGTTGGATTTGAAATATGAACTGCACTAACAGACTGATGCCTTCTGTTACGATCAGGCTGACCATACACAGCATTAGATTCTTTCTTCCCAGTGGGAGGCTTCTTTGCAGCACCTGATGAAGAAGTGCCCACTTGGATCTTACCACTCTTGATACCATTCTCTACTCGCTCTCCTGTCATGATCAACTCAGTGAAGCCAGATGATGAGCTTCCAATGAGATGACTGTAAAACGGACCATTCAGCGTACACATGAACATATCAACCAATTCCCTATCAGTCAAAGGGGGTTGAACTCTTCCAGCTAAGTCTCTCCACTTCTGAGCATACTCCTTAAAGCTTTCTTTGGCACCCATAGACATGCTTTGAAGCTGCATGCGAGTGGGGGCTAAGTCAGCATTGTATTGATACTGCTTGTAGAAAGCTTCAGCAAGGTCATTCCAATCTCTGATGTTGACACTCTCCAACTGATAATACCACTCTAACTGAGCTCCAGATAAACTCTCTTGAAAGAAATGGATCCACAACTTTTTATCAGCAGTGTGGGGTTGAATTCTTCTGACATAAGACCTCAGATGCAATTTGGGACAAGAGACCCCATCATAGACAACAAATGTAGGAACTTTGAATCCAATGGGTATGACCACCCCAGATATCAAGCTCAAATCCTCAAAATCCAGCCCAGATGATTTCTGTAATTCCATAGCATCCATTCTATCCACCAGCATCTTGAATTTGTCTTCGTTAGGCTCATGGTAGTAGTTAGCCTCAGAATCAGAGTCCCCCATAGTGTTGTGGAGACTGCCTCTCTCCTGCTCAGATTCTTCAGATTCATAGTCTTCAACCTGTTCCTTGGTCTTGGCAGGACCTTTGAACCTTCTTCCCATGTTGAGCAACCCAGCCGACCTTCTAGCCTTCTTAGTCTTCTTGGCCAGCAGTGTCTTCAATTCATCCTGCCCCTTGGATAGGTTCAGGATCAGCTCTTGGAACTGTGCATTCTGTGCCTGGAGATCCTTAACTGATTGTTCAAGAGCCATTGCTGAAATAAACAGCGAGAAGATGAGAAACCTGTACACAATTATAAACCTGTGATGCAATGATATGGGAATGCATATGCAATGTTTTCAAGGACCGCAGGATTTAAATTTGCTTAAACAAACAAGAAAGTAACTTTTTATTAGTAATAACTTGTTTTGCCTTTTAGGCTTTACAAAAAATGAAAACGAAATAAGTACAAAAGATGGGGTTTTAAGTCTCCCATGGACGTTTCCTCTTTGTGTTGAGGTATGAGTTGAGGTTTCGTTCCTCATGAAGTAGCTTTGTTAGCTCTAGGATCCTTGCTTGGCTTGCTTTGTAATGAGCCTCGAAAGTATCCCTTTGCTCTTTCAGTTGGATCCATGATCTCTGCAAGTCTTCCATATCAGTAGGCATGTCTGGGTGAAGGATGGTATAAGTTGTGTCTCCTTCAGCAACAGGTTCCATGGTAACTGGTAGGATGGCAGGATATGGCATCATGAGTGTCTGAGCACGAAATCGTACCCATCTGAGATAAGCCTCCATAGGAATGGTGTACTTAGGCTCCAGTGTCTTGTTGTCAATCCTGTTTACCTTTCCCCAAGCTCGTATGAATCTCTGACGGTAACCCTGAAGATCGTTGTCGTAGTCAAACACAATGCCCTGAATCAACATGTCATGTGGACCATCGCTCCGGGCGTAACCAAACTGTCGTAAAGCTAGAGATGGGTTGTAGGTGATGCCTCCTCTTATGCCTAGAAGTGGTACATTAGGAAACTCCCCACAACGGTCAATGATGGTGACATTCTCCAAAAATCTGGAGCACCAATGGATGTCTGAGTGAGAAAGTGACATGATCCTCTTGGACCATCTGAACCCTTGCTCATTCTTCATTACTGAGCGAGGAAGGTGAGAAATAAACCACCTAGAAAGTAAAGGTATGCAGCACATCAAAGTTCCTCTTGCCCTTGTAGTACGGGTGTGAAGAGAATGTAGGATGTCTCCAAGCAATGTAGGCACTGGATTGTGACTCAGGAAAATGTTGATGGCATGAACATCTATGAACTGATCTGGATTGGGGAACAACACTAAGCCATAAATCAATAAGGCTAAGATCTCCTCAAAAGCATCGTAGCTCATAGCCTTCAAGAACATTTGAGCTTTATCCACTAATACCTTGGCAAGAATACCTTTAACTCCATTTCTCGTCTCTAGAACAATGTCAGACTTCTTCAGATGTAGAGCTGCAACAATAACTTCTGGTTTAAGCTCCTTCTCTAAGCCTGTGAATGGCTTCTGATCAAGAACAGGTATACCCAGAAGTTTAGAGAACTCCTCCATGGTTGGAACCAGCTGATAATCAGGAAATGTAAAGCAATGGTGCTTAGGGTCAAAGAACTGAAACAGCACACTCATCATGTCTTCACTGAACCCTGAAGTAACTAGATCCAATAAGTGACCATGTCTCTTGTTGAACTGGGAATGATCAGGCACTAGGGAAACCAACTCCTTGAGCTTAGCAGGTATCCCTACAAAGTTGATCCTGATGGTGTTTCTACGAGCAGAAGCTATGACCTGCAACAAAGAACAAAGATAAATCCTTTGGTCCTTGAAATGGTTAGGGAAAATGATATGCTTATGATGCATGATGATGTCATGATGTCATGCTCAATCACAAACATGTGGCACACACAAACAAGTCACACCATAGCCCTAGGTTTAAAGGCTTGCATGAGGTTCAAAGGCAAGTACCCTCCCCTGAAGTTAGATGGTTCATCCTGTCCTACAAAAGTAACCAGGTTCTAAGGGATCTCAATATCATTGATCCTTCACAAGGGTGGTTGTTCAGAAGCCAACTTACTTGCCAACCAAAACCCTCCAAGTTTAAGATCTCAATGAGCGTAGTATCGAGTGTCAACCAACTTCAGTCTGCACCAAAGCCGGTTACCTCACTACTTTCTAAAGGCCAAGATGAGTTAACTAGGGTTCTAAAAGTCAGTTAGTGCATTGACAACATATGGCAGCCTCAATATTATCCTCAACTTGACTTAAGGAATATAAGCACCAACCAAGAAGTCGCACTAACTATGGCCACCAGATCAACCGTATCGATATACGTCGTACAGTTTCCTTGGTCTATTGCCATTTACCTAAGGTACACTAGATCCGGGTTAGGACCTTTCACACATAAGAGCAACCCAACAATATAATAATAAAGCAAACAAGGCAAACAATTTAAAGTGATCTTAATTCCTAAGGGTACCCCTCTTAAATAGATCCCCAGCAGAGTCGCCAGTTCTGTAACACGGTGGGAGAACTGACTTTAAACAATGTTGCGGATAGCAAGAGTCGCCACCGACTTTTATTTTATCCATAAGGAAAGGTTATAAAAGAACAGGAAAGACCTTAGAGAATATTTTGGGTCCGGGGGGTAGGTTATGAAAAGGGAAGGTGTTAGCACCCTTTTCATCCATGGTTATCCATGGGCTCTTAGGTACTTAAGCTCACTTTTGAATTGTTTTGAAAGTGTAGTGTGTGAATAGCAAAAAATTTCAGAATAGTTTAATAATAATCCGTGTATGGATGTGAAAAAAACTTGTTTGAAAATTTTGTTGGAAATTTGTTTAAGTGCGAAACAGTTTTGAAGTGAGCAAGCACCTAGGAGTAACCTACCCTAATGTTTAAAGGTCTTTCTTATTCTTTATTCTTTCCTTTAGTAAGACTATCCCTACTATAATGGAGTAGGTAGTCCTTACTTTGGATGTTAAGGGACATGTGAGGGACAATTTGACTTTGAAGGCCATGGTGGGATGTAATAAGCACATATAAGGGACCATCATCATTTTTCGAAAGGGACTCGATTCGTAAAGGCAACCATAAGGGACTTTGATGATTTTTCTATTTGAGGGACTTGCTTTATACACCCCACTTAACCATTATTCGTAGGCAACTTGAGGGATATCCTTAGGAAGTGAGACGGCGATTAAAATCGACTTACGTGTGTGACGTGTTTATTTTAATTATCTTTATTTAAAAGTGATCTAATTTTATTTTAATATTACATACATGTTGTTACACTCCCTAATTACTAACCATAATAATAATTAAATAATTAAACAACTTTACATCCAAGAAACAATTACAAAATAATAAGCAAAATAATTAAATAGCAAAGATAAATAAAATATAAATAAGCAATAATAAATAATAAAGGGGGTTAATTCTAAGTTTACTCGGCAAGACATCGCATCTTGTGCCTACGTATCCTTACGGGAGTGGAATCAGAGTAATCGTAGTTCCCCTCAATAGGGAGGTTAGAAACTTCTTGACTGTGGTCAAGGTCTCAAGGGGAATAAACGCATCTTAAGGACACGCTTACGTGGAGTGTAGAAACTCCAAATCTCTACGTTGAAATGTTAAGTTGTAATTAGGGTTAAATTAGGGATTCCACGGCGGGAAACCCTAAAATGAGCGCGGCGGCTCTTTGACCTAATGCTAAGGGTAAAATTGTAATTTTGCCTGCGGCGAGGCATTTGTGAAAATTAGGGTTTGTAGTTTGTAGTTTTGAGGATTTGAAATTGAATGTGTGAAGTTTTACGGACTATTGGCGCGGCGGCCAAACAGTTAGACCTAACCTTCGGATGTGTGCAATGTGACAGAAATAATAGTAAACGCGTGAGATAATTGAATCATGCAAACAGAGAGATAATGTCATAATTTAAACCATGCGAGCAGAAATTTAAAGGCAGAATTTAAAGAGCGATTGTTAAGTTCGCGAGGTTACATGAGAGGAGCAGATACAATATGATAATGAAATTTGAATTGAACAATAATAAAATAAAATAAATAACGGTTCTAGTTATTATTTTAAAAAAAAGATTTTAGTTATTATTTTAAATTTATCTAAAAAAAAAGTTTTTCTTAAAAATAATAGGTTTTCATATTAATTTGGAAAAAGATGTTAATGTTATTTATTTTAAAAAACAGATTTTTATATTATAACAAATTTTAATAAATTAATGATAACAATAATAATAATAATGGTAATAATAATGATAATAATGATAATAATAATAAATAATGATAATAATAATAATAATAATAATAATAATAATAATAATAAAGCAATAATGAATTTTAAATGTGCCAAATAACCCAACAATGTTGCTAACGCAGAAATGCGCTCATCGCAACCAGATCTAAATCGGACGAAACAAAATTTATCGCAAAGAAAAAGAAATTAAGCAAAAAATAGTATTATTGCTCACACAAAAATGCGATCATCGCAACCAGATCGAACTAACACAAATGTCACGCGTCATGCACACAAATGTGCAAACATCGTATCGACATAATTCGATCAAAAATCTTATATATCTAAACTCTAACAATTTAAAAATTATATATATATAAACGTAACAGTAATAGATAAAGAAAAAGAAATAACGGTAATAGATGAAGAAAAAGAAATAACGGTAAAAGATGAAGAAAAAGAAACAACAGTAATAGATGAAGGAAAAGAAATAACGGTAAACGATGAAGAAAAAGAAACAATAGTAATGGATGAAGAAGAAAACTAAATAACGGCAAACGGCACTCACTCCTCTTAGGTTTTTTCCATTCTCTCCCTTTTTTCCAACAAGGCAACACATGTATATATAGGGAACAAATTAGAGTTAACACCAAATTGTCAATAATGTCCCTAAAGCCCATTTTAAAGCCCAAACTAAATAATTAGTTAAGAAAAAATAAAATTTAAATAATTTAAAATAATTAAAATAAACTTAAAATAAAAACTAATAATCCTATTGATTCCTAAAATAAAAAATATTATAAAAAGAACAAAATTTTTTTCAATATTTTTTATTTTATGATTTTTTGGATATTTTTATGAATAATTTAGAAAAAAGTGAAAAAAATAATATTTTAAAAAATGATTTAATTAAAATACGAAAATAATAATTAAATAATAATAAAAAACTATTTTTGTTATTTTTTTAATGAAAGATAGAAAAATTTAGAGTAAAAATAATAAAAAACAAAAAAAAGTGACAAAGGTGAGATTCGAACTCTCAACCTCTCACACTCATAACTCCTTACACATGTCCTCCTGCCAATTGTGCCATTTTTACTTTTTAGAAAAAAAATGCATGCCATATGATATTTACCTGCAAAAAGTCAAACGACTACACAAATTTGTTAGTAATTGATTAAATGCAATGAAATGCGACGACAAATCTTAGGGCAAAATTTGGGGTATTACAGTTATTATGATAATATTTCTCACCCAACCTCTCTTTGATGTTGGCAAAAAAAAAATCATGAAGTTTGACTTTGGTTTGACCACAGTTGACCTCAGTTTGACCTTTTAACTGCATTGACTGCTTTTGACTTATCTGATCATCTGACTGAGCAAACTTTTGAGAAAAGTCTTGAAACTTGACATGGGGGTTCTTATACACATATAAGATGTTATGAAGCTCACTTGAAGTCTTGGAAGTCCATTTAGCCTGATTAAAGTCAAAACCCTAGTTTTGGATGCACTGCTTAGGAGGTGCATTGTCTGAGGGAATTGTCAACTCTTCTGACCAATTGTGAATTTTGTGAACCTTGTGAACCTTCTTGGAACACAAAGTCTTGTATTGTGAGGGCAAATTTTGGGGTGCAACAGTGAGTACTTGAAATAACATGAATTTCCCCTCAAACAAATAAGTAGAGTAAATTAAATAAAGAACCATATTCATGTATTTGTTGTTTGATTAATTGGTTAACTAAAAATAATCAGATAAGTGAGAAAAACCTAGGAGTCGAGTGAGAGCTCCATAGTAAAGAATGATTTTAAGAAATTTAAGGCCACTTTAATTTCGATAAGTACTTTAACACCTTAAACCCCAATAATAATTTCTAAAAATATTGCGCAAAATATTAAGATGAAATAAGGGCATCACATTGGCAAAACATTAAATTTCTTTCCAAATGTGGAATTTAAATTCAAAACATAGCATAGTAATTTAGTTTAAAAACAAATCATAAGACATAGCAAAGTATTCTCAATATGATGTTACAATATCAGAGAAAAATTCAGAATAATACTAATATCCGACTAAGTATGGCAAAAAAATAAATAGAAAAAAAACAACTGAATTGGCCAACTACGCCATCCTTCATAAAACAACAACATATATCACTCCTCAATCTCAACCTGAGAATTATCTGCATAATGTACATATGTAGAAATATGGAAATAATAAGGGTTGAGAATATATTCCATAAATCATATGGTGTAAAAACAACAAGGTAAATATACATGTCAGTTACAATCAATACTGTTACACAATCGATATAATTAAATATGTAATACTCATCTCTTATACTTACATGCATGTGGTGTCAATCTCTAGATATCAGAGGTATGTTAATGCATGATCCTAACACTGGATCGAAGTCCTAAACACTAGACCGAAGTCCAAAGCTAAGTCTGATATACATGATGCATGATGTCATAAACAAATACAATTCTTCTTTCACCAACATTGACATCGTGCGTTAAGGATAACAATTGTTCTTATGAACCTAAACATATCAACACTGTCGGTTAGAGCTAAACATTGGTTCTTCTTGAACCTAAACCATCAATATTTGAAATTCCCAACTGACAAGGTGGCTATCAATTAAATTGATCATAAACATCAGAACTCTTTCCTCAACAATTATCACTTAAACGGTATAAAATAAATTAAGGAATCAGAACCTCTGTAAAAACTGAGTCAAACATTCAAATTTGGTCAAAATAAGGCTGACGTTCGGCCTGTCACGACCATGACGTTCATCGCCCCTTGGGTGTGCTTACTTGTCATCTCTGACAGTCTGGTGAAATATCACATGTCGTAAGGTAGTGACAGTTTGACCATCGCATGTATGACACCCATCATTGTTGGTGATCTTGCATTTTCTTCCCTGATGCAATAACAGTTGGAAGGTCGCATGGGTGACACCCGTCATCGTAGCAGAACATGTTTTTCTTGCATTTTCCCCATTAAAACAGTTATAGATCTCCAGTTTTCTCTGATTCATGACTGTTAAAAACCCATAATTTGACACATATGATTAAACAACAATTTTTACATAAAAAAGGAATGCAATTCCAACACACATAACATCATTCATTCATGTTTATTCATCAAATCATCACATACTTATATGAACATCACTAATCCAATTTCAACATATTTTTGCTCATAATTTCACCATTAACAAACACTAATCATAATCATATACACAACATAATTAGAGAGGGTTTGCACAAACCTTACATGAATCAAAAACAACAATTCAGAAAAGAGAAAGAAATGGGTCAAGGGAATCCCTACTATACCTAAGTCTAATCACAAATTATAGAACAATCTCTCTCCCCTACCTTGATTAAGCCAAAAAACTTTGAGTTCTTGGTGATGAGAGATCTTATTATTATTATTCTAAAAATAACACATAAATAATCAGGGATTACACCAAAAATTGAATAAAAATTTTAAGGGTGTTACAAGTACTGATTATGGGATTCCGAAAGGGGTATCTAATGTATGAGTATAGTAAATATCGGAACATCTAGAACCTGTAGTGAATATAGATTATTATTGGGAGTATAAGACCTAGACATAGGTAAACATGTAAACCTAGAAGATCTCACCTTAGTGAAAATGATATAGGCAAAACGAGGCATGTAACATGTAACACCCCCTTCTATACCCCCAAATAAACAAATAAATCACATAATAAAATTTTATCAGAGTAAATTTGAAACATGGTATAAAAGGAGTATGCCACATCATGCACAAAATAACACACAACACCTGCTCTATAAAAGACATGTAGCAGTGGGGTAGCTTCAACAGAGGAACTTAGTCCTTACACCCACAACTCAATATTTAGAAATAAAAGCGGAAAATCTAAACATTGTATCACTTAAAACATGTAATCATATAAATACATATCATTCAGTTTGTTTCATCACATCATTCATGTTTACATAAACATTTGTCAACAGATACATATACAAAATGTATCCCAAAAGAATACTATTGAACCCTAACTACCCGGTGCTACATATCAGAGCTAACTGACCAAAAGAATGAAGCTATACTTCACAAAAGACCTCCAGCAAACCTAATTTGCAATGCCTCATAGAGCATTATAAAACAACAGAAGGGTGAGAAACATTATCATAATAATCAGTGCATATAATCATATATATATATATATATATATATATATATATATATATATATATATATATATATATATATATATATATATATATATATATATATATATATATATATATATATATATATATATATATATATATATACAAGCATAGAATACACATATTCCGCATTTCCACCACAATTCATTATCATATACATCACAACGTATGTATATATAAACAAATATAGAATGATCACCAAGCATAATTATCATACACACATCCATAGTTCTCATCAATTCACATAACATACACATATGCATACAATCACACAACATTTATCTCTATGCCATGTGACTCAATGCAACTTATGCCATGTGGTACCAACACTTGTTATCACTTTTCGGTTTTTACATTTAAACCGGGTCCGTTCCCTAGACCGATAACAACAAAAGCCCATTCCCTAAGCTTTCAAACCCCGCTCTAGGTTTGGAACAAGTCACTAGCCTCCACGAGACTAGCAAGCATTGCCTCTTGACTAAATGATGCATATGCAATCAACCACCAAATACATTTAAGACCGTTCTCGCATCTTAATCCCATGCATTCAAATAATTCATCACTCAAGAATTATAATAATGATTGCACACATAACATATCTCAATTAATCAAAATATTCATAACTCAATACCATCACCACAATTATCAAGCAATGCACGCATATTCATGATATGTTCCGATGCATTCTTCACATACAATTGCATACAATCAATATGCATTCATAATATCGTGCCAACGGCAACGAACACAATCACATTCATCATATTCGTCATGCATTTTAATCAATTTTAAATAATGCGTAAATTTGTCAAAGGATCACATTTCATAACCAATTCCACAACCTAGGATTCACGCCTTACAACTACCCACAACACATCTTATCTAAATAGTACACAAACTATTCAATTCAGATAAGGACTAAACATAATTAAACCACACAATTAACATTGAATGGAAAAACACAGGAAAAGAAAAAATGTTGTCACATTCGCTGACCTTCTCCTGGTGAAGCATCTGGCGAATGCTCGCTGCTCCACTCGCCTGGCGAACTCACTGGCGAAGGCAGACAGTAGCTACTGGAAGTATTCTCTACCACTCGCTACCTCCTTCGCCTGACGAAACCTCTCGCCACCTCCTTCGCCTGGCGAACACACCAGCGAAGACTGAGTTTGGCCACTGTAATGGTTCGCTACCCACTTGCTGGGCTTCGCCTGGCGAACCTTCACTTCCTGTTCGCCTAGCGGACGCTAGCGAACCTGCGAACTCAGAACCCCAAACTGTTCAAAATCGTCCAATCCTCCCAAAATAAACCGATTCAATTCCAATCAACTCCAGTAATCTTAACCCAACATTACCCGACTAAACTGCGCCATTTCTTCCCGATTCTAATCGTTCAAACATCGATTTTTTTACCGATTAATCCATTTCGACCTAAAATGGAAAAATATAGAAAAACATCCAACAATCCAAATGTAATCATACATAGTCATAAACATTGATAGAATAACAACATTTCACACCCTTATCTTGATTAATCGAAAGTTGGAAGTTGTTCTTGAAGAATCCAAGTTTTCCTCTTTATCCTTCTCTTTTCTCCTCTTCCTCTTTCTTTCTCTTCTCTTTCTCTTATGTTTCTACTTTTCCTTTTCTTTATATTTCTTCCATTCTAATTCTCTCCATTATTTTCTTCTCTCAAAATATCTACCAATTCATTTAATTAATCATTTAATAATTCAAATAAATCAATTATTTAATATGAATAATTAATTATTGAAAATTGGGCTCTTACATAATGTAACACCCCACTTCCCAAATCCATTAAAATATAAACATTATAATTAAACATCAGAGTTCTTCCACCCAAAGTGGGATATCACATCATAAAAATCCAACACATACTTCATTAAAAATGTTTTCATCAAAATACAGCGGAAATTGTTCATATAACAAAATACATCAGATTCGTGATACGTCACAGGAAAATAAATAAGTTCAACAAAACCACTAAAAACACCCAAGTCTCATGCTACGTATCAGAGCATCCTAAGACTCGACTAACACACCACAAATCCAAGCTAGCTAAGTACCTGGATTATCTGTACTTCCGAAGAAGCACAGACCACAACAACAGCAAAGGGGTGAGAAAACATGATCAAAATATATCGGTAATTACATACATGAAATAAAGGTAGTAACTACAATAGTCATATCAATCATCACCCAACATTCACCAAACACGATATATAGTCCACCAATCAACATAATACATCATAATGCAAATATTCAATGCAACGCCATGCATGCGGTACCGACTCATTGGTTCATTCCATGTGAACCCGGATAGATCACATACACCCACCCTTGGACATGATCCGTCCCCACCAATTCTCCACTCAAAGGAATACGAATGGATCATATACACCCCATCGAGCAATGACTCATTCCACCAACACTTCATAATATGCATGACACCAAATGCATACAATTAACACAAGCATACATTGTGCATACGATTCTCAGATCACACCACCATACATCACATATACATAGATATGTCATACATCAATCAATCAGATACTTACATAAAGTATTAAGGAATTCACTTCCTATCACCAAATACACAATCTCCATCATTCAATCACTATCCCTACACTTGTCATGATCAAAGGGATCCTACAAGGCTAATGCACAAGGCAAAACAGCACAAAACCACATTCTGCCATCACGTTCGCTGAACCATTCTCCAGGCGAAGCCCTGCAGCGAATGCTCGCTATGGCTCGCCAGGCGAACTTGTTGGCGAAGCCTTGCTGGCTACATTCGCCAGGAGAACTTTATACCCTTTAGGTCTGGGAGTTTATTTGGAATTACTCGCCACTGCTCAATAACACTCGCCAGGCGAACTTTCGCTAACATTCGCCAGGCGAAACCCAGCGAATGCTGCGATACCCCAAAATCTCCACTGTTCTACAATGCTATCTCAGTCAATTCCAAGCCTAATATACTACCTCTATCTCCTATTCTATCATTATTACAGACCATAACAACATACTTGCCAATCGACCTATAATTCTTACTCTAATACTAACATCAGATACTTTACCGACACTCTCAGAGTTACTCAGAACTTGCCCAATCCTCATCAACATCGACACCAACACATCAAGGGCAACAACAAATCATCACATATCATCATATATACTCAATTCATCAAAAATCAACAATATTTAACATCATAGCAAAATTTCAACATATTCATCAAAATACCTACGGGGTTAAGGAATCCCCTCCATCCAATTCATGTATATACCATCCCAATCAGTTTCTCCCCCCTTACCTCGATTATATCTTCGATTGGTGAAGAATCCCCTACCAATTGATCGCTCTAGCCTTGTTCTCCTTTCTCTTGCTCTTCCCCTCAGAATCGCTTATCGTGTTCTCACTTCTCCCTTCTCTCTACTTTCTCTAACTTCCAAATGTATCGTAAAACATACTGACCCCCTTAATTTCTTATTTTAATTATTTAATCCCAATAATAATAATAACTAATAATAATAATAATAATAATAATAATAATAATAATAATAAGACCAATAATATTATTAATCATTATATTACCACCAATATCATATTATATTATATTATTATTAAATTCCACCTTTTATTAAATAGCTCCTATAACTTAAGAACATCCACCCAACGCTCTCAGGCACACTCCCACATAAGGGCACCCCAAAATACAATAAACACCAAAAGACTTAATAATTAAAAATGGGTGTTACAATTCTCCCCCACTTTAATTATTTTCGTCCTCGAAAATTACCTGATGGGAACAATTTCGGATACGCTTCTCGCATCCTGCTTTCCAATTCCCAGGTCACACTGCCTCCCGCAGCACCTCCTCAAGCTACTTTCACTAACGATATCTCCTTCCCTCGGAGCTGTTTCATCTTACGGTCTTCGGTCCTCAACGACATCGTCTCAACAGTAAGGTTCTACCGGACTTGCACCTCATCCCTCGGAATCACATCAGATGGATCTGAAACATACTTTCGCAATTGCGACACATGAAACATATCATGCAAATTCGACAATTCAGGAAGCAACGCCACCCTGTAAGCCACAACACCAACTCTTTGCAAAATTTGATACGGTCCAATAAACTTAGGATCCAGCTTCTTGGACTTCAACGCACGACCCACACCAGTCATCGGGTTAACTCTTAGGAATACGTGATCACCTTCACTGAATTCCAATTCTTTCCTCCGGTTATCATGGTAACTTTTCTGTCTACTCTGAGACGCCTTCATTTTCTCACAAATCATCTGAATCGTCTCAGTAGTCTGTTGTACAATTTCTGGTCCAAGCACTACATTCTCACCAGTCTCATAC
Source organism: Lathyrus sativus (assembly GCA_963859935.3). Classification (NCBI taxonomy): domain Eukaryota; kingdom Viridiplantae; phylum Streptophyta; class Magnoliopsida; order Fabales; family Fabaceae; genus Lathyrus; species Lathyrus sativus. The sequence goes on along the minus strand of OZ012738.1, from coordinate 614,770,138 downwards.
CAACACAGAGGAGTCCTACACCTCCTTCCATACAAAGCCTCAAACGGTGCCATTCCGATACTAGAATGGTAACTATTGTTGTACGTGAACTCAATCAATGGAAAATGAGTGTCCCACGCACCACCTTTCTCCAACACGCAAGCCCTCAACAAATCCTCCAGCGACTGAATAATCCTCTCTGACTGACCATCAGTTTGTGGATGATAAGTTGAACTCAACTTCAACTTAGTACCCAACGCTTCCTGTAAACTCTTCCAAATTTCCGAAGTAAACCTCGGATCTCTATCCGACACAATACTGGACAGAACACCATGTAGCTTCACAATTACCCGAATATAAATCTCTGCTAGCTTCGTCAACGGGAAACTAATATTAATCGGCACAAAATGTGCAGACTTCGTAAGTCGATCCACAATCACCCATATAGCATCAAATCCTCTCGCCGTACTCGGCAACCCAGTAACAAAATCCATAGTTATACAATCCCATTTCCAAACTGGAACTTCCAACGATTGCATAAATCTAGAAGGTCTCTGGTGCTCTACCTTCGACTTCTGACACGTCAAACAGGCATAAACAAACTGAGCTATGTCTCTTTTCATACCAGACCACCAAAATAACTTCTTTAAATCATGATACATCTTCGTAGCTCCCGGAAGGATACTCATATTACTACGATGTCCTTCACTCAAAATTAAATTTTTCAGTTCCTCATTATCCGGCACACAAATTCTGCCTCTAAATCTCAACACACTTGTACCATCCAGTTTAAAATCATTATCGGAGTCATTTCCTGCTCCAGTCATCAAATCTACTAACTTCACATCCAACTTCTGGTTCTCTCTAATTGTATCCAAGAAGTCATTATTCACCTGCAACATCCCCAACATCACACTGTCTGTCGTAGTCTCGCAAACCATGCTCAAATCTCTGAACTGTTCAATTAGTTCCATTTCTTTCACCATTAAAGCTGACATATGAATCGCTTTTCTGCTCAAAGCATCTGCCACTACATTAGCCTTTCCTGGATGATAACTTAAACTGAAGTCATAATCCTTTAAGAATTCCAACCATTGCCTCTGCCTCATATTCAGCTCCTTCTGATCAAACAGATACCTCATACTCTTATGATCACTGAACACTTCAAATCTCGAACCATATAAATAGTGCCTCCATATTTTTAACACAAAAACAACCGCAGCCAACACAAGATCATGAGTAGGATAATTCCGTTCATGCACTCTTAATTATCGAGAAGCATACGCTACCACCTTACAATTCTGCATAAGAACTCCGCCTAATCCCATCTTAGACGCATCACAGTACACTACAAAAGGTTCACTCAGAGTCGGCAACACTAACATCGGTGTCATAGTCAATTTCCTTTTTAATTCTTCAAAGCTTTCTTCACAAGCAGCATCCCACACAAAAACTTGGTTCTTTCTCGTCAACTGAGTCAATGACAACGCTAAAGTAAAGAACCCTTCAATAAACCTTCAGTAATAACCTGCCAAACCCAAAAAGCTTCTAATTTCCGTCGCTGTCTTCGGCGGTTCCCACTGTAACACTGCACTTACTTTCGATGAGTCAACAAATATTCCATCACCAGAAATCACATGCCCCAAGAAACTCACTGTCTTCAACCAGAAATCGCACTTCGACAGTTTAGCAAACAACTTATTATCCTTCAGCACCTGTAAGGAAATTCTCAAATGTCCCGCATGTTCTTCATCAGACTTAGAATAGATTAAGATATCGTCAATAAACACAACGATGAACTGATCCAAATAAGAATGGAAAATTCAGTTCATATACTCCATAAACACTCCCGGCGCGTTAGTCACTCCAAAAGGCATTACAATATATTCGTAATGTCTGTATCGAGTTCTAAAAGTCATCTTCTGAATATCACCTTCTTTAACTCTGATCTGATGATAACCTGATCTCAAGTCGATCTTACTGAACACACGAGCTCCTACCAACTGGTCCATCAAATTGTCAATCCTTGGAAGAGGATACTTATTCTTAACAGTCACCTTGTTCAAATGACGGTAATCGATGCACAGACGCATACTACCATCCTTCTTTTTCACCAATAGCACTGGAGCTCCCCACGGTGACACACTCGGCCGGATAAACTTTCTATATAATAACTCTCCAATCTGAGACTTCAATTCGGACAACTCTACTGCCGACATCCTGTACGGCGCCATAGAAATAGGCCTCGTACCAGGAACAAGATCAATACTAAATTCAACTTCTCGCATTAGAGGCAGTTTCGTAATGTCGTCAGGAAACACTTCCGAAAATTCATTCACCACTGCCATTTCCCCCATTGACGCTTTTCTATCCATCGATAATGATGCAAATAAAGCAAACACTTTAGCTTCGTCCTCCAACAAGGTCCTCAATTCCTTACTAGACAGAGAACTCGCCAACGCTTCCTCTTCAGGAGTAAGGAACAATAACACCTTCCGAAAACAATCAATGTAGACTCGGTTGAACTCTAACCAGTTCATACCCAGAATAACATCCAAATTACCAAGCGGTAGGCAAATCAAATCCACTCTGAAATCTCTACCGAAAATAGTCAGCGGACACTTCAAACATACCAAAGAAGCAGTCACTGAACCAATAAAGGGTGTCTCAATAGTCATCTGTCGCTCAAGAGTAGACGGTACCAATCCTATTCTCTTCACACAATCAACAGAAACGAACGAGTGGGTTGCACCCGTGTCAATAATAGCAGTCAAAGGAATATTATTGATAATACAAGTACCTTTGATAGCACGCTCCTCACTGACAGCTTGAGTTCCCGCCAAAGCAAACACTTTACCACCAGCCGGAGACGCCTGAGACTTCTTCGGCCTCTCACAATGCGTACTGATATGGCCCTTCTCACCACAGTTATAACAAATGGGCATAGTGGCCCTACACTCAACTATCACATGGTCTGGCTTACCACACTTAAAATACTTCCTTACCCCCTCCTTAGGACAATCCTTAGCATGATGACCTATGTCACCGCATCAGAAACATTTCCCATCAGCAGACGCATCCCCTTCTCTGGACCTCTTATCGGCAGCAGCCTTACGCTTTCCTTTATCAGCAGAAACACTGTAAGGAGTACCATTGAACCTCTGCTTACCCTTACGGTCATTTGCAGCCTTATAGTGTGCAATCTTGGCCCGGTTATCATTGTCATAGATCCTACTCCTACTTACTAGCTCAGCGTAGTTTATGATCTTCTGACAAGCGATCCCCAGCTTAACTTTCGGACGCAGTCCATTCTCAAATTTCAAACACTTGGATGTCATCGCATCATCGGTATTGTAATAAGGACAATACTGCACTAACTCTTCAAACTTCGCGGCATACTCCGCTACGGTCGTACCACCTTGCTTCAGTTCCAAGAATTCGATCTCCTTATCACTTCGAATGTCTTCCGAAAAGTACTTCTCCAGAAAACCTTTACGAACCACTTCCCAAGTAATCATAGTTCCTGCAGTCACCCACCTCTGGCGGCAATTATCCCACCAAGCTTCAGCCTCACCCTCCAGCATGTGAGTACCAAACCTCACCTTATGCTCATCGCTGCAATTCATAGTTCTGAAAATCTTTTCAATTGCCTTCAGCCACTTCTGTGTAGCTTCAGGGTCCAAAACTCCTCCTTCAAACGTCGGTGGCTTGTTACTCCGAAACTGCGCCAAATCTCTAAATTGGGCATCTGCAGCTTGGTTCTGGTTAGCAACTGCCTGCACCATCGCTTGCATAGCAGCAGTCAAAGCAGCATCATTCCTTCCTGCCATATTGCTCAACAATAACAACACCAGGTTAAACGATACACAATCTTTATCCTAAGGATAGACTCAACTCGACTCAACAACACTGGCCGGACGGACCGACAGGCTCTGATACCAATTGTAACACCCCACTTCCCAAATCTATTAAAATATAAACATTATAATTAAACATCAGAGTTCTTCCACCCAAAGTGGGATATCACATCATAAAAATCCAACACATACTTCATTAAAAATGTTTTCACCAAAATACAGCGGAAATTGTTCATATAACAAAATACATCAGATTCGTGATACGTCACAGGAAAAGAAATAAGTTCAACAAAACCACTAAAAACACACAAGTCCCGTGCTACGTATCATAGCATCCTAAGACTCGACTGGCACACCACAAATCCAAGCTAGCTAAGTACCTGGATTATTTGTACTTCCGAAGAAGCACAGACCACAACAACAGCAAAGGGGTGAGAAAACATTATCAAAATATATCGGTAATTACATACATGAAATAAAGGTAGTAACTACAATAGTCATATCAATCATCACCCAACATTCACCAAACACGACATATAGTCCACCAATCAACATAATACATCATAATGCAAATATGCAACGCAACACCATGCATGTGGTATCGACTCATTGGTTCATTCCATGTGAACCCGGATAGATCACATACACCCACCCTTGGCCATGATCCGTCCCCACCAATTCCCCACTCAAAGGAATACGAATGGATCACATACACCCCATCAAGCAATGACTCATTCCACCAACACTTCATAATATGCATGACACCAAATGCATACAATTAACACAAGCATACATTGTGCATACGATTCTTAGATCACACCACCATACATCACATATACATTGTGCATACATCAATCAATCAGATACTTACATAAAGTATTAAGGAATTCACTTCCTATCACCAAATACACAATCTCCATCATTCAATCACTATCCCTACACTTATCATGATCAAAGGGATCCTACAAGGCTAATGCACAAGGCAAAACAACACAAAACCACATTCTGCCATCACGTTCGCTGAACCATTCGCCAGGCGAAGCCCCGCAGCGAATGCTCGCTATGGCTCGCCAGGTGAACCTGCTGGAGAAGCCTCACTGGCCACATTCGCCAGGCGAACTTTATACCCTTTAGGTCTGGGAGTTTATTTGGAATTACTCGCCACTGCTCGCTAACCTTCGCCAACACTCGCCAGGCGAAACCCAGCGAATGTTGCGATACCCCAAAATCTCCACTGTTCTACAATGCTATCTCAGTCAATTCCAAGCCTAATATACTACCTCTATCTCCTATTCTACCAGTATTATAGACCATAACATCATACTTGCCAATCGACCTATAATTCTTACTTTAATACTAACATCAGATACTTTACCGGCACTCTCAGAGTTACTCAGAACTTGCTCAATCCCCATCAACATCGACACCCATACATCAAGGGCAACAACAAATCATCACATGTCATCATATATACACAATTCGTCAAAAATCAACAATATTTAACATCATAGCAACAATTTAACATATTCATCAGAATACCTACGAGGTTAAGAAATCCCCTCTACCAAAGTCATGTATATACCATCCCAATCAGTTTCTCCCCCCTTACCTCGATTATATCTTCGATTAATGAAGAATACCCTACCAATTGATCGCTCTAGCCTTGTTCTCCTTTCTCTTGCTCTTCCCCTCAGAATCGCTTATCGTGTTCTCACTTCTCCCTTCTCTCTACTTTCTCTAACTTCCAAATGTATCGTAAAACATACTAACCCCCTTAATTTCTTATTTTAATTATTTAATCCTAATAATAATAATAACTAATAATAATAATAATAATACTAATAATAATATTAATCTATAACATATATAAAGGCAATACTTGATTTTTGGTGTAGCTTTTTTTATACCAAATTTACCCTTATTTTAAAATATATAACTTATGCAATAACTTCCATTGAACTACTATTATCATCTTTCATATAACTCCCTACTAATAAGTTCATATAACTCCCTACTAATAACTTTCCACATAACTTCCATGTAAAATTAATATTAAATAAAAATATATCATTTATATTTATATGTGTGCAATAAGAAAGTGGATAGACTGGCACGCGAGTGCCCGTCTGGACGCTAGTAATAATAATAATAATAATAAGACCAATAATATTATTAATCATTATATTACCACCAATATCATATTATATTATATTATTATTAAATTCCACCTTTTTATTAAATAGCTCCTATAATTTAAGAACACTCACCAAACGCTCTCAGGCCACTCCCACATAAGAGCACCCCAAAATACAATAAACACCAAAAGACTTAATAATTAAAAATGGGTGTTACACATAATTCCGTAAAACCTCACCTTAGTGGGCATATCATATGACATTGGGGATAGGTTACACCGTAAAACCTGTCCTAATGGATAGTGTTAGTATTTCTCTACAGACGTTTTGACTAACCACATCCTAAGATCTACATGATTATGCGCCAAAATGATTGATATTTATGTATAGTGAGAAACTATAAGAGCTTTGTTCTCTTGTTTCGTTTACCAAATATGTTACTATAGTATTATATCAATAGTATAAGAAATTTTTAGCCGATTGGACTTGAGATTTAGTTAGAACTCCACTGAGATAGTTGTATCTCACCCCATATTTAATATTTTAGGTAACTCGGGATTAGGTAAAGGCAAAGACAAGATGGCCTGAAGAGTTGAAGACTTTATCGGTTGCTTATTATGTTTCCGTTGTGGTTCTCTACTTAGCATTATGGTTGGACATCCACTTTTGTATATATACTATGTTATGTATCCTTGTATTGGGCATGTCTTAGACGTCATCGTGGTTCTCTACTTAGCATTATGGTTGGACATCCACTTTTGTATATATACTATGTTATGTATCCTTGTATTGGGCATGTCTTAGACGTCATCTTGATACTATGATTGTACTGAGTATATCATGTATAACACTTTGAATAGTATTATTTTAGACGAATATTATTCAGAATGTTACAAGAAAAACATGATAATATTCTAATATTAAAATAATAATAAAAAGTCATATTTAAAAAAGTAGTCATATTGTATTATATGAAAATAAATAAACCTAAGAGTATAAAAAATAGTCTTATTTTCAATAAAATATTTTATCAATTCTTCAACTACTAAAAGAATTTTATTCAGTAATCATATTATATTATAAATATAAAATGTATATAGAATTAAATAACCATAAACAAAATTGTGCGCTTATCACTTGTGATCCTAAATTCATCAATATAAAATATAAAAATTAAAGGTAATAAAAATAAGATTTGACTTAAGGAATAAATTAACTCAATTGTATACTTAGAGACTTTTACATATTAAAAAATGTATATGATTTTTATATTCAATAGTTTTTAATTTAATTTTAGTTATTAGTAATATAAAAAGTAGTTTTTTTATTTGTTTGAAATATTAAAATTCACTTATAAAAAACTATCAAAGATTATTTTTTAGAAAAGTACTCAAAACAACTTGTTATTTGAAGTATTATTTAGATTTTTTTCTTCAATTTTTTTTTTAAATCCATAGCAAACAAATGAAAACATATAAAGGTGATTATTTTGTGTTAAAAATAAATTTGTAACAAAAAAAAAAGAGTTGCAAGATTTGGGCTTAGCTCTCACAAAAATTATTAATTATAATTCTATTTATTTTGAAAATATCATATTGTTATTTTCACCAAAAACCTTTTTTTATCTCATATAATTGATTAAAAAGTATGTTTGATAAATACATTACGAATAATGACATTTTAAATCAAATAAATTCAATGCACTCCTTACTTCTTTAAAAAAAGTCAAATATTTTAAGTCTGTAAAAAAAAAAACTCAAATCCTTCAAAATAATATTGTTATTATTAAAATCCACCAATATTCTAATATTAAATTGCACACAAGTTTGAACAACTTTTATATATATATATATATATATATATATATATATATATATATATATATATATATATATATATATATATATATATATATATATATATATATATATATATATATATATATATATATATATATATATATATATATATATATATATATATATATATATATATATATATATATATATATATATATATATATATATATATATATATATATATATATATATATATATATATATATATATATATATATATATATATATATATATATATATATATATATATATATATATATATATATATATATATATATATAAACCATGGTTTTCTTTTGTATAAATCAGGTATTGTAATTAGAGCTAAGTAGGATCACACGAGTGATAAACCTCTTTCTTAAGAGTTAAAATCTTAGTCAAATTAAAAGTAATTTTGTGTTATATATATAAACCATGGTTTTCTTTTGTATAAATCAGGTATTGTAATTAGAGCTAAGTAGGATCACACGAGTGATAAACCTCTTTCTTAAGAGTTAAAATCTTAGTCAAATTAAAAGTAATTTTGTGTTATCTCATTCAAATATTAATAATTGAAAATTAAACCATTGAGATAATAACTATTTAATAAAAAACAAACAAACATGGTGTTAACAATTCTATATATCTTATTAAATAAATTAATATAATATTTAAATTAATCAAATTAATTTAAATACTTAATTATTGAATAAAATGATTTTTTTTAAGAGTTGAATTGCTTAGGTCAAAAAGAGTAAGTAAATGTAACGTATTAAAATAATCGTTGGTGGTATGAAGATAAGTGAATAAAAACTGTGGGTGGATGGTGTAAATATATAAATAAAAGTAAAGAAAGAAACATTATCTTTGGTCATTATGACTTATTGAGATGTTCATTTTCATCCCACAATTTCCTCCACGAAACATTGACTAATTTTTAATTTTAAAAGACTAAAATCAAAATATCAATAAAATATTAATCTCAAATCCTTCACCACCACTATTAAAAGGTGTGAAGGATGGGCAAAGAAAGGCACGCAAGTGAAGGTGAGTAAGAAAGAAGAGAGAATGTCTGGTCATGATGCAGAGAAAATCCAAAAGCTTCAGTTATTCACGACACCACAACTGCAAATCCAAACACCAAATAATAATACCACCATAAACAACAAGGACCATGAACCACCATCTACTATTGTCCGCCGCCCCCGGGGTCGTCCACCTGGTTCTAAGAATAAGCCCAAGATACCTATCATAGTAACACGTGAAAACCCTAACGCACTTTGTTCTCACGTGCTTGAGATCACTGATGGAGCTGACATGTCAAAGAGTCTCTTTGATTATGCTCGTCACCAACGAATGGGGGTCTCCATCATAAATGGGAATGGAGCGGTGATGTATGCCAAGCTTCGTCAACCCACAGGAAGAGTAATAACCCTTCAAGGGAAGTTTGAGATTCTTTCAATATATGGCACAATTTTCCCGCCACTAACACCTAAGATTGTTGGAGGATTAAGAGTTCTCTTATCAGGAATGAAAGGACATATGATTGAGGGTAGTGTGATTCCCCCATTGGTGGCGTCAGGTCCAGTGACTTTGACAGCTGTTTCCTTTTCAAATATTGTTCCTGAAAAGATTTCTTTGATGGCTAATGATTAAGAAGAACATCAACCTCATACCTGTATATAAATTAATAGTTTTATGGTTGGAATAAAAAATTTGTTTTATGCTTACTCGTTTTCATTCATTTATTTAGGTTTATCTTTATATAATATAATATAAATATTCAATTGCTTCTCTATCATAATAATTTAAGTTTAATTGTAATAGTTTTTCTACAACACAAATAATATAGATCTTCAATTTAGTTAAAACAAATAATATAGTGTGGAATAAGTCAGTAAATTAATTGGTCTGGCCCATCTTAAGGTAAGGCGATTGTTGTGTTGTGTAAGTGTATGTGTGGTATACTTAAATTGAGGATTTACAATAGTGAAAGAGAAACAAAAGACTAAGATGGTGTGAAAACAATGTAAGATTCCTTAGAAATTCAATAAGCAAAAACACAAGATGATATATCTTTAAAGTAAGGTCAGTGGCGAAAGTCAATGGAATATTAAGGCAACAACAATGAAAACAAGCAATGATGATAGAGAACTTATGTTTTAGGTGGTGTACCTTAATTATAATCGTTTTACTAAATAAATGCTTTGGAAATATTTATTCTTGTTATACATTTTAAACACCCCAACTAGATAAATACTTGTGCAATTACACGGAATAACATAGACTTGTTATATATTTATTGTTATGTTAAATGTTGGCGAAATATTGAATATATATATATATATATATATATATATATATATATATATATATATATATATATATATATATATATATATATATATATATATATATATATATATATATATATATATATATATATATATATATATATATATATATATATATATATATATATTGTTGCACCACAAAATTTGCCTAACCTTGTTTTACCTAACTTGTGTTTCATTGCATTCATATTAGTATTATCATCTGCATTTCATTGACATGTGTGTAGGAGATCAAGAGGTATGATTACCAGCAAAGGGCTACACAAGGCTATGAAGCTAGCTAAGATGGTTATTCAAGTGTTCAAGGGTTGATATCCTCACCAGAGAAGTCTAAGGTCCTCAGAGAAGTGGTTGAAGCCAAGTGTGTATGCCCCCTAACTTGAGAGTTGTGGGAAGCCATCAGATGATTCTGAGGCCATAAAATTGTACTTGAGACCTTGAGAGAGCTCATAAGAAGTATTGAAGTTCATTTTGGAGCCTAGACAGGTCAATATGCAAAGAATAAGAAGCTACAACCAAGATTGGTGTAACTAGGGTTTCATCTGGTTAATCCTAGGATAACTGATGATTTGAAGAAGGTTGAGACCTAATTCAAGAGCCATGTGATCATGGATTGATGAATTGAGATGTCCGAGGGATGATTCCAAGGTCAACTTATCATGAATTAAGAGTGTGAGGAGTTCCTAGGCTAGGGTTGCTATGCTTGATAGTGTAAAATCCTCTGGTTTAGTGCCTAACTTCAAGACCACTTAACTCAAGATGTGATTTTTATCTCACCTTGACCCCAACATGATTGTTGTAAGGCATGATCATAGCTTTAATTTGAGTACTAGAAGTCCTTGATAGGGTTTATAGAACTCAAGTTATGATCCAGACAAGTTACAGGTCATCAGTGGAATGTGAAATTGGAGCTTGAAAGTCAACCAACTTGCATGACATTTATGCCCTAGAAGGATGATTCTCATGAACTTTTGGCCAACATGAATGTTGTTCCTTATCTTTTTAGATTTCAAGAAAGTACTAGAAGTCCATGATTGGATTTGTAGAACTCAAGTTACAAGCTTTTCAAGATGAGGGTATTTTGCGAATTTGGAATTACAGGTCATTTTTGGTTATAGGTCAATTTCATCAACTTAGACACCTCAAATGAAGATTTGTTAAACTTGAAAGTTGTTCAAAATGGTGTTTTTAGTCCAACCATGACCCAAGCATCCATTGATATGGATTGAATATGGAAGTGTATGAAGGAAATTTGAAAAAAAGATATTTAAAAGGCATGAAAAGTGAAAATTCCATTTTAATTCATTTTTGTGCATATTTTGATTGCAAATGGCATTTTGAAGAGATTGGCAATGTCACATTTTTGGTTCGGGTCATAATTCATGGACTTTGTTCGGATTACTTCATGATGAAGTTACACCACCAATCTACACCATAGGATCAAACCAAGTCTTGCAATCTAATCCATTCATCTTCACCAGGTCATAAGCAAGTCATTTGAGTGGAAATTGAGCTGAAACAAATCCAGGTTACACGATTACCATGGTTGTTCATTGAAGAAAAATTGAATTTTGGATTAATCAAATTGGGTCATAATTAGGCCAGGTTATGATCCAAACACGTCATATATAAGTCTTGGATCATGTTCAGATCGTCTTTTGGGTTGCATTTGGAGAGAAAACGGTTATTGCAGTTGGAGTTTTTGAGCTTTCAAGCAAGAAACGGTTTTGGAGTTTGAGGAAGATTCAAGAGCTTCTGAGTATCAAGAATCATTCAGCAAGTTTCAGTGAAGAAATCTGCACGTTTTGGCATCAAGATTTGCACGCGAAGACCTCCAATTTCAAGCTTCAGAATAGGTTTTTACTTCTCACAATTCCTCTTAATTTAAGCATGTTTAGACTGAATTTGGCATATGGTTAGGTTGTGGATACAACATAGATCGTTTTAGTATTGGAATGGTGAAGTTTAGTGATGATTTAGGATTGGATGCAAATTCTGTTTAGACTCGTATCTGGATGATTCTTGAGAGTTAAGATGCATTAGATAGTGATTTGTGATCCTTGAGAGGTGAGGAAGATTTCTGTGTAGAGAATTTGAAGTTTGATGACATTTATGGAAATGGTAATTTTTCTGTTCACTATCGTGTTTGATCATTTGTGAGGAATTAGTAAAAATGAAAGGGATTTTGATGTTCAGTGTGAAGAGATGAGTGATTTCGTGTAATTTTCATTGAGAATGGTTGAGTTTGGAACCAGAGCATGATTGCTCTCGCCGGAGAAGATGGTGGAGCTCTTCTCCGGCCACCGCGAATTGATTACCCTCTCTTGGCTCAGTTCAAACGAAGACGGTGAGGGAGGACTGTTGGATCTGTTTAAGTTAATTGACTTGGTCACAGCATCTAACGCGTGAGGTTTAGTTTGACTAGGACTTGGTGAGGTGGCACGTTCTGGAGCATAGGATTAGAATGCTTTTTCATTGGATGGACCTGATTAGGGAGTACCATAGGACTTAGTCAACTGAATCTCACCCTGCTTACTAATCAAAACGCATAGTTTCATTAAATAAGGTGGCACGCGCGCAGCCCTCTGATGAGTTGACTAGTAGTGTGATCTTGTGGTCCTGACATTTTCTGAATTTCTTTAATTGATTTTCATTTTCTTTTAATTGATTTTTCATGTTTAATTCATATTAATTAGAATAATGATCAGAAAATTATGGAAAAAATATGTGGGTGATCCTTGTTTAATTTCTTATTTTTCCATGCCTTCGGATTTTATTTTGGTGATGTTTTCAATTTAATGTCCATTTTTCTATTTTTAATACATGATTAAAAATGAATAATATGACTAGTTTGATTGCTGATTTTATTACTAGTTCATGATTTGGAATTTGATGTTGACAGAGCAGAGTTTTGGTCCTTCTCCTCAACAGCACAGTCATCTTGATCTCCTGCTGCATGATTGCATTTTGCATTATTTGCATCCTCATTTGCATATCATTAACGTGTGTTTGTGTTACAGGTGCATATTTCTCCCCTGGTTCTAGTGGTCTTGATCCTCATGGCTGATATGGCATCTCTGAAGAAGACTGTGGCTTACAAGCTACCAACACCTGACATCCGAGAGTTACGGGCTTTGATTTCTTTGGCTGATAAGACAGTGATAGAGGATTTCAGAAAGAGTTATAGAAGACTTCTGGGTATAGTGTGTAAGCTTTTTACGTACGAGTTGAACGGCCTCTACGCTCTTTTGCAGTTTTATGACCCGCAGCTCAGATGCTTCGTTTTTCCAGACTATGTCCTAGCTCCGACCTTGGAGGAGTATTCTGACTTGCTGGGGGTGCCTTTGTTGAATCAGATGCCTTATTATCGTGTTGATGGTGAACCTGACTTGGGTAAGTTGACTAACGCTCTTCATGTAGATGATTTAGAGTTGAAAGGGATGGTGTTCAGAAAGATTGGAGTTTATGGTTTCTCTTTGCCTTTCCTGATGGAAAAGGCCCGAAAGTTTGCCAAGAAGGGTCGCTAGGATGTATTCAATGCCATCTTAGCCCTTTGTATTTATGGGATCGTGCTATTCCCAAGTCATCCGGACTTCATAGGTATGGATGCATGCCATATATTTGCTTCCTGGAATCCAGTGCCCACTCTCCTCGGAGACGTCTACCATTCAGTCCACAGCAAGAATGAAAACAGAAGGGGAAGAACGTGGCATGTTGTGCTCCTTTACTGTATAAGTGATTTGCTAGCCATCTTCCTAAGACGGGTCCATTCATTGATTTTGTTGAGTCTTTGCCCTGGTCTGCACGTTTGATGGGTTTGTCTGCTGATAATATCATCTGGTTTGATAGAGATCTACTGGGCAAAGAGATTGTGCATAGTTGCGGTGGCTTTCCTAACATCCCCCTGGTCAGAAGGAATGGATGTATTAATTACAATCCCTCTTTGCTAGTTCGACAATTCGGGTACGCACTAAGAGGTCCTCCTGAAGAGGAAGAGAAACAGGAATCTCTATATCTCACAGGGTTGCTTGAAGGAGACACTTTGGCTAAGGTAGAGAATGCTTGGAGCAAAATTCACCGAAAGGGGAAAGTTTTGCTAGGAAAAAGCAACAATAAGGCCTTCGATCCATATGTGGCCTGGGTCCGAGAAAGAGCCGTCAAGTTTCTAATGTCGTTTCCTGCAGTGGAACCATTGTATCCTCCCGTGTACAAAGAGCCTACCACAGTTGATATTCAGAAGTTCAACCAGGTACTCCGAGAGAAAGAAGAGCTACAAAAAGCCAACGAAGAGTTGGAGAAAGAGATTGCTCAACTCCGAAGCGAGAAAAACGAAGTTGTATACACCTGCAAGAAGTAGACGGAATTGATCAACCACTTGGGCGCTAATTTGACCAAGGAGACTGATTCTAGAGAGCGTCTAGGGTTAGACCTGAAGGCAGTACACAACATGTTGACCACCAAAACACAAGATCTGGATAGGGTGTACCTGAAGTTATCGAAATACGAGACGTTATGGAGCAACACCCTAGCCAAGTACAAAGAGCGAGAAGAAAAGTTGAAGCAGCGAGTAGCCGAGCTAGAAGTCCAGATTGAAATCAAGGACAAGAAAATTGAGGCTGAAGCCTCACTTCGACGCGACACTCAGTATAGATTGGTTGAGACCAAGGCGAATCTACAAGATTGTCAACTTCGAGCTGATGCTAAGAGGAGTAAAGTGGAAAACCGTTCTGAAGAAGGGGTTTATAGGGACGTTGCCGAGAACCTCCCAGATACCATCAGGCAGAGGGATCTGCTGGTCCAGGGTCTGCTCGCTCAGCCTGACCATCCCACTACGAAGAAGTTACTAGAGGATTTTTGTGCCCGTAGCCGCACTTGATCTCTTTGTATTTTCTTTGTACCTTTTATGCATTGATATGCTGACCAACACCAGGCCTGTTGGTTGGGGTCATGCCTTATTGCTTCAGTTGTATGTGATTACAGTTGTACGCTGCCCGCGCGGGTTTTTCATATATATATATATATATATATATATATATATATATATATATATATATATATATATATATATATATATATATATATATATATATATATATATATATATATATATATATATATATATATATATATATATATATATATATATATATATATATATATATATATATATATATATATATATATATATATATATATATATATATATATATATATATATATATATATATATATATATATATATATATATATATATATATATATATATATATATATATATATATATATATATATATATATATATATATATATATATATATATATATATATATATATATATATATATATATATATATATATATATATATATATATATATATATATATATATATATATATATATATATATATATATATATATATATATATATATATATATATATATATATATATATATATATATATATATATATATATATATATATATATATATATATATATATATATATATATATATATATATATATATATATATATATATATATATATATATATATATATATATATATATATATATATATATATATATATATATATATATATATATATATATATATATATATATATATATATATGAGGATTTCTTTTCCATGATTGGATGTTAGACTTTATTTGTCTTGGAAACTAGGATCGGGTGGGAATCTCCCCAAGGCACAGACACACGTTTGTATTTGCATGAATCATTTGCATAACAGGTACCTCGAGCTGTTTTCCTAACCCTTTGTGCTTGCAGGTTATTTCAGGATTGAACAAAGACAGATTCATTGATACTCTACCAGAGCGAATCAAGCCAGAACAATGGAACAGGTTCAGACTGACATTCAGGAGCTCAGAGAGAGGATGGATCGCTTCATGGATCTCATGAAAGTGGTTGCTAATGGCCAGGACCAACTCAGAACTCTGGTGCAACCTCTGATTGCACGCGTCGACAGCAATAGCGTGCTACATGGTGGGAATGTGGTGAACCCTCCGCTTGTTGAGACCCCCCCCCCATGTTGGCATGCCTGTGAATGGAGGGAATGGAAGTGGCAACGACAATGTTGTCACTAACATTGGAGTTAATGGGAATACGATTGGCGTCGGAAATGGCAACTTTGAGGCCAATGGCAATGCTGGTATAGGCAATGGCAACACTGGAGGAACTGGTAACGCTGGGAACGCTGGTGCTGGTAATCTGTATGGTCTTGATGCTGTTGGGTTTGCTACTGGCAATGGCCATCATCCATGGCAAGAGGACTTGTTCTCGATGAAGGGAGCTGAGGGCGAATTGAATTCTGAATCCCGTTTAAGGTTCAAAGCCCTCAAAGACAAGATGAAGAGTTTCGAGAACTTGAATACTATGGGTGTTGACATGACCAAGTTGGGACTGATCTCATACTTCAAGGTGCCTCCCAAGTTTAAGGTACTCGACTTCGAGAAGTATAAGGGCACCACTTTCCCCCGTGTCCATCTGAGGTTGTACTATCGAAAGATGTCCGCACATTCTGAAGATGAGAAGTTGCTGATGCACTTCTTCCAGGACAGCCTGTCAGGCCCCTCGCTGGAGTGGTATATGGGTTTGAAACCCACAAGTGTACGTACATGGAAAGACCTTGCTGAAGCATTCGTACACCATTATCAGTATAACAGTGATCTGGCTCCCAATCGGGTTCAGCTACAAAACTTGTCTCAAAAGAACAACGAAGGATTTAAAGAGTACGCCCAAAGGTGGCGTGAACTGGCAGCAAGAGTTCAGCCACCGATGGTTGAGCGGGAACTTGTTGAGATGTTCGTGGCTACTCTTACAGGAGTTTATTATGAGAAGTTGGTCAGTGGTATGTCGGGAAGTTTCTCCGACCTCATCATCACCGGAGAGCATGTAGAGAATGACATCAAACTTGGAAAGATTCAGGGTGTAGATGTATCCGCAGCTGGAGGGGGAAAGAAGCCTTACAGTGGTAAGAGACGTGAAGGTGAGGCGAACTCAGTGTCTAATGCTAGAGGAAAAGGGAAAGGCCAGCGTCAGCAGGTCGCTAACATTACTATTCCTGCTGTCCAGCAACCTCAGCAGCAGCAACAGAACCAGCAAGGGTACCGGAGGTACCAGAACAAAGCTCCATTATCCAATCGTCATCTTGAGACCCTGCCTATGTCGTATGGTCAGCTTTTGCAGACTTTGCTTCAGTTACAGCTAGTTCAGAAAAGAACTTTGGTTCCCTTGACAGGGACACCTCTACCGGGCTACGATGCGAATGCAAGATGTGAGTTTCATTCGGGGGCACCTGGCCACTCGATTGACAACTGTAAGGCATTCAAGCACAAAGTACAAGATATGGTTGACGCCAAGATAATCAACTTTTCTGATAATGTCCTGAATGTTACAAAGAACCCTATGCCTAACCATGGGGGAGACGGGGTTAGCGCCATCATTGAAGAGGAAGATTCGGACTTATTGACTGATGTCAAGGATCTGAAAGCACCACTTGGTTTCGTTAAAGCCAAGTTGATGAAGAAAGGTATTTTCCCAAGCTGTGAGAAATTGTGTATGGATTGTGCGAATCATTCAGACGGCTGTGATCAGTTGGTAACAGGGATTTAGAGTCTGATGAACGAAGGAATTTTGCAGTTTAGTCGGAGGGCTGATAACAGATCAGGGGAAGTAATGTTGAAGCAGAAGGACGAAGTTGCCACTATCACCATCCCTCGTAAAACAATTACCATTTATGCATCAAGGCCACCTACGATCACCATAATAAAGGCTGGACCTATACCATTCGAGAGCACTAATGCTGTTCTATGGCACTATGGGGCAGATGTCTACTGTAATGGGCAGAAATTGGAGTTGGAGCCATCTGGACAATCTGTTGACAACTTAGTGGGAAATGGGGGAATAACACGTAATAGAAGAGTGTTCGCTCCACCAGAGGTTGTGGTTGACAAAGCTGACAAGGCTGAGAAAGATGATAGAGGTAAAGGTAAGGTCGTCGAAGAAACCTCCTGTGAGGTAGGAAAAGACCTGCTTGTAAAAGACGCCGAAGAATTTATGAGACTGATCAAGAAAAGTGATTATAAGATCGTTGATCATCTTTATTAGACGCCGTCTAAGATCTCCATTCTGAATCTGTTGTTGTGTTCTGAGGCACACCGCAACGCTCTGCTGAAGGTTCTGAATGCAGCGTATGTACCGCAAGAGATCTCTGTCAACCAGCTAGAGGGAGTAGTGGCTCATGTGAATGATGGGAATGGATTAGGGTTTACTGACCTAGAGCTGACGCCAAAGGGAAGGAACCACAATAGTGCCTTGCATATCTCGATAGAATGTCGAGGAACGGTTATGTCACATGTGTTGGTGGAAATGGGATCATCTCTAAACGTTCTCTCAAAGAAAGCTCTGATGAGGTTGGATACGAGAGGACTGATTTGTACACCCAGTGATCTAGTTGTAAAAGCTTTCGACGGAACTAAGCGTCACGTCTTTGGAGAGGTAACTCTATCCATTCAAGTTGGGCCAAAAACCTTTGACGCGGTTTTCTATATCATAGATATCATGCCCGCCTATAGCTGTCTATTGGGTCGGCCTTGGATCCATTCTGCAGGCGCAGTGACTTCCACATTGCACCAGAAGCTGAAGTATGTTGTGGGAGGCGGCATCGTGACTGTATGTGGTGAAGAGGACATAATGGTGAGCCATTTGTCATCTTTTAAATATGTTGAGGTGGATGGAGAGATCCACGAAACTTTGTGCCATGCGTTTGAAGCTGTTAAGGTCAAGGATGTGATTTCGATGATGATTGAGAAACCTGAGATGACTCTCTCTTCCTTCAAGGAAGCTCAAGCTGTTGTTCA
Source organism: Lathyrus sativus (assembly GCA_963859935.3). NCBI lineage: Eukaryota > Viridiplantae > Streptophyta > Magnoliopsida > Fabales > Fabaceae > Lathyrus > Lathyrus sativus. The sequence goes on along the minus strand of OZ012738.1, from coordinate 614,751,093 downwards.
AGCTGGTTCTGCCCCAGGCTGGGGGCATGTTCTGGAAATCCCTAACAAGCAGGATAAGTTTGGGTTAGGGTATTCTCCTTCTGCTGATGCTTCCTCCTCTTGTAGTGCATCGCGCGTCAAAGGGCCGATTCGGCTCACAAAAGGGGGGGTGATATTTGAGAATGTCAACACCGTGTCTGAAGACGATAAAGATAGTGATTGCGATCTGGACTCCTGGATTCAGCCGTGAAAACCAGGCCAGAGCCTCAACAACTGGTCCGTCCAGGATGTCACCCAAGTGACGTGCAAAGAGTAATGCTTTGTCTTTTCCAATTATTGTACAACCTTATGCTCTACCCGGGGCATAACGGTTTTATTGTCAGGGCCCTGTCTGCTTATACATGTACATATTATCAATAAATCAAAGGGCGTTTTCTTTGCATTCAAATTTTGTGATCTCTGTTATTCCTGTTTTTATTTTTTGTTTTGAAAAACAATAAAATGGCAATACGGTTTGTGCTAACCTGCATATCCTCTTCTTAAGCTTAACCCTTGTTGTTGCAGGATTCACACTATAGATGACATCGACTCTGAACCTTCTATGACTCACTTCGACTTTGATTGCCCAATATATCAAGATGAATAAGATATTGATGAAGACGAAGACCTTCCCGAAGAGTTGGCCCGTTTGTTGAAACAAGAAGATAAGATCATTCTGCCTCACGAGGAAGAGATTGAGATTGTTAATATGGGTTCTGAGGAACTTGTCAGAAATGTCAGGATAGGGGCTGCATTATAGAGCAATGTCAAGCGAAGATTGGTCGAGATGCTTCGAGAGTATAGTGACATCTTTGCTTGGTCGTACAAAGATATGCCCGGACTCGACACTGACATAGTGGTCCATCATCTACCACTGCGAGAAGATTGTCCTCCTGTTAAGCAGAAGCTTAGAAGGACACGACCAGATATGGCCGTTAAGATCAAAGAAGAAGTGCAAAAGCAGCTGGATGCTGGCTTTTTAGCGGTCACTACTTACCCTGCGTGGGTCACCAACATAGTACCTGTACTGAAGAAGGACTGTAAGGTGCGGATGTGCGTTGATTATCGGGATTTGAATAGGGTGAGCCCTAAAGATGATTTCCCGCTCCCTCATATTGATGTGTTGGTCGACAATACAACTCATTTTTTGTGTTTCCGTTCATGGATGGCTTCTCCGGCTATAATCAGATCAAGATGGCACCGAAAGACATGGAGAAAACCATGTTCATTACACCTTGGGGAACGTTCTGCTATAATGTAACGCCTTTCGGTCTAAAGAACGCAGGGGCCACTTACCAGCGAGTGATGGTCACTTTGTTTCATGACATAATTCACCATGAGATTGAAGTCTATGTTGATGACATGATTGCAAAGTCCCAAACAGAGGAGGGACATCTGGTCAATTTGCTGAAGCTTTTTGAGAGGCTTAGGAAGTTCAGGTTGAGGCTGAATCCTAACAAGTGTACTTTCGGAGTACGGTCTGGAAAACTACTGGGGTTTATTGTGAGTGAAAAAGGCATTGAGGTTGATCCTGCGAAGATAAAAGCAATACAAGATATGTCGGTGCCAAAGACTAAAAAACAAGTTCGTGGTTTCCTGGGCAGAATAAACTACATTGCAAGGTTTATATCTCAGCTCACGGCCACGTGCGAATCATTCAGACGGCTGTGATCAGTTGGTAGCAGGGATTTAGAGTCTGATGAACGAAGGAATTTTGCAGTTTAGTCGGAGGGCTGATAATAGATCAGGGGAAGTAATGTTGAAGCAGGAGGACGAAGTTGCCACTATCACCATCCCTCGTAAAACAATTACCATTTCTGCATCAAGGCCACCTACGATCACCATAATAAAGGCTGGACCTATACCATTCGAGAGCACTAATGTTGTTCTATGGCACTATGGGGCAGATGTCTACTGTAATGGACAGAAATTGGAGTTGGAGCCATCTGGACAATCTGTTGACAACCTAGTGGGAACTGGGGGAATAACACGTAATAGAAGAGTGTTCGCTCCACCAGAGGTTGTGGTTGACAAAGCTGACAAGGCTGAGAAAGATGATAGAGGTAAAGGTAAGGTCATCGAAGAAACCTCCTGTGAGGTAGGAAAAGACCTGCTTGTAAAAGACGCCGAAGAATTTATGAGACTGATCAAGAAAAGTGATTATAAGATCGTTGATCATCTTTATTAGACGTCGTCTAAGATCTCCATTCTGAATCTGTTGTTGTGTTCTGAGGCACACCGCAACGCTCTGCTGAAGGTTCTGAATGCAGCGTATGTACCGCAAGAGATCTCTGTCAACCAACTAGAGGGAGTAGTGGCTCATGTGAATGATGGGAATGGATTAGGGTTTACTGACCTAGAGCTGACGCCAAAGGGAAGGAACCACAATAGCGCCTTACATATCTCGATAGAATGTCGAGGAACGGTTATGTCACATGTGTTGGTGGAAATGGGATCATCTCTGAACGTTCTCTCAAAGAAAGCTCTGATGAGGTTGGATACGAGAGGACTGATTTGTACACCCAGTGATCTAGTTGTAAAAGCTTTCGACGGAACTAAGCGTCACGTCTTTGGAGAGGTAACTCTATCCATTCAAGTTGGGCCAAAAACCTTTGACGCGGTTTTCTATATCATAGATATCATGCCCGCCTATAGCTGTCTATTGGGTCGGCCTTGGATCCATTCTGCAGGCGCAGTGACTTCCATATTGCACCAGAAGCTGAAGTATGTTGTGGGAGGCGGCATCGTGACTGTATGTGGTGAAGAGGAGATAATAGTGAGCCATTTGTCATCTTTTAAATATGTTGAGGTGGATGGAGAGATCCACGAAACTTTGTGCCATGCGTTTGAAGCTGTTAAGGTCAAGGATGTGATTTCGATGATGATTGAGAAACCTGAGATGACTCTCTCTTCCTTCAAGGAAGCTCAAGCTGTTGTTCAAGCTGGTTCCGCCCCAGGCTGGGGGCATGTTCTGGAAATCCCTAACAAGCAGGATAAGTTTGGGTTAGGGTATTCTCCTTCTGCTGATGCTTCCTCCTCTTGTAGTGCGTCGCGCGTCAAAGGGCCGATTCGGTTCACAAAAGGGGGGGGGGTGATATTTGAGAATGTCAACACCGTGTCTGAAGACGATGAAGATAGTGATTGCGACCTGGACTCCTGGATTCAGCCGTGAAAACCAGGCCAGAGCCTCAACAACTGGTCCGTCCAGGATGTCACCCAAGTGACTTGCAAAGAGTAATGCTTTGTCTTTTCCAATTATTTTACAACCTTATGCTCTACCCGGGGCATAACGGTTTTATTGTCAGGGCCCTGTCTGCTTATGCATGTACATATTATCAATAAATCAAAGGGCGTTTTCTTTGCATTCAAATTTTGTGATCTCTGTTATTCCTGTTTTTATTTTTTGTTTTGAAAAACAATAAAATGGCAATACGGTTTGTGCTAACCTGCATATCCTCTTCTTAAGCTCAACCCTTGTTGTTGCAGGATTCACACTATAGATGACATCGACTTTGAACCTTCTATGACTCACTTCGACTTTGATTGCCCGATATATCAAGATGAATAAGATATTGGTGAAGACGAAAACCTTCCCGAAGAGTTGGCCCGTTTGTTGAAACAAGAAGATAAGATCATTCTGCCTCACGAGGAAGAGATTGAGATTGTTAATATGGGTTCTGAGGAACTTGTCAGAAATGTCAGGATAGGGGCTGCATTATAGAGCGATGTCAAACGAAGATTGGTCGAGATGCTTCGAGAGTATAGTGACATCTTTGCTTGGTCGTACGAAGATATGCCCGGACTCGACACTGACATAGTGGTCCATCATCTACCACTGCGAGAAGATTGTCCTCCTGTTAAGCAGAAGCTTAGAAGGACACGACCAGATATGGCCGTTAAGATCAAAGAAGAAGTGTAAAAGCAGCTGGATGCTGGCTTTTTAGCGGTCACTACTTACCCTGCGTGGGTCGCCAACATAGTACCTGTACTGAAGAAGGACTGTAAGGTGCGGATGTGCGTTGATTATCGGGATTTGAATAGGGTGAGCCCTAAAGATGATTTCTCGCTCCCTCATATTGATGTGTTGGTCGAAAATACAACTCATTTTTTTGTGTTTCCGTTCATGGATGGCTTCTCCGACTATAATCAGATCAATATGGCACCGAAAGACATGGAGAAAACCATGTTCATTACACCTTGGGGAACGTTCTGCTATAAGGTAACGCCTTTCGGTCTAAAGAACGCAGGGGCCACTTACCAGCGAGTGATGGTCACTTTGTTTCATGACATAATTCACCATGAGATTGAAGTCTATGTTGATGACATGATTGCAAAGTCCCAAACAGAGGAGGGACATCTGGTCAATTTGCTGAAGCTTTTTGAGAGGCTTAGGAAGTTCAGGTTGAGGATGAATCCTAACAAGTGTACTTTCGGAGTACGGTCTGGAAAACTAGTGGGGTTTATTGTGAGTGAAAAAGGCATTGAGGTTGATCCTGCGAAGATAAAAGCAATACAAGATATGCCAGCGCCAAATAGGGATGGCAAACAAACCCGGGCCCGCCCACACCCGCCCGGGCCCGCCCCAAAATTAACGGGGGAAATCCGATTTAATTGGGTGCGGGTGCGGGTGAAATCCGGTTCTTAACTACGGGTGCGGGTGCGGGTGCGGGTAGACACTAAGACCCGCCCGCCCCCGCCCCCGCCCCGCCCCAAATAATATATTTTATTTTGATTTCCTTATTTTATTTATTTTAATATTTATTTATTAATTATATTTTTAATTAAGTTATTAATATTCTTATTGAAATTAAAATAATAAAATTAATCAAGTTAATATTCATTTATTAATTAAAATTTTAATTAAATAATTAATTAATTTATTAAAATAATCAATTTTTTAATTAAATTACTAATTTTTATTATAATTAAAAAAATAATAATTTTTTGCGGGTGGGGGCGGGGCGGGTGCGGGTGCACCCGTTTTCTACTGGGGGCGGGTCTGGGTGATAAATTTTCACCCCCGATTGGATTTGGGGGCGGGGGCGGGTCTGTTACATGGAGGCGGGTGCGGGTGCGGGTATAGTTAAACCCGCCCCCGACCCGCCCCGTTGCCATCCCTAGCGCCAAAGACTAAAAAACAAGTTCGTGGTTTCCTGGGCAGAATAAACTACATTGCAAGGTTTATATCTCAGCTCACAGCCACGTGTGAATCGATGTTCAAATTATTGAAAAAAGATCAGGCGATTATCTGGAACAAGGATTTCCAGAAAGCATTTGACAAGATAAAACAGTATCTGCAGGAGCCTCCCATTTTGATACCCCTAGTGGCTGGAAGACCCTTAATCGTGTACTTGACGGTTCTTGAGAATAGCATGGGTTGCATTCTCGGTCAGCATGACGAGACTGGCAGAAAGGAGCACGCCATTTATTACTTGAGTAAAAAACTCACAGATTGTGAGTCTCATTACTCAATGCTGGAAAAAACGTGTTGCGCACTCGCGTGGGCTGCCAAACATTTACGACAGTATATGCTCAATCACACAACCATGCTAATTTCGAAGATGGATCTGATCAAGTACGTCTTCGAGAAGCAAGCGCTTTCAGGCAGGATTGCCAGATGGCAAATGGTGTTGACGGAGTATGACATTCAGTATGTTTCCCAAAAGGCCATCAATGGGAGCATATTGTCTGAATACCTTGCCGAACAGCCTATCGAAGATTATCAGTGAAATTTGAATTCCCTGATGAGGATATCATGTTTCTCAAAGTGAAAGATTGTGATGAACCGTTGCCCGACGAGGGTCCAGATAGGAAGTCCCAGGGGAAATTGATATTTGACGGTGCGGTTAATTAGTACGGAAGTGGTATTAGGGCAATCATTACGACTCCCCAAGGATCCCACATCCCGTTTACTGCCAGATTGACTTTTCCAGTCACCAACAACGAAGCAGAATACGAGGCGTGCATCATGGGTTTAGAAGAAGCTATTGATTTGAGAATCAAAAACCTGGATGTATACAGTGACTCGACACTCGTTGTTAACCAGATTAAAGGGGAGTGGGAGACTCTTCAGTCGAATTTGGTCCCGTACATGAATTATGCCAGAAGGCTGCTTCTATTCTTCGATCGAGTGGAACTTCATCATGTGCCCAGAGCTAAAAATCAGATGGATGATGCCTTAGCCACGTTGGCTTCAATGTACAAAGTCAATTTTTGGAATGAAGCCCCAAGAATTGTCATTTCTCATCTTGATAGACCTGCATTTATTTTTGCAATTGAGGAAGCCTCCGATGACAAGCCATGGTTCCATGATATCCAGACTTTCCTTATGACTAAGGAGTATCCTGCAGGAGCATCAACCCAGGATAAGAAGACGCTGAGGAGGCTGTCTGGAAATTTCTATCTCAATCCTGATGGAGTTCTGTATAAGAGAAATCACGATCTCGTGCTACTCAGAAGTGTAGATGAGAAAGAAGCGAGTCTGCTTATTGAAGAAGTCCATGAAGGCACATTTGGTACGCACGCCGGCGAACATGCTATGACAAGAAAGATCCTCCGAGCAGGGTATTACTGGCTAACGATGGAGTCACATTGCTTCAAATTCGTGAAGAGATGTCATAAATGCCAGATTTATGCCGATAAAATCCATGTACCGCCGTGCCCGTTGAATGTCATGTCATCCCCGTGGCCGTTCTCCATGTGGGGCATTGATATGATAGGCAAAATCGAGCTCACTGCATCTAACGGTCATCGCTTCATTTTGTTAGCCATCGACTACTTCACCAAGTGGGTGGATGCAGCCTCGTATGCTAACGTGACCAAGCAAGTGGTAGCCAGATTCATAAAGAAGGACATCATTTGTCGATACGGAGTTCCCGAGCGAATCATTACTGACAATAGTTCGAATCTGAATAACAAGATGATGAAGGAGTTATGCCAGAGCTTCAAGATTGAACATCACAACTCATCACCTTACCGGCCGAAGATGAATGGTGCGGTTGAAGCGGCCAACAAGAACATTAAAAAGATAATACAAAAGATGGTTGTGACATACAAGGATTGGCATGAGATGTTGCCATTTGCGTTGCACGGTTATCGTACAACGGTACGCACATCAACCGGGGCAACTCCTTTCTCACTAGTGTACGGTATGGAAGTTGTCCTACCGTTGGAAGTTGAGATTCCTTCTTTGCGAGTTTTGGTTGACGTGAAACTCTATGAGGCAGAGGGATTAAGAACCGATTAAATCAACTCAGTCTGATGGATGAGAATAGATTAGCATCAATTGCATATGGTCGTCTGTACCAGAGCCGAATGAAGAAAGCTTACGATAAGAAAGTGCATCCCAGAAGCTTCCAGACGGGTGATCTCGTCCTGAAAAAGATTCTTCCACCACATTCCGATCACAGGGGCAAGTGGACTCCCAACTATGAAGGTCTGTACGTCTTCAGCAAGGTCTTCTCGGGAGGAGCCTTGTTGTTATCCACGATGGATGGCGAAGATTTTGCATCCCATGTGAACGCGGACGCAGTTAAAAAAATACTTTGCTTAAAAATGACCCGCTGGAAAGAAAAAAAAATATCCAGGCAAAAAAGGGGCATCCCGGCGAACCATAAAAAAGGAAAAAGTTCGGGCAAAAATTAGGGATATAAATGAAAAAATGTACACCCGCAAATTCGAAAAGCTGGAAGGGTGACTTTGGCAAAAAAGGGTATCCCGGTGAATCGAAAACCCGAAAGGGCGGTTCAGGAAAAAGTTAGGAATTAGAAAAGCAAATGACTGCGTTCCACGTGTGAAATTTCATTGTTTAGTGGTTTGGGAAGACCTGAGGGCCGTTTATCCGAATCAATCTCTTCTAAAGCTGAAGCATCAGAGAAGTATCGAAGGCGAGTGGGTCATAGAGGGATCAACTCATGGTGTTCGTCTATGCCATATTGCCGACATTTATGTATACTGATGTATATTTATGTTATTATGCTTGTGCAGCTTCCTCATTTCAGGAGCTTGCATCTGTTGTAAAACATTTTGCCCATTCAGGGGCTCGTTATCAATAAACATATATTATTCAGCATTTCTGTTTGTTTGTTTAGTTTTTATCTGTTTTGTTTGCGAAAAAGAACGCCCGATGTTTTTGATAAAATGCGCATACATAAACTTGCTGGCCTAGGCCAATAATTGTTGAAACATTGAATTACTTGAACATTGTCGCAGGATGATAACCTTGATAGGTCCCTTTGTGAAGGGTATCTTGTCTATTTGTTCGTGTTATTGCAGGGACGTCACCCTCCAGGCAGTATGCCAGATGTTTTCCAAGTAGGATGATTCCTTCTTCCCCAGCGAGTTCAGCAGTGTTTCCCCATAGAATCTGAGCATGGGACCGTGAGCATTGATATGTCTTCCCAAGCAGAGATAGATTCTCCGCAACCAGATGAATCCCAGGCAGGATCATCATTTCCCCAGCTGAGTCATACGTAGAAGTGTATACTCATTCCCAGTAGTGGGTCAACCTGCAATTTTCTCGTAGAAGAATATTCGCAAGTGTTCAGCTTCCGATAGTTCAAACTGAAGTCTCCAGCAGAATTGAAATTCCCCACAGAGTTGTATTCTCCCCGGTAGGTAGGAGTTATTCCAGCGTTTGGTTGTCTATCCCCAGCCAAGTTTGCAGTTCTCCAAGAGAGTCGAGTCCTTGGAAGTCGTTCAAGCCGTTATTGGTGTTCCCCAGGAGAGTGTTTGAATAGTTGTTGCTATACTTCCCCATTGGAGTCTGTATCTCCAGGAAGATGTTATTTGTGAAGTTCGTGCAGTTTATTTCGGCGATTGACATTGTTTCCTCAGCAGTTTGTGGTTTGCGTACCCAGTTGAGAAAGTACAGGTTCTCGTAGAACTTTGTCCCCTGCAGAAAGTCGTCTGAAGTCGTTTCCCCAAGTTGAGTCCAATTGAGATTGGTGTGACTTATTCTCCTCGGCAGGATGATTCCTCTCCACCAGATTGGTTCTTTCTCCTTGACAGGAGGATTTTCCCTTCAACATTTATTTTGCTGATGGGGTCATAGCATTTTGCATGATTGCATGGCATTTACCTAAAACGCGTAGCATTTCCACCGTGTGGAGCATTACGCCATTATCAAACATATGCATGTGAAACATGAGCTAGGTCGTTACCGTTCTTGTTTTGCAGGTGTTCCTCAGCAAAGTTGTTTGCTTAAGATGATTCTTAAAATCCCTAGTGAGGTCGCCAAAGTTGTTTGTTCAAGATGATTCTTGAATTCCCCGGCGGAGTTGTTTGTTCATGATGATTCTTGAGTTCCTCAGCAAAGTCTACGCATCCAGGATGATTCATGAATCCCCGAAGCAGAGTTACTTGATAATTCTCCAGTATCCCCAACGGAGATGTGTCATCCCCAGCAGGGTTTGAACAGAGAAGTTGAAATTTCCCTTGAAGACTTACTGATGAAGTCCGACTGCGATGTCGAAGGAGTTCTCCTGGCTGACAAGGAGTGCCTGACGACAGAAGTTTAGATATCCCTAGTAGTTCATGATTGATTGAGGATTCTATTTCCGACTTACTGACGAAGTCTGGCTGACGCTCGAGAATTTCTTTGAATGCCCGACGACATAATTAATTCGATTATCAAAAGTTCCTAATGACCTGATGAGTCCCGATGAATTCTTCTGCTTCCGTGCAGCAGAATGCCTGACGACAATATCATCTATGTGTCACCAGTTACCGTGTAACCAGTGATCCCTTGAAGAAAAATTGAATTTTGGATTAATCAAATTGGGCCATAATTAGGCCAGGTTATGATCCAAACACGTCATATATAAGTATTGGATCATGTTCAGATCGTTTTTTGGGTTGCATTTGGAGAGAAAACAGTTATTGCAGTTGGAGTTTTTGAGCTTTCAAGCAAGAAACGGTTTTGGAGTTTGAGGAAGATTCAAGAGCTTCTGAGTATCAAGAATCATTCAGAAAGCTTTAGTGAAGAAATATGCACGTTTTGGCATCAAGATTTGCACGCGAAGACCTCCAATTTCAAGCTTCAGAACAGGTTTTTACTTCTCACAATTCCTCTTGATTTAAGCATGTTTAGACTGAATTTGGCATGTGGTTAGGTTATGGATACAACATAGATTGTTTTAGTATTGGAATGGTGAAGTTTAGTGATGATTTAGGATTGGATGCAAATTCTGTTTAGACTCGTATCTGGATGATTCTTGAGAGTTAAGATGGATTGGATAGTGATTTATGATCCTTGAGAGGTGAGGAAGATTTCTGTGTAGAGAATTTAAAGTTTGATGACATTTATGGAAATGGTAATTTTTCTATTCACTATCGTGTTTGATCATTTGTGAGGAATTAGTAAAAATGGAAGGGATTTTGATGTTCAGTGTGAAGAGACGAGTGATTTCGTGTAATTTTCATTGAGAATGGTTGAGTTTGGAACCAGAGCATGATTGCTCTCGCGGGAGAAGACGGTGGAGCTCTTCTCCGGCCACCGCGAATTGATTTCCCTCTCTTGGCTCAGTTCAAACGAAGACGATGAGGGAGGACCGTTGGATCTGTTTGAGTTAATTGACTTGGTCATATCATCTAACACGTGAGGTTTAGTTTGACTAGGACTTGGTGAGGTGGCACGTTTTGGAGCATAGGATTAGAATGTTTTTTCATTGGATGGACCTGATTAGGGAGTACCATAGGACTTAATCAACTGAACCTCACCCTGCTTACTAATCAAAACACATAGTTTCATTAAATGAGGTGGCACGCGCGCAGCCCTTTGATGAGTTGACTAGTAGTGTGATCTTGTGGTCCTGACATTTTGATGCGTGTTTTTCGCAAGTGTACGAATCACGTCAAAGTAATATAAAAGATTATCGAATCCACAGAGACCAAGTGTCAATCTATCGTACCTGTTGTTATGGTGTTTATCTAAGGCAACTATTTTTAAGGGTTTTAGTAAGGGTGCAATGGTAAATAAAATTATAATTTTAAATAATAAATAAAAGACATGCTCGAATGTAATTCACGTAATCAATGATAATCCAGTACTTGTTAATGGAACTACTTATGGGCAATGTTTTCTCCTTTGAAAAGAACTAATTTAACAGGAACTGTCGCTTTCGCGTATTCAGAACCGAGTTGTACTCTCTAATCAACCCCTCCTATTGTCACGGATAAAAAGGTGCGTACTGCGTTAGAGTAGTAAACCTATTTTTAAGAAATATAGTTTCTTAACAAAGTGGAAAAGTATTTTAACCTGGACTTCTTAGCAAAAAGAGGTTCTTATGGACCAGACTCTAAATCTCATAACGCGTCCGAAAATCGTTTTAGAATCTCTTTTCTTTTTAATCTAAAAACTCCTAATGAACTATACAAAGCGCTTTTGGCTGTTTTTGAAATAGTTAAAAACAATTACTTGAATTGAAAGATAAAATAGCCCTTAGGTGTTTCCACGAACAATTATACTGATTACTGGTTTAATTACGATCCTTACATTCTAACCTTTATGGGATTAGTTAGACATGATAAAGTAAATATTCTTTTTATAGTTTTTCATATGAGTAATTTAAAGCGAGTGCGGGAAGTAAACAAAGTAAATGTGCGAGTGCGGGAAATAAACAAAGTAAATGTGCGAGTGCGGGAAATAAACAAAGTAAATGTGCGAGTGCGGGAAATAAACAAAGTAAAGTGCGAGAAAATAAATAAAAGTAAAGCAATGCGGAAAAATAAAATACTAACTGGAATTAAAATGGCGGCAGGATTAACTTCCTCCAGAGTGCTCCAAAACTCGAACCACAGACAGATTACAGACTCGATCACTCGACTGCAGAGGCACCCCGATGTGGAATGGCAACTGCTTTATAACTGATATATGCCTAGAGAATTCTAATTCTGGATGAAGAAAAACGAAAATCTAAGGTCCTATTTATAGTAAAAACTGAAAGCATGAAATGACCGGGACGCCCCTCCACTAAAAAGTGGAGGTTATGAAATTTTGCCTTGTGGCGCCCGCCACAAGGTCATGGCGCCCGCCATGGTCCCTACAGGGGATGATGGAGTGGGGATCGTGGGTCTTGGAGGTTGAGGAGTGGTCTTGAGACGTGGCCACGTCATGGCTAACCCCATGGCGCCCGCCATGGTGGGTGCCGCAAGTGCAAAATGCTGAATTTCTAGGTTTTCGTCCGTTTTCACTCCTTTTTCGCTCCTTTTCCCGATTCAAGCTCCGATTATTATAAAAACCTGAAAACATAAGTAAACAAAGCAATAACAAAGCAAAACAACAATAAAAGCTAAGAATGCATGCGAAATCGGAGTCAGAAATACGGTGAATTTTAGTGTGATCAAATTCTCCCACACTTAAACCTTTGCTTGTCCTCAAGCAAACATTAAAGCTTAAGAAAATATGGTGTCAACACTTGTCTTTGGGCTAAAGGGATTCTAAGTTCAAGTCAGGATGCAGTGACAGATACTAACTAAGTGAACCAAGGGTACCATAGTAACACAAACACAAACTTCAATCCTATATTAACCACTCCATGTCATCCCACGATACCTAGGCCTATCTTCTCACCTTTTTGTGTCCTTTTCATTCAGGCGCAATCACATTAAGCCCGTTATCCGTACATGCTTCATAGTAGAGTGACCGGTTAATGATTCTGATCCATAACATAAGGTTTCTGGCACATAAGCATGTGTAAACCTGTTTTTATTTCGCCTAAATGTAGCTACGGGGGATCGGATCGTAATCCGCCCTACCAAGTTCAGTGCCAGATACCTCTGAACCAACTAACAATAGGTGACTTGCAATTTTTTTTTTTTTTTTTTTTAGCACTGGATCATTCACTTATATTCATCGGCCCCCTACGTAGAGTATGCTTAGGCCGGAGCTGACTGCTAAAATAAACTACTTAGGACAATTTTTTGAATGATAGTAAAGGCCATGGTGGTGGGGTTTAGGAGTGATTCCTATATTCAAGAGGTCTATGGTGCTAAAATGGTTCTGATGTTTCAAAAAGTTGACCTAAGTCACCACATCCTAATCTAAACCTGTTTCAAAGCCCAAAAAACATGTGAAACAACATTGTTTTCTTTTTTTTTAAAAATTTTCTGGTAAGGCTAAGGAAATGGGAAAAAATGAAGATGAACTAAAAAGACACTATACTGGTGACTCGTCAGACTCATGCATTATCTAAGAAAAATGAATTACTGAAAAGGGAAATAACTGAAAGGAAATTAACTAAAAAGGGAAATAACAGAAAGCAATAAAATCCCCTCCCACACTTAAATCGAACATTGTCCCCAATGTTTCGAAATAAGATAAGGGGGGTAACCTGGAGAAAGACTACTGAGGAGGGGCACTGGTGCCTTCGCCGTCCTGATGTGATGGTCTGGAACGACGGGATCTACTACGATGCTGGTCCCTCCGGTCGAGTCGTGCTGATAAAGCAGCCTGAGCACTCCGGACCTCTCGAAGGTTACCCAAGATGGAACCTTGAGTAGCCTCTACAAGCTGGTAGTGTCGGCTGTTGAACTCTCTCTGACGGTTCTGCTCTAATGAAATATCGTTCAAGGTGCGGCAAACGTTGCTATAAGCACGATCCGAAACCAATCGCGATTGTTGCATGAAGCTCATATTGTTCGTCAGCTGCTGTGAAATAGTAGAGAGAAGGCCATCACGCCTTTCTTCTCTAGCTGTCATATCACGCCACATCTCCTCGGTGACAAAGAATCCAGGAGCAGTACCTGCAACAGGGTTAGAGGAAGATGGTGCAGTGTGTGACTGTGAAGGACGATGGGGGGACATGTGAGGGATGGGAGACTGCTCTCTCCGATCATACTCATCATCCGTGTCATGTGCCTCCCCATCGGGAATATTAGGAGGAAGTGGACCCAAAACACGTGGAACATTAAGATCATAGGTCCAGTTCCTTTCATCACGTACATCAGTACGTCTACTGCATGGTAAAGCAACAGATGGGATAGCTACCCCATGAACCATCAACTCATAACCACCTTCTCTCCTTGTTCGGCACAATTTCATGTCTTTCAGAAATTTTAAATTAATTGTGCGAGGAGGTAGTGGTTCAAGTGTAGCTATCTCATCATTCAGGCCAAGAGCCCGAGCAATAGACGTAACAAGCCCTCCAAAAACAATCGGTCCTGTTTTATTAGTAAATAAAGTCATGTGGGCAAGCATAAACGGGACCGGATTGATGTGGGTTCTAGTGAGGCATCCTTGCAAAAATAGGAGTTCACGAGCATTAACCTTGTTTGGACTTTCCCGGCCAAAAATAGTACATGCCAAAAGAAGTCTAAAAACTCTTATGGTCGGGTTGTGAATGGTCGACGCAAGTATCCCTTCAAAAGAATTAATTGAAGTACTTGAAAGCCTTAGCCAGAAGGTAAATACCTCGGCCGACCATTCAGCATCCAAAGGTGCCTCACAAATCGAACCTTCCCTATGAGGGATTCCTAACAAATCTGCTAGCTCATTGGTACTGAATTCATATTCAATTCCAAACAGTCTAAAAATAACAGTACCGACAGTGCTAGCAGTGTTAGGACTGACAGTGTATATCAAAGAACTCAAAAACTCAGTTGTCAGCCTCTCATAGGTAGGTTCCTGATTAATGAAAATATTATGCAAGCCTAGAAATTCTAATAAATTAAAAACACTATGATAAATACCCAAAGCATACAGACAGTTATCGTCGACGTACCTAGTCGAGAGGATTTCTCGACTTTGAAGCCTCTGAATAATTTTCCGTTGCCTTTCGCCCGGTCTTCCATCACGAAGAATAAATCCGTTGAACTCCATTGTTGAAAAGCTCCTTAGGTAGTGAAAATAGTAGAAAAGTGGTTTATGAGGGGAATGATAAAGTTTTGATTTTTTTGGTTTTTGATGGATGAAAATGGAAATGGATGTTGGATATGTTTTATGGATGGAGGGTATTTTGGAAATGGGGGAGCTTTAATGGGGTTCAAGGAGGATTTGGAAGGTTGGAAAAATGGGTTTTTGGTGAAGAAAGGGATGAAAATGGTGGAAATGGGGATTGAATCCCGTATTTGTTGATGGTACGGTGTGGCGCCCGCCACAGGGCCTATGGCGCCCGCCACAAGGCCAATTCCTGGGCCTTGTGGTTTTGGATCCTCCTTTGGGCCTTCCTTGCACCTTTGTCTTCCGGGGGGTCTGAATAAGGTTTTCTTCTTCTTTTCAAGGCATTGGCTTGCATATTTTTGTCTTATATATTTTTTTTCTTTGCACGACAAAAATAAAATAATTAAAAATCAAAAAAGAAAAATAAAAATAAAAATTAGTGCATAATATGTATATATATAAGGAATTCAAAGTGCATGAAAATATAAAAGCTGCAATAAAGTAAAATATGTCTGGAAATGCGATAAATAAAAGGAAGTTAAATACTAGGGTAGTGCTGTCAGGGTGGAATGAGTCATGTGGTAGGTTTCTTATCCTGGCTTGATCCACGAATCTCAGCTATCTCCCTCCGAAGCTCGTCGATCGCCTGATGTAGAGCATCGGTCTCCGAGGCATGAGTGAGATCAGAAACCTGCATCTGTAACTCTAAGTCTGCCACTTCCTGCTTGAGCAGGGCAGTCTCCTTGCGGAGCTCATAAATCTGTGTTTGTAGGTCAGGTGGCTGTAGAGACATATTGTTAGACATAACAGTGATTCGGGGAGTAAGAGGTGTAGGAGTGTACTCAGCGGCGGGAGGCGATTTCGGCTCTTCGACAGTCTCTCCATAACCCTCTAGAGCATAACTCCAATTGGCGGGATCATGGACACTGGTCATTAGCGGATCTGGTAATGTAAAGTAGTGTATCGCTTCACCGTCGATCAGCAATCTAAACATGTTGGGCTCAAAAGAAGCCCTCCTCATCAGTCCTCTATCAAGACAAAAATCAATATCCAGGGTGGTGTAGCAGCAGAAGGTCCTGAGGTGCAATAGCTTGCGAGACAAACCCAATGCAGTAGCAATCTGTGTAACAATCCCACCGACATGGATGATTCCTACTGATGATCTGGCAACACTAGCAAGGCCCTTCAGTAGAAAGTTGCCACAAGCAACAGGGCGAGACTGAGTCGCACAAAACAGTAGGAAAATCTCCTCTTCACTTAGCAGTGTCTCTGTATCTGGAAAACCTAGGAAAGAATGTGCTAGAATCATCTGGAAGTACCTCAATGCAGGGTTGTGGATTACCTGAGAAAACTGGGTAGAAGGATCTTGGCTCCCTCCGCCTGATATTTTAGTCCAAAACTTTTCCACTTCTCTGCTCATAAAATACCCCATCGGAGTCTCTGGAATAGCATCAGGAGTAGTCTGGAAACCTAGTAAATCACCAAACTCTTTGTGAGAGAATGAGTAGTCAATCCCGAACAACCTGAAAACAGCGAGTCCATCGGGTCCAGCCCAAGGGTCATGATGAAACGAGCTGAGGAACTCAAGAGTCAAGTTCCTATAAGTGTTGTTCCTGTCGTCAAACTGGTCCCACTGGAGTTGATGGCATAAAAATCTGACGCTTGGCTCTATCCCCAAGGCATCCATGCAGTCATGGTCAGGGTACCTGGTAGGAGCCATAGGGCGTCTCATGTGAACATAGTAACGCTCTCTCTGTGCATCATCTCTAAAGGCCACGTGCATGTCATCAGGGTTCTGCATTCTGTACAAGGTTAGCAAACAAGTCCTGAAAGCACATAAAACATTCAATCGTGAGTCCTGACATAATAATAAAATAAACAAATTAAAATAAAGTAAAATAAAAATAAAAAGTACAAAAATAAGAAAAACCATGGGTTGCCTCCCAGGCAGCGCTTGTTTAACGTCATTAGCTCGACGACCGATATTTAAACATCATTGGAAGGATATGGTGGATCACTCAGAGTATGACAGGTGTATGTTGTTGGAATGTCACCTCCTTCGTAGGGCTTCAACCTCTGTCCATTGACTATGAACGGTTTACATGTTTGGTTCTTGATCTCAATAGCACCGGATCTCAGGATCTTAGATACTTCGAAAGGGCCAGTCCATCTCGAACGGAGTTTACCTGGAAATAGTCGTAACCTAGAATCGAACAGGAGAACAGGATCGCCTATTTTGAAGTCTCTTCTTATGATTCTTTTGTCATGCCAAGCTTTTGTTCTTTCTTTGTATATGATGGCATTTTCGTAGGCAGATTGTCTGAGCTCTTCTAATTTGTGGATATCAAGGATACGTTTCTCACCAGCTGTCAAGTAATCCAAATTCAAAGTTTTGATGGCCCAATAGGCCTTATGCTCCAACTCAAATGGTAAGTGACATGATTTTCCATAGACCAGTTGATAAGGGGTTGTTCCTATAGGAGTTTTGAAAGCGGTCCTATAGGCCCATAATGCTTCTTGGAGTTTCTGCGACCAATCTTTTCTAGATATAGAGACAGTCTTCTCGAGGATTTGTTTTATCTCCCTATTAGATACTTCCACTTGTCCATTGGTCTGTGGGTGGTATGGTGTTGCTACTCTATGCTTAACTCTATACTTGCTTAAAAGTTTATCAAATATTCTCGATATGAAGTGTGATCCTCCATCACTTATGACTAAACGGGGTGTTCCAAACCTGGGAAATATATAATTCTTGAATAATTTGATGACTACTCTGGTGTCGTTTGTGGGTGCGGCGATAGCTTCAATCCATTTAGACACGTAGTCAACAGCTACTAATATGTACTGATTTCCAAAAGATGGTGGGAACGGTCCCATAAAGTCCATACCCCATACGTCGAAGAGTTCTACTTCTTGGATATTTCTTAACGGCATTTCATTACGTCTTGAAATATTTCCTGTGCGTTGGCATCTGTCACACTTGACAATGAAAGCATGGACATCACGCCACATAGTAGGCCAGAATAGGCCAGCTTGAAGAACCTTGGCGTAGGTCTTAGATGTGCTTGCATGTCCACCATAGGGTGCAGAGTGACAATGCTCAATTATATTATTTACCTCTTCTTCTGGAACACAACGGCGGAAAATGCCATCTTTACCTCTCTTGAAAAGAAATGGATCGTCCCAATAGAAGTTTCTCACATCACTATAGAACTTCTTCTTCTGGTGGTAGTTTAGATCAGGGAGTATGATGTCAGCGGCTAGGTAATTAACAAAATCTGCATACCAAGGTACATTGCTTATAGCTAAGGATTTATGAAATTGCTCATGAGGGTCTGGGTTATCATCTTCAATGGTTTCTAGTTGGGCTATCAGTCTATCGTAGGCAAAATCGTCATTTATGGGTACTGGATCAGGTTTCAGGTATTCTAGCCTAGATAGGTGATCAGCTACCACATTATCAGTGCCTTTCTTGTCACGGATATCCAAATCAAACTCTTGTAATAATAGAATCCATCGAAGTAACCTAGGCTTGGCATCCTTTTTGCTTAGTAAGTAACGAATGGCAGCATGGTCGGTGTAAACTATAATCTTGGCTCCTACTAGATAAGATCTAAATTTGTCTATTGCAAAAACTACAGCTAGGAGCTCTTTTTCGGTTGTTGCGTAGTTGAGCTGTGCAGCGTCTAGGGTTCTACTGGCATAATAAATCACATGTAACTTCTTATCTTTTCTCTGACCTAGAACGGCTCCAACAGCATAATCACTGGCGTCACACATTATCTCAAACGGTTCCGACCAATCAGGGGGTTTCATTATAGGTGCTGAAATCAGAGCTTGCTTCAGAAGATTAAATGCTTCAGTACATTTTTCATCGAAGATGAACTCAGCATCTTTCATTAAAAGACCAGTTAAGGGCTTTGTTATTTTGGAGAAATCCTTGATAAAACGTCGGTAAAATCCGGCATGTCCAAGAAAACTTCTTATCTCCCTGATAGTCTTCGGCGGTTTTAGATTCTCTATGACCTCTATTTTTGCTTTATCTACCTCTATACCTTTTTCGGAAACTATATGTCCTAAAACAATCCCTTCGGTGACCATGAAATGACATTTTTCCCAATTTAGCACAAGGTTTACCTCCACACATCTCTCCAGGATTTTCTCAAGGTTGACAAGACAATTTTTGAAATCTGACCCACAAACTGAGAAATCGTCCATAAATACTTCCATGATTCCATCCAAATAATCAGCAAAGATAGACATCATGCAGCGTTGGAAAGTTGCAGGAGCATTACAAAGTCCAAAAGGCATTCTTCTATAGGCAAAGGTTCCAACTGGGCATGTAAAGGTAGTTTTTTCTTGATCTTCGGGGTGAATAGGTATTTGGAAGAATCCTGAATATCCATCTAAATAACAAAAGTAAGAGTGTCTGGCTAGGCGCTCCAACATTTGGTCTATGAATGGTAATGGGAAATGGTCCTTCCTAGTTGCTTTATTTAATTTTCTATAATCTCTGCACATACGCCAACCTCCATCAGTTCTTTTTGCTACAGGTTCGCCCTTCTCGTTTTGCACGACTGTGATGCCTCCCTTTTTAGGTACTACATGCACAGGACTCACCCATTTACTGTCCGAGATCTGATATATTATACCTGCCTCTAGTAACTTAAGACCTTCAGTCTTAACTACAGTACTCATTATAGGATTTATTCTACGTTGGTGTTCTCTAGAAGGTTTTGAATCTTCTTCAAGCAAAATCCGATGCATGCATACGGATGGGCTTATTCCTTTTAGATCAGAGATCTTATATCCTAAGGCTGAGGGGTACCTACGTAAAACTTCTAATAATTGATCGGTTTCTTCTTGGTCTAAGGTAGCACTGACTATAACTGGACGGTTCATATCTTCATCAAGAAATTCATATCTCAGGTTTTTAGGCAGTTCCTTAAGTTTTACGGTCGGTTTTATAGGGCAAGGCATAGGATCTGGGGTTAGAGATAAACATTCGTGAAGGTTATCATCAATGTAGGGTGTTTTATAATTGTCATCTTCCAAAATAAGGGTTGATGGCAATTTTATAGATTCAGTTTCTTCTTTTTGTTCTAATTCCCTAATACATTCTTCGATGATATCTAAGGCATAACAAGAATCTCCTATCACAGGTGCCATAAGAAATTTTGACAATATAAATTCTATCTTCTGGCCACCTACCTCAAAAGTTAGTTTTCCCTTTTTAACATCTATTACGGCTCCAGCAGTCGATAAGAACGGTCTACCTAGGAGGATTGGTATGTCGTCATCTTCTTTAATGTCCATGACAACAAAATCAGTAGGTATAAACAGCTGACCTATCCTAACAGGGACGTCTTCAAGTATGCCTATAGGGTATTTAACGGATCTATCGGCTAATTGAAGTGACATCTTAGTAGGTTGTAATTCTCCTAAGTTTAATCTCTCACAAACTGCTAAAGGCATTAAGCTCACACTAGCTCCTAAGTCTAGAAAAGCTTTTTCGATGACATGATTCCCCAAAACACAAGGAATGGAAAAATTTCCGGGATCTTTATCTTTCTTTGCTAACCTATTTTCGGAAATAGAATTACATTCCACGGGTTTCGGATCTTCGAGTCTACGTTTATTTGTAAGTATGTCTTTGAGAAACTTAGCATAAGAAGGTATTTGGGTGATGGCTTCTGTAAAGGGGATTTCAACGTGAAGTTTTTCTATAACCTTAACGAATTTTTGATATTGATTATCGATTTGGGTTTTCTTTAATCTTTGAGGGTAAGGTATTGGTGGTTTGTATGGCGGTGGCGGTACATAGGTTTTATTTTTAGGTTCTTCTCCTTTTTCTTGACTTTCCGGGGTTTCAGGCTTCTCTGGTTCCTTTTCCTCATTCCTCTCAGAAGTTTCGGGCTCACTTAATCTAGGGTTTAAAGGTTCCTTATAAGCGGTTCCACTTCGTAGAGTAATGGCATTAGCTTGCCCTTTCGGGTTTTGTTGAGGTTGTCCAGGGAACTGTCCTCCAGGTGTAGTCTGTGGGGCTTGGTTTAACGCTACCTGAGAGATCTGGGTTTCAAGCATCTTATTATGAGTAATAATTTGATCAACCTTGGTTCCTAACTTGGTAATTAGTTCGTTAACATGGACGTTATGGTTCATGAACTCTTTGTTTTGTTGTTTTTGAGCAACGATAAAATCTTTTACAACTTCCTCAAAGCTCGGGCTAGGTGGTACAGGTTGCATAGGTTGATTTGTTCTAGGGGCTTGGTAACCTTGTTGTCTCGGAGGTGCGGTATTTTGGATAGGGTTATTATTTTTGTAGGAGAAGTTTGGGTGATTCCTCCATCCAGGGTTATATGTGTTTGAAAATGGGTTCCCTTGGGTATAGTTCACTTGCTCAGTGTTGGTTTCATTCAACAGATTGCATTCGGCAGATTGGTGTCCTTGCGTTCCACATATCTCACAATTCGGCGAAACTGCGGCAACAGTATTCGGAGTTGTACACATATGTTCGACTCTAAGGGCCAACGCGTCCATTTTAGCCTGCATCATGTCTATAGAGCTTAGCTCATGTATTCCTCCTTGGGCTTCCTTCTTTTCCACTGTCGCTCGTTCTACTCCCCATGATTGATGGTTTTGGGCCATATCCTCGACAAGGGCACTAGCTTCAGGGTAAGGTTTGTTCATCAGTGCGCCACCAGCGGCAACGTCGATGGTCATTTTAGTGTTATAAAGAAGTCCATTATAGAAGGTTTGGATGATTAGCCAATTCTCTAGGCCATGGTGTGGGCATGCTCTTAATAGTTCTTTATATCTCTCCCAGGCTTCGAACAACGACTCTCCTTGGTGTTGGGTAAATCTAGTTATTAGGTTTCGAAGAAGAGCGGTCTTACTTGGGGGAAAATATCTAGCAAGGAAAACTTTTCTAAGGTCATCCCAAGTTGTTATTGAATTAGGTGGAAGGGAATCTAACCATGATAGAGCTTTATCTCTGAGGGAAAAGGGAAATAATCTTAAGCGTATTGCCTCAGGAGAAGCTCCATTCGTTTTAAAGGTGTCTGCTAATTGAAGAAAGTTTTTTAAATGTTGGTTCGGGTTATCAGTAGCGAGACCTGCGAATTGTCTCTGTTGCACTAATTGCAGCAGGGATGGCTTAAGTTCAAAATTATTGGCTGGGATAGCGGGGTTTACTATACTGGAACTAGGTTCCTCGTTTGATGGTCGGGCGAAGTCCTTAAGAGGTCTTCGATTTTGATCTTCGGCCATAGCTCTCCTATTCCTATGGAAAAATAAACGTGCGCGAGCGTAACGTTCAGGTTCAGCTAGAGGGTCTACTAAACTTCCGGCACTGCGAGTCTTTCGCATTGACCGGTGGGTAACAACCTTAGTCTAAACGGTATAACTACAGGGTAATGAAATTTGACGATATTGGTCCCCGGCAACGGCGCCAAAAACTTGATGCGTGTTTTTCGCAAGTGTACGAATCACGTCAAAGTAATATAAAAGATTATCGAATCCACAGAGACCAAGTGTCAATCTATCGTACCTGTTGTTATGGTGTTTATCTAAGGCAACTATTTTTAAGGGTTTTAGTAAGGGTGCAATGGTAAATAAAATTATAATTTTAAATAATAAATAAAAGACAGGCTCGAATGTAATTCACGTAATCAATGATAATCCAGTACTTGTTAATGGAACTACTTATGGGCAATGTTTTCTCCTTTGAAAAGAACTAATTTAACAGGAACTGTCGCTTTCGCGTATTCAGAACCGAGTTGTACTCTCTAATCAACCCCTCCTATTGTCACGGATAAAAAGGTGCGTACTGCGTTAGAGTAGTAAACCTATTTTTAAGAAATATAGTTTCTTAACAAAGTGGAAAAGTATTTTAACCTGGACTTCTTAGCAAAAAGAGGTTCTTATGGACCAGACTCTAAATCTCATAACGCGTCCGAAAATCGTTTTAGAATCTCTTTTCTTTTTAATCTAAAAACTCCTAATGAACTATACAAAGCGCTTTTGGCTGTTTTTGAAATAGTTAAAAACAATTACTTGAATTGAAAGATAAAATAGCCCTTAGGTGTTTCCACGAACAATTATAGTGATTACTGGTTTAATTACGATCCTTACATTCTAACCTTTATGGGATTAGTTAGACATGATAAAGTAAATATTCTTTTTATAGTTTTTCATATGAGTAATTTAAAGCGAGTGCGGGAAGTAAACAAAGTAAATGTGCGAGTGCGGGAAGTAAACAAAGTAAATGTGCGAGCGCGGGAAATAAACAAAGTAAATGTGCGAGTGCGGGAAATAAACAAAGTAAATGTGCGAGTGCGGGAAATAAACAAAGTAAAGTGCGAGAAAATAAATAAAAGTAAAGCAATGCGGAAAAATAAAATACTAACTGGAATTAAAATGGCGGCAGGATTAACTTCCTCCAGAGTGCTCCAAAACTCGAACCACAGACAGATTACAGACTCGATCACTCGACTGCAGAGGCACCCCGATGTGGAATGGCAACTGCTTTATAACTGATATATGCCTAGAGAATTCTAATTCTGGATGAAGAAAAACGAAAATCTAAGGTCCTATTTATAGTAAAAACTGAAAGCATGAAATGACCGGGACGCCCCTCCACTAAAAAGTGGAGGTTATGAAATTTTGCCTTGTGGCGCCCGCCACAAGGTCATGGCGCCCGCCATGGTCCCTACAGGGGATGATGGAGTGGGGATCGTGGGTCTTGGAGGTTGAGGAGTGGTCTTGAGACGTGGCCACGTCATGGCTAACCCCATGGCGCCCGCCATGGTGGGTGCCGCAAGTGCAAAATGCTGAATTTCTAGGTTTTCGTCCGTTTTCACTCCTTTTTCGCTCCTTTTCCCGATTCAAGCTCCGATTATTATAAAAACCTGAAAACATAAGTAAACAAAGCAATAACAAAGCAAAACAACAATAAAAGCTAAGAATGCATGCGAAATCGGAGTCAGAAATACGGTGAATTTTAGTGTGATCACATTTTCTGAATTTCTTTAATTTCTTTAATTGATTTTCATTTTCTTTTAATTGATTTTTCATGTTTAATTCATATTAATTAGAATAATGATCAGAAAATTATGGAAAAATATGTGGGTGATCCTTGTTTAATTTCTGGTTTTTTCATGCCTTTGGATTTTATTTTGGTGTTGTTTTCAATTTAATGTCCATTTTTCTATTTTTAATATATGATTAAAAATGCATAATATGACTAGTTTGATTGCTGATTTTATTACTAGTCCATGATTTGGAATTTGATGTTGAAACTTTGCATGCTTATTATAGACTCCTTGATAGGATTGTCTGATTTTTGTTGTGATTTTTCGATGATTCTAAGTAGGAGTTTGAGATAGATCTTTAGGAGCCTTCCATGATGGATTCCCTCTAGTACACCCTTTGGATTTAGATTTTATTAGGACCCTTAGGATTAGGTTTTGCCCCTGGTTTTTTTACCATAGACTCTTAACCCATATAGGATAATGTATGATTTTCCTTGAGATTTGTAGAAATGATTTTCTATTAGTTCCTCATTTTACAAGTTGGTTATAGTTTAGGTGACCCTAACTAGAATAACTTCATAGATTAACCTTGTAAGTGAGTATTAGATTATTCTAAGTTTCAAATCCTTTCTTGATAGGATAGACGTTAGGTAGATATCTCTGTGGAGGCAAATCACCACACATCACACGAGTCTGCAAGACATTACTCGATATAGGTTTCGATGATGACGAATTACAACCTTGGATGGATTGGAAATTGTAAACTCCAAATCTACTAAACAAATGCAACGTATCGCCTACCATATCCTTTTATATTTGTCTAAAAACTGTTGAAATAAATATACTATGTGTAGATAAAATGTAGTCATGACCAGAGGCATGAAAAACCACAAAAAGATCAATTTTTGCAGGTTTGCAGGGCATGAGTTGACCATAGGGTCGGCGCATGCATCAGAGCATTTTCCACTGGTCAGCGCATGAAGGCATGAGTCGACCATAGGGTCGGCGCATGAAGGAAATATTTTTCAACGGGTCAGCGCACGCCGACTGTATGGTCGACGCATACTGATACATTTTCCAGATTTCCAAAAAACACAGGCTATGCGTCGACGCACAGACTTGTTGCGGTCGACCGTTCGCGCGGAAATCCAGTTTTTAAATGATTCTCTCTACTATTTGAAAAGTTGTTATGTCTTTGGTTGGTCTGATACTATATATACAAGTTCAACCACTTATGTCATAACAACATTTGATAAAAATTGATTCATGTGTTCAAGAATAAGAAAGAGTGAAATAGGTGTCCAAGATTCTTCATCTTCATCTTCAAACATCTCACAACACATCAATTACACATAGCCATTTTTGAAGTGCATTGTGAATGATTAAAGGTGATAAGGTTCGAAGCTTAGATTGGGTAATCTAGTTCGGGTTGAAGCTTGTGGCAGGTTCTTTCTTGAATAAAACCGTTAGGGTTTTATCCTCCAAGATTGGTTTGAATTTTGGGGGTTTTTAGACGAGATTCTTCATCAAGGGTCAACTGAGCGAAGGTGATTATGAAGAGGTGTTCTTCAACAGTCTAGTAGCGAATTCAGTGATATTGAAGGGAAGATCTCGGGTTCGATTCGTTGCAGTTGAGATCAGCCGGAGCCAAAGGTTTGAACAACAAAGGGTTATTCAATAAGGTGGCTGGAATCAGAGGTCTATCAACAACGATCGGAGGACTTGATTAATCTTGAATCAAGGGGCAAGGAGTGAAAGCAACATTCAACGTCTTGAGATTTCTGTTGTATATTTGTTGTTCAATCCTTGTATAAACTGTTACATTCAACAAGTGATATCTATTAAATCTATCTCAATTCTAGTTTTAGAATTGAGGGCAGACGTACCCCGAAGCGAGGACGACTGGGGAACTGCCTCACCAAATACTTGTCTTCTCTATTTTTCAACATTTACGTTTTAGCTTGAAAATAAGTTATTATTGTATAAGCACTATTGTCAAACTGTGATATCAATTGAGTAAGAGGTTAAAACTCTGTTTTTGAATCCAAAGTACAATAAGACATTGTACTAGGCTAGTTGGAATCACTTACTCAACATAAATATTACTTGGAGTGTTTCGCACACCAAGTGTTTGACAAATTGCCTAAACCAAAAGTATCTTACTTGTGTATCTAGTTTTGGTTTGCTCTTTAAATCATTGGAACTAGGAATCCTAACAAGTGAATTAGATCATTGATAAGTGTGATTAGTGTTGTGATTCTATTTTCCATAGTGTCATTAATCCAAAGGCTTACGCATATCCGGTTTTCCAATAACCGTTCGTTTTAGACTATATTTTCCTCGGCCGCTTCCGCACTTAAAACAAATTTTCAAAACCAATTTTTTAAATGGTAGCGCCGACTCAAATTTTAATTGGGATCTATTCAACCCCCCTTCTAGATCCGCGCCATAGTCTAACAAGTGGTATCTAGAGCTCCGGTTACTCGGTGCTTCAAATACAACGTTGATAGAAAATGGCTAACGAACCAAAAGGGGCGTACAATAGAGCTCCCGTTTTCAACGGTGAAAACTATAGTTATTGGAAAGACTATATGCGGGTGCACATAAACTCCATAGACAGAAAAATATGGAACGTTATCCTCAATGGCCCAATAGAAATTACTATGACCAATGCGGATAACGTAGTTGTGCCAAATCCCGAAGCATAATGGACCTATGACGATGAGAAAAAATACAATTATGATTGGAAAGCCAAAAATATCTTAATCTCCTTATTAGGTGTAGATGAATATTATCGTGTATCCCATTGTCCTACTACTAAGGCCATGTGGGATTCACTATAAATCGCCCATGAAGGGACAAACGATGTTAAGTTGGCTAGAATCAACACATTAACACAAGAGTTTGATCTCTTTTTCATGGAGCAAGGGGAAACCATTGCTGACATGCAAAAGAGATTTACTCATCTCATCAATCATTTACATTCATTAGGTAGGCCTACTTCCAATGATGTTGCTACTAATAAGATCTTAAGATGTCTTAACAGGGAATGGCAGCCAAAAGTGACTGCCATCAAAGAAGCACATGATCTTACCTTATTAGACTTGGCAATATTGTTTGGCAAACTACAAGAGCATGAACAGGTACTCTTGATCCTAGACCAACGCGAAAAGATGGAAAAGAAAGACAAAACGAAGGTGAGTGAAAAGAAATTGATAGCTCTCAAGACTTCCTCCTCGAAGTCTCAAGCAAAAGAGCAAAGTGATTATTCCTCAAGCGACGAAGAAGAAGAGGACAAGAGCGAAGATATTGGGCTGTTCGTTAAACGGTACAACTGTTACGTGAGAAAGAACGACATCCAACATTCTGAGAAGAACTTGGTAAACTTCCGGAAACAATCGAGGTACTCCAAAAATGATGACTCAAAAGGCAAAAAGACTAGAGGGACGTGCTACAAGTGTGGAAAGCCCGGTCACTACAAACCGGACTGTCCGATGAATAAAAAGGCAAAGGAAAAGGAATCATCAAAGTCACACAAGAAATCATCAAAGCCTAGGAGAGCGTACATAGCTTGGGAAAGCGACAACTCTTCCTCCTATGATGAAAGCTCTAGTGATGAAGAAGAGTCCGTGAATCTATGCCTCTCCGCTCATCAGAAAAATAAGAAAAAGCAGGTACGTCACTCTAAATATGATAAGTCCTCAAATATGTCGCATTCAGAATTACAAACCACATTTAATGCTTTACACAATGAAGCAACTGAAGCCTTCAAGAAACTTGCCTCTAATAAAAGAATTTTTACGTACTTAGAGCACAAAGTTAAAGAGTCCGAAAAGAAACTAGAGGACCTTAAGGCTTCCATTGTGGAAGGTAATGAATCGGATTGTAAGGACAATAGAAATCCTTTCGACTTTGGGTGTGATACTTGTCATATTTGGCAAGGTGAGGTTAGAAACCTTAAGGCCAAATTAAACAAGGCACTTGAGCCTAAAATTACATTTGCTATTGATAAAAAGGATTTTAGAAAAAGTATGATAAACCCATATAAAAAATATGCATATGTAATTAGGGATCAAGCAAGTAAAAGTGATTCTAAAGTCGATTTTGCATGCTTATATTGTCGCAAGAAAGGTCACTCCATTGGTAAATGCCGATTTAGGAGATTCCTTGTTCCTAAAGGCATCTATCAATGGTTGCCCAAACACAACCATTTTGTCGCTAACCTATTAGGACCCAATATGCCATTGGGTACCTTCTTTTGCTAATTATGTTTTGATAGGTGAAATGTGTCGAGACCACAGAGAGAAGATGGGTTCTCGACAGTGGGTGCTCAAGACACATGTCTGGAGACATATCCTTATTCATAGACTTTGTGGCTAAGAAGAAAGGGTATGTAATTTATGGTGATAACAACCGCGGAGCAATACTAGGTAAAGGTAGTGTAGGTAATCCCTCCTCTACTACGATTTCCAACGTGTTGCTTGTCGAAAACCTTAAACATAATTTGCTTAACATTAGCCAATTATGCGACAAAGGATACAATGTATCTTTTTCAAAAGATTGTTGCAAAATTGTGCATGAAAATGATAAGAGGAATATGTTTAATGGTTTTAGAGTAAACAACGTATATATGCTTGACTTAAATGAAGTATCGTTAACAAGCGACAAATGCCTCATAACTATGAGTGAAGACTCGTGGCTATGGCATAGGCGTTTAGCACATGTTAACTTTGACTTACTCAATAAGGTAGTCTCAAAAGACTTAGTCTTAGGACTTCCCAAAATAAAGTTCACCAAGGATCACCTTTGTGATGCTTGTCAAAAGGGGAAGCAAACGAGGATCTCATTTAAATCCAAAAAGATAGTTTCAACAACGAGACCTCTCGAACTTCTTCATATGGACTTGTTTGGGCCGTCTAGGGTTAAAAGTCTAGGAGGAAACTATTACGGGTTTGTAATAGTGGATGACTTTTCTAGGTTTTGTTGGACCATCTTTTTAGTAAGTAAGAGTGATACATTTGCCGCTTTTGAAAGGTTTGCTAAGCTTTCTCAAAATAAGTTAAATACAAACATAGTTTCAATTAGAAGCGACCATGGAGGTGAGTTTGAAAATCACTTATTTGAAGAAT
Organism: Lathyrus sativus; assembly: GCA_963859935.3. Taxonomy (NCBI): domain Eukaryota; kingdom Viridiplantae; phylum Streptophyta; class Magnoliopsida; order Fabales; family Fabaceae; genus Lathyrus; species Lathyrus sativus. Next base: position 614,722,036 of record OZ012738.1, on the reverse strand, counting down.
ATTGCGGTAACCATGGTATAGATCATAACTTCTCCGCTCCATGCACCCCTCAACAAAACGGGGTTGTGGAGCGTAAAAACAGAATTTTAGAAGAATTAGGAAGAACAACGATTAACGAAAGTGGTTTACCGAAATATTTTTGGGCCGACGTCATTAGTACAGCGTGTTATGTTTTGAATAGGGTGCTTATTCGCCCCATTCTAAATAAGACACCGTATGAACTTCTGAAAGGGCGAAAGCCAAATGTTTCTCACTTGCATGTGTTTGGCTGCAAATGTTTTGTATTAAACAATGGAAAGGAAAACTTGGGCAAATTCGATTCCAAGGCCGATGAAGGTATCTTCCTCGGATACTCTCAATCGAGTAAAGCATATAGAATATATAATAAACGATTGCTTACTGTAGAAGAGTCTGTGCATGTTACTTTTGATGAGTCCTATCCGAGAAATGCTGGAAAGGATAGTGTTGTTCATGGTGCAGGTACATCTACAGAAGACATACTCAAAGGTGGTGAGACGGGGATTGATCAACCTGACAAAACCAAAGTTGAGGAGGATAAGGATGTACACCATGATATACCCGAGGAAGTTCATCCGCCTTCAAACGATGATCTCCCTCAAGCTTGGAAGTCTTCCAAAGACCATCCAATTGAAAACATTCTCGGAGACATCACAAAGGGTGTAATAACTCGATCGAAGCTAAGTAATTTATGTTATCACTTCGCGTTCGTTTCACAAATGGAACCTAAAAACCCTAAGGAATCCCTACTCGATGAACACTGGTTTTTATCAATGCAGGAGAAACTGAATCAGTTCACTAGAAATGAGGTTTGAGACCTTGTCCCTCCTCCACGAGGTCATCGAGTAATCGGCACCCGATGGGTGTTTAGAAATAAATTGGACGAAAATGGAGTAATAACTCGCAAAAAGGCGCGGTTAGTCGCGCAAGGGTATAACCAAGAGGAAGGCATCGACTATGAGGAAACTTATGCGTCGGTTGCCCGATTCGAGGCTATACGCCTCTTGTTTGCTTTCGCTTGTGCGAAGGATTTTAAGTTATTTCAAATGGACGTTAAGAGTGTGTTCCTTAACGGGTTCATAAATGAAGAAGTCTATGTTGCTCAACCTCCTGGTTTTGAGTCTCATGAGTATCCTGATCATGTCTACAAACTGAAAAGAGCTTTATACGGTCTCAAACAAGCTCCTAGTGCTTGGTATGAGAGACTAAGTAAATTTTTACTTGATCAAGGCTACTCAAAAGGAAAAGTTGACACTACTCTCTTCATTAAACGTCAAGGAAAGCACTTAATTCTTGTACAAATTTATGTTGACGATATCATATTTGGATCCACTAACATGAGTCTCGTAAGAGAGTTTTCTGAGCTTATGCAGGGTGAATTCGAGATGAGTATGATGGGTGAACTCACATACTTTCTCGGTTTGCAAATCAAGCAACTGAAAGAAGGAACATTCGTGAGCCAAACAAAATATTGCTTGGAGCTTCTCAAGAGATTTGACATGGCAAATTCAAAAGCCATAGACACTCCTATGTCAACATGTGTAAATATGAGTAAAGATGAAAGTGGTAAGGACGTTGAGGTAAAAAGGTACAGAGGTATGATTGGCTCTCTTCTCTATCTTACTGCTTCTCGTCCCGACATTATGTTTAGCGTGTGTATGTGCGCAAGATACCAATCATGTCCTAAGGAATCCCACCTAAAACCTGTCAAACGCATACTTCGATACCTGTCTGGTACTCCGAAGTATGGACTGTGGTATTCCAAAAGTAATGATTGTTCATTGGTAGGTTTCTCCGATTCCGATTTTGCTGGTTGCAGATCGGATAGGAAAAGCACCAGCGGTACGTGTCATTTATTTTCAAATTCCTTGGTCAGTTGGCACAACAAGAAACAAGTGTTTGTTGCTCTGTCAACCGCCGAAGCGGAATACGTAGCCGCTGGTAGTTGTTGTGCGCAAGTCCTATGGCTTAAGCAACAACTATTGGATTTCAATTTAAAACTAGAACGTGTTCCAATATTTTGTGACAATAGTAGTGCTATAAATCTTACCAAAAATCCGGTGTTACATTCGCGTACCAAACATATAGAAATTCGACACCATTTTCTGAGGGATCATGTAGAGAAAGGTGACATTGTCTTTGAACACGTTGACACCAAAAATCAACTAGCGGACATTTTCACAAAGCCGCTAGCCAATGAACCTTTCTTTCATATCCGTCGAGAACTTGGCATTCTCTACATTTTTGATCGGGTTTAATGATTGGTAATTTCGTATTACTCGGTTTACACTTATATTCTTGTACTTCTAACAAGTTTAACTTTTGTTGCAAGCACAAATATGTTGTTATCAAGTGTTGTCGGTATAGAGGTGATATTGCTCCTTTCTCTCTCTCTTTCTCTCTCTTTCTCTAAACATTCATGACTTAAACTAAGTATATCGTTTGACAATCATGGTTTTTATTTATATATATGACATTTGCTGCAAATACTATATGTTTTGGATGCAAATTATATTGTGAAAGGGTAAATAGGCATGGTAAATAGGCAAGTGTGGCATTCTACATGACATAAAACTGAAAAATTGAGTTTTTGATCACTATGAGTCGACCAAAACAGGACAGCGGTCGACGCATGCTGTAGACTTTCAAAATCATCAAAAATCACACAGTATGCGTCGATGCATACAGGGGTTATGGTCGACGGCTCGCGCAAAAACCCAGAATTTTTTTTTTGAAAACCGTTTCATCTCTTCATTTCTTCATTAAATGTGCAGTCAAAAGCAACTATGATTTGAAAGTGCATTTTCTTGTAAGTTGCATCTAGACATCTATTGTGTCCCCTTGTCTCCTCCATCTTATCAAAACCCTAAACCTCTCTCTATAAAAAGGAATAGTCTTCATCTTCTCCAAAATCATCCCTAACTACTCTCTCCAAAAACATTAAAGTTCATCTCTACAAAATCTCCAAAAATCATCATCAATGGCTTCTCTATTTCACAAAAATACAGGAAAGAGATCAAGGGCCTCATCATCATCCGCTTCAGTACCCGTTACCGTTGTCTCACTAGTTCCTCCACCCGCGGTTGAAAACTTCAACAAGAATCTCAGCAAAAGAGCAATCGTTCCACAACATGCCTTTTACAAGGCAACGGCTGAGCGCATGCATCTCACCCAAATTCTGTCTCTGATGGAGTTTCAGGGATTCTTCAACTTTCTGGAGTGCAACACAAAATACAGTGAGGATTTAGTCTGGGTGTTCTACACGAGTCTGTGTGATAACTTTCAAAGTCAATATTTCCACACCTCTGTCGGCAATAAAATGGTAAACATAAATTCTGAAGTCTGGAATAAATACTTTGATTTGACTGTAGATGTTGATGCACCACCTCTTCATGAGGTAATGGACTCTCGTACGGTATCGGGATACGAGTTCAAGAGTGCTCTGAATGACATGCTCAAAAGGCCTTATTCAGATGCTATTGTCAATAGTGATGCCTTTCCTAGAACGGTTACAGCAGGGAAACTCCAAACAGGGGAGCGCATCCTTCAGTGGATTGTCGCTCGCATTCTGCGACCGAAAAAAGGTGGCATGTCCCGTGTCGAACAAGCTGAGGTACATCTCATCTATATCTTGAAACATAAGATCAAAATAAATTGGCCATACTATATTGCAAGCAGGATTTTTGCTCTGAGAGACTCAGGTAGAGGCACTGCTCTAGCCTATGGATCGTTCATTTCGGAAGTTCTTGCCGCAACAAATGTTGTATACCCAACATTTCCTTGTGTTTCAGTATCCTCTGACAAAGAATTTAGCACCAAAACCTTTGCCATGATGGGGTATTTTTGGTGTGATGAACGACAAACATACAAGTTTGTCCGTCGAGCAAACATTCCTCGGGTGACTCATGACATCTCTGATGACAGTTCTGAATAGAAAAGTGAAGAACAAGGTGAACAGGATGATGATGAAGAAAATACAGCGGAAGAGGTACAAGAACCTGTATGCGAGACGCAAGACTATTATCAATCGCCGGTTCAACATGAGATTCCAAATACCGATTGGCTCCAGCATTCAGCTCCATCTGAAGAACAAGAAGAAGGTTACACAAATCAGGGATGGGATGAATGGCAATACACAGGCTGGACCACCCTGGGTAGATTCTACGATCCATATCACGGCTACCCTCAAGATCATCAACCTCCCCAGCACTCATCACCTCCTCCACCATCAGACAACTTAGCAGTACTTAATATGCTGCAAACCATGCAGTTAGATCAACAGACCTTCATGAGGAGTCAAGATACGCAAATGGAACAGATCAGAGCTGAGCTTCGTACTCAAAATGAAAGGTTAAATTCATTTTCAACTCGGATGGACGCCCGCTTTGAAGCTCTTGTTGCATCACATGAAAGGCAAGACATGGAAATCACCGACTGTCTCCATCACCTCAACATGCCGTAGAAGAGTTTGTGGACTTCTCGGATCCTTACCGCAATCCAGATATTGCATACCGGGGGAGGGGCCGAGGTCGGGGGAGGGGATATTAGTTACATAGTTGCATATTCTTTTCTTCTGTGTACTTGCCATTTTTCCGTTTTATGCTTGCCTGAATATTCACCTATTTGCATGTAGTTTTTTTTCACTATCTATTAATTCCAGTTTTTTTTTGTTCATTATCACTCTTATGTGTGAAGTTTGGTAATTGACTAGCTATCACCTATTGTATGATTTTATGTTAATTGATGCGGTCTCCTTCTCTTTTTGATGTTGTCAAAGGGGGAGAAGAACATGTAGCAAGCACCAAAGCCAAGCCAGGATGTTCACAACAATTGATGATTACAACAGTTGATGGTTGTTTGTTCTACAACCTCATATTACAAAAGAAAGGGGGAGCTTGTGTATACATTGCATATTGTTGCACATTGTTGTGGTCTTGGTTGTTTTGGTTGTATACAGGTTGTCATCATCAAAAAGGGGGAGAATGTGGAGGCAAATCGCCACACATCACACGAGTCTGCAAGATATTACTCGATATAGGTTTCGATGATGACGAATTACAACCTTGGATGGATTGGAAATTATAAACTCCAAATCTACTAAACAAATGCAACGTATCACCTACCATATCCTTTTATATTTGTCTAAAAACTGTTGAAATAAATATACTATGTGTAGATAAAATGTAGTCATGACCAGAGGCATGAAAAACCACAAAAAGATCAATTTTTGCAGGTTTGCAGGGCATGAGTCGACCATAGGGTCGGCGCATGCATCAGAGCATTTTCCACTGGTCAACGCATGAAGGCATGAGTCGACCATAGGGTCGGCGCATGAAGGAAATATTTTTCAACGGGTCAGTGCACGCCGACTGTATGGTCGACGCATACTGATACATTTTCCAGATTTCTAAAAAACGCAGGCTATGCGTCGATCCACAGACCTGTTGCGGTCGATCGTTCGCGCGGAAATCTAGTTTTTAAATGATTCCCTCTACTATTTGAAAAGTTGTTATGTCTTTGGTTGGTCTGGTACTATATATACAAGTTCAACCACTTATGTCATAACAACATTTGATAAAAATTGATTCATGTGTTCAAGAATAAGAAAGAGTGAAATAGGTGTCCAAGATTCTTCATCTTCATCTTCAAACATCTCACAACACATCAATTACACACAACCATTTTTGAAGTGCATTGTGAATGATTAAAGGTGATAAGGTTCGAAGCTTAGATTGGGTAATCTAGTTCGGGTTGAAGCTTGTGACAGGTTCTTTCTTGAATAAAACCGTTAGGGTTTTATCCTCCAAGATTGGTTTGAATTTTGGAGGTTTTTGGACGAGATTCTTCATCAAGGGTCAACTGAGCGAAGGTGATTGTCAAAAGGTGTTCTTTAACAGTCTAGTAGCGGATTCAGTGATATTGAGGGGAAGATCTCGGGTTCGATTCATTGCAGTTGAGATCAGCCGGAGCCGAAGGTTTGAACAACAAAGGGTTATTCAATAAGGTGGATGGAATCGGAGGTCTATCAACAACGATCGGAGGACTTGATTAATCTTGAATCAAGGGACAAGGAGTGAAAGCAACATTCAACGTCTTGAGATTTCTGTTGTATATTTGTTGTTCAATCCTTGTATAAACTATTACATTCAACAGGTGATATCTATTAAATCTATCTCAATTCTAGTTTTAGAATTGAGGGAAGACATACCCCGAAGCGAGGACGACGGGGGAACTGCCTCACCAAATACTTGTCTTCTCTATTTTTCAGCATTTACGTTTTAGCTTGAAAATAAGTTATTATTGTATAAACACTATTGTCAAACTGTGATATCAATTGAGTAAGAGGTTAAAACTCTGTTTTTGAATCCAAAGTACAATAAGACATTGTACTAGGCTAGTTGGAATCACTTACTCAACATAAATATTACTTGGAGTGTTTCGCACACCAAGTGTTTGACAAATTGCCTAAACCAAAAGTATCTTACTTGTGTATCTAGTTTTGGTTTGCTCTTTAAATTATTGGAACTAGGAATCCTAACAAGTGAATTAGATCATTGATAAGTGTGATTAGTATTGTGATTCTATTTTCCATAGTGTCATTAATCTAAAGGCTTACGCATATCCGGTTTTCCAATAACCATTCGTTTTAGACTATATTTTCCTCGGCCGCTTCCGCACTTAAAACAAATTTTCAAAACCAATTTTTTAATTGGTAGCGCTGACTCAGATTTTAATTGGGATCTATTCAACCCCCCCCCCCCTCTAGATCCAATCCATAGTCTAACAATCTCATTAGAACCTTGTTGAAGTCTTGATAGAGCTTTAGATTCCCCTAGTCTAGGTGATCCTTGTGGCTAGTCTGTAGGGTTTCTTAGAAGTTGATGTGTTGCCTTCTGTCCCCTATGTGATTTCTTCCCTGGGCTTTGCCCTACCCTCTTTCTCCAAGTCTTGAAGAGGAGCCCTCTTGGGAGAGCCTAATCCTTCCTTTGGTTGGATTCAATGCATTCCTCAGGAGGTTCAGCCTTGAATTAACACTCATTTGTATAGTACATTCCTTTGGTTTGTACTATCTTTCCCTTCAAAGTCTTGATGAGGAGCCCTTCTAGGAGAGCCTAATCCTTCCTTTGGTTGGATTTTGTGCATTTCTCAGGAGGTTGAGCCTTGGATTGACATTCTTGGCATGGTATATTCCCTTGGTTTATATACTGTCATCCATCTCAAAGTCCTTTTCTTAGGATCCTTCTTGGGAGAGCCTAATCCTTCCCTTGGTTGGATTCTGTGCATTCCTCAACAGGTTGAGCGTGAGATGGATACTCTGTGTTGATACACTTAAACCAGTTACCTTAGATTGATATCTAGGACTAATACCCAGTTTTTGTCCTATTGACATAGGATCCCTCTTGGGAGAGCCTAATCCTTCCTTTGGTTGGATTCTGTGCATTCCTTGAGAGGTTGAGCCCATGATGGACTCTGGTGTTGATACACCTCCAACCAGATGTAGCCTGGGATGACTTCCCTGTTGCTCATTTTGGTTTCTCTTCCTTATTTGACATTGCTTGATGCATTATAATAGGATCATATATAGAATACCTTAGGCTAGGAGCATGACTGCTTAGAGGTTGAGTGGGTCTCCCTCTGCTTGTTTGCATTAAGGGTTGGGGTGATCCTCCCCTTGCTTGTGTGTTGTTTTTCTTTTTCATCTGTGTGTTTGCATTTAGAGGTCGAGTCTGTCTCCCTCTGCTTGTCTGTTTTGACTGTTTTTCTTTGCTTGATTGCTTAGAGGTTGAGTGAGTCTCCCTCTGCTTGTATTGCTGCATTGCATGTGCATCTTTACTATTTTCCTTTGTTATTCTGTTTTACTGATGCTTTATCTGTTGTCTGTTTCCCTTGGCATGATCCCCTAGGACTCTCACTTCCTTTGATAAGGAAGTGATGATAGAAATTTAGGTTGAAACCTATGCATGATAACATCTAGGAGTTCCCTGTTTCAAAACTCAACCATAGGATGAATCCTTGGCATGACAACATTAGGGCTTGACAGTTTCCCCGTAGAGTTCGTTCTCTTCTCTCTCTAAAAACTACAGTAAAAAACGTAATAAAGGCAAGTTAGTACAAGCGCGTTACGAGCCTTAAGCTACTTGGGTAATGATAATTGAGCGGTCTCCTCTCAATCGTCTAAAGTGTTTAGTATACGTCCTTTGGACGATATGCAACGCATTCGCTCCTAAGTCATAGTCTCTAAAGCTGTACAAACTACAAACAACCATAAAAAACACTTCTTCCGTAAAAGACATAAAACAAACTTCAAACCTTTTTGCCCCGTGGGCCCGTAACTCAAGGAAAACTTTTCTGAAGAAAAGAGTGTCGTTAACTCTTAGTTCTACCGGAAACGGTAACGCACGAGTCTCTGACGAGCAAACTGCATACACCAAACTGCTGGAATTGTTTGTTAACCCTACTCGGAAAAACAGATGAATTTGAATCCCCGTAATCCGTATTATCCCGAACTACGTAAGCTCTGATCTCTCATATCTGTTAAGAGTACGTAGGCACAATACTGACGTATTGGCGAGCCACCTCCCCCCATCCTTTTACCCGTAGTTAGCCGAACTACGTTGACTCTGATTTCTCGTTCTCTGACGAGAATACGTAGGCATGAAGCGCGACGCTTTGCCGAGTCATTTTTTCTTTTCTTTTCAGACCAACCTTGATAGGTAGATAGATAAAACCAACCCGTCAGATAAACACAACAAGCATGGATTCCGTTGAGTACAACGGACGTGAGGGGTGCTAATACCTTTCCCTTGCGTAACCGACTCCTGAACCCATACATGGTTGTGATGACCTTGTCTTATACCTTTTCGTCAGGTTTTTCCGATTGTTTCCTTTCCCTTTCTGTGGGATAAATAACGAAAGGTGGCGACTCTTCTGTTTTGTCGGCACCTTATTTTCGCGGTAGCGACATATATATATATATATATATATATATATATATATATATATATATATATATATATATATATATATATATATATATATATATATATATATATATATATATATATATATATATATATATATATATATATATATATATATATATATATATATATATATATATATATATATATATATATATATATATATATATATATATATATATATATATATATATATATATATATATATATATATATATATATATATATATATATATATATATATATATATATATATTAAAGTTCTTGATTTATAAATATTAACAACTTGTTTACATTAATAACTAAATATACTTAATCTAAATCCAAGGTTGTCATGATCATGACAACCTTGGCCACAACGTTAACCCTAATGCTGACATGTTAATCTCTTAGAATTTTTAATATTATTTAAAATTTTTATTATTTGTAACTATTCTTAGAATTTTCAATATAAAAATTTGAAATTGTTATTATTTGTAACTAATTTCTTACATCATTAAAATCCTTAAAGATTATAATTATTCATTATTTCATATCCTTAGAATTTTAACATCTTTGAGACAGTCACCTAAAACATTATCTGAAAAAATTTATGATAGTGAATGGAATCACGATTTGGAAACCGGAACCCTAAGTTCCATTCCAAATGTATACAATGGTCGAATGTCTTTCCCTTATGGCTCACCTTCGTCCATGACTAAGGAAGATCCTAAGTTTTGTTTGAGGTATGTTGATTTTTTACTCCGAACATGAATTGATAATTGAACTAATTTCATTTCCTTCAGAAATGCTATGATACCATGTTGTTGTGTAATGCTATGAAACAATATGTTTTGATAACTTAATTAATAACTGAACTACTATGTTCTGTTGTGAGATGTTAATATATATGTTATTGTCAAGTCTTATGTTGTGTTAACTAATAGATGGATATGTTATGTATTTTTATTTTGATTTTTTCTAGGCCTGCTCAGACTAATTCAATAAGAATAAGATTTAATCATGGGGGTACTTTACTTCATTATCCTTGCAAGCTTTATGTAGATGAAAAGGTTGAAGAATTGAACTGAAAATGGGATATTGATTTTTTGTCATATATGGATATTGAAGAAGTAATCAAGAAATTGGATTATATAAGAATCAAATGCACGTGGTACCATGATTTGAAGTATTTATTTGAGTGTGGGCTTTAAACCTCTAAATAACATCACATATGTTTTGAAATTTAGGGAAAACATGTCTGGTTATGAAAGTGCTAATATATATGTTAAACATGTAGTAGATGAACCAACTATTATGACAGAAGGTGAAGTAAGAGAGTTTATTGAACATATTCAAGAACCAGTCAATATTGACTCGGATGAGATGAAGCATGTTGATTGATCACGTTGTAGAATGTGAAACCTATCACTTTTTTTGTAATGTATGAAGTAATGGATCTCGTGTTTTTTGTGTGAACCTATTGGTTTTTTTAATGGATCTATGTTTAATGAAATGTTGTATTTAAGCAAATCAACATAGTGTTATATCCACATATAGTTTATCCAAACGTAATGGATATATGTTTAATGAAATGTTGGTTATTCTATGTTATCTGTGAAATGTCAGATAACATGTTATTTGTGAAATGTTAGATATTATGTTATTTGTGCATCCAACACAATAGATGATCAACAAAGTAGTATACTCAAGTAAATTCAACACAATAGTCATTACTCGAGTAAAATTGGTAGGCTAACATTCCATTCCATTAAAATTAGATTACCCACTCATCGTAATAATATCAACATACCCAATCATTACAATAACAAAATTACACCATCCAATGATAAAATAGATTATTCAACAAGTTTTTTTGTGATTAACAAAACCCAAGACAAAATAAAAAAATAATAAAAAACTTGATCTTCTTCTTCAAGCCATCATCAATCTTCTTTGCTAAACCATTATTCTTCTTCAAATTATTAACCTTCTACAAAAGCGAGTTAATCACTTCTTGTGAATATTTTGGCATCTACCGGTCATACCAGTCAAAAAGTGAACATTATTTCATTTCTTGTTACTGAATAATACAAAAAAAGAATATGGAAACACAAACTAAAAATTAGGGATTTAGGTGTACCTTGAACAACCCACAATCATAGAACCTCCATCATAAATTCTAAGGTGTACATGCAACCGAAATGGTGAATCCAAACCACAATAGCATTGAATCCTCCTTCCTTGCCTATAATGGGTGTTTAATTATAATTCCTTGTGTTGAAGTAAGTTGTTCGACAGGGACAAGGAAGTTATCGAATAGCCCAGTATGTGTGTTGAAATTGTCTTGTTGTCGAAGTGTTAAGGAGCTAGCCTCAACATGGATTTTGTCTTAAACCTAATTTTGTAGTGATAGCAGAATTATGTATTTTAGGCTTTTTGTTTTTGGACTTTGCTTAGAGATCAAGCAAGCTAAATTTATAAATAGGGAGTAACCCTTTTTGTTTTTCTTCCGAATTCAGTTTTCTTTTATTATTTTCATCACTGTTGTGCAATAATACAATCTCGCAACCAAGGTTGGTTAATTCACTCGAGTGAAGAGTGAAGAACAAAAAGGAATTTAATCGGTGTGATTGAATCTTATTCATCAAGATTGATTCAGAATTAGTAAAAGTCTTGGGTTTAATTCAAACATATGGTATCAAAGCACTGACTGAGCGATTTGTGAGAAGCAAAACACGATGGCGATGAATCAGCCAAACATGCATTTTCCAGTGAGTCTCCCAATTTTGAAGGGTCAAAATTATGAGAATCAGTGCAAAGAGATGAAAGTGGTTTTCTGTTATCAATATCTTTAGGATCTTGTGAAGGAAGAAGTAACAACGCTTGCAGAAAATACTTCAAATCAAGAAAAGGCTGCATACAAAGAATTGAAGAAGAAAGATTCTAAAACTCTCTTTATAATTCATCAATGTGTTGATCCAGACAATTTCAAAAAATTCAGTAATGTAGAATCGACAAAAGAAGCATGGGAAATATTGGAGAAATCGTTTGGAGGCACAGAGAAGGTGAAAGAGGTGATGTTACAAACTCACAAAAGGACGTATGAATTGCTTCAGATGGAAGAAAGTGAAAGCATAACAAATATTTTCACTAGAGTTACAAAATTGGTGAATCAAATCAAGATATGTGGAGAAGTGTTAACATCAACATCACTTATTGCAAAGATCTTGAGGTCATTGGCTCCAAAGTTTGACCATGTGGTAATAGCCATAGAAGATTTGAAAGATTTGTCAACATTGACAAAGGAAGAGCTTCAAGGGACGCTTAAATCTCATGAAAAAAATGGATGAAAGAGCTGCAAGTAAGTCAAAGAGTGATGTGGCTTTGCAGATGCAATCAATAAGATAAAAGAAAGGCAATAAGAAGTGGTTCGACAACAAAGATAGAAGAGGCTGCAACGATTCAACTGGTCAAAGTCAAAAATAAGGAGGTTTGTCGAATCAGAGAAAGTCCTCATACCAAAGTAACCAAAGATATGGTGCAGCAGGTAGAGGAAGAGGTGGCGGTCAAAAACTTGACAAAAGTCACATTCAGTGATTCAATTGTCAGAAGTACAATCACTACTCTAGTGATTATTCATAAAAACAAAAGAACCAAAATAATAATGAAGAGATGGAAAAGCATGAAGAAGAAGAGATGTTACTGATGGTCACAACAAGAGATTAAGAAAGATTCCAGGATCAATGGTACTTGGACTCAGGAGGCTCATCACACATGACTGGTAGGAAGAATTGGTTTGTCAACATAAAAACCTCAATGAAGAACATGGTAAAATTTTCAAATGACAATACTCTAGCAGCTGAAGGTATTGGTGATGAGTTGCTAATAAGGAAAGATGACAAGAGGTCGGTAATTTCCAATGTATTGTACATACCAGACATGAAGAGTAATTTGTTCAGCATAGGACAGTTGGTCAAAAAGAACTACAAAGTGTCGATCAAAGACAAAAGGGTGAGAGTTCTCGACTCATGAGGAAGGTTAATCTTGAAGGTACCTATGTCTTAAAATATAACCTTCAAGTTTGAACTAAATGTGATGGAGCACAAATGCCTTGCAACTATAGCTAGCAGGGATGAACGAATATGACACTATAGACTTGGCCATCTCAATTTCAAAGACATCATAGATCTAAAAAGAAGAAATATAGTTTAAGGGTTACCAGAAATCGTCATTCCAAACAAAGTGTGTGAAGAATGTGTGCAGGCAAAGCAACACAAGAACAACTTCAGCAAGGATGCAGGAAACAGGTCGAAGACAGTTCTTGAAGTAATATACTCTGATGTGTGTGGATCTATCCAGGTGGATTCAATTAGAGGTAACAGATATTTTGTTACATATATGATTTAAGTCAAAAGTTATGGACTTACCTGATCAAGAAGAAGAGTGAAGTGATCGAGGTATTTGCCAAGTTTAAATGTATGATAGAAAGACAAAGTTTTCGAAACCTCAAGATTCTGAGGACTGATGGTGGTGGAGAGTATGTGCCAAAAGACTTCGACACGTTATGTGAGAAAGAATGGATTGTGCATGAGGTGGTGCCACCCTACACTCCACAGCATAAAGGAAGAATAGAACCATCATGAATATGGTGAGAAGTATGTTGAAAGGAAAGCATCTACCTAAATAATTATGGGGAAAACTATGCCAACTGCAACATATATTTTGAACAGATGTCTGACGAAAAGGCTAGAAGGAACAGATGTCTAACTTGAGTCAGCTGAAGGTATTTGGATCTATAACACATAGACATGTGCCAGATCAGTTGAAAAGAAAGCTTGATGACAAGTTGAGTCAAATGATCCTAATAGAACATCATTCAACTGGAGGATACAAGTTACTCGACATAGTGAACAAGTAAGTAGTGATTAGTAAGGACATGGTCATAGATGAGCATGAGGAATATGATTGGACTTAAAGTGTCTAGAAAGTTTAGTGAGAATCTTATGTGAAGAACCAACAAGTGAAGTTGAAAGAGAAGTTCGATAAGAAGAAGTCAGAGGTCAAACAAGCACAAGCAGGCCTCAAAGAACAAGACACATGCCTGCAAGGTTATAAGAATGTGTGATTACATCATATGATATGGTTGATGATGAAGGTGAGTTGGTACACTATGATTTTCATGCAGATGTCAAATCAATCAATGCAGATGAAGCATTAAAGGATTCAAAATTGATGAAAGCAATGAATGAGGCACTAAAGTCTATCGAAGTCAACAACACTTGGTCACTTGTCGAATTGAATCAGGACAAGAAGGCAATCAATGTGAAGTGGGTATAAAAGGCGAAGTTGAATCCCAAAGAAGAAGTAACTTGACACAAGGCGAGACTTGTGGCGAAAGATTTTCTTCAAAAAGAAGGAATCGAATTCGACGAAGTTTTTGCACCTGCTGCTAGGATCGAAACAATCATGTTGGTTGTTGCTCTAGCAACTATGAACAACTGGCACATATGTCAGATGGATGTGAAATGCACATTCTTGAATGACCCCTTAGATGAAGAAGTTTATGTTGCATAACCAGTTGGGTTTGTGAAACAATGCGAAGAAAGAAAGGTGTACAGGCTGCATAAAGTCCTGTATGGACTTAAGCAAACTCCAAGAGCTTGGAATAAGAAGATAGATAGTTTTCTAAGAGAGAAGGAATTTTTGAAGTGTGCAACTGAGCACAAAGTATATGTAAGAAGAATAAATAGTAAATTGCTTATATTGTGTCTCTAATTTGATGACCTGTTGATAACAGGAAGCTGCAAGAAGGAGATCAAAGATTTCAAACATGACCTAAGTGAGGAGTTTGAAATGTCAGACTTGGGAAATCTCTCATATTTCCTTGACATCGAATTCTACAAGAGTGGTAGAGGTTTAGTGATGCACCAAAGAAGATATGCAGGCGAAATACTCAAGAGATTTGAGATGCAATATTGCAACCCGACTTCAACTCCAGCTGAGCCTAGAATGCAGTTGTCGAAAGACACAAATGAAGATGATGCCAATCCAATGCAATACAAAAGATTCATTTGATCACTTTGATACCTTTGTCACACAATGCCTAATCTATAATACAATGTAGGTATGGTAAGTAGGTTCATGCAGAAGCCAAAGGTGTCATGCCTAGTAGCAGCAAAGAGGATATTGAGGTATCTAAAAGGAACACTTGACTATGACATTTTGTTTCTTGCAGGTGATGAGGGAAAAGAATGCAAGCTATTGGAATACACCGACTCAAGTTGGTGTGATGATGTCGAGGATAGAAAATTTACAGTTGGATATGTGTTTATGTTATGTGGTGCACCAGTTGCTTGAAATTCAAGAAAGGAACCAGTAGTGACATTATCACCATGTGAAGCAGAATACATAAATGCTCCTCTTTGTGCATGTCAAGTAACATGGATGGTGAACCTGATTAAAGAGGTTACAGGGAAGAATCATGGAGAAATTACCATGAAGATCGACATCATGCCCGCTATCAATCTGCCGAAGAATCTGATAGCACATGGACGAAGTAAATATATCGAAATGAGATTCCTTTATCTTTGAAAGCGGGCAGCAGATGAGAAGATGAACTTGGAACACTATAGAATTGAGAATCAGATGACAGATATCATAATGAAGGGAATGTAGGTCGAAGTCTTCAAGAAGTTAAGGCCTATAATGAATATAGATAGCTTAGACACAATGAATCATGTGGTGTGTTGAATTGTAATTTTTTGTGTCAAAGCAGGTTGCTCGACAGGGACAAGGAAGTTGTCGAATAGCCTAGTATGTGTGTCAAAATTGTCTTGTTGTTGAAGTGTCGAGGAGCTAGCCTCGACATAGATTTTATTTTAAACCTAATTTTGCAGTGATATAAGAATTAAGTATTTTGGGCTTTTTGTTTTTGGGCTTTGCTTAGGGAGCAACCAAACTAAATCTATAAATAGGGAGTAACTCTATTATTGCATTGTGTGATTCAATTGAACACAATTGCAATTTTGAGAGTAGAGAGTTACTCTGCAGACATTCTTCTTTCTTCCCAATTCAAGTTTCTTTTCTTATTTTCATCACCATTGTGCAGCAATACAATCTTGCAACCAAGGTTGGTTGACTCACTCAAGTGAAGAATGAAGAACAAAAGAGAATTCGATCGGTGTGATTGAATTTTGTTGATTAAGATTGATTAGGAATTACACAAAGTCTTGAATTTAATTCCAACAATGAGAAGAAGAACTTAATATCTGCACTGACTTAGAACACATAACTTCGACACATTAGAAACTTATATTTGCGCAACTAACGTTGTTAATATTTTTGCAACCAAGTCAAATGGATGACAATAAGTGTTAAAACAGAGAAGGGACAAGAGCTAGGACAACACATAATTAATTGGAAACGACGACCACATGACCGTGTTATGTTTCCCCCCTTTTATGTTCAATTTAAATACTAATATTTTATTAAGTATTATTAAAATTAGATAATTTGTTTTTGTTATTTATAAATGACCAAACATAAAACAATGGGATACATATTTAACAAAATTACACATATACGTTTTTTGGATGAAAAATAAAAATAAAAGACTAAAATTATTTAAAAATAAATAAAAGAAATAATTTTGTAAGTTGGACAAAATAAAACTAATAAAATTGTAATTTAGCCTTTGAAACAAATTTTAAAATGAGAATGAAATGATTTTTGTATAGACTGTAATTACCAAACTATCCTACATTTCAGAGGTACTTTTTGCGCGGGAAATCCTTGATTTCTTCAATGTTCTTTCCTTCTAGAATTCAGAAACATATTAGCTAAGCAAAGAAGCCATTAGAAACCTGAATCCTCCTCTTCGATGGCGACTCAGAATCTTTCTGAATACGAATTAAAGCGACTCGAAAACATTCGTCGCAACAAGGAAATGCTTTCCGCACTCAAAATACATTCCAAAGCCTCACAACTCTTCAAGCGTCCAAGGTCATTTTCTTCTCTAATAGCTCACTATTTTTCTCTAATATCAACATTGGTTATTGTTGATGAATCACACCCGCTTTTTGAATTTTATAGTGCTGTGACCAAATTGAAATCGGAGAAGAAATCGAAAACCGAAACCCTGGAGGCTATCAGATTCTCCCTCCGAACCAGAGGTAGTATTTTTATTTTTGGAACTTATAGAATGAAAAAATATGATTATGTATGAAGTAACAAACCCAGCTAACTACTTTAAACAATATTCTACAAAGCACTGATGTAAGAAACACGACACTGACACCTATAGATATAATAATTTGAAATATTAATAAATTAACCGTAATCACAAGTGTTTGTGTCGGTTTCGTATACTAACACCCTTTTTTAAAGAGATGTCGGCGGTGCTACAAAGACAATATTCAACTAATTCTAACAATTCTGTTACAGGCATTACAGCCGATCCCTCAAATGCTCTATTTTATAACGCTACTACGTCCAGCAATCATCAAACTTTGGATCATCTTCCAATGAAGGATGCTTACAAAGGCACACACTCGGATTGTTCTTTTATTGAAACCCTAAAACAACAATCCAATTCTACTGCAAAAATTAAGAACAAAACTGAGTGTTCTTTTGAGTTGGAATCTATGTCTTTGGATCCTGAAAATATAGCAAATGTTGTACCTGGAAGGATAACTCAAATGCGGTTTTTCCCTTCCAATGATATAAAGATGATTGTAGCTGGTGACAGATATGGGAATGTTGGGTTCTGGAATGTTGGACAAAGTGAGGTTTTTTCGTATCGTCCACATCAAACTCTCGTTTTGGGGATTGTGGTTCAATCACATTGCTTGTCAAAGGTGTGTGAATTCTCACTTTCCGTTGTAATGAGTTTGCGAAATAGTAGAATTTTCTGATGCAGTGATTATTGATTTTAATATGCAGGTATACACAAGTGGTAAAGATGGATTTGTTAGGATGATGGATGCTGAGAAGGAAGTTTTTGATATAGTATATAAAAGTAGCGATAATGCGTCTATATATGCTCTCTCACAACCAAAGAATGATGCAAACTGTTTATATTTAGCTGAAGGTTCTGGATGTTTGACTGTTTGGGATAAGAGGATAGGAAAATGTTCCTCTTCATCCGGCTTAGCTTTGCATCAAATGAGGATTAATACAATAGATTTCAACCCTGAAAACCCTCACATTGCAGTTACTAGTTCATCTGATGGAACTGCATGTACCTGGGATTTTAGATGTATTGGTGGTTTGGATAAGGGTAGTAACCTCCCAGCTTTAAGGAGGTTTACCCATGAAAGGGGCTTGCAATCTGCCTACTTCTCTCCTTCTGGATGCACTCTCGCGATCACAAGGTATAAAACACTTTCGATTCTTAATGTGTTACTAGTGCAATGAGTAAGCTAATTTGTGTGGTTTATATTCAGTTCTGCATAGAAACTTGATTCGTTAAATATGTATTTTTTTTTCAATCCTTGATTATAATCTTTTGATGATTCTAATCCTTGATTTTATTTACCTAATTGTGAATTTGATTAAACTGAGTTGATATAATCTCTTGATGTAGCACGGACAACACGGTTGTCATATACAGTGGAGTTAACTTGAAAGACGCAGCTTTTGTTAATCATGAAAGAAGCCGAAGGACTTCTATTTTCAGGTGCGGCTTTATGCCTTTCTCTTGCCATCTGCTGATCTTGTCCCACCGTTTCGAGTTTTCATTAGTTAAAAAGGAATTTATTTGATTCCGAACAAAAACAGTTCACATTTGTCATCTTGATTTCATGGTGGCAGGACAATATGGGGTTGGGGCGACTCATTCCTCTTCACTGGGAGTACAAAAAGAGGAGTTGCCGTTGTCTCGGCAGCTCAAAAGGCAACTGTGATGACTCTAGAGAGCCCACTCTTATCTGCAACTCCAGAGAAATTTGATACACACCCTTACGAAGTTGGGATGCTAGCAGCGGGTACGGGCGGAGGCCAGGTCTATGTTTGGACATCGTGCTAGGACTTTTTTGTGCTCGTTTGGAATTGAGGTATTGCAACATAAATTGTCAAGTCCCCATGCTTTTTGGACACAACTTGTATGAAGTTGTAAATTCAATCTTTTGATTGGCATTGTGTTTCTTGAAAATCCCGCCATGATTCCAACAAACATAGAATCTTAAGAACCCTTCTAAATATTGCAATATCAATCTTTTTATACTGCAAGTATTGTGTAAACCTATCGCATTAACTAGCGTAAAATCCGTATCACAATTTTGGAACTGAGCAACAAAATGCAAGTTTATCTGCACTTACAGGATTATAGCCTTTCATTTTGATCAAGGTTTATTTTCTTGTTCATAAGCTTCATGTTTTTTATTATTTAATCGATTAGAGATTTCATTGTTTACTCAAAAATAGAAAGCAATCTGTTGCCCTCAGGCAATTTTTACCTACAAAAGTGCATGAGTTACTCTCACTATGTTATTACTAATTATTAATGAAGTTATTTGGTCCGATAACATGTTTTTGGTGTGAAGATTTTTAATGGTTTATGTTGCAACATGTTAATATTCTTATACGGGGGGGGATAAATTTGAAAAAAATTTCTTAAGTCTTACATAGTTAGAAAGCTTAAATGCTTTTTTATTTTTATTTTTATAATTTTTACTTCCTTGATCCAATTCTTTTTAATTCTGTTGACGTGATTAATGAAAATTTTTTTTTACAATGATTTGACAATATTGATTAAGATTATTTATTATTTAATATTTTTTAATTAATAAATTTAATTAATATATTTAATTATTATTTTATTTATAAATATATTTTAAAATTATTTAATTCAAAATTTAAAACAATTATTTAGATCCAGATCTTCTCCACACATGCTCAAAACTTAAATTTTTTTAAAGCTATATAAAAACTAAAATTATTTGTACAAAAAACAATGTAGAATTTTAACTACAGTATTGCTATTTCTACACCCACACTTACACTATACTATTCACAAATATGATGAACAGTATCGTGTCGTGCCGTGAACAATGTCATGTGAACAGTGTACGTTCGCTAGGCGAGTCTGGGGCGAGTTTCCTCGTTGTGCGAAGGATTCTTCGCAAGGCGAGTCTGGGAACAACATTGTTTGCTATGCGAAGCATTCTTCGCTAGGCGAAGAGTGCGATGACAGCAAATTCTACTACGCACCAAAACCTAAATTCATCCAAATGTTCGCACGACTCACTTTCTCAATGCCCCAAAACATCCCTATCACAAATTTCCCTACAATTACCCCATAGGCATTAGAATTATTCACTATTTAATATTCCTATCCTTTCAGGGTTAGACAAATAACAAATCAGAGTTTGGTCACAGAGGCCTAATTTTCTTTTTACCCCAATGAATTCCACAGTTAGCCACCCTCAAAATCCTTAAATATTAAATCGACCTTAAATACATTGAAAGTTACACATGGAAAATCATGAGGGAAACTTTCGAAGTTTTTGCCTCCAATCTTCCTCCTTAGAGCTATAACCTCAATTCTTTTCATGGTCTAACAAATGAATCCTAATTCCACAATTTCCTTTTTGTTAAACCTAATCTTAGGCCTCACAATTGGGCTTTTCCCATATTACCCTCACTAACTCCTCTCCATTGTCCAATTTGCCCTTATTTCACTTATATTTATTTTAATAAATAATAATACTAATATTTTCATATTATATACTATTAATTAAATAAATAACCCAAAAATGCATAATTCTCAATAACTCCACAAAACCCCCCAAAAATCACCGAAATGCGAATATTCTTATTTAAACAAATTAAATTAAATATTCCAATTAAAATTTAGGGTGTTACACAAGCCACAAGAATCAAGGTCCTAGACCGAAGTCCGAAATGCATATGAATGCATGATGCACACGTCAATATCATCCTCATAATAAACTCATCAGGTGCATCATCATTCATCAAAATCATCATAATAACCATGTCATCATTTAATCATCAAAAACTCATGGAATCAACATCATAAATCATCACAATTACTCATGGGAATTCATTATACAATCATGTATTATTCTCATAAAATTTACAATTATACTCACGGTAATTCATCAGAAAAATCACAGCATCAAAACATCAAGAGTTTTGCTAGCAAGTTCGGAGTGCGAGTTTAGGGTGAATGTTCGCCTTGCGAAGCATTCTTCGTTGTCGGAACTCACGATTACAACAAATTGCTGTTACACACCAGCACCAAAACCAACCCAAAAAGCTCTACGATTTTCTTCTCCAATGCCCAAAAAACATCCCTAAATAATTCCTAAGATATTACGGCGATAAAGACACAAAATCTACGACTTATTAGACCAATCCCGTATCCTATTTACGCCTCCAATTTCCATAATTTCTTACAAATACCCCAGTGTCATTAAAGTTCTCACAATCAATTATCCTATACAGTTAAAACCTCAACAACAGATTTTGGCCACAAAGACCTAATTTCCCTTATCTCAAATCAGCCTTAAACCTATTAAACCATTAGTTCAAATCCCTCAACTCATTGAACTCACCATCAGAAAGGCAACATCAATTCAATACTCAAAAATCCCTAAACCCTTAAATCAGCTTTAAACACATTAAATCACATATTGAAAACAACGAAGACAATACTCCTCATACCTTAATTGCCAACTCTAAGCCTTTCTTCTTGATTCTTGGAAACCTTGCAAAACTTTTGCCTCAATCCTCTTCCTCAGAGCTCTGACCTCTATTTCTTCCCTTTTCACGGTCTAACAAGAATGAATCTTAATTCCATCAAAATTTCTTTTTTGTTAAACCTAACTTTGGGCCTTTAAAATTGGGCTTTCCAACTTCACCCTCACTAACTCCTCCTCAAATGTTCACTTTGTCTTAATTCACTTATATTTATTTAAATTAATAATAATATCAATATATTTATATTATATACTATTATTTAAGTAAATAACTCAAAAGCCATAATTTTCAATATTCACACCGACCACTGAAAATCATAAAAAATACGAATATTTATATTTAAAATTAAATAAATATTCCAAAATTTTTGGGTGTTACAATTATTATTTAAAGTGCTACCTTATTTTATCACACACACATCATCCCACTTGTTCAACATGCAAACGATGCTAAACCTTCTCATGCTAGGGGACCTTCCGATGACGTGTCACCACCTCCAATGTCTTAACACGGTGTGGTTGACCAATAACGTCTAGATAGTACAATACTTACAAATAATTTTATGGGTTTGATAAACATAGATGATAATATTTATAATGTAACATAGATAACACACACGGTCTATGAGAGACCCGTGTGGATACATAACAAACTCTTATACTAATCTATCAGATTTTTTTCATTCATACGGTGTTTTTAATTTAGACAACCAAATTTTGTGTGTTATTTTAAACCAAAAAATATTGACAGAAATATTTTAGATATTATTGAAAATTGGGGTGCGAGTTTACATCTACGGTGGCAAGACAAAACCTAATTTGTAGGACACCATGTTTGTGTTATGTTATGAATCTAGGTGACTTTCTTTACCAATTAATCACTCTGTTTACCGCCAAAGGGACTTATAATTCCCGCGCAAGCTTCCTGTGAAAAATAAATATATAAATTTGTAAATTAATAGCGCAAAATCATTTCCCTCCCTACTGGTATTCTAAAATCAAAACCCTAACTTCATCTTCCTTCTCTTCGATTCAATGGCGCCTCAGAAACTCAACGAGTACGAACGCATGCGACTCGAAAATATTCGTCGCAACAATGAAATGATGGCTGCACT
This sequence comes from Lathyrus sativus, assembly GCA_963859935.3. Classification (NCBI taxonomy): domain Eukaryota; kingdom Viridiplantae; phylum Streptophyta; class Magnoliopsida; order Fabales; family Fabaceae; genus Lathyrus; species Lathyrus sativus. The sequence goes on along the minus strand of OZ012738.1, from coordinate 614,699,221 downwards.
CAAAGTTCAATCCAAAGCCACCGCACTCTCCAACCATTCCAAGTATTTTTCTTCTTTCTTTCTATCTTTTTTATTTCATACTTCAAGATTCATTTTCTGCATTTAATTGAACTAATGCTCATTTCTGTTAGTAATTGATATTCACATTTGCAATTTTCAGGATCGTTACCAAATCTTACTCTGTAAAATCGGAGAAAAAACCTAAAATTGAAACCCCGATTGTTATCAGACGCTCACTTCGAACAAGAGGCATTCCACCCGACTCCAAAGGGTTAGATTTAGATGCTAATTCAGATTCCAACACTTCCACTCACAATTCCCCCAATAAAGTTGAGGAAGTTGTTCGAACTTTGGGTCCTATTTCCATGAAGGATGCTTATAAAGGCATCGATGATTCCGATTGTTCTTTCATTGAATCTCTTGTTAGTATTTCCAATAAGGAATTTTCAGAAGAACTCAACGGGCCTGTAAAAAAGAAGAAAACTGAGTGTTCTTTTGAGTTGGGATCTTTGTCTTTGGATCCTGAAAATATAGCACGTGTCCTTCCTGGAAGGATAACTCAAGTACGGTTTTTCCCTTCCAAGGATGTTAATATGATTGCAGCGGGTAACAAATTTGGGGATATTGGGTTTTGGAATGTTGGAGGAAGTGAGATTTTTTTGTACCATCCGCACGAGGCTCCCATTTCTGGGATTTTGTTTCAACAACACTGCTTGTCTAAGGTGTGTGAATTGAGTTTTGAATTCTGAATCAGTTGGTTATTTCTCTTTAGAATATCTTTGATGAAGAGTTTTGAAAAACTGAGGCTATGTTTTGATATATTTTGTATAAGTTTGAATGAATTCTTTTTTAGGATGATTTATAGTTTCCTTAATTTAGACCAGAAAAGCATACTTTTAGTTGATTTGAGTTTTTATTCATTCTCATTGATTTTGATTCTAAGCTCAAGTTTTACAAGAGGAAGATGAGCTATATATAGGATTAGTTAGAAGTTGGTTATCATAACTTATAAGTATAGGCTGATGTTGTGATCATTGATTTGTGTGCAGATATACACAAGTTGTTATGATGGGTTTATTCGATTGATGGATGCTGAGAAGGAAATTTTTGATATGGTTTACAATAGTAGTGATAATGCATGTATATATGCTCTATCACAACCAAAGAATGATGCAAACTGTTTATATTTCTCTGAGGGTAAAGGGGGTCTGGCAGTTTTTGATAACAGGATAGGGAAATGTTCATCCTACTGGGATTTACATGGAACTAGAATTAATACAATTGATTTCAACCCTCAAAATTCTCATATTGTAGCTACCAGTTCCTCTGATGGAACTGCATGTACTTGGGATTTGAGATGTATTGGAGGGCCTAAGCACACAGCCTTGAGGACATTTGCTCACAAAAGATCTGTTCAATCAGCGTATTTTTCTCCTTCTGGATGCAGCCTTGCCACTACAAGGTATGAAACCTTTATTCCGTTCTTAATAGTACTATGTTTTAATACTTAAAGTAAGGTACAGTGTGAGTGTGCTTACTTACTAGCATGTTCTATTACTTTTTGTCACTCAGTACTTTTAGTCAGCATGTTAACTTGATTCCAAAATATGTTTTCTTTTTCTATTCTTAATTATTTTGATCTTGATCCGAGCTTGTGCTAAATTTTGAATTTGATTGGATTGGGTTTATGCTATCTCTTGATGTAGCATGGACGACACAGTTCGTATATACAGTGGAGTGAACTTGGAGGAAGAGACTTCTGTTTATCATTTCAATCAGACTGGAAGATGGCTTTCGACTTTCAGGTGCAATTTTAGGAGTTATTGAATGTTAAGTCATGTATTTCTTTTGCCATTTGCTGAGCTAGTCCCCATTCAAAACATTTTTCATATCAAAATTGTGGGACTTAACTCTTGTCTCTTTTGAGCTTGGACCTGACTTTTACATTTCAATTATGATTTAATTCTTCACTATTTGATTCTAATTGGGGTTATTATCTTGATTTTGTGGTAGCAGAGCAATATGGGGCTGGGACAATTCACATCTCTTCGTTGGGAACATGAATAGAGGAGTTGACATTGTCTCAACAGTTCAAAAGGCAACAGTAAAGACTCTAGAGAGCCCACACATTTCTGCAATTCCATGTAGATTCGATGCACACTCTTTCAAGGTTGGAATGCTAGCAGGAGCTACAAGCGGAGGCCAGATCTATGTTTGGACATCAAGCTAAGAATTTTATTCTATATGTGCACATCTGTTGGATGCAAATACGCTGCACCATTTTAGCTGTCTATTTTCAGTCCTTTCTGTGTAGAGAAAGTATCATCTATGTTCCCATTGTGATTCTGTATCTGGAATTGCATCACTCATCTGTTTTGTTTGTAACCTTGTCAAATTGTCTAGTATTTATAACCTCACAAGTTAAGTTATATGTCGTAGAATTTACAACTTTATAATGAAACGTATGCGCTAGAAATATTGAAGCATGCTTCCATTATTACACTGGATTGTCTTTTTCTAGTAGGTGCAATAGCATGTATTTGATTAACATATTTGCTAATAGTGACCTAGGTGTCGACTGTTGATTTTAAACAGTGGATACTTTCCATAAGAAAAGAAAAACAGAAACTGAAATTATATTGTTGAAGATCTCCTTTACACAGGACCCGGGCTTAGTGCTTACCTATATATAGCTCAAACAAGAATAGTTTGTAAAAGAAAAATGAAATTTCTTATCCACTTTATGGGATGAAAATATATCATATGGAAAATGTAAAATTTAAAATATTCTTTAGATTTTGGAGATGTATTTTTAGACTCTTATTGTCTTAAGTTGAAAATATTAATTGATCTGGAACGTAAAAGTCAGGTCCAAGCTTAAAAGAGTCGAGAGTTATATTTTCAATTATGATTTCCATATTTCTACGTGTCATTGTAGCATGAACAGAGACAATAAGGTGTTGAATAGTCTGGGTGTAGCGGCGCTGCATGACGCGTTCAGGCAGATAAAGAAATGTCAGACGTGAACTGGAAGCCAACCTTCTCGAGTATAGCATTATGTTGTGAAATGGCCGCGTCTCACGGTGACCGACATAGATGTGAAAGTGCATATCCTCTACTACCAAGCAGTCAAAATACACTTAAAACGACTTTATCACCTAATTCTTTGAGCGGGGCAAATGCAGAAGCACACAACATATCCTCAGTATAGATTGGTACACATGACCAACCAAAGATGTGTGGGAAGTGATGGAGGATCCAAGCCTGAAAAGTGTTAGAACACACTAATCGTCAATAAGGGCGTTGCAAAAATGTAATGAAAATGACACACTAAAAGACCAATAAACATTATCGTCAAAACTGTGATGCTGTCTGTGACCTGTTTCGTCTTCTGCCTACAACTCTTAAATAACTTAAAGTACAAGAAAATCAAACAAGCGACCCCCGAATTGTACTCATGGATCCGCTCAAAGTCTTCTAAGTACCACAAGTAGAAAACATCCACATAAGTGACACTCTTGTCCACAAAAATGACAGTGCCAACCGAACATAACATGTATGATCGCAAAGCATACGCTATATGCAGCCCCACCTTATTACTATCACCTTAGCTTACTCTGCTCTAAGGAGCTCATATGTATATACCTTTTTTCAGGAATTCCAACTTAGCATGAGCCCTTATGTTTTTTTCCATCTCTCTCAAGACAGCCTCTGAGTCAGCTCACAAATAGCCTATCATCAACTCGAGTGCTTCATCTTTTCTAATTATGCCATGGTCTAAGAGTTTCTCCCTAATCAGAAGATGCAACAAACACGACACATTGTGGAGTGTGATCGACATCTCACGAAGTGGTAGATGAAATGATGAGGTCTCAGTGTGTCATCTCTCCACAAATGCATTAAACATCTTGTGGTTCACCGTAACATACCCGATCTTACATAAGTCCTTCATTCCATATAGAGACAAAGCAACCCGAAACCACTCTTCATTAGGCTTATGCAATCTTCTACCCATGGTTAATGAATTTCAATGAATCAAAGTTATGCGAAAAAATAAATCAATGCCAAAAAATTGTAATTTAAAAAGAATGTATCCAACCAATTTTACCTCTTTGTCCCAAATATGTTTGGTAGTATGATCCAGGTAAAAGTGGCAGCAATGAAAACTCTAGAGGGTCTCCTCCAAATACCTAAGGTGACACTGGCGCATTAGCCTCATCAGCATGAGGTCCCTCCGATGCTTGGGGTGACACCGGTGCCTCAGGTACCTTGGGTATCTCGGATACCTCTGACGCCTTAATAGGTGAAACCTGTCGCCTACAAGAAGATGGAGGCAGTGGTACGTCACTAGGTGACACCAGTCTCCTTCGGGAAGAAGAATATGAAGATATATAGCCCCAAAAGTTGATGCCTCCGCATGAACTGAGCTAAAGGGAACAAGAGCCTCTGAAACCTGTCTCTTTTCCCTCCAGACGGATGCATGTTGTGTAATCCTCATGTGCCTCAGTTTGTCGTCTATATCAGCCATAATGCTCGTAAGTAAACCAGACAAGTGTCACACAATTATTACAAGCAACCATACAACCAAGAAAAGCAAAAAAATTAATAAAAAAATACACATAAATTACAAAGATGCATCTCTAGTTCCTGGGAATATAAACGTTGAAAATTTTGGGAGATGCATCTTCAGAATTTCCTGCAACTTTCAGCTATGTCAATGGTGGTAGTGATGACCACCAAACCCCCAAAAATAATGCATTGATCATTATTTTTAACCATTAAACACGTTTTTCATTATGTATAAACTATCAATCATGCAAAAACTATCTATTTTTTAACCTAATAAACTCAAAATTTTTTACAAAAATAAAACACTTACGAATTGTGGGTATACTTCAGTGTTGAATGATTTCTTTGATGTACTTGATGTTGATGGAAGAAGTTCTGAACTTGGTTGATTAATTTTGAGAGAATGTGAGTTGAGAGAGTTTTAGAAATATTTAGAGTTGTTTTTATAAAAGTGAGGAAGGAGTAGGAGTTATGGTGTATTTTAGAACCAATAGCGTACAAAGATGCATCTCCGTAATATTTATGAAGTTGCATCTTCGTAGTTTTTTTTTACATTAAGTCAAAATTCTATTTACTTAGGGTGATTTTGGAGACACATCTTCAAAATCTGGGGGACATTTTTGTATTTTCACGTGGTGTCATAGTAATACATAGGGTGCATTAAAAAATTCCCGAGAAAAAAGGGCTCTAACCTATTGGATCAAAACGGAAAAAACCAAACACAAGGAAATCCAATAAAAAATGGGAATTTCTTATCCCACCATATGAGGTGGAAAAATACCCTATGGAAAATCCAAAATGCCCCTCAAATTTTGGAGATGAATCTTCGGACGCACCATTGCACCACGTCATGACTCACCAAATGAGTGTCATCTCAGAGTATTTTCAACAAATATAGTGATCTTTGAGTAGCTGAGTGGACACTCCAGAGATGCATATTTGGAGTAAAAGAATATACCAGAGATGCATCTTCAAAATCTCCACTGATACAAGATAGAATTTTTTAGGTACACATTTGTCTACAACTACTATAAATGTATGCACTTGTACCATGTCTCATACAAATAAAAAATGTCGCATATGAACATCATCTGGTATGTCGCAAATGAACATCATCTGGTATGTCGCAAATGTCTCCTTTTCTAGTACGACACCCAGGCGAGAATTTAAGATCAACTAGTACACCCCTTTTGCAGATTTGTAATACGAAGTGCAGAATCTCATACCTTACGGAGATAATAAAAAAATTGTGAAGCTCGAGTACCGTTCACCGTCAATTAACAACGAATGCGAGATTGAGTTCAACAACTATGAGCTCAAGACAGATGCAAATGTAAGGGCTATGTGGAATACATTTTTCCGTTTCAAAACAAAATTTACAATCGAGGTGGAAGCAAAGATTTCAAGATTGGTCAAAGATATTGTGAAGATGTTGAAGCGTCACTTGGATATTGAAATGTAATGTTTGATTTTATGTTAACATCAACTATGTAATGTTGATTTCATGTTATGAATGGTAATTTTATTTTGTCAAAATACAACTTTCTGGTTTTCTACTTCTGTTTTTGTTTCAGTATGCTACGGAGATGCATCTATAGACAGGTTATCGAGATGCATCTCCGAATCTAAAAAAGCCACACTCCTAAGGCGTGACTCATAATTGGCCTTGTGTGTGTGTGTGTGTGTGTCTGTGTGCGTGTGTTTGAGATGCATCTGAAGATTCATCTCCAGACTATTGAGACATTTTTGTATTTTCACGTGGTGCCTTAAGAAATGCCCTAAAAAATAACAATATAACTTTACAACCCCCCCGCAAACTATAATGGATATTGAGTATTTCAAGTACGAAAACCAAAGCTATAGAGTCTAAGATGGAGTGTTTTGGTGAAAATGTCAACCACCTAATTTTTTGATGAAATAGACATGAGATGTATTATCTTGGCCGCAAATAGATATTAATTAATTTTATGCAAATTTATGGTTTAGAATATGTTTATTTTTATAAAGTGTGACATATTCTAAACAATCAATTTACATAAATTTAATTAATAGCTATTTGAAAATAGTTTTATGAATATATATATATATATATATATATATATATATATATATATATATATATATATATATATATATATATATATATATATATATATATATATATATATATATATATATATATATATATATATATATATATATATATATATATATATATATATATATATATATATATATATATATATATATATATGTATATTCTCTCTCTCTCACACACACTTAGGTAGCCTTAGGATAATTTATAAAGAAAAAAATCACAAATTTTTTCTTCTGCTAAGGACTTCTTTTACAATACAAAAGATATGAGGAGATAAATGGTCCTTTGTCTAACCCCTCTCTCACAATTTAAGACGCCTTCAAGGCTACCATTGAAGTGTCATATCTCAAATGTGTCCTACCTGTATATTACCTTCATCTGTGTTTCCATCTACTAACCATTATTCAAAAATAAAAAAAATATGAAGTTACTTTCATTTTTCTTGTTGCCTAAGTCCAAGATTCATTTGAGGATATCAAGTCAAATGAGTGTGTGGTATGGATTGATGTTCATCTGGTTTTGACCTAATCTTGGTCAAATAAGAGTTTGTTTTATGATAAAGGCCAGGGTGTGCATAATTCAAGTGATTTGTGCTTTAGGTTCCAATTAGGATTTTTGTGCCAATTCAAGTTATTTGTGTATGGATCAAGTTATCATGTTGTGATAGAAGCAAGAGTTTCATGATTGAGGATCATCAGAGATCAATGCATTTACAGTCAGGGTTTTGGACATTACAATTTCATATTTTAAGTCATGTTCCTCTGATTTCAAGGCATTGTCTTGCTCATTTGATTCATTATGAAAGATTTGGTTTATTGGATTCATTGATTCAAAGTCTTAGTTTATTCCAAGTTCAAGGTTAATTCAAAAGTTACATTGATTCAGTGATTCAATTCATTCAAGATTCAAGATTTATTTATGGTGGATTTCTTGTCAGGGATTGATCCAAAGTTCCATTAAGTTTACGTGAAAATTCAACAAGTGTGCATTTTAGTTAAGGAAGTGTTTTGATCACACATGAAAGTCAAGATTGATTCATTTTTAGTCATTTCTCAAGAATTTATTTAAGGATTTAATCAGTGATTCAAGAATTAGTTCAAGCAAGATAATTCCAAACATGGTTCCAATCAAATATGGAAGGTGTAAAAATCAAAGATTCCAAATTGCAAAGCCCATTTTTTTTTATCATTTCCAAAGTCCACTTACACAAAAAAAATTCAAAGATCATTACATATGCTACAAAATTCAAAGTCCATATTACAAAAAAAGGCCATGTTAATTTCAAGCTCAGTATAAGAATTGCCAAAAAAATAAAGTCCATAACATGCAAATTCAAGAGTCCATTATTCAAAGATATTACAAAAAGAGGGAAACAAACTCATTAGCCCATTTGAATTTATTGTTCCATCACAAAAAAGAATAAAAATGGACCTTATGTTATGTTTTTGTAAGTCAGCAAGAGGAGACAAGTCAAGGTTACAAAACAAAAAGGCATCAACATGAAGCATCAATGCACACTGATCTTCATGCACCTTCAGTCTAAAAACAAACATGACCCATGAAATTCCAATTTACAAACTTTGCCACGATCCACAACAAGCCATGAACAAACTACAACACACAAGCTCGGTCCAATCTTACACAAAACAACAATTGCACAAATGTTTTCAAGCAAGTCACATAACATGAAGGCACCACACAACATGCTACCCCACCCAAGGTCATTTCCAAAAGCATACACACACATCCAAACAACCTTGCCAAGCTTCAACCACGACCTCATGAGCAGCACAATGCACCTGCATAAACCATACACAACGTACAATTGCAAAATGAGCTCAAAACGAATCACAAACCATTCCATGCCCCACTATATAAATACCACATCTGCATCACTCTTTTTTCAAGCTTTCGGGAGACACCAAAATTGCTGCAAAAATCCTTTCACTCACTCTTCATAACAACCTCATAATCTCAACCTAAATCCTCCTTTAACAACCTTCTTCATTTAACCTCCTCACAACAACTAAACCATTCAATCCTTCAACAATAGCGACCCACCCCCAATCGGTTTCAAACCAACAGAGAGAAATAAAGAGATTAAGAAGAAGAGAATCAAATTCCAAAACAGAGAGAGATTGAGTTGAGAATCATAAACACAAACCTAGCACGAACTGACGAAGTAAATCGAGAGAGAAGACAAAATTAGAGAAGAAGGTTGGATTGAACAAGATGATGATGCATTTCCATGTCGTTTTTTTTTTCCCGTTGAAAACATTAATGTTGATTTTGTCTTATGCACTATGTCATAGTGTTGTTCTTGTGATTTCATCTCTTTGTGTTTAAAATGATTTTTTGCTTTTGACCATATTTTTGATTTAATTTTTATTTTTAAGAGAAATATGTTGTTGTTGTTTTGCTTTCTTAAACTGTGCCTTGATGTGAATTTTGTTTCGTTCCATGACTTTGTTTGGACTGGGCTTTATAGCCCATTTGTTGATTTATATACCACCCTCATTATTCTTTTTTTATAATTCATTTTTCATGGTTGATTTGAGCTTAACTCATATATTTCTATTTTCACACCCCAACCTTTTATGCACCCCTTTTTCATATTTCATTGTCTTTTTATTTTTTCTATTTTATTTTCGATTTTTTTTCCTAATTTTTAAAAATACTTGTTTTGTATTGTTCTTGATCTATTATTTTTCACTCGTTTCTTTGTATTTCATTTTTATTTCCATTTTGGATCTTCTCTTTATTTTTTTTTAATTTTGGTCGATGAAGTCTTTAACATCATGGGTTATTGGTTATTGAGCTTGTTTAACCTTCATTGTTTCAAATCTGTAGGGAATGATCATTTGGATCATTCTCTGTACTTTGGGGTCGTGATATGTTACCTTTGATTAATCGATGGAAGTTCTTGATTAAGACGAGATCGCTCTCTTTTTCTTTTCGTGTGGCACGATTTCTAGAGAATGATCTACATATCATTTTTCTATCGTGTTTTAGCATAAAAATTGTTATTGACCGACCTCCTATAGTATGACCTTTCCCATAGATCGTGCTATGATTGCTTAACATAGCGCTACATTGGACCAGATTTGATAAGTGATCATCCGATCAATGACAATTAATAACTAACAACTAACTCTAATTTCCGCTCCTTATTCTCTTATTTTATCTTTCCGTCATTTACTTTTCTTGTCACTTATATCATTTTCTATATATCCTTGTTCATATTATATTGCTCATTATTCATCATGTCATCTTATTCATATTTTTTCCTTCAAAAATACAAAAACATGATAAAATTATTGAAACCCTAAAAGATTTTCAAGTATTGGACTGTGGTTACCATCTTTGACATCATGGAGATTTGGAGCTTGTACAGAAACCCTAGAAAAGGAGCTTTGGATTAATGATCTTTGTATTGTATTGCTTTATCTTATGAAACCTTTTGCACATCATTCATAGCTTACTCTTGGGCTTTCTTACAATGAGACTTATTCGATCAATTACTCTAGTTGGCCGTCTAAAAGATTAGCCCACTTTGCTAGTGCACATTTAGTTTATCATTTGGGTTGTTAGCTTATTATCCGTTCCATCCCCATTTAAGAAAATGTATCCCCACTCCCATGATGTGTAATAACTTTACCACTTTCTCTTTGCTTGCTAGTGCTTAGGATTTCCTTAATTCAAGAATATAATCAACCACACCCTTTTCAAAAGATCATAAATAAGCTTGATCCAACGTCAAGCATTTTCATAATAAATCAATTCATTAGGGTTTCTATCACCATCAACCCTTCAACCAATCATACTCCATTTGCATTCACCATTTGTAAATCGATTTCCTTGTGCATCGCCATCAACCTACCCATTCACCAAAACATTTTCATAATCAATCCAAAAAACCTTTGATCTAACATCAAACAGATTTTTGTTAATCAAAATCAAAAACACAATAAGATACAAGAGGGATTGTGTGCCACGAGCCTTAAATGGTGGAGAAGGAGTGAGAATGGGCATCCCTACCCTCACTTTGATTATTTCAACACAAGGCATTCGACTTGGTTGATTCTACCCATAGTCTTTAGTGTAATCCTAATCAGGAACAATCTTTGAAAAAAACATAAAAACAACATCAACTCATTCAAACTTCTCTTTTTTGCGCCTTAGGGCCACCCTCTGAAAAATCTCTTTTCAAGGTAAAATCAACCAACAAACAATTATTTTTTTAGGGTGAACCATGAAGCTTTAACTTTCTCATAGCACCATGAGGGTACGTAAGCATGAGGCCAATGCCGAGGCGAGAACCCTTAATAAAAGACATCATTTTCCCTTTAGCAGATAAAACTTTAGATAAATAACACCCTTTCATGCGCAGACAACCTAGATGGTTCACGTTGAGTACAACGAATGTGAGGGTGCTAATACCTTCCCCTTGCATAATCGACTTACGAACCCCAACGATGGTTGTGACGACCTTGTTCTATCCTTTTTTACGATTCCTTGGGTCTTCTCGATATTTTCCCTTTCCCTCTTTTTGGAATAAATAAAGTCCAATGGCGACTCTTCTGTCAGTCCAATCGATGAGCTTTTCTCGTGAGGTCGTGTTCTCTCATTTTTTAGGTGCAACATGAAGGAGATAGAGATCTTGGAGGATTCAAGAATAGTTAAAATCTAGTTATTAAACTTGTCGTTAATGCCAAAGGCCCTGAAAACATGCATAAAAAACACTCAGTTAAGAGAATCAAAACCTTTTGTAATGTCTACTTTCATTGCAATGTTTCCACCATGAGATTTCTTGTGAAGAAAGTTAATGGATTTAGAAGTTAAGCCAATGCAATCTCTTCTACTTCTGCCCTTGACAAAACCTTTCTGCTCATTAGAAATAATGATAAGCATTATAAAATCCAATATGTTATCAAGCACTTTGGAAATAATTTTAAATTTAAAGTTATTAAGGGATATAGGCTTGTAAAGATCTACAGAGTCAACATTTGGAGTTTTAGGAAGAAAAATGAGAATGTTTGAGTTGAAATTGGGAAGGATCCAAGAGGATTGGAAAATTTGAATCATAGTAGCATAAACATCAAGTTATATCACCTCCCAATAATGTTGGAAAAAGGAAGCTTCAAAACCATCAGGCTCTGGAGCACCTTCTTTGTTAAGACTAAAAACAACATTTTTTATTTCCAAGATGATATGAATTCTAGTAAACATGTTGTTCATCTCTTCACTAACCAAGTTAGGGATACAAGAATTATCGAGATCCTGGTCAAAACTATTGGACTTAGGGTCGATGAAAAGCTCCTAAAAATAATTGACAATATGACCACCAAGCATGGCCTTATTAAAGTGAAAGTGCCTTGAATTTTCAAAGCAGGAAATGAACTTTATAGCATACTTTATCTTGGCCATCATACAAAAAAAATTAGTATTTATGTCACCATCTAGAAGCCATTTGACTATAGCTTTATCTCTCCAAAACAAGTTCTCAGCGTGAAAGGGCTTTCTTCAAATGAGCCAAACAATATTTCAATTTAAAGCTAAAAACCTAAAAAAAGAATTTCATATTGAATTTAAAGCTAGATTTGGTTCAAAGAAAGTTCAACCTGCTTCACCATAGCATGAAAATTACCAAAAGTAATATGGTTCCAAAGCTTGAGAGTGTTCTTCAAGGACTTGAACTTCTTAGATAACTCTCTCTCTCTCTCTCTCTCTCTCTCTCTCTCTCTCTCTCTCTCTCTCTCTCTCTCTCTCTCTCTCTCTCTCTCTCTCTCTCTCTCTCTCTCTCTTCTCTCTCTCTCTCTCTCTCTCTCTCTCTCTCTCTCTCTCTCTCTCTCTCTCTCTCTCTCTCTCTCTCTCTCTCTCTCTCTCTCTCTCTCTCTCTCTCTCTCTCTCTCTCTCTATTCATCTATCCATCCCTCTCTCTCTCTCTCTCTCTCTCTCTCTCTCTCTCTCTCTCTCTCTCTCTCTCTCTCTCTCTCTCTCTCTCTCTCTCTTTCTCTATTCATCTATCCATCCCTCCCTCTCTCTCTCTCTCTCTCTCTCTCTCTCTCTCTCTCTCTCTCTCTCTCTCTCTCTCTCTCTCTCTCTCTCTCTCTCTCTCTCTCTCTCTCTCTCTCTCTCTCTCTCTCCCAGTATCTTACTTTTTCTCTTCTTCTCAAACCTCACCATCTCTCATGCTTGTCTCTTCCTCTCATATTTGCTAATCCTTCATTTTTTTGTCTCCAATTTTCTCACTTGGCTTGACTGCATTTATTTACGGGTGATTGGAAATCAAAGGTAAAGTGAGTATATCAATTTTCCCTTATTCTTTCTCGTTTTTTAACTGAACCTTCAAGTTCCAATTTGTTAAAAAATTAATTTTCTCAATTTCTCATAAATGATTTTATTTATAGTAAATTGATTTTACTATTCTCTTTATAATATGTGTGTCTATTTTAATTAGTTTTATTATTCTCTTTAAGGATGAAGAATTTTTTTCCTGTGCTTTCTAGAGATAAAGTTACTTCTTCGGCTAATCTAGAAGCATCGTAAACTCAACATCCTAGTGAGAGTATTAAAGTTGTTGATTATGAATTGTTGGAAATAGATCCAGGAATTAGGCCTCCAATTTCAAGCCATCATCCTGACATCCAAAATGAAGTAAGAAAAATTATTTAAAAATAGGTTGTCATCAACCTCATCATAATTTCCTTTACCCCCGGTCTGTTCAAGATAAACAAAGACACGATGTTGCAAAAATTGGTTTGATTTGTATGACTAGATTAATAATAATGAATCTAACGACCTAGCATTTTATCTGCCATGATTTTTGTTTGAAAATGTCTCAAAGTATGTGGGAATCACTTTGTGGGAGAGGGGTTCGGTGACTGAAAGAATGCTCAAAGATTGACTAATCATGCTACTTCTTCCAATAGTTATGTTGATTGTGTGCATATGGGTTATGCTCTCATGAACCTAAACCAAAGTATGAAAGTTGTGTTTGTAAATCAAACTAAGCAAATAAATATCGAATATCATGTTCATGTAAACATATCTCCTATAGCTGTTACGTTTCTTTTGAGGCATGACATGCCATTTAAAGAAAGTGACGAGTTCCTTAACTCTTTATTTAAGGGGCCACTTCTTAAGTTGGTGGACACTCTAAAGGAAATTAACCCAGAGATAGCTAGTCTAATAGATCGTGCTCTGGGAAATAACTTTATGATTGCCCATAAGATTCAAAAGGATATTGTTGTTACTTGTGCATGTGAAATAACTCAACAAATTATATGTGATATTGCAAATGATGTGTTTTGTGTTTTGATTGATGAATCTAGTGACGTTGTTGGTAAAGAATAATTGATGATAGAGCTAGCAATATGTGAGGTAAGTTTAGTGATTTGAGAACTTCAATAAAAAATGAGAATGCATTTGCTTATTTTGTGCATTGTTTCTCCTATCAACTTCAATTGGAACTTGTTGCACGTGCTAAGACTCACAAAGATATTAGTGGTTTTTTTTCGGTAAGGTCAATATGCTTGTTAATTTCATACGATCCTCTAACGAGAGACATGAATTGCTTCTGGATAAAGAAGTAACTCAATTTTCTAAATTGATTAAAGAGAGCCAGATAAAGACTGGTATTGGATTAAATAAAGAATTATCTGTTGCTATAGTGGGTGACACTCATTGAGGTTCCCACTTTAGGGCTCTAGTAGTTTGATAACTTTGTATGGTACCTAAAAAAGTCGGGAAGGATACATTATTTGAAAAATATGGTGAAATTATGCTTTTTCTATATGTGCTCCAGTACTTTGATTTTATGTTCATGTTGTATATGATGATTGAGATTTTAGAATTTACAAATGATTTAAGTGTAGCGCTACGAAAGCATGATTTATATCTTTTGAATGCTTTGTCACTTGTCAATGCTACCAAACAAGAATGACAAGAAATGAGAAATGATGGACGGGAAGAACTTATATATAAGATTATGGAAATTTGCAATAAACATGATATTGATGTGCCTGCTGATATGGATGCACCGCATATGCAAGGGAAGAAACTGGGACGATATGCTACAACTTATAGTGTTTCTAATTTTCATCATTATAAGCATGATTGTTTGTTTAGGGTTTTAGATTTACAGTTACATGAGATCAATGCTAAGTTTGATGAATAGAATACTGAACTTTTACAATGTGTTTCATGTTTGAGTCCCTCATCATCATTTGCAGCTTTTGATGTGAAAAAATTATCAAGAATGGTTAAACCTTATTCAAATGAATTTGTAGATGTGCCAAAAGTGGTAGTGCGACATCAACTTCGGAATTATGTTAGAAATGTTCGATGTGACCCAAAATTTGCAAACGTAAAAGAACTTTAAGTTCTTTGTGCAAAAATTATGGGAAAAAAAAGTACAATGCAACTACAGAGTGTTACCTAAGAGGGGAAGGAGTGAATTAGGTTTTATGAATTTTTTCTCGTTTTTAAGTGATGGTTCTTCCCTCTTTATTTTCCTGGATTTAAGTGTATGAACTTTGAATCAAAGTGCAGACAAAATAAAGTGCAAAAAAGTAAATGACACAAGGATATATCCCTATTTCCCTTATCAACCAAGGTTACATCTAGTATCTTCACACCTTGAAATATTTTTCACTATGTTAGATCTTAGTACAAGCCTCACACCAAGATCTCTTTTACAATCTTCTAACATAAACACCAAACCTATGGTGGAATTTGAAACTCCCCGAATCAAATGACCTTATCACCACAAACTCAATGATTAAGTTACAACACAAACACTTTAAATGATCTTGAATAAAGTTGATTTTGACTTGATTGCAAGTATAACCATTTGTTCTTATTTTTCTCAAATTTACAATTCAAATTAATGTACATTAAGTGCTCAAAATATGGTATAAATTTTTTGAATGGTTGAAAAGTTATGCACAAAGTTTCACGACTTTAAGGTTTTTGAACAGTTAGAAAAATATTATTTGAATATATGAAAAGTCTTTTGAAAGAGGTAATCTGTTTTTTTGAAGTGTACATCTTATATACATCATGAACCATTGTTATGAAAGGATTCACAAGTTTGAAAACCAAATCTTGAAGCATTGTTATGAAAATATGTACAAGTTTAAAAAATATTCCATGAAGCATTGCAATAACATTTTAAAATTAAAAAAAATGCATTGCTTCAAGTTGATATTCAAATAGCAAAATATGGTAATCAAATACCACTTCAAAAACGTTTAAAAATTCAAAATTTAAAAACTAGTATTCAGATACCATACATGGTATTCGAATACCACTATTCTAAAAGTGAAAAATCTGTGTTTTTTTAAACTGATAATCAAATACCATATATGACATTCGGATAACTAGTGTGTGTGTTTAGATCTATACTACCTTAATTCCTATATATAAGAAACAACTCACATTTTAGGTCTATTAAATAATTAATGTATTTGGACAGTTTATAGACTAAATACATTGATTATTCAATAAATCTAAAAAGTGAATTGTCTCTTATAAAAAGAAACAGAGATAATATAATATAAAAATAAGAAAGTATTGTATAAACATGAAAATAAAGTATGAACTAAATAATATTAAAAATAAAAATTAATATTATTTAATAAAATACATTATAAAAAAAATATTATTATTAAATTTATGAAATACATTCACACCGAAAATCATCCACTATTCATGTTAATACATAAGAGCAGCGATTCTCCTTCTTATGTTATGAAGCTACCAGTTTGGGGAGATATTCAACGACTTTGAGTTTTATAACTTAAAACAATCACTCAAAAAGTTCCTACACAAATTAAATATAAATATAAATATCTTAGAGCTAAGACCTGTTGCTCGCTATTGAAATTCTAAAATCAAAGCCCTAACTTCACATTCCTTCTCTTCAATTTCAATGGTGCCTCCGAAACTTAACGAGTATGAACGGAAGCGACTTGAAAATATTC
Source organism: Lathyrus sativus (assembly GCA_963859935.3). NCBI lineage: Eukaryota > Viridiplantae > Streptophyta > Magnoliopsida > Fabales > Fabaceae > Lathyrus > Lathyrus sativus. The sequence goes on along the minus strand of OZ012738.1, from coordinate 614,682,568 downwards.
GTCCAACAATGAAATGATGTCTGCACTCAAAGTTCAATTTAAAGCTACAACACTCTCCAACCATTCCAAGTATTTTTATTTGCTCTTTCTATCTTTTTTACTGAATGATTTGTGATTCATTTTCTCCTTTTAATTGAACTTCAATACTCGTTTGTGTTAGTACTTGATATTCACAATTTACAATTTTCAGGATTAGATTCCTACACTTCCACACAATTCCCCCAATAAAGTTGAGGACTTTGTTCAAACTTTGGGTCCTATTCCCATGAAGGATGCTTATAAAGGCATTGATGATTCTGATCGTTCTTTCATTGAATCACTCGTTGGTATGTCCAATAAGGAATTTTCAGAAGAAGAACTCAATGCGTTTGCAAAAAAGAATAAAACTGAGTCTTCCCTTGAGTTTGAATCTTTATGTCTGGATCTTGAAAATATAGCACGTGTTGTTCCTAGAACGATAACTCAAGTATGGTTTTGCCCTTCCAAGGATGTTAACATGTTAGCAGCTGGTAACACAAATGGGGATATTGGGTTTTGGAATGTTGGAAAAAGTGAGATTTTTTTGTACCATCCACATGAGGCTCTAGTTTCTGGGATTTTGTTTCAACAACATTGCCCATCAAAGGTGTGTGAATTATGTTAGATGTAACAGGAACAGAACAGAAGCAAATAAAAGTTATGGGAATGACTTGTCTATTCCTCGTTAAAATGCAGTAAAATAAATAGAAAATAAAAGGAACGTTGTTGTAACAAACTACAACCCACTTCTAACTAGAAATAAGGAAACAAAACTTGACTGAATAAGTAAACAAACTATCCTAAAAACTAGGACTATTATTTGACTAAATACCTAACATTCCCTTTCTTGAACTAGACTGCAATTGTAGCTAGTTAACATGTGGTAGTTCACACATTCCAAGCCTCCTTCTTAGCTCCTGAAATAGCTCCAATTTGAGCGGTTTGGTGAAAATGTCGGCTATCTGCTGCCTTGTACCACAGAACTGAAGCTGCACAACTCCATCATTCACTAGCTCTCGTAAAAAATGGTAGCGCACATCAATGTGCTTGCTCCTGTCGTGCATCACCGGATTCCTCGCCAACTTAATTGTTGAGCTATTGTCACAAAAGATGACAGTACTCTCGCTGCCCATGTAGCCAATCTTCTTTAGCACTCTTTGCATCCATATTGCTTTACAACTACTTCCTGCAGCTGCAATGAATTCAACTTCGGTTGTGCTTAGTGTTACGATTGGTTGCTTTCAAGAAGACCAAGTCACTGCTGCTCCACTAAGCATAAAAACATAGCCTGAGGTGCTTCGTTTATCTTCCACTGATCCAGCATAATCACTGTCAGTAAAACCAATCAACTCATGACTTCCTCCCCTTCTGTAAAGAATGCCAAATGTTGATGTACCTTGCAAGTAACGTAGAATTCTCTTGGCTGCCGAATGATGAAGTTCTGTAGGCCTTGACATATACCTGCTTAATAAGCTTACTGCATACATTATATCAGGTCGTGTAGCGGTCAAGTACATCATGTTCCCAATCAGCTGCTTGAAGAATGAACCATCCATCTCAATACCATTTTCATTTTTGGAGATTTTGAATCCTGGAACCATTGGATTTTTAACGGAATTGTTATGCTCCATTCCAAAACGTCTCAACACTTCCATCACGTACTTTGCTTGACTGATGAATATACCACCATCAAACTGAACTACCTCAATATCAAGAAAATACTTCATCTTACCCAAGTCCGTCATATCAAATTCCTTCATCATGGACTCTTTGAATTCAATCATCATATGCTCATCATCTCCAGTATAAATTAAATCATCAACATACAAGCTAATGATTAAATGTTTACCTTGTTTATTGACTTTCGTAAACAAAGTTTGCTCCTTGTCCTCCTTCCCAAAACCTTCTTTTCGAAAATATGATTCAATTCGGCTGAACCATGCTTGTGGTGCCTGCTTGAGTCCGTACAAAGCTTTGTTGAGTTTATATACCTTATGTTCCTCATTCTTTATTTCATAACCTCTTGGTTGTTCCACGTACACATTCTCTGTTAACTTCCCGTGAAGGGAAGCTGATTTTACATCCAGCTGAAACACACACCATCTTCTTTGTGCTGCAAGTGCTAAAATCATTCGAACCGTGTCCATGCAAGCTACGGGAGCATATACTTCTTCATAATCAACTCCGCATTCCTGAGCATACCCTTTTGCGACCAAGCGAGCCTTGTGTTTATCCACTTCTCCGAGCTCATTCAATTTTGTTTTGTACACCCATTTAACTCCTGTTCTTTTAGCTCCTTTGGGCAGCCCAATAAGATCCCACGTTCCATTCTTCTCAACTTGCCTCATTTCGGCATCCATGGTTGTTCTCCATTTCTCCTCCTTTACTGCTTCGTCAAACAAAATTGGATCAGAATGAATGGCACTAGCAAACAAGGCTAAGTGAGTTTGTACCTCTTCCCCTTCATCTGAAAGACCCTCACCAGAGACAAAATCACTCAAATATGCTGGTGCTCTTCTAACTCGGGGTGTTTTCGGAGGAGCCGCTTCATCTTCTTCATTGCCATCACTAGATTTGTCCCTCACCGGAGAAGCTACGGTTTCTTCTTCACTACCGTCGTCGGAATCCTCCAACTCTTCACCGTTGCCATCTTCCCATTCCAAATCAAATGTGTTGTCTTCTTCAGATTTCTTCTCCCAATTCCACTGCCCATCTTCTTCAAAGACGACATCGCGACTGATAATAATCCTCTTAGAGGTAGGATTATATAGTCGATATGCCTTTGATTTTGCACTTACACCAAAAAAGACACAACAACGACTCTTACCCTCAAGCTTTGTTCGCCGAGCATCCGGTACGTGATCATATGCTATACAAACAAAGATTCTCAAGTGCGTAACTGAATGTATCACCTCACACCAAGCTTCCTCTGGCATTGTTTCATTCACCGATGATGTTGGACATCTATTGAGAACATAGAGTGCCCAGTTTACCGCCTCTGCCCAGAATTTTCTTGGAATATTTTTCTCAACCAATAAGCTCCTCACCATATTCATCAAGGTTCTATTTTTCCGCTCGGCGACTCCGTTCTGCTGCGGTGTATATGCAGCAGTTAATTGCCTCGTGATTCCATTCATTTTACAATATTCCTTGAACTCATCTGATGTGAATTCACCTTCACGATCTGTTCTTAAACATTTTATGGACAAACCTGTTTTATTTTTCAACAAGAGCTTTAAACAGCTTAAAGGTAGTGAGTGCATTTGACTTACAAGCTAGAAAATACACCCATGCCTTCCTACTGTAGTCATCAATGAAGCAAATGAAATACCTCTTGTTTCCCTCCGAAAATGGTGAAATCGGGCCGCAAATATCAGCATGAACCAGCTCCAATTTTTTTGACGCTCTCCATGTACTTCTCCTTGGGATTACATCTCGATGTTGCTTCCCTTTCAAGAAATTTGTGCACACAATTTCACCCTCCGGGAAACTGGGCAAGCCTCTCACCATGCTTTTTGTTTGCAAATTCTTCAATCCTTTGTAGTTGAGATGACCAAATCATCGGTGCCAGAGGTGAGCCACGTCTTTGGTGTCATCGGTTGTTGCTTGGAAACATTCTTCTTTGCTTTCACTTTTGATTGATTTAATGCTCAAAAATAACACGAACATTCGATTTGCTGCCATGTTGGTTTGGAATACCAAACCTTTTGTGCGGTGATAAATCTGACACTCATTTGACTGCATTAGTACAGCCAAACCCCTTTCTTGTAGCTGCCCAACACTGAGAAGATTATTCTTCAAACCGGGAACATAATAGACATCCCATACAAGGAAGTTTACTCCTTTTATTGTCAATCGAACACTTCCTTTTCCGGAAACGTTCATGCTTGCATAATTCCCCAATCTAACCACCTTGTTGAACCCTTCTTCTAACTCACAAAAAAGTGAAGAATCACCAAACATGTGATTGTTGCACCCAGAGTCAATATACCATATAACATCTCGATCGTCTCCAACCGTGTCGACATACGCCATTAACACCATCTCTTCTGATTCCTCCAAACCAACATAATTTGCTTGGCACTCGTACTGGAAGTGTCCAAGCTTATGACATTTGTAACACTCAACTGTTTCCTTACTCCTCGGTTGACTGCCCCTGCCTCTGCCTTGTCCCCGACCTCCTTGAAAAGTAGCTCTTCCTCGCCCTCTTCCACCATAGCTCTCTTCATGAGTTACCTTCAAAGCATGTTCCTCTTCTCCACTTACTTTGAATTTTTGCTCATGAACAAGCAGAGAACTTTGCAAGGCATCCACAGATAGTTGATCTATGTCCTTGGCTTCCTCAATGGAACAAACAATATAGTTCCATTTCTCAGTGAGGGTTCTCAAAATCTTCTCAACGATCTTGACATCATCCACATATTCTCCATAATTCCTCATGTCGTTTGCAACCGTCATTACTTGACCAAAATAATCAGTGATTGATTCACCTTGCTTCATTGCTAAGACCTCAAAGACCCGCCGTAGACGATTGAGCTAAGCTCTCTTCACTCGAGCATTGCCTCGACATTTCAACTTCATGGAATCCTAGAGTTGTTTAGATGTCTCCTTCTGCATGATCGTCTTTAGAATTGACTTGTCAAGCGACTGAAATAAGTAATTCTTAGCCTTCAAATCCTTCAGCTTCATCTCCTTCAGGTTCTTTATTTGCTCTGTCGTCATTCCATCTCTACTCTTCGGCTCTGTGTAGCCTGATTCAACAGCAACCCAATACTCCTTGGATCGAAGGAGATTCTCCATGACCATGCTCCAATGATCGTAGTCGTCGTCGAACTTCGGAATGGAGGCTGCTGTAAAAGTTGCTTCTGAACCCATCTCTTAGGTCACTGCTTTGATACCAGAATGTTAGATGTAACAGGAACAGAACAGAAGCAAATAGAAGTTCTGGGATTGACTTGTATATTCCTCGTTAAAATGCAGTAAAATAAATAGAGAATAAAAGGAACGTTGCTGTAACAAACTACAACTCACTTCTAGCTAGAAATAAGGAAACAAAACTTGACTGAATCAATAAACAAACTATCCTAAAAACTAGGACTATTATTTGACTAAATACTTAACATATTATGAGTTTTGAGTTCTGAATCTGTTATTTATTTCAGCTTAGGATATCTTTGATGAAGATTTTTAAAAATCTGAGGCTATGTTTTGATATATGTTCGATTTTTTTCTATAAGTTTGAATAAATTCTTTTTTAGGATAATTTTATAGTTTCCTTACTTTAGACAAGAAAAACATACCTTTTGTTTTGTAGCACCGACACCTTTGAAAAAAGATACTGACGTTTGTGATTACATTCAATTTATTCATTTTTTAAATTATTATCGGTGTTGACGTCTCAGTGTCGCTGCAGTGTCCGATGGTCGATTCTGTGCTTTGTATTTTTTGTAAGTATCATAATTGTCTAGAGTCATGATCATTGATTCGAGTGCAGATATACTCAAGTTGTTATGAAGGATTTATTCGTTTGATGGATGCTGAGAAGGATATTTTTGATATGGTTTATAATATTAGTGATAATGGATGTATATATGCTTTATCACAACCAAAGAATGATGCAAACTGTTTATATTTCTCTGAGGGTAAAGGGGGTCTGACAGTTTTGGATAACAGGACAAGAAAATATTCATTCCACTGGAATTTGCATGAAGCTAGCATAAATACAATAGATTTCAACCCTCAAAGCTCGCATGTCGTAGCTACCATTTCCTCTAATGGAACTGCATGTACTTGGGATTTGAGATGTATTGGGGGGCCTAAGCACACAACCTTAAGGATATTTGTTCATGAAAGATTTGTGCAATCTGTCTATTTCTCTTCTTCTGGGTGCAGCCTTGCCACTACAAGGTATGAAAACTTTATTCAATTCTTAATATATATTGATCCAGGTTTGTGCTAAATTTTGAATTTGATTGGGTTTATGTTATCTCTTGATGTAGAATGGACGACACAGTTTGTATATGCAGTGGAGTGAACTTGGAGGGTGAAACTTCTGTTTTTCTTTTCAATCATACTGGAAGATAGATTTCGACTTTCAGGTGTGGTTTTGGGAAAGTTATTGAATGTTAAATTGTTATGTATTTCTTTTTCCATTTGCTGAAATATTCCCTGGGCGAACATTTTCTTTATCAAAGTTTTGGGACTTGACTCTTTTGAGTTTGGACCTGATTTTTACATTTCAATTATAATTTAATATTTACTATTTGATTCTAATTTGGTTTTGTCATACCTCAAAATTCACCCTTAGGATCTCTTTGGTTGGGGGTAAAGGGAGGGGAGGGGAGGGAATATTTAATAATTTATGTGTTTGATTCAAATTTTAAGAGGGTGGGGGGAGGGAGATGGAGGGGACCAAAATCCCTCCTGAACCACTTTTTGTTTCCCCTCGATTTGGAGGGGAGGGGAGGTGCTTGATTTTAATTATAATTATGTTTACACATTTACCCTTATTATTTATTTAAATGTAAATTTAACTTCTAACAATGTTAAAAGTTTTATTTTGAACAAATTTAATCTTTCTTTTTTATATTTTTTGTATTTTTATATCTTCATCTTACTATCATTATATTTGTTTAAATTTTTTATTTTATTTTTCATATTTTAATGTTAATTTTAGTTATCGTAATGTTTTTATTTATAATATTAAGGAGACCAAAATTATAATTCAGCCAATTATATATTATAATTGTTGTATTTTTATAAAATATTTCATGATGATCTCTTATTGAATATTTATATTTCGTCAATAAATTTGTATTTGAATTATAAACGGTAAATATCACAAGTCTTATGGTAAAATTAAAAGGATAAAAAAGTAAATTAGTTTTAAAATACCTCCCCTCCCCTTGTGAACCAAACATATTTGTAAATAAAATGCCTCCCTTCCCCTCCCCTTTCATATTTTGAACCAAACATATATGTAATTAAAATTCCTCCCCTCCCCTTCCCTCCCCTTGATAAAAATCCCTCTCATTCCCTCCCCTCGATTGAACCAAATAGACCCTTAGACTCTGTGATCTTTTGCATATTATTTTAGGTCAATCATTCATGCATAGCTAACCAAATTATCAGACTTTTTGTTTCACTTGTGAATTAGGGTTTGCTGCAAAAGAGTTAATGGATTGATCAGTCAAAGTTTTGGATGGATCATCAATCAAACAAGTTCTCATACTCTCAAGAGGCTTCCCTTCAATAATCCAGTGTAATATGGTTGCATGGTATTCCAAGATCTCTCAAGTTCTCTGTCAAGTTCTGTAGGCTGCATGGTATTCCAAGGACAATCATCTCGGATTGTGGCCCTCTTTTCATCAACACTTTCTGGAAGGAGCTATTTCGTGCCCAGGGTACCATCTTGAAGTATAGTACTACCTACCACTCTGAAACAAACGGTCAAATAGAGGTTGTTAATCGTTGTCTGAAAACATACTTTCGCTGCTTCATAAGTGAACAACCTAAACAGTGGTTCAAATACTTACACTTAACAGAGTTTTGGCACAACACAACTCTCCATAGTTCCATCAAAATGTCCCCCTTTGAGGCTCTTTATGGTTGACCTCCTCTGTCATGTCCTCATTACAACCCAGGATTTTCTTCTCTTGAAGCCATTAATGTTTCTCTACAAAACAGAGACGACACTCTTAGAGTTTTAAAAAGAAATCTGGAAACTCAAAGCAACAAAAAAAGACAAGATATCACCTTTGCATAAGGTGATCTAGTTTTGCTTCGATTGCAGCCATATCGTCAAAACTCTGTGTAACGATGTGTCTCTAACAAGCTCTCCAAACGATATTTTGGTCCCTTCAAAATTCATCGCAGAATCGGGAACGCCGTGTATCATCTGGGTCTTCATGCCTCTTCAAAGATCCATCATTTCTTCCATGTCTCTCAGCTTCGCGTTTTTCATGGTGCGAATCCTACTTCCCAGTTTAAACCCATTCCATTTAAGCTTGAACCAGACAACAATGAAGGAGTTTCACATGCATCGTTCGAGGCTACCTTAGCACAAAAAAACATCAAGATTGAAGAGAATAAGAATCGAAATGGAGGAGAAAGTGTTTCTGAAGCTCAAGAAAAATAAAGAAAAAGAATAACTCTTGGAGGACTCACTTTCTGAGCGTTTGGAACTTAAGGGAGAAGCATGGAATAAAAGTAGTATATCTTCTGATGACTTGCATTTAAAAAGAAAAGAAAGGTCATCTACTAAGTACTCGGGGAATATATCATATCATGTTACTTCACGTGCCTTCACTGTCCCTTTTTCTCTACTTTCCAACGACACTTATCCTACCCCGCCTACTTCACATGATACAATTCACCTCGGCCCCCCAACTGCTACACATGTCCCACTTCAGGATTCAATCGATACAGTTGGATTCCTCACACCCTTCCCTAGGGCTGGACAACGGGCCAGGTTGGGCGGGTTCGGGCCCAAAACCTCCACCCAATCCAAACTGCGGGTAGTAATAACAGACCCATTTTCGCCAGATTTGAGAGTCGGTTTAGACGGGTTTGATTTAGACGGGTTCGGGTTAATGCGGACGGGTATTTAGGGTTAATTGACTTATCCAATATTTAGGCTCAAAAATATTTAAACAGGCATAATACATACCAATTAAATACATACTAATTTAATACATAATGATTGAATACATAAGCTGGTGTTTGACAAACAAATCACCAAATAAACTAATCACTATGACCATTATAAATGTTGATTCAATAATTATTCACATGATCAAAGACTTAAAATTACTACAGTATTATCATTTAAATTTTTCTGAATCAGCTTCTACTGAATTAGTTTCTTCAAAATCTTTCTATTAGTTGTAACAGCATCTACATTATATCTTGTTTTGCACCTAGAAATGTTTTCTTTTGTAGGTAGATATGTCTGCTTTAGAGCTTCCAAAGTCGTCATGTTTATCACATCATCTACAATTGTGGATAGATACATCAACAAAAGTTATCGATTGAATAAAATTGACCAAAATATAAAGATTGCGGAATATTACCTACAATTTCAAATGTTGTTTAAGTTTTAGCAGCATGTCCTCATAGAAGATGAACCAGATACGTCTATCCACATTTTAGAGAATAATCCACATGCTGACAACATAAACCCAGGATAAAACACAGCATGGAAGGGATTGGCTGCTATATCAACAAAACTACAACAAAAAAAGGATATATCACATCATAGAGATGAATGTTATTTATATACATTGGATTATCATAACTATAACTGTAAGATGTCTCTTACCTCGACGGCGCAGTGATGTAGTATGAAATACCACCAACAGGAATTGAATGACCACCACCATATTCAGATTCCTTCCATTTCCCCAACAGGTTTACAATGAAGTTTCCACTCAACTTCTGGTGGAGAAGCTGAACAAAACCAGTAAGATTAGATTGTTAACAGAAAAACAACTATATTAAACTCAATCTATGATATTATTTGATTGCCAAGACATTTTATTTATGATGACATATTTTTATTCCTAAATTGGTGTAGTAATGAGCAAGGCAAAAAAATCATATAAAGATTGCCAACACATAGAATTCATCAAACTAAATTTACCTGCAGCCCATTTACTAAACTACTGCTGCTGCACAAAACCTCAAAATTCAAGGGACAAAATATAAATATATATTCTTCCATTCAATATATATATATATATATATATATATATATATATATATATATATATATATATATATATATATATATATATATATATATATATATATATATATATATATATATATATATATATATAGGTCATATATGACTCCAAAAAATCAAAAAACACAGTTGACCTAAAAAATTGGACAACATAAACATTAGTTATAAAAAATAATAATAAAGTAATAAAGTAAATATGATATACATACATCCATTTTAAGCACAACCAGAAGGTTGTGGCTGAGGCTGTGATGATGAGTCACTTGATCCTCCCCTACTGCTGAAGACATTTGTTGAAACTCTAAAATAATGAAAAATATATATTTTTTAGAAAGACATAATTATATAACAATAGAATATCTTATATATTCAAAATGAATTAATAAATTGACCTATTACAATATCTTCTGAAAGCTCAAAATCTTCCATGAGGTTCATATCTTTGAAATAGGTTAAAGAAGGCATTAACCAATTCTGGATGCAAATTAAAGTTTCTGCCATTTCAGCAGTTAGAGAGCTCCTATAGGTTTCTATGACCCTCCCTCCTGTGCTAAAAGCACTTTCGGAAGCAACGGTAGAAACTGGTGTGGCTAAAGTATCTTTAGCCATTGTAGATAAAATAGGATATTCGGCTGAATTGCGTTTCCACCATACAAGAATGTCAAAGTTAGGATCCCTTTTAACACACTTACTAGAATTATACCCCTCAAGCTCATTTTGTTGATCAATCGAGTCTTGTTCCTCTAAATATTGCTCAAAAGCATCAGCTCTAGCCATAATGGATGAACGGGCAGCACCTACAGTTGTTTCGTCATTGAAGACATTATTTCCACCACTACCAAAAGGGTGTGTGGAATTATGTTTTTGGTCATAAGCTTGCTTATACCAATCATACAACTTTTGTAAATCCGCTTTTATAGATTTTACCAAGTCACTACCAAACTTCGATCCAACTCCGTGCATGTCCTTAAACGTCCACTCAATGTAACAACTTGTATCTTGGATCAAGAATAATACCAAAATATATCATCTTGTTCATCTTATCAGCATTACCCCAATATCTATTATACTTTTCCATCATATCCCTACCTACACTTGCAAAAACATCATTTAAGTTCATTGTAGTTTGTTTCAACTCACAATAAATGGCAGACACTTGGTGAAAACAAGTATGCAGACTCACATTTTGAGAGGTGGAAAAAATCTTAGTTGCTTCGTACAATAACTTTAGAAAAGCACCAAAAGCCCTAACAGTGTCCCAATCATCACTACTAGGGGGATTACCTTTTCCAAAGAACTCCCTATAACTCGACTCTTCATCCTCAAGCTTTTCAAAAGCGAGTTGAAACTTCTCTGCAGCCTCTAGCATTAAATATGTTGCGTTCCAACGAGTTGAAACATCAAGACATACTAATTTTTTGCAAGTTATCCCAGCAAATTTAATGCATTCTTTAAACTTGGTTGCCCTATGAGGTGAGGACTTAACAAATCTAACAGCATCCCTAACACTAGTAACAGATAAATGTTTATCTTTCAAACCCTCATTTACCACCAAGTTCAAAATGTGAGCAGAACACCTCATATGAAAACACTCTCCATCCCCCATCAACCCATTCATATTTGCAACCTTTTTCTTTAGATATGTCACAGCAACATCATTGGAAGTGGCATTATCAACAGTTATGGTTGACACATTTCTGATTCCCCAATCCCTCAACACTTCTTCAATCTTCCTACCAACAGTTTCACCCTTGTGGTTTGGAATTACGGCGAAGCTTATAATTCTCTTTTGATACTTCCAATCGTTATCCACAAAATGTGCCGTAAGGGTCAAGTAATTGAGATTTTGTATAGAAGTCCAACAATCAATAGTAAGTGTTACCCTATTGCAGTCAGTATTAAAAAAGGCCTTTAACTTTTGTTTTTCATCCAAGTGTAGCTGAAAACAGTCTCTAGCTCCCGTACGCCTAGATGGGATGGTAAATTGGGGCCGCATTACTTTGGAATAAAATTTAAACCCTTCACCTTCTACTGCACTAAATGGCTGCTCATCTAGAACTACAAAACAGACAACGCACTTCTACAAGCTTTCTTGTCAAACCTAGAGCTAACTTGAACCAAGTTACCATCTACAATTGGGTATGTTAGAATAGTTTGTGTGGGGTCAGTTGACACAACAAAGGGCCTCTTAGGACATTTTAAAATATGATGGTTCGGGTTGGTGGTGTCGTGAGTCCGAGGGTCACACAAGTATTTTTTATGGCAGTGTTTGCAGGCTGCAGTGGGTGCATCAACAAGGTCATCAGGTAATCTAACAAAGTGTTCCCAGCAAGCAGATGATTGCCTAGAACCACTTGCACTAGATTTCCTCTTTTTTGTAGGCTGTGTAGTTGAACCTACTTCATTAACTGGTGGATTTTGATTAGGCTCACCAGTCACTGAAATAACGAAGGAGCCATTATCAAAAACTACCAATCAACATTCCAATTCACTTAAAAACTATGATCAAAATCATATTTATAAACACATTGCATACACTTAAAATCATACTAGAACATATTGTGATTAAAAACTAGATGCAAAATACTAGAACATACTGCAAAATACTATGAATAAAAAAACTAATTATTTATATCATTGTTGAACCATTATCAATGTTCATTGTATATTACCTGTTGATTTTAAAGAAATATAAACTAAAGAGTTAAATCAAGTTGTCATTATTTATGCTCATTGTAGATGCAAAACTAGATGCAAAATACTGGAACATTATGTCCACCGTATAATTATTTAAGGTGTATTACTAATCATGTGTAATTAAATATTAAAACATACTAATCATTGTTTAAACAATTAAATCAACTATACTATACTAACTATACTAAATCAAATTGTCATTGACTAACTACTATTAATCACTCCATTCACTAACTATACATATCATTGAATTTTAAACAATTAAATCAAACTGTCATTGTTTTCATTTAATATTTTATAAAGAAATCATATTTTATAAATACTACTAATCATTTAATATTTTATAAAGACAACATATATTAAATCAAACTGTCACTGTTTTAATTAACTACTACTTAACCTACACCAATCACTAACCAACTGTGAAAACTATCCATATCAAAACGTGAAGCCCTACTTCATATTTAACATGAACTTATTCTAATAGTAGCATAAACTCTATTTACCAAACATTCAATTCACTAACTATATCATGTTAATAGCTTAATTCAATCCAACCATTCCATTCACTAACTATATCATGTTAATCATTCAAAGACTAGTCATAATCAAGTTCATATAACAAACAAATTCATTAACCATGATAGTTCAATCTCTTTACTTACTGACATAACAATAGCTTAATTTTCAAATTAATTCACTATAACATCATTCCAAAACACATAACAGTTAATACAAGACATAAGTAGCATATTTAGCAAGTCAGACCAAGTCATAATAAGTAGCATATTTAGCAACTCAGGAAATGCAAGTCACTTCCAAAAAACATAACAGTTAATGCAAGTCAGGTCAAGTCATAATAGTTAATGCAACACATTCTAATCCTAACTCCAAGTCAAGCCAAAATTCATAATAAGTAGCATATTTAGCAAAATTGATACTCTTTCCAATCCAAAATCAATTGACTACTAACTGTAATTCAAGCTAAACCTAAAAAAAATAACTTCACTACAATTTTACTCTAAAGCAACTAGCTTCACTTTAAGTGCAGGATTCATAACAACATTTCATTTATTTAAACAATCACATTTAGTTCAAACATTCAGAGTTCATCAAATACACATCATATCAACAATTATATAAAATATATGCAATGCCAAACGTATATTCAGTTAATACACTTACAATTACCTTGATCCATTCCACTTTGACCTTGGTCCATTCCACTTGGTTAAAGAAATTGTGTACTGTAAAACACAAACTAGTTAAATTCATTAAGTTACAAGTCATAATTCATGCAGGGGTTGAGAAAAGTGAAAAGTGAAAATAAATCCAAAGTATTCACAAAAGTGAAAACAAAAGTGTAAAACACAAACTAGTTAAATCAAACAATTAAACATTTTGATAAAATTGCAATTTGGGTGTTGAGAAAAGTGAAAACAAATAGAACATGAGTTATGTATTTACCTTAGTCTTCACAAAATAATGATTCATGCAGGGGTAGCAAAATTCACGTTCCAATATCCAAATATCATTCCACATCAATTAAATATCATGCAAAATCAATTTTCAAAGTTAGAGTTAGAGAGAACTGAGACATTCATAGAAACAAAACAACAACATAAATTAAAAAATCAAACCCTAAGATAGAACTAGTTCAAAGTGTTTAATCACCTGTAAACAATAACAATAAGTGTTTAATCATAAATCCTAAACTAAAAATCTTAGATTCAGAAACCCTAAATTAAAAACCCTAAATTCTAACTCTAACTTTGAAAACATTAGAAAAAATCAAACCTTTGTGAAGAAGTGGAACGAGAGAGTGAAAGATCTGGGAACGAAAAAGTGAGAAAAATGAGGAACAAACGAGTGAGAGAATGATGGAACGATGGGCGAGTCTGGGATGGAAACGGGGAACGAACAAGAGTGTGTGAGAGAAATGAGGAAAGAATTATGGGTGAAGACTAAAGAGTATTACCCCCACTCCTCTTTAAACGCATCGTTTAGTAACTGGGCGGGTCTGGGTACCAGTGGGTCCGTTTTAAGTACCTGGTCCGCCCATTGGAACCCACTTTAACTCGGATTTGACAACCCGCTTAGTTCGTTGGGCCTATCTAACCTGCCTACACTCTTTTTTTTTTCGGTTTGCACCGGGTTGGGCCGGGTATGCGGGTGTTGTCCACCCCTACCCTTCTCACATGCTGCTGCTACTCACACATTACCCTATGACATGACCATTCACTGCAGTCACCTATTCCGCCTGCACACCTCACTTTTTCCACTCTCCCATGCGGCATAATTGTCACCTACTTCTTCTTTGGTTTCTAACTGTTCCCACTCAGCTTCAATTCCTTTGGTTACTGATTTGGATGGACTAACCAAATGGGCTGCATTTTTCAAACCCATAAAAAATGTTCAAACCCAATCTTGAGGACAAGATATTTTTGGGCTGGATAGTAGTAATAACGGGTCCACACATATGAGATCCAAAACCAAGTGGAAGTAGGATTTTGTGTCAATAATAAGTTTCATTATTAATTATTATGTTATTTTGCTCTTCTTTGTGGGCTGGCCCATTAAGTCATTCCTTTAGGAATTGTTATTTGTATTTAAAGCACTTTTGATTTTGAGAAAAGTAGAGAATTAATTTCAGAATTTTATATTTTCTTCTTATCTTCTTTGTTGTGTGTTTCTCTTTTGCTAAACCTTAGATCTTAGAAATAGTTGTTAGAAATAGGTGTTAAACCTCTTTATCACTTTTCATTTAAAGTATACATGAAGAGTAGAGATTACATCAGAGATCACATCATCAATGATCAATCTTTAAAACACCATTGCTGCTATTCAAGGTTACCCTAATAAATTGAGAAATTGTTCATTGTTAACCAAATTGATGTTATAGCGTACTAAATTATATTTATTTTTTACTATGGAAATCTATATATATATATATATATATATATATATATATATATATATATATATATATATATATATATATATATATATATATATGAAGTGGAAAACAAAATCATATTTAACTAGTGTAATTGAATCAATTGGTGTACAGACAAACAGGTGGTAAACAAAATTATATTTAACAGATGTAATTGAATCAATACACCAAGTGTTTTTTTTTAATCAAAATTTATGAGTGGCTTACATTACATTTATAGCTCTTATGTAAAAATAATTAGGAGAGGATAATATGAATGCTCACCATGAGACCATATATTAATGTCAGATTCAGCTTTTAGTTTCACATTTAATTTTTAATGGATTGAATTAGAATTCTATTCAAAAAACAAGATGAACGATAGATTTTTTCCCCCTGGTTTTGGAGTGTATGATTGGTATACACAGTACTTGCATATTATAAAGCAAAAAACTAACCGTTAGCCTTACAACACAAAGGAAACTTAAAATAACATGAAGAATACATTCGGCTGTCCTTAATTGAATCTTAGCATTCTGCATAATAACTAATGGGTCAGAAAACAGACAAGTTAGGCTTTCCGAAATACAACACGCCTTTCTCGCTTGTACTCCACTTCTTCTCTCTGGTGCATGATTAGAAGGGCTCTTCTCACCTGCAAAATGTTTTCACATGAATGAATAAGACAAGAAAATATACATGTAACTCTTGGTGTGATGATTGTTAACAGACATTTGAGTACAGCCCAGGAAAAGAAAAAAAAAAGAAATATATCATTGCTTCAAGTTGTAACAGTTAAGTAGTGCTAACATTAATTCAATCCAAATTTGATTATCCTTAATATTAGCCCTTGCCAGGTGTGATTTAATGTTTGGTATCTTTATATATTTTTGGTGTGCTTGTGAGAAAATATCAGCTAGGATTCTGAAACCCTGTTTAAAATGTGTATTTTTAAAAGTTTGAACCAAATGGCATTGCTAAATTTTGGTTTTTAAGCTGGCAGTCTTATCAGTTAAGTGACTACATAGTACTTACAATAGAGTCATTCATCCCCATTCTGCCGAGGTCATCAATCAGTCTTCTTTCTGATATGTGGTTCCCAATTCCAATTCTTCTCTTTATCTGAATTTCTGCTTGCTGCTCACAGCAAATAATAATTCATCAGCATATGAAGCTTATTTGGAAAAAGAGAGATGGTCTCATCACAAAACAAACCTGTATATCATGTGCCATTTCAGGTGTGAGATTTATTTGTTGGTTTATTCCTGATTTAGCTGCATCCATCGTAGACACAGTGAAAAGCCTTATGGCTTCTTGCACATTCTCTTCAGTAGCAAGATGAGATCTGGTACAAGAGTTGATCAATGAGACGTATTTTATCAAAAGATATGTGGACCAACAAAAGAATAAAAAAAACATTGTTATTCAGGATAATACTCCCTCCATCCTTAAATATAAGACATTTTATTCAGATTTGTTTGTCACTTTTTAAAATGTCTATTACAATAGTTTTTTTAATCACAAATCATCTCCATTTAATTTATATATGAAAAAGATAAACTTTGTTTCTCTTGTGAAGATTGGTTGAATGATTTTCTTAATGAAATTAAACCAGGAGGTATGGACAAAAGGTACTTACAGTTTCATCTTTGCAAGTGACTCACTCAACCTTACAATAGCTTCCAGCTGCCTTACAGTAATTGGTATTGCAGCAGCTGCTCCAGTTTCATTTGCTTGTTGCCTCATATCCTACATTTTTTCATGAAAAAAGTTAATCATATTTTCAGAACCATATTCATTTTATTAAATTAAATCAGCATTTAGAGAAGAAATATGGCTGTAAATGGCCTCTAACAAAATATTCAGTTTAAGACTCAGAATTATGAGCAAAATACAGAATTCCAACAGGCCTCCAACATTTTCATCAGCTACTGATAAGCATATTGACACTAGAGGCTAACAATGCATTTCTAATTAATTAGATAGCATATTCATGAATACCTGTCTGATTTTCACATAATTATTTTGCAGTAACTTTGCTGCAGATTCCGACAGACGAGGGTGGCACTCAGTTCGACAATACTTTAAGTACCTGTATTAGAAAAAAGCTCAAAGCTCATTCTCTCAAAACTGAAATTAATGAAAAGTCTGATTAAGATATGGCATACCTCTTCAGCCAATTTTCTTCTTTGGAAATGATTGTCTTATTCTCACCCCTTGTTGCACTAGCTGAAGCATGGACTTTAATGATATGACTAGCTATAATCTGTAAACAAAATAAGTCAACCACTGACTTAAATATTGAAAACCATGGAATGTGTAAAATACATTTATGCTTACGCAAAACTAGTCCTTGAATGACACACAAATCAAGAGTTAAGATACATTTTGCTAAATATTAACTAGATAGCTGTTTCAAAAAAAGTGCTTAGACAATGTGCATTATCAAATGTAAACATCACAAGACAAAATTTGACATAACATTTTCTCATAGCACAAGCTGCATTTAAAGGAAACAAAAGAAAGAATTGCATGCTTAGAAGTGAGAACATAGTATAAAACAATTAAAGTTACCTTATCTTGACTGTACATTCTGATATCTTTCACTATGAAGATTAAATCAAACCTAGAAAGAATAGTTGTCTGTAAATCAATATTGTCCTGTGCAGTCTGGATAAACAATTATCAATCTTGTTAGTCTCTTGTAATAAAACTATGCATTTTAGGAAACCAAACAACAAATTAGAGTGGCAAAATATCAGTCTACCTTAAGGTCATCATAACGCCCTGATGGAGGGTTGGCCGCAGCAAGAACAGAAGTCCTGGAATTAAGAACAGTTGTTATTCCTGCTTTGGCTATGGATATAGTTTGCTGTTCCATGGCTTCATGAATGGCAACCCTACAAAACAGATACAGAAAAAAGGTTAACCAAAACAAACAATGACAAATACCAAAAAGATACAACAAATGGTAAACACACCTATCTTCTGGTCTCATTTTGTCAAACTCATCAATGCAGACAACACCCCCATCAGCCAAGACCATGGCTCCTCCTTCAAGATAAAACTCACGCTGAAATGCACAATAATAACCGGTGACTTTTCAATCAAGATACATGAAGGACTAGATGTCTCAACACTAAGTAGCAATGACAAACATTTAGTATTAAATATAAAAAATTCAGGCAGTAAAGGACTTACAGTGCTGCTATCTTGGATTACAGAAGCTGTAAGTCCAGCTGCAGATGAGCCTTTTCCAGAAGTATAAACAGCAACAGGAGCAGTCTTTTCAACAAACTTGAGAAACTGTAAAATGCAATTCTCATGTAATGTAAGGAAATGCAAACTATAAACTATAACGTGATGTGAATGATTAATGGTTAAGCTGTTGAAAGTCCCTGGCTAAATTGTAAAAGGGGTGATGTTTTAACATTTCATGTAAAAATCTAAAACAACTACATTTAGGATACCAAAAATGGCCCTTGTTTAGTCTCAAGTCAACACAGTAACTGAAAAACATGTCTACAGAAAATAATGCCAAAAAGTAACCTGTGACTTTGCTGTAGACGGATCCCCAAGAAGTAACACATTGATATCACCTCTTAATCTCACCCCATCTGGCAAATGCTGTTTGCAAGGAAATTTAGCAAAATCGATCAGAGGCCATGTATGAAAAAAATATTAGTTCCAACAAAATGCATGGGAAATCATAGACAGTAATACCTTTCTTGACCCTCCAAATAGAAGACAGGCCACAGCCTTTTTGACATCTTCATGCCCAAATATAGACGGAGCAATCTTCGAGCATATATTTTTATATGCATCAGGCTCAGATGCAAATTTTTTGAACTCTTCAATCTGTAAAAGATACCATTATTAGTACCAGTAATAACTACATATAGTAACATCTAAATATGATTGAGCTGGCGTCTAATATTAAAGGGAAGCTGAAAAATATTTAAAATTTAATAAAAATAATTCCAGAGGATGCACAATCACTACATTCATTCAACTACAATGTGATATTAAAGGATGCAACCAACAGGTATAAAGCACATAAGTAGTCGATTTATAGTTGGTCAACACTAACTTCTTCTGTCGTAAACGCAGTGGGACCTCGAGACTTGGATTCATTCGCATCTTCTATTCCTACAACCCTAATATAAGGCTGCCTAACTGCAACCGCTCCTTTGTTACTGCATAACACAAATAATTAGAATATAAATATTGATATCAAGTGTAGACTGTCAATGAAGGAATCTAAAAATGCTAAAAAAGATTATTGATCTCACGATGAAGAAGAGTTGGAAGCCTGAAAAATACTATAGATTCCAACAATTGTTAATCTTGAGCCAGGTACCACTGTTTGAACTAGATGTCGATCAACAGAGAGAAGCAGGTTTCTAGGAAGCTCTCCGGTAGGAACATCCTTCAATAGCCCATAAAAAAATGTCATATAAGATTATCACTCAAACTGTCTTTAAAGCTTCATCACATTTATATTACTACCTCGGGATTTTCTTGCAACTTCAAGGTTTGTTGATCAACGTACTTGCTCTTGTCAGGAACAATAAGCCATGGATCTATTGGACAAGGTTCTTCTCCAGGCTACAAAAAAAAACTCTTGTAAGAGATATCCTCAAATGCAAAATAAAGTAAAGCACAGTACCCATTTGCAAAATAAACATAAGACAGGTAGAACTAAACCTGAGGAATATGATCACATGAACGAGGAACAACAGCTCCCCCAAGTCCAGGCCGACACGGAACTTGCTTCCCTTTCTTACAATTCTTACATATCAAAGTGACATATGTAGCCTTAGCCTTAGTTCTGGATGCAGCAATAGTTATCCCAGCAATTTTAACGAGTTTTGAAATGTATTGAGCCTGTGAAAAAAGATTAAAAACAACTAGTTGTAACCTCAGATATGACCAAATGTCGAAATGCTATAATAATCAACTTGTTTTAATGAAAACTAGAAAATGTCTCAATTGGAACCCTAAGCACACGATATTCACTAATTGGAGAGTACCATATGGTTAAATTGGAACCCTAAGCATCTTCATAAAGATAAAATTCAAAACCACTCTGAATAACTTAACACTAGATTATGTGAAATCCACTAACCCCAAGCGATCTCATTGAGACGGAATCCTCCTTAGAAGTAAGGAGAATCTGAACATCACCGG
The DNA here is from genome assembly GCA_963859935.3 of Lathyrus sativus. Taxonomy (NCBI): domain Eukaryota; kingdom Viridiplantae; phylum Streptophyta; class Magnoliopsida; order Fabales; family Fabaceae; genus Lathyrus; species Lathyrus sativus. The sequence continues at coordinate 614,661,983 of OZ012738.1, read as the reverse complement.
GTGCAGCATCTTCCATCCCTCCAGTATCTCCAGCCACTTTAGTTTTCAAATTCACCAAAACCTGAGCCGCCGCAGTTTCAAACTACACAAAGAAAAAAAATCAGCGTAAAAACGGAGGTCAATTAAGCTATTAACATAGAGTGATGGAGAAGGAAATACCAGTGGGAGGATATCGGCGGGAACAGATCGGAGCTTAGAAGGAAGATCGGGGTCAAAAGAGTTGAGATCTTCCATATCGATAACGAGGAGCTTAGGGTTATTGAGAAGACTCTCTCTGTAAGGGAAAACATTGTTCCCAGTCTCGAAGTTTCGAATGAACTCCTTGAATTTTTGGAGGATGGTGTGGTTGGAGACGGTGGCTTCCGTTTCACCACGGCCGTCGTCCCAGGAGTGTGCCTGGTCACTGTAGTATACACCACCTTCGTCCCAACCTGACATTTTCTCGATCTCTGGTGAGGGATTGTGTTTCGGTCTGTGTTAGGGTTTCAGTTTTTTCTTCTGTGTGTTATTTCTGGGAGAAATGGAATGAATAAGAAGAGTGCAAGGTTTTGGCGGGAATGTTGTGGCGGGAAAAGTAGAGCTGGGTGCGTGCGAGATAAGGATGTCGTGGCGCGTGACGTACGACTGGCACCCTCTCGTTCCAATTAAAATGGGCTTCTACTCCTTATGGGCATGACCTTAATTATACTTTGGGAACCCCTCACTTTAAGAAATTTGGTTAATTAATTTTAGATGTTATAAAATAACTATATGTATAAATATTATTAAGTTATTTAAATAATTTTATTAGAAATATAATTTTTATATTTTTTTATTTATTATTATTTATTTCATTAATTGTATTTTTTATATTTATTTATTTCACAAACTATTTTTTTTAATTAGTGGATAAGGAGGTGCAAAAAGTAATGAATCCAGAGAATTTAATACTACAGAGAATCCAAAGAAAAATTTAGGTCCGAGAATTAGAAGACCACCCAAATGGTTGGGTGGTTATGAGAAATTCAACAAGGAATTTCGTTTTCTTTAACTTGTCATGGCGTTTTTTTCTAGTTGTTTTTATTGTATATTATGTTAGAACGGAATTGACACATGACTTTGTTGCAAATTATTTTCCCTCTTCGTTATTAATGTTTTGTGGATCAGCTGGCATGTGGTCATAATTAATGCAATTGATTGAAGGTTATTTAGCTTTATTTGATTGAATGGAGAAAGTAAACAAGAACAAAATTTTCCATTATCCCTAAAGTTAAGTTATTTTCTAAATAGTAGTTTTCTTGAGTCTTATTATTTGGTGATTTCATCACATCACTAATCATGCCTCCCTGTTTTGGACTGGGCCAGAGGCTGACCTACCGTTGGACACGGCCCAACCCAACTCCTCGTCAGGGAGGACCCAATTAAGGCTAAATCCATCAACTTACACGGGAACGCTTATCATGCGTCTCTCCCACGGTCTACGCATGTTCCCCATGCGGGGATACATCATCATCCAACTTCCCACATTCGAGAGAACAGGTCCTCCACCTTCCGAAGTTCATGCGACAGTTTATCCAGGACGAATACCACGTGCTGGTTTTCCCTACGCCACGTAGATCTTGGTAGGTATTCGTGTTAGGCCTAATGATTCAACCCAGTGCAGATAACTGTTGGCTCATCGCTGGGGGCACATTATAAATACTCTCTTTCACAAAAAGGTCAGGTATTCTAACTCTTTTATATACTTGCTTTTTCTCTTTCTCGCTAAAGCTTACTTTAGCATCGGAGTGTCTTGCAGGTACACATCCACATCTTCTCCACCACCGCAAACGAGGAGCTCACAACGTGTTACTGGTTGTTGAGATCTTTTCTGGTCAGGTAAGACTAGTGGCGCCATATGTGGGAATCTTTTGCTTCCCCGTCTTTTCTTCCTCCGAAATCAAACGATCAAAGAAAACTTTCAACTTCCACCGATCATGGCCAGCCCACGCGTTGACGATAACGTTCATGAATCTGCTTTCACCACTTTCGCCAACGGCGATGACCACGATCCTAATATGGTCGTCCTCATCGAGGAGGGAGACCCTAGGGATGGATGCACCGCCTCTACCTCCCCTGACGATACGGCTTACAACATTGTCCAACGCTTCGACAATCCAGTTGGTTTCCAACCAATTCCTATGTCGCCCAACACCGACCCGGCCGTGGTGACCTTGTTCGCGGCGATCAACTAGAGAAACTTTATGATCTTTCAACAGAACGAATGGATCAGGATACTAAAGAAGAAACGACAATCGCATTCTCCCATGCGGAGACATCTGCACCCGGTTTCTCGTAACTCATCCCCGCGACGACGAGAGACTCATCATCCCTCTTCCCCGTGTAGATTCCAATGGGATGATTCGTGGAGCCTCTCCCTGCAACAACCCAGATGTCGCCCGTGACTGGAAAGACTGCATCTACCTCAAGGATGCAATCAAAATTCTGATCAAGAAAGGGCATCTAAAGTAGTACACTAGGAGGAACGAAACTCTTCGACAGGAAACCCGTGAGGCAAATAAGGTCGAGGAGGTGACGCCACCCTCCGACGATGTTAGGTTGCAAGTCGCCCTGTGCGTCTCCTGGGCGGAGGACTTCTACCTCTCCTACAAGGCCGACACACCTTTGTCCGCTCGTAACGGTTAGGAGAATTTCCCCTCTGCCATGGTCATATCTGGTGGAAGGTTCAACGAGCTCTTAATGGGGTCAATAAAGAGGAAGTTTGACGAGCTAATTGATGCAAGCTCGAAGCAGAACACCACACTCAATATGTTTGATGGTAAATCAAACTCGATCACCTTCTACCTCGAGGAGTTACCGGGTGACGCCCATAATTCCATCATTATTTTGCTGACCAGAGCCCATATGGCGAACTTCGATGTTCACTGCATCCTCGTCGACCATGGGAGCTTAGTCGACATAATGTATGTTCACCTATTTACTACTCTCCAGCTATATGAGAGGCATCTGACTCCATACGTCGGCTCCGACTTGCAAGGCTTCAATGGCACCACCACAAGGCCATAAGGCTATGTTGAGTTGCTTGTCACTTTTAGGTCCGAGGAGACTGTCAGACAGGTTAAAGCCCGTTTTCTAGTAATAGAGTGCCCCTCTCTATACCAATGCATTATGGGAAGACCAGCCTTGGCCAAGCTAACGGCGGTACCATCCACAATCCATTTGAAGATGAAGTACTACACAGCCAGGGGTCGCATCGTCACCTTCCATAGGGATATTGAAGTTGCTAGAAGGTGTTTTTAGGCGGCCATTAAGGGACTGAACTCAATCAACATCACGCCTAAGACTGCCAGCAAGCCAGCCAGAGCCGAGGAGCAGAAACCCATTCCATGCGTCAACTCAGTCGACCTCGACAGTCGCTTCCCCAGCAAGCAGAAGCAGAACGGAGCGGCAGTTGACGCCCCTCCAGCAAATGGCAGCAACAGGCAGCCTCTCCACCTCGTGCGCCTCATTCCAGATGGCGACTTCGAGCTGGTCATTCTCGGCGGTGACCCGGACAGGAGTGTAAAGATTGGCACGGGACTCCCTGACTTGGCGAGTAAGTAGTTGAATGCCTGCCTCAGGGAGAATGCTGACTTGTTCGCATGGAACGCTGCAGAGATGCCCGAGCTTGACCTCGACGTGGCCTGCCACCAGCTTACTACAGAGCTGGGCGCTAGGGCCATAGTACAACGTAGGCATAGACAGTCTTCTGAGAAAGTGAAGGCTGCTGAGTTAGTTGTAAAAGACCTCCTAGAGGCAAATTTTATTTTTGAAGCCCAATACATAACCTGTCTCTCAAATGTTGTACTTGTTAAAAAATCTAATGGAAATGGCGTATGTGTGTTGATTATACTAACCTTAATAGGGCCTACCCCAAAGATGCATATCTTTTGCCTAACATCGACAAATTGGTCGACAATTATGCAGGTTTTAAGCTACTGTCGTTCATGGACGCATACTCGGGGTACAACCAAATCCCCATGGCGAAAGCGAATAAGTAATACATGAATTTCATGACCGAGTCGGGCAATTATTACTACAATGTAATGTCATTCGACCTGAAAAACACTAGCGCTACATACGAACGGATGATGAACAAAGTCTTATGAGGTGAGATCGGGGACATGCTCAAGGTTTACATGGATGACATGATCATGAAATCACAAGAAGAAACTGACCATACCGCTCATCTCATATGAGTCTTCGACACGACAAAGAGATGCAGGATGAGATTCAACCCAGAGAAGTGCACCTTTGGTGTCCGAGTAGGTAAATTCCTCGACTTTTATTTGACAGAGCGAGGGATCAAGGGGAACTTCGACAAGTGCAGGGCTTTCTCCGAGTTCCCAACGCCGAGCTCAAAGAAATCGATCCAATCCCTAAACGGGATGCTCACCTCGTTGTCCCGCTTCGTGGCCAAGTCTACCTAACACGCACTCTCATTTTTCAAACTTTTGTGCAAGGAAGCCACATTCGAGTGGACTGAGGAGTGTGAGCAAGCTCTCATCCACCTCAAATAAGTCCTCTCACAACCCCAGTCCTATCACGGCCAAAGAGCGGGAAGACTTTATATTTGTACCTCGTCGTCGCAACTGAGGCCTTCAGCATGACAATCATTCATGAAATCCCTGAGGGACAAAAACCAATTTACTTCACCAGCATGGCCCTACAGGGCCCCAAGCTCAAGTACCAGCAAATCAAGAAGGTCGCTCTGGCCCTCATCAATGCGGCCAGAAGGTTGCAGAACTACTTCCTGGCCCATACGATCGTGGTTAGGATGCTCAAATGGTTACTCGGTCGTCTCGACATGGCGGGTAGGATGCCCAAATGGTTATTTGAGATCTTTGAGTTCGACGTATAGTACGAGGGCAGGAAGACCCTCAAAGCTCAAGTTTTGGATGACTCTGTCGTAAAAATGATCGTCTCGACCTCCCCGACGGACGGAGCCTACTAGTGGACGATCTATGTCGACGAGGTATCTAGCTCGACAGGAAGTGGGGAAGGCATCTTGATTGAGGTCTCCCACGCTCTATCCTTTTTGACTTTGAACAGCCAAGCCGAGTATGAGGTCTTCCTTGCTGAGTTGCACCTAGCCGAGGACCTTGGTGCGAATGAGGTAAATATAACTATCGACTGCCATCTTGTTACTTCTTAGGTTATGGGAGAGTACCAGGACAAAAACGACAATATCTTCAAACATCCAGCCCTAGTGAAAGAAAAAATGAAGTCGTTTGACTCCGCGAAGGTAAAGCATGTCCCCCGCGAGCATAACACTCAGGCAGACATTCTGTCAAAGCTCGCCAGCACGAAGAAGGTTGGAAATAAGTTTTTCATCCATAAAATACTTTCTCGACCAAGAATCGAGAAACCCACCTCGATCGTTGACGTAAACACCATCGGCGACAGCAATGGCTGGATAACCCTGGTGTATGTATACCTCAGCATGAGGAAAATACCCAAAGACTCCAAGGAGGCTAGTGTGGTCAAACATCGAGCTTGCTCTTACGTCTTGATTGAGGACAAGTTGTACAGGTGGGGATTCTTCATCCTTATCCTCAAGTGTGTCGAGGAATCCAAGATCCTTCATATACTCCAAAAGATCCACGAAGGGATCAACATCCAGCACCTCAGCGGGCGACCCCTCGCCCGTAAGGCTCTACGAGCAAGATATTATTGGCCCACCATACAACAGGATGCCAAGGAACACGTAAAAAAGTGTGACAAGTTCCAACGATACGGGGACGTACACATGGCCCCGCCCAACGAGCATAAAACGCTATTGTCCCGTGGCCTTTCGCCTGGTAGGGGATTGATATCCTCGGGCCCTTCACCATAGGGTCACACCGGAACAAATATCTGATAGTCGGCATCTACTACTTCACGAAATGGAAAAAGGCTAAAGCCCTTACCAAGATCACAACACACAACATACTTCGTTTCTACAAAAGAAACATACTTGTCTGGTTCGGCTTGTCTTGGGCGACTGTAACCGACAACGGGACGCAGCTCACTGACAAGAACTTCCAAGACTTTGTTACCAAACTAGGCACGAAGCAACATTTCATGTCGGTTGAGCACCCGCAAACAAACCGGGTAGGCTGAGGCTGCAAACAGAGTGATCTTACGAAGCCTCAAACATAGATTGGACGAGGCCAAAAAGAGGTGGGTCAAAGAGCTACATAGCATACTATGGGCCTATAGGACGACCTCGCACTCGACCATCGTTGAGACTCCTTTCCAACTGACCTACAGAACTGAGGCGATTATCTCGGTGAAAATCAGAGAACCTTCTAGACCGACTGAATCTCCCCTCGACGAGGAAACGAACGACGAGGCGCTAAGGGAGGTACTCAATCTGGTATAGGAGATTCGGCCAAAGGCAGCCTTTAAAAAGTTACCATGTGACATGACGCCAAAGTCGTAAAGCGTAAATTCCAAATTGGGAGCCTGGTCCTGCGAAGAAATAAAAAAGATTCGCGCGGGGGTAAGCTGGCAGCGAACTGGGAAGGTCTATATTGTGTCCGAGCAAAAACGGAGAATTGGGCATATTACCTCGAAAACCTTTGTGGGGAGGAACTTGATCGACCATGGAATGTTAAAAAGCTTAAACAATATTACAATTAAAGACTGTGGTCAACACACTTGGTTCGACCACAACGAAGTACATCTCGACCATAAAAGTGTGCTAAGATACAAGCATGACTTCTTAACTTGAAATAAAAGACAAGAGTCCGCTCTCGTGTGTGCGAGCAGACTCTTGATTCAACGGAGACACCTTAATCAAGATCCATCATTGTCGTACCAATAAGGCAGAACATCCAGCTCGCGATGGGAAGTTCACGCCACGAAGCAAAGACCTCGATCGAGATCTTAGCTCCGTCACTGGTCGGGATCCAACTTCGGCCACTCAACCAGTTTCCTGCACGGTCGAGAACCAATTATGTCGAGCAAAGGCCCCAATTACTTTACAAAACCAAGCAAACACAATGTTGAATACATATTAACGAGGAAAATAAGTACTCGACATACAATGACACACACATAGCAAATAAAGAAAGCATAAATTGGAAGTGCAAATTAACCATCCAATTACAAATAGGCAAAACCCAATATTAGAATATGGCCAGGAAAAAGCAAAATCAAAGTACAAAATATGGCGCGCGGGCCGGACAACTAAATGGACTAAATAACGGCTTCCTTATCGGGTTGAGTCTCCCCTTCGATTTGATCTGACCCGTCGTCTGACGCAGCTGGAGCAACCACCTGACCGTCAACCACCCGATGGAAAGGCCTTGTCCCCTTAGTGATGAACTAAAGCCCGAGATTAACAATTTGGAGTTGCTCCATTAATTGTTGAAGCCCAACTCGATGGTGCCCAAGTAATCCCGCTTGAGATCTCAGATTCGAGAAACCATATCATCTCGAGTTGCCAAAGCTTTCTCTTTGGCGGTTTCGTCTTCGGCGGGCCTGGCAGTGGCCTCCAACTTAGAAACCCTTGTTTGAAGTTGGCTCTTCTCCTCGATGGCCTTGCTCGTCTTCTCATGCATCTCGCATATTTTGTAGAGAAGACTAACCTTGATCTCGTACTTCAATTTGTAGTCGAAAAAGTTGTTGTCCGCTTTTTTATTCTCTGTCCAAAGGATCGTATTCTCATCCTGCAACTTCTTCATCTCGAAGAAGGGGTTGTCTCATTATTAAGGACCAGGGCCGTCTCGAAGACCCTCATCACGATGACCACATCCTCACACAGAGCCTTTCTTCCGGTTGCTTTATTGACACCCATAATTGCTTTGGGCTCTGTCGTGGGAACAATCAGGGAGTTATCCCTACCAGAGAGTCCCCGATGGAGGTGGTAGGGAGGCAACACAAACCTTTCCGGACAACACCCTCCAGGAGGACAACAGGCTCAGAATCATCTATGTGTTGCCTCTTGGACGAATGCTTTTGGGAAGATGATAACACGAAATCGTATATATATTTTGATGCATAATTCAACTAAAGTTTAACTGTTTTCGATCCGATTTCGGGTTATTTCCGTGTTATTTGTCTGATGTTTTGCAGGTATTTGATGATCACGTCTAAACAAGGCATTATGAAGAAAAGAAGTAATCTCAGATGAAATATGGACGAAAAAAGAGTGAAAACATCATGAAAAGCGCAGAAGGTTGTTTTTGCTGCTGTGACGACCGTCACAGCTCCATGACGACCGTCACACGGGTGACGACCGTCACACCTTGTGACGACCGTCATGCAGGCAAAAACTCCCCACTTCAATTGCACGTTAAAGAAGCAGTTCCAAGTCCCAAATAGTGGACCACTACTCCCTGATTTTTCTGCCTCAAAGTCCACCCTCTCCAATTATAACCGTTAGAATTCCATTTCTATAAAAGGGGAAGAAGGGGACCTCAGAAAGGGAGCCGCATTCATACAACGAAGTGCTGCCAAATTTATTTCCAGAGCAACCTTTCCAGTTTAATATTCTTATTTATTTCTCTTTACTTTTTCTGCATTCCTTTCATTATTCTGTAATTTCTACTTCTATTGTACGATCAAATTGACATAAAGACCAGAATCCTGCCAACATCTGTGGAGGATCTTCCCAAAGGCCAATTGGAATATTTACAGGTTTCTCATTTCAATCGTAATTCCAGTTTTATTATGTTGCATATTATTATTTATCATTTTCATTTATGTTTTACCTTTCCCAAATCCATGTCTAGCTAAATTTAGGTAATCGATATGTAGTAATAATTCGAAAGGGATTTGATAATAACCGGTTGAAAAACTTTCTTTTCAAAAGTAATTTATGGTCTGAGTGTTTAAAATTAATTTACTGAATAAACTTCGTCGCGAAAGCGAGAACTTATTTAAAAGTAGTTTTGCCACGAAAGTGGGAAATTAATTAAGATACGAACCAACAAGCGGAAGCTGCGGTAAGATCAGATAGTAAACACGAGTCATTCATTTTAATAACAGCGGAAGCACTTTAAAATGAATTAGAACTTAGAGATTTCCAAAAAATAATTTTAACCCCGAATGGGATACGAAAGTGTACGTTTGGCCCTTAGAATTATGATTAGCGTCAATAACCATCGTGAGGTGAGAGTCTTCAAATCACCATTTTCTGCTTAAATAAACTTTGAAAATTATTTCATACACTGGTAACTTGTCAAATCCCTGAAGAACACAATTACTGCATATCGATTCAATCAATTATAATCTAAGTAACCATATTAGTTTCCCTTTTAGTGACAATCTTATTCCCTTAAACATATTCTACCTAGCTAAACATAGTAACTCCCGAGAACACTAGTTTGATTACGAGTCCCTGTGGGATCGATATCTATTATTACTACGCGATAGACTGTGCACTTGCAATTAGGTTGTATTAGACATAGAAAGTCGCGATCAAGTTTTTGGCGCCGTTGCCGGGGACCCGTTTAGTCAATAGTGTAACCTTCTGTTATGCCGTATAGACTAGGTTAACAATTTTCATTTTTCCTTTACTAGTGTTGTCGATTGTATGCCAAGTAATCGCTCACAAGGCAATATCTTGAAACCTTCAGTCGCAGAACTAGGACGCTTCTTACATCTAAGAAGCCGAATCATTGAGTACCAACTCAAACATAACATTCCCGATCCTCTCACTCCCATTCCCAAATCCGAAGAAGAATCAAACATGGCTGAAGGACCTCCAAACAAACCGCTGAAGGCATACACTACACCTTCTCAGATGGAGCCTAGAAGTAGCATTGCTGCCCCAGCTATTACCCGAAATGATTTTGAGCTGAAACCGTCATTGCTGTCAGCTGTACAACAAAACCAATTCTCAGGAAACGCAACTGAGGATCCGAACGAACATTTAACGAAGTTTGTACAATACGCAGACACAGTGAAAGCAAATGGAGTAACTCCAGACGCTATAAGACTTCATCTTTTCCCATTCTCTCTTAGAGACAGAGCGTGGACATGGTTACAATCTTTACCATCCAACTCCGTTACGACGTGGGAACAATTGAAAAATGTCTTCTTAGCGAGATATTTTCCGCCAAGCAAAACTACTATGCTTAGAGCTCAAATCAACGGATTTCGACAAAAAGATACTGAATCTCTTTACGAAGCATGAGAACGATTCAAAGATATGATGAGAACATGTCCTCACCACGGTCTAGAAGACTGGGTGACAATCCATACTTTCTATAATGGGCTTTTATACAATACTAGATTGACAATAGACGCCGCCGCGGGCGGTGCACTTATGGATAAGCCATACGACGAAGCCTATCAATTAATCGAAAACATGTCTCAAAACCATTGCCAATGGGGAGGTGAACGCACTCCAACAGAGAAAACCACAGCGAAAGGTGGGATGTACGAGATCAGCAGCCTTGAAAAGTTCAACGCTAAAGTAGATGCTCTAGCACAGAAGATTGATAGTCTGACCGTTAACCCCACTGCAACCGTCGATGTCGTAACTCCAAATTGCGAGTTATGCGGAAGCACCACTCATAATGCACCCGAATGCCCATTGCTAGCCGGAATCCCACCAGACCAGGTAAATTATGCTCAAGGAAATCCTTACGCAAATACCTATAACCCAGGTTGGCGAAATCATCCAAACTTTTCTTACAAAAGCGAAAATGCATTACAAATGCCTACTGCTCCGCCAGGATATCAGAAACCAGCTGCTGCTCAGACTGCACCTAGGAAATCAAACCTCGAGTTGATGATGGAAAAATTCATAGCTACTCAAGCTCAAACAAACAAAGAATTCCTGAATCAAAACATACACACTAGCGAGCAAATTAAACAGTTGACCGGAAAAGTAGACGCTTTAGCCACCCACAACAAAATGCTAGAAACACAGATATCACAAGTGGCTCAACAACAAGCCTCTGCTGTCGCACCTGCTGGCACATTTCCTGGACAACCCGAACAGAATCCAAAGGGCCAAGCAAATGCTGTAATACTAAGAAGCGGAAAAGAATTGGACGAACCGATCGATCCGAGGACCGAAAACTCAACCATGCAACAAAAACCAACGGAACAGGTAGAAAAGGAATCCGAGTTAGAGAAGAAGGAAGACAACGAGAAGGAGGGTACCGCAAGTGAAAAAACTCAAGCACCTCCAGCGCCATATAAACCACCTATTCCTTATCCGCAAAGATTAATAAACTCCAAAACTTTAGGACAGTTTAAGAAATTTGTAGAGCTCCTTAAACAGCTGAATATTAATATTCCTTTTACAGAAGCGATAACTCAAATGTCGTCATACGCTAAATTTCTCAAAGAAATCCTGTTGAATAAGAGAAAGATCGAGGATAACGAAACAGTTACACTTACTGCAGAGTGTAGCGCCATTATTCAAAACCGCATGCCTCCTAAATTAAAAGACCCAGGTAGTTTCTCCATACCCTGCGTCATAGGAAAGTTCGTAATAGACAAAGCTCTATGCGATTTAGGAGAAAGTATCAGTGTTATGCCTTTATCTATATGCAAAAAGCTGAATATGGGAGACCTCAGACCAACCAAAATGTTCGTTCAATTAGTTGACCGATCAGTAAAATACCCCGTCGGAATATTGGAAAACGTTCCAGTACGCATAGGACAATTCTACATTCCAACCGACTTCATAATCATGGACATCAAGGAGGATACTGTCACCCCAATTATTCTAGGAAGACCATTCCTAGCTACAGCCGGAGCGATTATAGACGTGAAGAAAGGAAGGCTAACATTCGAAGTAGGAGAAGAAAAGATAGAGTTCATTCTCACCAAGTTCTTACAAGCACCAGCCATATATGATACCTGCTATTTAGTAGATGAAATTGACGAATGCATAAGAGAACTTGAAAATGAAGAGACCACATATTCAGAAATAATAAAGATTCAAATACCCAATATTTCTGAAGACGACGATTGGCGTAAACCGTATAAAGACGACAGCCTAAGTGAAAGCTTAGCACTGACCCCAAACCATATGCCAGGTCCGAAGAACCCATCTTTAGAACTTAAAACACTACCCAAAAACCTTAGATATGAATTTCTAGACGATGAACTAAAAAGACCAGTGATAGTCAACGCCGACTTAGGACAACCAGAAACTGAAAAGCTATTAGAAGTCTTAAAGAAGTACCCCACCACGTTAGGCTATAACATAAGTGATCTAAAAGGTATAAGCCCTTCGATCTATATGCATCGAATTTCAATAGAGGAAGACTCTAAAACCTCTAGAGAGCATCAGAGAAGACTAAACCCCATCCTAAGCACTGTAGTCAAAGATGAAGTAAAGAAATTGCTAGATGCAGGAATCATCTATCCAATCTCCGATAGTGAATGGGTCAGCCCAGTTCATGTCGTACCGAAGAAAGGAGGAGTCACAGTAGTTAAAAACGAAAAAGGCGAATCAATAACAAAAAGAGTCGTGACTGGCAGCAGGATGTGTATTGATTATAGGAAGCTTAACAAAGCCACACGCAAAGATCATTTCACGTTACCCTTCATAGACCAAATGTTGGAAAGATTAGCCAAACATTCATATTTCTGCTATCTAGATGGTTATTCAGGATTCTTCCAAATTCCCATTCATCCTGATGACCAAGAAAAGACTACATTCACCTGTCCTTATGGTACTTTTGCTTACCGCCGAATGCCGTTCGGACTCTGTAATGCTCCAGCAACCTTCCAAAGATGCATGATGGCAATCTTTGCAGATTTCATAGACAACATCATGGAAGTATTTATGGACGATTTCTCGGTATGTGGACAAAGTTTCGAAGGATGCCTACAAAACTTAGAAATGGTATTAGAACGTTGCGTAAAAGTGAACCTCGTCCTAAATTGGGAAAAATGTCATTTTATGGTCCGACAAGGAATAGTTCTAGGACATGTCATATCAGATAAAGGAATTGAGGTCGACAAAGCTAAAATAGAGATTATAAAAGATCTCCAACCTCCAAAATCCGTACGAGAAATACGGAGTTTTCTGGGACATGCCGGTTTCTACAGAAGATTTATAAAAGATTTTTCAAAAATCACAAAACCTCTGACCGGCCTGTTGATGAAAGATGCTGAGTTCGTCTTCGACGACGACTGTCTAAAAGCATTCGAAACATTAAAATCAGCCCTTATCACCGCACCAATTATGCAACCACCCGATTGGCGACTACCGTTCGAAATCATGTGCGATGCGAGTGATTATGCCGTAGGCGCAGTTCTAGGACAAAGGAAGGACAAGAAACTCCATGCCATCTACTATGCCAGTAGAACCTTAGATCCTGCCCAAATGAACTACGCTACCACAGAAAAGGAACTTCTAGCAGTTATATTTGCGCTTGACAAATTCCGTTCTTACTTAGTAGGAGCAAAAATTATCATATACACAGACCACGCTGCCATAAGGTACCTAATAAGCAAAAAGGATGCCAAACCAAGACTATTGAGATGTATCCTGTTATTACAAGAGTTTGACTTAGAAATCAAAGATAAAAAAGGAACCGAGAACGTTGTTGCAGATCACTTATCCCGAATAGAAGGCATCAGACACGAACCAGTACCGATAAATGACGATTTCCCGTACGAACGTCTGATAGAAAAATTAGAAAGTGACATACCCAACTCAATCTCGGAAGATCTAGAATTCGAAAAAGCCGTAGAAGCCGTCTATGCCCAAGTCACATTACCTTGGTATGCTGACATCGTTAATTACCTCGCTGCAGGCGTGCTTCCACCGGATCTCACTTATCAGCAAAAGAAGAAATTCTTCCACGATCTGAAACACTATTATTGGGACGAACCTCTACTCTTCATGAGAGGGGCCGACAACATATACCGTCGCTGTGTCCCAGAGGAAGAAATAGAAAATATCATTTCCCAATGCCATTCAGCACCATATGGTGGTCATGCTAGTACATCCAAGACGTGCGCTAAGATTCTTCAAGCCGGCTTATTCTGGCCTAACCTCTGGAAAGACGTTCACATCGTTGTGCTAAAATGTGATCGATGCCAACTGTTGCACCCCAAAATTTGCCCTCACAATACAAGACTTTGTGTTCCAAGAAGGTTCACAAGGTTCACAAAATTCACAATTGGTCAGAAGAGTTGACAATTCCCTCAGACAATGCACCTCCTAAGCAGTGCATCCAAAACTAGGGTTTTGACTTTAATCAGGCTAAATGGACTTCCAAGACTTCAAGTGAGCTTCATAACATCTTATATGTGTATAAGAACCCCCATGTCAAGTTTCAAGACTTTACTCAAAAGTTTGCTCAGTCAGATGATCAGATAAGTCAAAAGCAGTCAATGCAGTTAAAAGGTCAAACTGAGGTCAACTGTGGTCAAACCAAAGTCAAACTTCATGATTTTTTTTTGCCAACATCAAAGAGAGGTTGGGTGAGAAATATTATCATAATAACTGTAATACCCCAAATTTTGCCCTAAGATTTGTCGTCGCATTTCATTGCATTTAATCAATTACTAACAAATTTGTGTAGTCGTTTGACTTTTTGCAGGTAAATATCATATGGCATGCATTTTTTTTCTAAAAAGTAAAAATGGCACAATTGGCAGGAGGACGTGTGTAAGGAGTTATGAGTGTGAGAGGTTGAGAGTTCGAATCTCACCTTTGTCACTTTTTTTTTGTTTTTTATTATTTTTACTCTAAATTTTTCTATCTTTCATTAAAAAAAATAACAAAAATAGTTTTTTATTATTATTTAATTATTATTTTCGTATTTTAATTAAATCATTTTTTAAAATATTATTTTTTTCACTTTTTTCTAAATTATTCATAAAAATATCCAAAAAATCATAAAATAAAAAATATTGAAAAAAATTTTGTTCTTTTTATAATATTTTTTATTTTAGGAATCAATAGGATTATTAGTTTTTATTTTAAGTTTATTTTAATTATTTTAAATTATTTAAATTTTATTTTTTCTTAACTAATTATTTAGTTTGGGCTTTAAAATGGGCTTTAGGGACATTATTGACAATTTGGTGTTAACCCTAATTTGTTCCCTATATATACATATGTTGCCTTGTTGGAAAAGAGGAGAGAAGGAAAAAAACCTAAGAGGAGTGAGTGCCGTTTGCCGTTATTTAGTTTTCTTCTTCATCCATTACTATTGTTTCTTTTTCTTCATCGTTTACCGTTATTTCTTTTCCTTCATCTATTACTGTTGTTTCTTTTTCTTCATCTTTTACCGTTATTTCTTTTTCTTCATCTATTACCGTTATTTCTTTTTCTTTATCTATTACTGTTACGTTTATATATATATAATTTTTAAATTGTTAGAGTTTATATATATAAGATTTTTGATCGAATTATGTCGATACGATGTTTGCACATTTGTGTGCATGACGCGTGACATTTGTGTTAGTTCGATCTGGTTGCGATGATCGCATTTTTGTGTGAGCAATAATACTATTTTTTGCTTAATTTCTTTTTCTTTGCGATAAATTTTGTTTCGTCCGATTTAGATCTGGTTGCGATGAGCGCATTTCTGCGTTAGCAACATTGTTGGGTTATTTGGCACATTTAAAATTCATTATTGCTTTATTATTATTATTATTATTATTATTATTATTATTATTATTATTATTATTATTATTATTATTATTATTATTATCATTATTTATTATTATTATCATTATTATCATTATTATTACCATTATTATTATTATTGTTATCATTAATTTATTAAAATTTGTTATAATATAAAAATCTGTTTTTTAAAATAAATAACATTAACATCTTTTCCAAATTAATATGAAAACCTATTATTTTTAAGAAAAACTTTTTTTTAGATAAATTTAAAATAATAACTAAAATCTTTTTTTTAAAATAATAACTAGAACCGTTATTTATTTTATTTTATTATTGTTCAATTCAAATTTCATTATCATATTGTATCTGCTCCTCTCATGTAACCTCGCGAACTTAACAATCGCTCTTTAAATTCTGCCTTTAAATTTCTGCTTGCATGGTTTAAATTATGACATTATCTCTCTGTTTGCATGATTCAATTATCTCACGCGTTTACTATTATTTCTGTCACATTGCACACATCCGAAGGTTAGGTCTAACTGTTTGGCCGCCGCGCCAATAGTCCGTAAAACTTCACACATTCAATTTCAAATCCTCAAAACTACAAACTACAAACCTTAATTTTCACAAATGCCTCGCCGCAGGCAAAATTACAATTTTACCCTTAGCATTAGGTCAAAGAGCCGTCGCGCTCATTTTAGGGTTTCCCGCCGTGGAATCCCTAATTTAACCCTAATTACAACTTAACATTTCAACGTAGAGATTTGGAGTTTCTACACTCCACGTAAGCGTGTCCTTAAGATGCGTTTATTCCCCTTGAGACCTTGACCACAGTCAAGAAGTTTCTAACCTCCCTATTGAGGGGAACTACGATTACTCTGATTCCACTCCCGTAAGGATACGTAGGCACAAGATGCGATGTCTTGCCGAGTAAACTTAGAATTAACCCCCTTTATTATTTATTATTGCTTATTTATATTTTATTTATCTTTGCTATTTAATTATTTTGCTTATTATTTTGTAATTGTTTCTTGGATGTAAAGTTGTTTAATTATTTAATTATTATTATGGTTAGTAATTAGGGAGTGTAACAACATGTATGTAATATTAAAATAAATTTAGATCACTTTTAAATAAAGATAATTAAAATAAACACGTCACACACGTAAGTCGATTTTAATCGCCGTCTCACTTCCTAAGGATATCCCTCAAGTTGCCTACGAATAATGGTTAAGTGGGGTGTATAAAGCAAGTCCCTCAAATAAAAAAATCATCAAAGTCCCTTATGGTTGCCTTTACGAATCAAGTCCCTTTCGAAAAATGATGATGGTCCCTTATATGTGCTTATTACATCCCACAATGGCCTTCAAAGTCAAATTGTCCCTCACATACCCCTTAACATCCAAAGTAAGGACTACCTACTCCATTATAGTAGGGATAGTCTTACTAAAGGAAAGAATAAAGAATAAGAAAGACCTTTAAACATTAGGGTAGGCTACTCCTAGATACTTGCTCACTTCAAAACTTTTTCACACTTAAACAAATTTCCAACAAAATTTTCAAACAAGTTTTTTCACATCCATACACGGATTATTATTAAACTATTCTGAATTTTTTTGCTATTCACACACTACACTTTCAAAACAATTCAAAAGTGAGCTTAAGTACCTAAGAGCCCATGGATAACCATGGATGAAAAGGGTGCTAACACCTTCCCTTTTCATAACCTACCCCCCGGACCCAAAATATTCTCTAAGGTCTTTCCTGTTCTTTTATAACCTTTCCTTATGGATAAAATAAAAGTCGGTGGCGACTCTTGCTATCCGCAACATTGTTTAAAGTCAGTTCTCCCACCGTGTTACAGAACTGGCGACTCTGCTGGGGATTTATTTAAGAGGGGTACCCTTAGGAATTAAGATCACTTTAAATTGTTTGCCTTGTTTGCTTTATTATTATATTGTTGGGGTGCTCTTATGTGTGAAAGGTCCTAACCCGGATCTAGTGTACCTTAGGTAAATGGCAATAGACCAAGGAAACTGTACGACGTATATCGATACGGTTGATCTGGTGGCCATAGTTAGTGCGACTTCTTGGTTGGTGCTTATATTCCTTAAGTCAAGTTGAGGATAATATTGAGGCTGCCATATGTTGTCAATGCACTAACTGACTTTTAGAACCCTAGTTAACTCATCTTGGCCTTTAGAAAGTAGTGAGGTAACCGGTTTTGGTGCAGACTGAAGTTGGTTGACACTCGATACTACGCTCATTGAGATCTTAAACTTGGAGGGTTTTGGTTGGCAAGTAAGTTGCCTTCTGAACAACCACCCTTGTGAAGGATCAATGATATTGAGATCCCTTAGAACCTGGTTACTTTTGTAGGACAGGATGAACCATCTAACTTCAGGGGAGGGTACTTGCCTTTGAACCTCATGCAAGCCTTTAAACCTAGGGCTATGGTGTGACTTGTTTGTGTGTGCCACATGTTTGTGGTTGAGCATGACATCATGACATCATCATGCATCATAAGCATATCATTTTCCCTAACCATTTCAAGGACCAAAGGATTTATCTTTGTTCTTTGTTGCAGGTCATGGCTTCTGCTCGTAGAAACACCATCAGGATCAACTTTGTAGGGATACCTGCTAAGCTCAAGGAGTTGGTTTCCCTAGTGCCTGATCATTCCCAGTTCAACAAGAGACATGGTCACTTATTGGATCTAGTTACTTCAGGGTTCAGTGAAGACATGATGAGTGTGCTGTTTCAGTTCTTTGACCCTAAGCACCATTGCTTTACATTTCCTGATTATCAGCTGGTTCCAACCATGGAGGAGTTCTCCAAGCTTCTGGGTATACCTGTTCTTGATCAGAAGCCATTCACAGGCTTAGAGAAGGAGCTTAAACCAGAAGTTATTGCTGCAGCTCTACATCTGAAGAAGTCTGACATTGTTCTAGAGACGAGAAGTGGAGTTAAAGGTATTCTTGCCAAGGTATTAGTGGATAAAGCTCAAATGTTCTTGAAGGCTATGAGCTACGATGCTTTTGAGGAGATCTTAGCCTTATTGATTTATGGCTTAGTGTTGTTCCCCAATCCTGATCAGTTCATAGACGTTCATGCCATCAACATATTCCTGAGTCACAATCCGGTGCCTACCTTACTTGGAGACATCCTACATTCTCTTCACACCCGTACTACAAGGGCAAGAGGAACTTTGATGTGCTGCATACCTTTACTTTCTAGGTGGTTTATTTCTCACCTTCCTCGCTCAGTAATGAAGAATGAGCAAGGGTTCAGATGGTCCAAGAGGATCATGTCACTTTCTCACTCAGACATCCATTGGTGCTCCAGATCTATGGAGAATGTCACCATCATTGACCGTTGTGGGGAGTTTCCTAATGTGCCACTTCTAGGCATAAGAGGAGGCATCACCTACAACCCATCTCTAGCTTTACGACAATTTGGTTACGCCCGGAGCGATGGTCCACATGACATGTTGATTCAGGGCATTGTGTTTGACTACGACAACGATCTTCAGGGTTACCGTCAGAGATTCATACGAGCTTGGGGAAAGGTAAACAGGATTGACAGCAAGACACTGGAGCCTAAGTACACTATTCCTATGGAGGCTTATCTCAGATGGGTACGATCTCGTGCTCAGACACTCATGATGCCATATCCTGCCGTTCTACCAGTTACCATGGAACCTGTTGCTGAAGGAGACATAGCTTATACCATCCTTCACCCAGACATGCCTACTGATATGGAAGACTTGCAGAGATCATGGATCCAACTGAAAGAGCAAAGGGATACTTTCGAGGCTCATTACAAAGCAAGCCAAGCAAGGATCCTAGAGCTAACAAAGCTACTTCATGAGGAACGAAACCTCAACTCATACCTCAACACAAAGAGGAAACGTCCATGGGAGACTTAAAACCCCATCTTTTGTACTTATTTCGTTTTCATTTTTTGTAAGCCTAAAAGGCAAAACAAGTTATTACTAATAAAAAGTTACTTTCTTGTTTGTTTAAGCAAATTTAAATCCTGCGGTCCTTGAAAACATTGCATATGCATTCCCATATTATTGCATCACAGGTTTATAATTGTGCACAGGTTTCTCATCTTCTCGCTGTTTATTTCAGCAATGGCTCTTGAACAATCAGTTAAGGATCTCCAGGCACAGAATGCACAGTTCCAAGAGCTGATCCTGAACCTATCCAAGGGACAGGATGAATTGAAGACACTGCTGGCCAAGAAGACTAAGAAGGCTAGAAGGTCTGCTGGGTTGCTCAACATGGGAAGAAGGTTCAAAGGTCCTGTCAAGACCAAGGAACAGGATGAAGACTATGAATCTGAAGAATCTGAGCAGGAGAGAGGCAGTCTCCACAACACTATGGGGGGCTCTGATTCTGAGGCTAACTACTACCATGAGCCTAACGAAGACAAATTCAAGATGCTGGTGGATAGAATGGATGCTATGGAATTACAGAAATCATCTGGGCTGGATTTTGAGGATTTGAGCTTGATATCTGGGGTGGTCATACCCATTGGGTTCAAAGTTCCTACATTTGTTGTCTATGATGGGGTCTCTTGTCCCAAATTGCATCTGAGGTCTTATGTCAGAAGAATTCAACCCCACACTGCTGATAAAAAGTTGTGGATCCATTTCTTTCAAGAGAGTTTATCTGGAGCTCAGCTAGAGTGGTATTATCAGTTGGAGAGTGTCAACATCAGAGATTGGAATGACCTTGCTGAAGCTTTCTACAAGCAGTATCAATACAATGCTGACTTAGCCCCCACTCGCATGCAGCTTCAGGGCATGTCTATGGGTGCCAAAGAAAGCTTTAAGGAGTATGCTCAGAAGTGGAGAGACTTAGCTGGAAGAGTTCAACCCCCTTTGACTGATAGGGAGTTGGTTGATATGTTCATGTGTACGCTGAATGGTCCGTTTTACAGTCATCTCATTGGAAGCTCATCATCTGGCTTCACTGAGTTGATCATGACAGGAGAGCGAGTAGAGAATGGTATCAAGAGTGGTAAGATCCAAGTGGGCACTTCTTCGTCAGGTGTTGCAAAGAAGCCTCCCACTGGGAAGAGAGAATCTAATGTTGTGTATGGTCAGCCTGATCGTAACAGAAGGCATCAGTCTGTTAGTGCAGTTCATATTTCAAATCCAACTCCTGCAACAACAGAGCAGCCTCAAGGCAACCAACAGAGGGCTAGAAGACAGTTCACGAAGATCAACATGTCAATGGCTCAGGCATTGCAACACTTGTTGAAAGCTGAACTTATTACCCTGAGGGAGGCCCCTCAGAATCCCAATGTTACCTCTCCCAAGTACAATCCCAATGCACGATGTGCATATCATTCAAACTGTCCAGGACATGATACTAATAACTGCTGGGTCTTGAAGAACAAAATTCAGGATATGATTGATGCTGGAGAAATTGAGTTTGATCCACCAGGTACTCCAAATGTGATTACAGCTCCAATGCCAAATCACGAGAAGACTGTCAACGCCATTGATGAAGATATTGATAAAGATCTGCATGTCTATTCAGTTATGGAGTTGAGCACACCATTGTCTGTTATCAAAAAGAGGTTAGTACAAGCTGGGATCTTTCCAGGTTGTCATGAAGATTGTCTATATTGCACCTATAAGCCGGATAGTTGCTTCATTTTGAGAGATGGGATTCAACATCTCATGGATAAATATACTATAGTGTTTGAAAGAAGACCAGCATCTGTAGAAAGTATGGTGGATCATCTGACTCAGGGTAAGAAGATTGAAGAGGTTGACATGGTTGACAAAGTACCACTAAGAATCACTTCAAAGGGTCCCATTAAAATCACTCATCAGGGCCCAATCAAGATTACTGCTGAAGGTCCTGCGAAAGTTGTTGCTGAAGCCAGAGTAGCTCCTCTGATCATTACCACTCCTGGTCCTATTCCTTATACATCTGACAAAGCTGTGCCTTGGCACTATGGGTCTGATGTTTACATCCATGGTGTCAAGCAGGAGCCTTTACCTGATATGCCTGTTGACATTGATAATATTGCTGGATCTAGCAAGATCACTCGTAGTGGAATAGTCTTCTCTCCTCCAGTTGCTTCTAAGAGTGCAATTACTCCTGCTGTTACTTCCACCACTGATGCTCGGGGCAAGGGTCCTGTTATTGAGCCTGTATCTACTGATGTGCCAGCTGCTGATGACCTCTCTAAGCAGATGGAAGAAGTATTGAAAATCATTCGCAAGAGTGATTATGATATTGTTGATCAGCTGGGGCATACTCCCTCAAAGATTTCTATGCTCTCCCTGTTATTATGTTCTGAGGCTCATGCCAAGTCATTGATCAAGTTTCTAAAGATGGATCATGTACCCAGTGCAATTTCTGTGGACCAGTTTGAGAATTGTGTTGCTCACCTGACCTATGGCAACGGGTTAGAATTTTCTGATGCTGACTTGACCCCTGCCAAGAGGGATCATAACAGGGCCTTGCATATTTCAATTGAATGCAGGGGCACTACCCTGTCTCATGTGCTGATAGACAATGGTTCCTCTCTGAATGTGTTGCCTAAGGAAGTCCTGAACAAGTTGAGTCCTGAAGATACGGTATTGAAGCCCAGTAATATTGTGGTAAAGGCTTTTGATGGTTCTAGAAGAGTAGTGCATGGGGAAATTGATCTTCCAATCAAGGTTGGCTCTCAGGTGTTCACTGCTACATTCTATGTGATGGATATTCGTCTTTCGTACTCATGTCTGCTTGGTCGTCCCTGGATCCATGGGGCAGGTGCTGTGACCTCCACATTACATCAAAAGTTGAGATATCCGGTGAATGGAAAAGTTGTTACTGTCTTTGGAGAGGAAGAATACGTTGTCAGCCATGTAAACACTTTCAAGTATCTGGAAGTAGAAGGTGAATACATTGAAACTCCATGTCAGTCATTTGAAGTGGTTCCCTGGGCTGTTAAGGATTGTGTGACTCCTCCTGCTGTGAAGAAGGTTCCTGTGGTCATCAGAAACCCTCCAACAATGGCAATGGCCTCCCTCAATGATGCAAAAGCTGTGGTGGAAGAAGGTGGTTGTACTATTTGGGGTCAGCTTCCTGATATTCCATACAAGTCTGACAAGTTTGGTCTGGGTTTCACTGCAGAGTCCCAGAAGGCTGTCCGTCGTGCCCATGCTGTTCGTATCACCAATCAAGGGGTTATCAATGCTGTGGGAGATCAAGATGAAGACTACAACTTGGAGGCATGGATTTTTCCTACTGTGGGTACTGGACTCAATAATTGGAAAGCTGAAGATGTTATCCCTATCTCCTTTAGTCGGGAGTAAATACTATTACTGTGTTATGTTTTTAAATTTGTAATTTCTGGAACAATTAAAACTTTCAAGCCATGTGCCTTACCCGGGGCACAATGGTGTGCTTGTTACGGGTTGTCATTTCATTTGCATACTTCATTCAATAAAATCAGTGGACGTTTCGTTTTCGTAAATATTGTGTTCCTTGTCTTTCTTTTTCTTTTATTTTTGCTTTATCAGCTATGTGTTCTTACACACACCCACGTCACTAAAATGCAGATCCTCATCCACTCTGGATCCAGTTGATAACAGTTCTACTATTGCCAATTACAATTTCGAGAATCCGATCTATCAAACTGAAGACGGAAACGAGGACGATTGTGAAATACCTGTAGAGCTTGCTAGGTTGTTACAACAAGAAGAGAAAGCTATACAGCCACATGAAGAGCCAGTCGAAGTTGTGAATCTGGGAACTGAAGAAAACAGAAAAGAGGTCAAAATAGGGGCTGATTTAGAGGACAGTGTCAAGAGCAGGTTGATTCAGATGCTACGTGACTATGTGGAGATCTTTGCTTGGTCTTATGAAGATATGCCAGGGTTGGATACAGACATTGTGGTTCACCGTTTGCCAGTGAAAGAAGATTGTCGTCCAAAGAAGCAGAAGGTTCGTCGTATGCGTCCTGAAATGTCAGAAAAGATCAAAGCAGAGGTAATGAAACAGTTCAATGCAGGGTTCTTGGCCGTAACTTCTTATCCTCAGTGGGTTGCGAATGTGGTACCAGTTCCTAAGAAAGACGGTAAGGTACGTATGTGTGTAGACTACAGAGATCTGAACAAGGCTAGCCCTAAAAATGACTTTCCACTTCCTCATATTGATATTCTGGTAGACAACACTGCTCAGCATAAGCTATTCTCTTTTATGGATGGTTTCTCTGGTTACAATCAAATCAAGATGGCACCTGAAGATATGGAGAAGACTACATTTGTGACACAGTGGGGCACCTTTTGCTATAAGGTAATGCCATTTGGTTTGAAGAATGCAGGGGCAACATATCAGCGTGCTATGGTGGCTTTGTTTCATGATATGATTCATCATGAGATAGAGGTATATGTGGATGATATGATAGCCAGGTCTCAGAATGAAGAACAACATCTTGATCATCTGCACAAGTTGTTTGAGAGGTTGAAGAAATACAGGTTGAGATTAAATCCAAACAAGTGTACTTTTGGAGTTAGATCTGGAAAGCTCCTGGGTTTCATTGTCAGTGGAAAAGGTATTGAAGTGGATCCTGCAAAAGTGAAAGCTATACGAGAGATGCCAGCTCCCCGTACTGAGAAGGAGGTTAGAGGTTTCTTGGGACGATTGAACTACATTGCAAGATTTATTTCCCAATTAACTACCATCTGTGAGCCAATCTTCAAGTTGTTGAAGAAAGATCAGGTGATGGAATGGAATGATGAGTGCCAGACTGCCTTTGATGAAATCAAGAGATATTTGCTAGAACCTCCAATTTTAATGCCACCAGTTGATGGAAGACCCTTGATTATGTATTTAACAGTATTAGACAACTCAATGGGGTGTGTATTGGGGCAACATGACGAGTCTGGTCGAAAAGAGCAGGCAATATACTACCTTAGCAAAAAGTTTACCGACTGTGAAACAAGATACTCACTGCTCGAGAAAACTTGCTGCGCTTTGGCATGGGCTGCTCGCCGACTAAGACAGTATATGTTGACCCATACTACCTTGTTGATTTCGAAGATGGATCCAATCAAGTACATATTTGAGAAACCTGCTCTCTCCGGAAGAATTGCAAGATGGCAAATGATCTTGACGGAATATGATATACAGTATACCACTCAGAAGGCCATTAAGGGGAGTGTTGTTGCTGATCATTTGGCTCATCAAGCAGTAGATGATTACCAGTCAATGAATTTTGAGTTCCCTGATGAAGACATTATGTCTGTTACCAAAGAACCTGGACAATATGACGGACCTGAACAAGGATCCCGATGGACTATGGTTTTTGATGGTGCCTCCAATGCACATGGTAATGGTGTTGGTGTTGTGATTAGTTCCCCTGAAGGTTGTCATACCCCGATTACTGCCAGACTTTGTTTCTATTGTACCAATAACATGGCTGAGTATGAGGCATGTATCATGGGTATGCAAGTTGCTATTGATATGAAGATTCAGTTCCTTGAGAATTATGAAGGATGCAGGCTTGGATGAAGATGAGTGGATTCAGACTCGACTTGACCAGATAAATTTGATTGATGAGAAAAGGTTAGCAGCAGTTTGTCATGGCCAGATGTACCAGAAACGGATGATCAAAGCTTTTAACAAGAAGGTTAAGCCAAAGGTATATCAGGCTGGTGACTTGGTAATCAAGCGTATCATATTACCACAGGGTGATCCTAGGGGCAAGTGGACTCCAACATATGAGGGACCATTTGTAGTCAAGACAGTGTTCTCAGGAGGTGCCATGATACTGACTACAATGGATGGTGAAGACTTCCCACAACCTGTAAACGCAGACATAGTTAAAAAATACTACGCATAAAAAGAGACCCGCTAGGTTGACAGGCCTAGGCAAAAATAAGGGCATCCCGGCAAACCAAAAGGGTTTGGGCAAAAATTAGGGATATATATATAAAAAGATGTACACCCGGCAAGTCGAAAACCTGAAAAGGCGGCTTGGGCAAAAAAGGGTATCCCGGTGGATTGAAAACCTGAAAGGGCAATCCAGGCAAAAGTTAGGGATTAAAGCGTATGACTATGTCTCGTTTGGATCACTCATGAAACTGCAACCAGTTGTACTACTTACTCAAGCTCAAACAGATAAAGCTCAATCCAATCGTTTCCGTCTCAACAGCAAGAAGATGAGATACTTGAGTGGCAATAGTAGAATTGAAACTCAATAGGATTGTTTCCCACATAGCTGATTCTTTTTGTAAAACTTCATGACAAAATTCTCTTACTAGGGTTTATGTCTCCTTGTACAAACTTACCCGTGTATGGGTCACTTTTGATATAAATAAATTCCATCTTTTGAATCCAGATTCACTTTTACCCTATTTACATAAGCGAAACGTCCATTGGTTGTGTTTGAATGTATGTATGCCTTTGAATATGATTGATGTTTACCAGAAACGCATGTATGCTTTTAATATGATTGATGTTTACCAGAAATGCATGAAAATGCAGTAATAGTATTTACTAAGGACGAACGAGGGAAGGATTTCAACGAAGCTTCGCCGGTTCATCTTTACAAGACAGTTACAAACCATAAGTAGGACTAATCCATTTTCACATAGTCTAATCTCCCCTGGAATTTATATCCATCTCTTTTATCCTCATACGGATATACGGGAAATTACTTTCCAATAAGGGCACGATGAACGAAGACGGGATGTTATACTTATCCTACTATCAAACGAAAACGAAGGTTATCTATACCCTACTATCCCCAACAACGGGAGGTTATCTATACCTTGTTATCCCCAACAACGGGAGGTTATCTATACCTTGTTATCCCCAGCAGACGGAGGGTTATATATTCTTCAACAACGAATCGGGATTTATTTTCCTTGGCCAGCAGTTGTTATACAAGGATATCCAGACACTTCCAGCAGTGTCATAGCATACATACATCATTTACATCATACCATAACATATATGTCTATAGTACATTACCTAAGTGCATCATGTCGTACATGCATACATAAAGCATAAACTAATGTTGTTATACAGAATGCTACCTTGTTTTCAGGTTAATTAGCCAACAAACAAGCTTATGATCTTTGGGACTGCTTTATTGTAACCTCAGGGTTACTTTATCCTCCTGATGAACTTCTTATTACTTTGGGACTGCTTTATTGTAACCTCAGGGTTATTTTATCCTCCTGATAGCCTCTCATGACTTCAAGACTGCTTTAGAGCTACTGATTGCTCTATCCTCCTGAAATCATCCTATTACTTCAAGACTGCTTTAGAGCTATTCATTGCTCTATCCTCATGAGGTCATATTACTACTTCAAGACTGCTTTAGAGCTATTCATTGCTCTATCCTCCTGAAGCCATCTAATTATTTCAAGACTGCTTTAGAGTTCTCCATTGCTCTATCCTCCTGAAATTACATTATTATTTCAAGACTGCTTTAGAGCTATCCATTGCTCTATCCTCCTGAAATCATTACTTCAAGACTGCTTTAGAGCTATTGATTGCTCTATCCCCCTGAAGACATATCACATTATTATTTCAAGACTGCTTTAGAGCTGTTGATTGCTCTATCCTACTGAAGCCATTCTATTTCTTCAAGACTGCTTTAGAGCTATTGATTGCTCTATCCTCCTGAAGCCATTATTACTTCAAGACTGCTTTAGAGCTATTGATTGCTCTATCCTCCTGAGGTCAGATTTATCACTTCAAGACTGCTTTAGGGTTATCATTATTGATTGCTCTATCCTCATGAAGACATGCTGTTACATCAGTATTACTCCAGACTCCTGACAGTTCTCATTATACTACTGAAGAACTTTCCCCTAGTGGCATCTTTAAGCCCACTCAATCATGTTCAACCAACCATCAATATCACTCCATGCACTGGTGAGTGCAAATTTTTGGGCTTTTGTGTTCAATCCCCTTCAACCTTCCAGGTTACGACTGGCAAATATACCAATCTAACCCCTCAGGTTTCAGAAAATTGAACAGGGGCAGCTGTTGCACCCCAAAATTTGCCCTCACAATACAAGACTTTGTGTTCCAAGAAGGTTCACAAGGTTCACAAAATTCACAATTGGTCAGAAGAGTTGACAATTCCCTCAGACAATGCACCTCCTAAGCAGTGCATCCAAAACTAGGGTTTTGACTTTAATCAGGCTAAATGGACTTCCAAGACTTCAAGTGAGCTTCATAACATCTTATATGTGTATAAGAACCCCCATGTCAAGTTTCAAGACTTTACTCAAAAGTTTGCTCAGTCAGATGATCAGATAAGTCAAAAGCAGTCAATGCAGTTAAAAGGTCAAACTGAGGTCAACTGTGGTCAAACCAAAGTCAAACTTCATGATTTTTTTTTGCCAACATCAAAGAGAGGTTGGGTGAGAAATATTATCATAATAACTGTAATACCCCAAATTTTGCCCTAAGATTTGTCGTCGCATTTCATTGCATTTAATCAATTACTAACAAATTTGTGTAGTCGTTTGACTTTTTGCAGGTAAATATCATATGGCATGCATTTTTTTTCTAAAAAGTAAAAATGGCACAATTGGCAGGAGGACATGTGTAAGGAGTTATGAGTGTGAGAGGTTGAGAGTTCGAATCTCACCTTTGTCACTTTTTTTTTGTTTTTTATTATTTTTACTCTAAATTTTTCTATCTTTCATTAAAAAAAATAACAAAAATAGTTTTTTATTATTATTTAATTATTATTTTCGTATTTTAATTAAATCATTTTTTAAAATATTATTTTTTTCACTTTTTTCTAAATTATTCATAAAAATATCCAAAAAATCATAAAATAAAAAATATTGAACAAAATTTTGTTCTTTTTATAATATTTTTTATTTTAGGAATCAATAGGATTATTAGTTTTTATTTTAAGTTTATTTTAATTATTTTAAATTATTTAAATTTTATTTTTTCTTAACTAATTATTTAGTTTGGGCTTTAAAATGGGCTTTAGGGACATTATTGACAATTTGGTGTTAACCCTAATTTGTTCCCTATATATACATATGTTGCCTTGTTGGAAAAGAGGAGAGAAGGAAAAAAACCTAAGAGGAGTGAGTGCCGTTTGCCGTTATTTAGTTTTCTTCTTCATCCATTACTATTGTTTCTTTTTCTTCATCGTTTACCGTTATTTCTTTTCCTTCATCTATTACTGTTGTTTCTTTTTCTTCATCTTTTACCGTTATTTCTTTTTCTTCATCTATTACCGTTATTTCTTTTTCTTTATCTATTACTGTTACGTTTATATATATATATAATTTTTAAATTGTTAGAGTTTATATATATAAGATTTTTGATCGAATTATGTCGATACGATGTTTGCACATTTGTGTGCATGACGCGTGACATTTGTGTTAGTTCGATCTGGTTGCGATGATCGCATTTTTGTGTGAGCAATAATACTATTTTTTGCTTAATTTCTTTTTCTTTGCGATAAATTTTGTTTCGTCCGATTTAGATCTGGTTGCGATGAGCGCATTTCTGCGTTAGCAACATTGTTGGGTTATTTGGCACATTTAAAATTCATTATTGCTTTATTATTATTATTATTATTATTATTATTATTATTATTATTATTATTATTATCATTATTTATTATTATTATCATTATTATCATTATTATTACCATTATTATTATTATTGTTATCATTAATTTATTAAAATTTGTTATAATATAAAAATCTGTTTTTAAAAATAAATAACATTAACATCTTTTCCAAATTAATATGAAAACCTATTATTTTTAAGAAAAACTTTTTTTTAGATAAATTTAAAATAATAACTAAAATCTTTTTTTTAAAATAATAACTAGAACCGTTATTTATTTTATTTTATTATTGTTCAATTCAAATTTCATTATCATATTGTATCTGCTCCTCTCATGTAACCTCGCGAACTTAACAATCGCTCTTTAAATTCTGCCTTTAAATTTCTGCTTGCATGGTTTAAATTATGACATTATCTCTCTGTTTGCATGATTCAATTATCTCACGCGTTTACTATTATTTCTGTCACATTGCACACATCCGAATGTTAGGTCTAACTGTTTGGCCGCCGCGCCAATAGTCCGTAAAACTTCACACATTCAATTTCAAATCCTCAAAACTACAAACTACAAACCTTAATTTTCACAAGTGCCTCGCCGCAGGCAAAATTACAATTTTACCCTTAACATTAGGTCAAAGAGCCGCCGCGCTCATTTTAGGGTTTCCCGCCGTGGAATCCCTAATTTAACCCTAATTACAACTTAACATTTCAACGTAGAGATTTGGAGTTTCTACACTCCACGTAAGCGTGTCCTTAAGATGCGTTTATTCCCCTTGAGACCTTGACCACAGTCAAGAAGTTTCTAACCTCCCTATTGAGGGGAACTACGATTACTCTGATTCCACTCCCGTAAGGATACGTAGGCACAAGATGCGATGTCTTGCCGAGTAAACTTAGAATTAACCCCCTTTATTATTTATTATTGCTTATTTATATTTTATTTATCTTTGCTATTTAATTATTTTGCTTATTATTTTGTAATTGTTTCTTGGATGTAAAGTTGTTTAATTATTTAATTATTATTATGGTTAGTAATTAGGGAGTGTAACAACATGTATGTAATATTAAAATAAATTTAGATCACTTTTAAATAAAGATAATTAAAATAAACACGTCACACACGTAAGTCGATTTTAATCGCCGTCTCACTTCCTAAGGATATCCCTCAAGTTGCCTACGAATAATGGTTAAGTGGGGTGTATAAAGCAAGTCCCTCAAATAAAAAAATCATCAAAGTCCCTTATGGTTGCCTTTACGAATCAAGTCCCTTTCGAAAAATGATGATGGTCCCTTATATGTGCTTATTACATCCCACAATGGCCTTCAAAGTCAAATTGTCCCTCACATACCCCTTAACATCCAAAGTAAGGACTACCTACTCCATTATAGTAGGGATAGTCTTACTAAAGGAAAGAATAAAGAATAAGAAAGACCTTTAAACATTAGGGTAGGCTACTCCTAGATACTTGCTCACTTCAAAACTTTTTCACACTTAAACAAATTTCCAACAAAATTTTCAAACAAGTTTTTTCACATCCATACACGGATTATTATTAAACTATTCTGAAATTTTTTGCTATTCACACACTACACTTTCAAAACAATTCAAAAGTGAGCTTAAGTACCTAAGAGCCCATGGATAACCATGGATGAAAAGGGTGCTAACACCTTCCCTTTTCATAACCTACCCCCCGGACCCAAAATATTCTCTAAGGTCTTTCCTGTTCTTTTATAACCTTTCCTTATGGATAAAATAAAAGTCGGTGGCGACTCTTGCTATCCGCAACATTGTTTAAAGTCAGTTCTCCCACCGTGTTACACCAACGAACTGGCAACATCTCACGACGCGATGAAATGCCTCAGAAAGGAATCTTAGAGGTAGAAATCTTTGACGTATGGGGAATAGATTTCATGGGACCATTCCCACCTTCTTTTGGTAATAAATACATACTCGTCGTTGTAGACTACGTGTCTAAATGGATAGAAGTCATTGCTGCTCCAACAAACGACGCACGAGTAGTAATCAAACTCTTCAAAAACACAATCTTTCCTAGATTCGGTGTACCCAGACTCGTCATTAGTGACGGCGGATCTCACTTCATATCGCGAATATTCTATAAACTTCTCTCTAAATATGGAGTCCGACACCGGGTAGCTACACCTTATCACCCGCAAACTAGCGGACAAGTAGAGGTCTCGAACAGAGAAATAAAACAGATATTGGAAAAGACTGTCGCTACCTCAAGGAAAGATTGGTCATCAAAGCTACAAGAAGCTTTATGGGCTTATAGGACCGCTTTTAAGACACCAATAGGTACTACACCTACAAATTAGTTTACGGTAAATCCTGCCATCTCCCTGTAGAATTAGAGCATAAGGCCTTCTGGGCCATTAAGACACTCAATTTCAACTACACCGAGGCAGGAGAAAAGCGAATCTTGAACTTACACGAATTGGAAGAACTTCGATTAGACGCTTACGAAAATGCCCGTATCTACAAAAAAGGAACTAAAAAGTGGCATGATAAACGTTCAGTCAAGAAACAATTCAGTGTGGGAGACATCGTATTGCTATTTAATTCAAGATTAAAACTCTTCCCAGGTAAACTAAAATATATGTGGTCTGGACCTTATGAAGTGACTAAAGTACTTCAGAGTGGAGCTGTTGAAATTACCGATAAGACGAATGCACCGTTTATCGTAAACGGACAACGTCTAAAACATTATAATAAGAATGAAACCAGCCCTCAAGTCTGCAGTATAACATTGTTTGAGCTTCCAGCTCAAACACCCGAATAGCTTGTCACCAAGCTATCGTCAGACTTTAGACGTTAAAAACAGCGCTTACTGGGAGGCAACCCAACTTTTCCCGTATTTTTCCTCGTTACTGTATTTCATTCTTTATTTAAAATTTTACTTTGAAAATTTAACAAAAATTCTAAACTTATAATTACTACTACTTTCTACTTTCGTTTGTTTTCATATTTTTATTTTTATTTTATTTTTCTCTTTTGTCTTTTGTTTCTACCGCTTTTTGTTTTTAAAAATCCTGACTTCAAACTCTTGTTTTAAACTTTTCAGGATTTTTAAAGTCTTCAAAACATTCCTTCTGTTTTCTCCGAATTACCTGCGAGTATGGCCGAGTACGACTTCACAAAGGTTCATTTTCGAGGACTAGCTCAAAAGGCAAGATTTGCAGCACTAACTGAAAGAGAAATCGCCTTAACGCTGTATTATGATAAGTCTACCATGGATAAACTAGGAATCACGGATAACATTCAATACCTGCTCAATCAACTGGGTTGGGAGAACACTGCTTTGAAAACACGTTTTGCTACCTATAAGGATCTTACCTATGAATTCCTTAGTTCTTTCAGATACATACCCAACTATGGTTTTGGATCCAACACAAAGCTGATTACCTTTCGAATGTTTGGAATGGACCAAACCCATAGCCGAATGTTACTAGCTAACCTCCTAGGATTTCCTAATGGACCGCATGTGTTCATCAGTGCAGAAGATGACGATCTTGATTTTGAACTCGACCAATTCTAGGGTAGAATCACAGGCGACTATCACCCTGAACCAGACAGAATGTATAATGATGATATTCATAACCCATCTTTCAGATACTTCCATAAGATACTAGCTCACACCCTGTTTGGGAAAGAAGAAAATATTACTACAGTATCTAAAGAGGAGTTATTCATCATGTTCTGTGCTTCTCACGGACGTACAGTAAATGCAGTGCCTTTCATGATGAGATCTTTCAAACGCCTCACGTATGAACCACAGACACCTATTCTTATAGGAGGCCTCGTGACAACGATTGCCCACGAGCTTGGCCTTAGATTCCACTTAAATGCAAGCACTCGTTTTGGCACCATCCGACCCATGAATATACAATTCTGCTTTAACAGGCGCATTTTAGGAACTATGGGACCGGGACCGTATGAGTACCTTGATCGGTGGATTTCAGTTGTGTTTTCAAAAGCTGTTTGTGGTTAATTTCGCAATGTTTTTATCTAGTTTTCGAAGCTTTAGTTGTTATTATCTGCATTACTCGTAGTTGTGTGTCTTCGAGTCTTATTTTTAAGTTTATGTTGCTTTTGCCGCTGGTGCGTTTGATTTGGTTTCTTTTAGTGTGTTTTTGGCAGGAATGGATAGCACGAAAATCGCACCGCATTCGGAGGAAAAGAAAAGGCGAAAAAGGGAACTCAGAGCTGCAACACGGGTACCCGTGTTGCACAACACGGCCCGTGTCATGAAGGACACGGCTGGCAGACACGGGTGGACCAAAGTAGATGGAAAAAGAAGACTCAGACTTGCAACACAGGTGCCCGTGTCATGCAACACGTCCCGTGTTGCAGCCCTTGGAGAGGAACATGCCCCAAAAGAAGCCAGCAGCCTGACACGGCCACCCGTGTTGCACAACACGGCCCGTGTCAGGGCCACTGAACGTGAAATTTCTCTGTTTTCTGTTTTTTTGCTGTCAGACCTATTTCGAAGGGCATTTGAGACATTTCGCTATGTAATTTGAATTTAGATATAAGAGGCACATTTTAGAAAGTAAAAAGACACTTTTTGAACAGAGATTATGATTGACAACTGAGAGGAGAGTTCGGCTGGAAACAGAGGATCGATCAAAAGCGGAAGCAATTGATGATCCAAGGAGTTCAACGTGCATTGTAATGATCTTCTCCTTTTTAATTCTAATTACTTTTATGTTTACAAAGAACATGAGTAGCTAAACCCCCAAGTTGTTAGGGGGTGGTCCTTAATGCGATGTAATGACGTTTGTTTAATTATTCTATGAGAACCATGTTTTTACCTTAATATATTTGATTTTGCATTAATCCTATTCGTATTCATATTGGAAAGTAGAATTCGAATGGTGCTTAGGCGTTAGTCTGGAAAGTCAACCTAACACTTTTGCAAAATAGTATCACGGTCGATATTGCTTAGGAATGAGGATATCCCGTATCACGTATTTTATGGTCGGAACTATTGCTTGATGTTTTTCAGAGACACTGAGGAATTAGTGAACAGGAAAATCATCAAAGGGTTTCCATTAAGGAATTAAGGCAACTAAAGTGGCCAACTGATAAATTAAGGTTAATAACTAGTATAGTAGAATAATCATACAGGGTCTTTACTCGTATAGTCTCCACTCCCCTAACACTGTTCTTAGATTGATTAATTAAGTCCGTATTTACTTGTGATATTACTCTGCTACCAAACAACCCACTAGACCTTTTGTTCAATTGAATCCTAAAAATTCCGTTAATTACTACGCAGTCCTCGAGATCGATACTTGGGACTTTTCCCTTATTACTACAATTGGTAAAAATAGTACACTTGCTATTTTCCCGATCAAGTTTTTGGCGCCGTTGCCGGGGACTGCCAAATTAACATTGTTTTTAGAATCCAAAAGAAATTTTGTTGCTCTGCGACTAAAATTTTATCGTTTACTGCATAACTTTTATCCGCTTATTATCTAACGCTTGTCTAATTGTGTATGCGAGGTCAGGCCTCAGCTAAATATTCTTTTGATACAGAACCAGAACGAGCATTACACGAAAGACAGAGATTAGCTAAAGTTAAAAGACTGGAAGAAATAGAGGAAATTATATCCGTGCAGAGCGACTCCGAAGAGAGAGAGACACCACCTGAGACTGTTCAAATGGCTGGAAATCCACCTCAGCCTGAAAGACTGCTAGGAGACTATGGAGGGGCCAATGCTCAACCGAACCGGATGACCATTGTGAATCAACCGGTGAATGCTGCGCATTTTCAGTTACACCCTTCCACCATCCGTCAGTTGGAGAGTAAGCCGTTCGCCGGAAGAATTAACGAAGATGCAAATAAACATCTTCAGAGATTCCTCACAACCACCACCTCGCTGAAAATAGAAGGACATTTCGAAGAGGCTAAGAGATTAGTTATGTTCCCGTTCACACTCACTGATGATGCGGAAGAATGGTTTTACTCGCTTCCCGCTGGGAGTATCACAACATGGCAAGAGATGGAAACTGCGTTCCTGAATGAGTATTTCCCTGCCTCAGTGTTCATCCGAAAAAGATACGACATTGTCAACTTCAAGCAAAAAGAAGGAGAATCTTTAGGGGATGCATATAAGCGGTTTAAGAGGTGTCTTACAGCATGTCCTACTCATAACCTGGACGCCACGGAGCAGATGCAAAACTTTGTGAATGGATTACGACTCAAAACGAAACAACTCATAGATACTGCTGCCGGTGGCTCAACCAACTTCTCAACAGCCACAGGTATCAGAAGGATCATAGAAGCAATCGCCGCGAACGAGCACCTTGAGTTGTATGATCGCACGGTAAACCAACCGGAAGGTAAGATTGATCTGAAGCTGGAAGACCAGGTTGTGAAAATGGAGGATCAGATCACCGCTGAGGTAGAGAGAAGGTTAAAGAAAATGAATGTTGAAACTCAGGTAGTGGCACAGGTTGAGCCAGTTCAAGCAGCACCTTGTGAAATATGCGGTGGGCCACACTTTACAATGCATTGTGTAGCAACTCAAGAGCAAGTGGAACAGATTAATATGTTGAGGCAGAACAATCCTTACGCCAACACATATAATCCTGGTTGGAAGAATCACCCAAACTTTTCATGGAAAGATCAACAAGGTAATGTGCAAAAACCGGTTCAAGGCCAACAACCGTATCAACCTCAGCCACAGCAGTACCAGCAGACACCGTACCAACCTCAATATCAACCACAAGCGCCTCGAAAAGCTGATTGGGAAGTGGCCATTAAGAAAATGGCCGCCCAAAGTTCTCAATTTCAAGAAGAGACAAAGAGTAACTTCAGGAATGTTGGAGCATCCATAAAGAATCTTGAAGTACAAATGAGTCAAATTGCCCAACAGCTAGCAAGTTCACAAGCGCCGGGTACACTTCCAAGTGCCACAGTACCAAATCCGAAGGATCACCACCAAATTAAGGTGGTAGTAACAAGAAGTGGAAAAGCCAAGGAAGTAGGAGAAGAGGAAACGAAACTAAATGATCAGATGATTGAAGTGGAGCTGGAAATTAAAGAGAATGAAACAGTCGAGGAAGAAGTGGTGACACCGGTACCGGTAACTAAAGAAAAAGTGGTAGAACCGAAACCGGTGATCAAGCTGCCATACCCCTCAAGAAATAAGAAGAAAGGACAGCAAGAGAAGAATTTCGAGAAGTTCCTGGAGCTGTTTAAGAAGTTGGAGCTGAACATTCCGTTGTTGGAGGCACTAGAACAAATGCCCACCTATGCAAAATTCATGAAGGACATCATTGCTAAGAAGCGGACGAGTGAGTCCGAACCTGTTATTCTAACGGAAACTTGTAGTGCTATTTTGCAGGGTCTGAAGATTCCGGTCAAGAAGAAAGACAGTGGAGCTGTTACTATCCCATGCACTATTGGCGATAGGTCATTCAACAGAGCTTTAATTGATTTGGGAGCAAGTATTAGCCTCATGCCCTTGTCTATCTACAAAAAATTGGATATCGGTGCGGTTCAAGACACTCGGATGACCCTCCAGTTTGCTGATCATTCAGTTAAGCGGCCATATGGAGTGGTTCAAGATGTACTAGTTAAGGTAGATAAATTTGTGTTTCCGGTTGATTTTGTGATCCTAGAGATTCCGGAAGATGAAGAAATGCCGTTAATTTTGGACCGACCATTCTTGGAAACCGGGAGAGTCATGATAGATATGGAAGGCGGCACCCTGACCTTGAAAGTATATGACGAGGAGTTAAAAATTGATGTTAGTAATACCATGAAGCATAAACAGGATCGGGGCACCAACAGCAACATACAAGTGCTAGAACAGGTCGTAGAGAGCGAACATTTGGAGAGTGTGACCCAACTGCCCCTGGAGAGAGTGCTAAGCATGTCAATCCTAAAGGAAGACAAAGAAGTAGATGAGAATGACAGAGAGGTAGTCGAAATGTTGGACACTCGACCATTCCAAAGGGGATCCCGACCACACCGATGGGAGGACTTACGGCAACCTATAGAGCTTGAGGGTAATGACGAAAAGCCTAAAGGTTCGGAATTGAAACAACTGCCGGAAAATCTCAAGTATGTGTTTCTAGACACCGAGGAAAAGTGCCCCGCCATTATCAGCTCTAGTTTGAAAAGTGTCCAAGAGAAACAACTGATTGGGGTTCTAAAAAAATTTAAGAGTGCTATTTGTTGGAAAATAGAAGACTTAAAGGGTATAAGTCCTACAGTTTGCATGCACAAAGTCCTTATGGAGAAGGACCATAAACCGGTTGTGCAGCCCCAGCGAAGACTGAACCCCGTTATGAAGGAAGTCGTAAGAAAGGAAGTGGTGAAATTATTGGATGCTGGGCTTATCTATCCTATATCCGATAGTTCATGGGTGAGCCCTGTTCACGTGGTGCCTAAGAAAGGGGGTACAACTGTGGTGACTAATGACAAGAATGAGTTGATTCCTATGCGTACCGTCACTGGTTGGAGGGTATGCATTGATTATAGGAGACTTAATTTAGCCACCATAAAGGATCACTTCCCGTTGCCCTTTATTGATCAGATGTTAGAAAGATTGGCTGGTCACGATTACTACTGCTTTCTAGATGGATACTCCGGATACAACCAAATCGCGGTTGCGCCGGAGGATCAAGAGAAGACAGCTTTCACATGCCCGTACAGAGTTTTTGCTTATAGGAGAATGTCATTCGGGTTATGTAATGCTCCAGCCACATTTCAAAGATGCATGACTTCCATTTTTGCGGGTATGCTCGAGAAACATATGGAAGTCTTCATGGATGATTTTTCGGTTTTCGGGTCATCATTTGATGATTGTTTAACTAACCTGTCACTTGTTTTGCAGAGATGTCAGGAAAGTAACTTGATCCTGAATTGGGAAAAATGTCATTTCATGGTGAGAGAGGGCATCGTCCTTGGTTACAAAATCTCACATAAAGGGATCGAAGTTGATCAAGCAAGAGTGGAAGTAATATCCAAGTTACCACCACCCGTAAATGAGAAAGGTATCCGAAGCTTCTTGGGTCATGCAGGGTTCTACCGCAGGTTCATAAGAGACTTCTCCAAGATAGCTAAACCGTTGACGTCCTTGTTAGTCAAGGAAACGGCGTTTGTGTTCAATAAGGAATGTGCTGATGCATTCGAGAACCTGAAAAATAAGTTGGTGTCAGCACCAATTGTGATAGCCCCAGACTGGTCGCTGCCGTTTGAGATCATGTGTGACGCCAGTGACATCGCAGTAAGGGCTGTATTGGGGCAGCGGAAAGAGAAGCTTTTGCATGTTATTTACTATGCGAGTCACGTTTTGAACCCAGCACAGATGAATTATGCAACTACTGAGAAGGAGTTGCTAGCGGTGGTGTATGCCTTTGACAAATTTAGGCAATATCTGTTAGGTTCTAAAGTGATTGTTTATACTGACCATGCTGCGTTAAAATATCTTTTTGCTAAACAGGAGTCAAAGCCCAGACTGCTGAGATGGATCCTTCTTCTCCAAGAATTCGATGTGGAGATTCAGGATAAGAGAGGATGTGAAAATACTGTAGCTGATCACCTCTCGCGAATGTCACCGATTGAAGAAAACGAGGAAAAGCGACCGATAAAGGACGAGTTTGCTGATGAACACATCCTGGTTATTCATGGTGTTCCTTGGTTTGCTGATTACGCCAACTATTTAGTCGGGGGTCTCATACCCGACGATTTTGATTCTAACAGACGGAAAAAGTTTGTTCATAACTGCAGGTTCTACTTATGGGATGACCCGTTTCTTTACAAGAAAGGGGTGGATGGACTGATCAGACGATGCGTTTCGGAAAATGAGCAAAGGAAGGTGCTCGAAGCATGCCATAATTCAGATTATGGAGGGCATTTCAGTGGCGACCGCACCGCAGCCAAAGTCCTCCAATCAGGGTTGTATTGGCCGTCTTTGTTCAAGGATGCCCAGAACGTAGTTAAGGAATGTGATAGATGTCAACGGACGAGAAATATCTCGAAAAGAAACCAGATGCCGCAGAATTCCATTTTAGAAGTAGAGTTGTTTGATGTTTGGGGGATTGATTTTATGGGACCATTCCCACCATCATTTGGAAAACACTATATACTGGTAGCAATTGACTATGTTTCGAAATGGGTAGAAGCAGTGGCACTACCAACAAATGATGCTAAAGTAGTGGTCAGATTTCTGAAGGAGAACATATTTTCGCGGTTTGGAGTACCGAGGGCCCTTATAAGTGATGAAGGAACTCATTTCCTAAATCATCTCATGGAAAAGCTACTCCTTAAGTATAATGTGAAGCACAAAATATCTACTCCATACCATCCTCAAACCAACGGGCAAGCCGAGGTGTCAAATCGACAACTCAAACAGATATTAGAGAAAACAGTGCGTGCATCCCGTAAGGACTGGGCAGTAAAGCTGGACGACGCTCTCTGGGCGTATCGCACTGCATACAAAACACCCATTGGTATGTCCCCTTACCAACTGGTCTATGGTAAAGCTTGACATCTGCCTCTAGAGTTAGAACACAAGGCACTATGGGCATCAAAAGTTCTTAACCTAGACCTCACCAGAGCAGGAGAGTCCAGAACCCTCCAACTCCATGAGCTAGAGGAATTCAGGAACCGGGCGTATGAGAATGCAAAAATGTACAAGGATCAAGCAAAGAAATGGCATGATCGACGTATTCAGAAGAAAGAATTTCGGGAAGGACAATTAGTATTGTTGTACAACTCCCGACTGAAACTATTTCCGGGAAAGCTTAAATCAAAATGGTCGGGACCATTTGTAGTACATAAGACATTTCCGCACGGAGCAGTTGAGCTGAAAAATCCAGCAAATGGAGACATTTTTAAAGTAAATGGTCAGCGTCTGAAACCTTACTACGAGGGACAACAGAAGGATCGCAACGATGTCGTTCATCTCACATGATACGATGACGGACCGTCGAGCCAGGCGACGTAAAACGAAGCGCTTCGTGGGAGGCAACCCACGTATTTCATTTACACGTTTTCATTTTGTTTTTGTTTTAACAGGTTTTGCTAAACTCGCAGTTCATCGGTGAAAGAAAATGTCGGAGACCAGAGGAGGAGAAAAATATGAAAAACAGCACCCTGACACGGGTGGCCGTGTTGTACAACACGGGCCGTGTCAGGCCCAGCATGACAGAAATGAGTAAGTTGGAAAAACAGGTGGACCAGTGGAGCAACACGGGTGCCCGTGTTGTGCAACACGGCCCGTGTTGCAGAGGCGTGACTTTGAAAAAAATATATTCTACAGGGGGAGCAACACGGGTGCCCGTGTTGCAAGGCGCGGTCAGATTTTTCAATTTTTACCCCGTGGGGCCCACCACTTTAACCCCCACTTATCATTACCCACCACACAATTCCTATCATTTTTTCATCTTCCTCCTTCTTCTCCCTCACAAAACCCTTAACCTCCATAACCCTCTCTACACAAAAACTTCATTATCTACCACACCCACTCACCGGAACCACTTCCGTCCTTCACAAAAAACACTCTACTCATCATTGTGATTAATTCTACGGTTTCGTTTTTCACTAACAGGGATTTCGAAATTTTTCGAACCATCTGTGTTGTTTGTGTTTTGCAGGTTCAGAATGCCTCCTCGTAGAGATACCGGAAAAGCAGTGGCGGAAAATTCACGCCCCAGAAAGAGAGCACACCGTATGGCGAACCCTCACGGCATACTCTTTGAAGACCCGAATCATCAGAAAAAGTACTCTAACATCATCAAGCGTAAACTCACGCCCACAAGGTATATCTGTAACACTACGCTTGATAATCTAGGGCTGAGAATAGAGGTCCATAGGATGTTTCACACTCTGGGGATGTTAGAATTTATGCAATTAGAAGCGCCAACTTATGAGCGCATAACTGTTGAATTTTTGAGCACTTTAGAATTTCAGTTGAAGCACAGGTGGACGGGGGTGGAGGAAGAATATTATGGTACACTACGGTTTAGGTTATTTGATACTGACCATAGCCTGACCATAGTCGAATTGGGAGATATTCTGAAGCTCCCCAATTTTGGTCCCGGAGCCCCTCCGGGAAATTTTAGTGCAGGGGACTTTTGGAAGGCTATTACAGGCAGAACTGATTATGTCGCGAAAGCGGCAAAAGCTTCTTGTATCCATAACCCTTGTTTCAGGTACGCTCTAAAGGGATTGGCATATACACTGTTCGGCAGGGGTGACAACACAGGGGTAGCGACTCAGAGGGAGTTGTACTTCATGTACGGCATGGCCAATCACGAGCTCATTAATGTAGCTGCCTTTGCAGCTGATCACCTGAAGAGGGTTGCGAATGCACCTTCAGGCGAAATAAGTGTAGGCGGTATGATTACTCAAATCGCGAATCACTTTGGCCATGGTGCTCTCTTGAGAGAGGAACCCACTGTTACAGGTAAGACAAAAATAGATCTTGCCACACTGACTGCCCAAGGTATGATTCGTGTCTTTGATAATTACTATTCCTTGGTAAGCCGAAACAGTCATCTCCTTGCTTTACCTGCCCCTGACTTTATTAGTATTCAAAATGTGAATAACTGGCTATATGAGAGCCCCCTGCAGGATGAAGAAGACCAATTTTATGATGGTACAGGTGCAGAATTCTTTGAGGATGAAGGCGATCAGGTAGAAGAAGCGCCTATACCGCCTACTCGATTTTCACCCCATCAGGAATCAGGCTCAGGCTCGTGGAGCTTATCTAAAAAAGAATAGGATTGGATGGAGAATGAGATGTGCCATCTCCGAAGTGAGCAGACGAGGCAAGGCGAGGAGCAGACAAGACAAGGGAACGAGCAAATCCGACAAGGCAGGTTGATCGGTGAGAACATGATAGCAATCCACAGGAAGACCCCCCCTGACATTGAGCTAATAAAATTAATAAAATTGTTGGTTGGGGAACTGTTGAGTGAAGATGTTGAGTGAGGTGATGAGAAAGTATATAGAATACTCAGAAAAGAACCATGAGGATGAAATTGGGATAATCTTGAGAGATAGGTAAAAGGCCAACACCATGGGTTTCCCAAAGAGGAACGAGTTCGACGTGTAGATTTGTACCATAGTGCTTTGATCTGAGAAGTACCCCTGAGTAGTTTATTTTGACAATCAGGCTCCATCAAAAATAATCGTGTGTGCAAGGATAATGAAAAATATAGAGTTAAGGCACAGAGAAAAAAAACAAACAAAAAGGGGCAAGTAGGCGACTAATCCTTC
This sequence comes from Lathyrus sativus, assembly GCA_963859935.3. Lineage (NCBI taxonomy): Eukaryota > Viridiplantae > Streptophyta > Magnoliopsida > Fabales > Fabaceae > Lathyrus > Lathyrus sativus. The sequence continues at coordinate 614,619,579 of OZ012738.1, read as the reverse complement.
TAAGTTGGGTAACCCTCACCCGGTTATTCAGCCCAACGGCGGTCGAACCTGAAAGCCATTCAAAAAGAATAACAGTGCCAGAAAAAGATTGATAAATCTTGTGCACACGAGGAAAATCATAAAAGCCATATAGTGATTGTCCGAATGAAAGGGAGGAAAATCGAAAAAGAAGACTCAAGTACAAAGCATAGTCGGAGAGGTTACCCATAGGGAGACTGAGGTCTGTGGTTTACCGCAGTCTAGTGTTTGCAAGTTACCTGTTTTGAGGGAAAAGCCAAGATAAATCCTAGGGGACTTGGAATGCGAAGTTCAAGTATGAGTATTATCACCGTAACTCACAATTCTATGGACGGTTCCGTTATGAAAAAACAAAAAAGAGATATTAAGTTCGGGTTGGTGAGCTTGTTGCTTGAGGACAAGCAAAAGTTCAAGTTCGGGGGAGTTTGATCGGTGGATTTCAGTTGTGTTTTCAAACGCTGTTTGTGGTTAATTTCGCAATGTTTTTATCTAGTTTTCGAAGCTTTAGTTGTTATTATCTGCATTACTCGTAGTTGTGTGTCTTCGAGTCTTATTTTTAAGTTTATGTTGCTTTTGCCGCTGGTGCGTTTGATTTGGTTTCTTTTAGTGTGTTTTTGGCAGGAATGGATAGCACGAAAATTGCACCGCATTCGGAGGAAAAGAAAAGGCGAAAAAGGGAACTCAGAGCTGCAACACGGGTACCCATGTTGCACAACACGGCCCGTGTTATGAAGGACACGACTGGCAAACACGGGTGGACCAAAGCAGATGGAAAAAGAAGACTCAGACTTGCAACACGGGTGCCCGTGTCATGCAACACGGCCCGTGTTGCAGCCCTTGGAGAGGAACACGCCCCAAAAGAAGCCAGCAGACTGACACGGCCACTCGTGTTGCACAACACGGCCCGTGTCAGGGCCACTGAACGTGAAATTTCTCTATTTTCTGTTTTTTTGCTGTCAGACCTATTTCGAAGGGCATTTGAGACATTTCGCTATGTAATTTGAATTTAGATATAAGAGGCACATTTTAGAAAGTAAAAAGACACTTTTTGAACAGAGATTAGGATTGACAACTGAGAGGAGAGTTCGGCTGGAAACAGAGGATCGATCAAAAGCGGAAGCAATTGATGATCCAAGGAGTTCAACGTGCATTGTAATGATCTTCTCCTTTTTAATTCTAATTACTTTTATGTTTACAAAGAACATGAGTAGCTAAACCCCCAAGTTGTTAGGGGGTGGTCCTTAATGCGATGTAATGACGTTTGTTTAATTATTCTATGAGAACCATGTTTTTACCTTAATATATTTGATTTTGTATTAATCCTATTCGTATTCATATTGGAAAGTAGAATTCGAATGGTGCTTAGGCGTTAGTCTGGAAAGTCAACCTAACACTTTTGCAAAATAGTATCACGGTCGATATTGCTTAGGAATGAGGATATCCCGTATCACGTATTTTATGGTCGGAACTATTGCTTGATGTTTTTCAGGGACACTGAGGAATTAGTGAACAGGAAAATCATCAAAGGGTTTCCATTAAGGAATTAAGGCAACTAAAGTGGCCAACTGATAAATTAAGGTTAATAACTAGTATAGTAGAATAATCATACAGGGTCTTTACTCGTATAGTCTCCACTCCCCTAACACTGTTCTTAGATTGATTAATTAAGTCCGTATTTACTTGTGATATTACTCTGCTACCAAACAACCCACTAGACCTTTTGTTCACTTGAATCCTAAAAATTCCGTTAATTACTATGCAGTCCTCGAGATCGATACTTGGGACTTTTCCCTTATTACTACAATTGGTAAAAATAGTACACTTGCTATTTTCCCGATTATACCTCATTAACGAAAAACCAGTACAGCTATTCACACTGCCTGATCATCAGATGACAAGTATCCACAACAAGGACAACTGGCTTTATGAACTGGACGAGCCTATGGGACCTCCTTCACCTCAGTCAACACCACAAAACTATATGTATGACAGTGACCATATCTCTGAGGCACACGACTATATGTACTATGAGGATGCTGTATCCGAAGCTGAAGTAGACCCTATGACTCCTCCGCACTACAACACCTATCCTGAGCCTATCCCTGAGGAGACCACCGACAAAATGGATATTGTTCTACTCCGATTGGACAACGTTGATGCAGCTCTGACTACTGTAAAAGATGACATCGCAGGCATACACAGCGAACTGGTAGTCTTCATGGACTTAGTTTGTGACCAGCTCGACTACTACGCACGGAAATTCGATGAGTTGAAGGCACGAAAAGACTAGATACTAGTTTTAGCAGTAGATTCAGTTTAGTTTGGTTTAGTTTAGTTTCGTTTACCATTTGGATTTTTCGCATTGTTAGTTTTTTTATGTACTACATACAATCATTTCAATTTCATGTTATTTCAATTATAGTCTTTATTCAATTATTTTGTTTTTACGTTATTATTTGTTTTTTGGCTGCTATAACACATTTCCATATCAATACTAGGCCTAAAAGTCACTGCAAGAACGCCCTCAGAGCAAAATTTTGCGCTCTGCAGATTTTGCTGCTGTGACGACCGTCAAAGGACCCTGACGAGCGTCACGCGGGTGACGACCGTCACACATACGTGACGACCGTCACGAACCTAAAACTGCTATCTGATATAACAGGAGTTACGTTTTCTCTCCCACTGCCCTCTTTTCAACTTCCAATCATCAGAACTTCCTCCCACTCCAATCTTTCGTTTTCCCCACATTGCACCATATATTTCAACTCCAATCTCAACTTCCAACCACACTTCTGTCAATTTTTCCCACTTTGCAGAACAACCCCAATCTTCAGAACCCTCTCAATCTTCCAACAATGGCGAGAAATACCGAAACCCCAGACATCAGTAACATTGCCTTCAGCGAAGGTGACTTAGGCGAAAGACAGCGGGCAAACTACATCGCATTCCATCAAAGGTCGCTCCAGCCGACTCATTATCCACACATTCCGTCGCTTACGGAGCTCGGACTCCTTGAAGGCGTCACTTGGATGCTTCAAAGAGCAGGCATCTGGAATCTCTGCACCAATCCACTGCCAACATACGAACAACTCACTCTCGATTTCTTGAGTTTGTTTACCTACGTCACATCCAGTGGCGACCTCAACCAACACTCTGGTGCCGCATGTTTCCGGATGTTCGGCACAAACTATCAGGTGAACCAAAACCAGATTGCTGCCATCTTACAGCTACCTCGAGGCGACAATGCTCACTGCTGCCTCACCGATCAGTTCCAGCACGAAGCTTTCGCGTTGTGGTATCAGTTGACCGGTGTTGCGGTGAAATTTGGATGTCAAGCTATTGATTAACTTGAATCTTAATTCATTTACAACCGGTCTTTGATTTATCCGAAGGAAAGGTTAAAGAAAGGAAAAACCTAAAAGGGAGAGATCTAAGGTTCGGAGGTTGGTTAAATTTAGGGAAGGTATTAGCACCATAAACTTCCGTAGTACTCTACGGGAACCTTTTGTTTATTTTTTTTATTTATTTCATTAATTATTTTGCTTTAGGGTATATACAAAGGATTGAAAATTAAAAAAGACCTAGGGGTTAATTCTAAGTTTACTCGGCAAGACATCGCATCTTGTGCCTACATATCCTTACGGGAATGGAATCAGAGTAACTGTAGTTCCCCTCAAAAGGGAGGTTAGAGACTTCTTGACTGTGGTCAAGGTCTCAAGGGGAATAAACGCATCTTAAGGACACGCTTACATGGAGTCTTAAACTCCGACCTCTATGTTATGAATTGTTAAGTTGTAATTAGGGTTAAATTAGGGATTCCACGGCGGGAAACCCTAAAATGAGCGCGGCGGCTCTTTGACCTGATGCTAGGGGTAACATGGTAATTTTGCCTGCGGCGAGGCATTTGTGAAAATTAGGGTTTGAGGACTATTGGCATGGCGGCCAAACGGCTAGACCTAATCCTTCGGAGGTGTAATGGGACAAATTAACGATGCAAATGCGCGAATTTAAACCATACAAACAGCAGAAATTAAAGTGCGGAAAGGTAAACGTGATAATTTGTTCGCGAAGTTACAAATGAGAAACAGATACAATTATAATACAACTTGAATTGAAAAACACATTAAAATAGCTAATAGCAACGTAACAAGCTGCACATTGAATACACAACGTTAGTAGACAGAGTCAGACAGTAATCAGACGAGTTATGAAACGGAAGTGCGAAAGTTATAGATATTCTTTGTTGTTTATTTGTGATATATAAAAAAAAGCTTTTGATTTAAGTTAAAAAAGAGGTTTTAATATCATTAAAAAAACTTTTCAAAAATAGTCTTAATTTAATTATCTAACAAAAAGGTTTTATTTTAAAAAAAAAGGTTTAATGTTATTATTATATATTTTTAAAAAAAAAACGGTTCTAGTTATTATTTTAAAAAAGATTTTAGTTATTATTTTAAATTTATCTAAAAAAAAAAGTTTTTCTTAAAAATAATAGGTTTTCATATTAATTTGGAAAAGATGTTAATGTTATTTATTTTAAAAAACAGATTTTTATATTATAACAAGTTTTAATGAATTAATGATAATAATAATAATAATAATAATAATAGTAATAATAATAATAATAATGATAATAATAATAAATAATGATAATAATAATAATAATAAAGCAATAATGAATTTTAAATGTGCCAAATAACCCAACAATGTTGCTAACGCAGAAATGCGCTCATCGCAACCAGATCTAAATCGGACGAAACAAAATTTATCGCAAAGAAAAAGAAATTAAGCAAAAAACAGTATTATTGCTCACACAAAAATGCGATCATCGCAACCAGATCGAACTAACACAAATGTCACGCGTCATGCACACAAATGTGCAAACATCGTATCGATATAATTCGATCAAAAATTAACCTTATATATATATATATATATAAACTCTAACAATTTAAAAATTATAAATATATAAACGTAACAGTAATAGATAAAGAAAAAGAAATAACGGTAATAGATGAAGAAGAAAAAATAACGGTAAAAGATGAAGAAAAAGAAACAACAGTAATAGATGAAGGAAAAGAAATAACGGTAAACGATGAAGAAAAAGAAACAACAGTAATAGATGAAGGAAAAGAAATAACGGTAAACGGCACTCACTCCTCTTAGGTTTTTTTCTTTCTTAGGAACAAAAAGGCTTTTCAGTTTTTAAAAAAGGTCTTACTAAAAAAAAGGTTTTAATAATAAATAAAAAAAGGGTTTTGATTTTAAAAAAAAGTTTTGATAAAAAAGGGTTTTGATATTAAAATCTAGGGACCTAAAGACACATGGAGATTAACATGGCAAAATATGCACATAAACATGAAAAGGCAAAATGTTTAGTAATTTAACGGACCTAAACACATTAAGCAAAATATGCACATAAACATGAAAAGGCAAAAGATTTAGTAATTTAACCTACGAAGCGGAGGTTTGCTTCGATAAATGTGAAAAAGGTTTGAATAAGGGAACACTGGAGAGCTCCAATCCTTCTGACGAGTTGTGGGAACGACCGCCCTTTTTCTCTGGGGATCTCCTTTGTTTCTCCCTTTCTCTCTCCTCTTTTCTGAAGAAAACCTTCTGACGCCCTTTTCAACAAGGCAACACATGTATATATAGGGAACAAATTAGGGTTAACACCAAATTGTCAATAATGTCCCTAAAGCCCATTTTAAAGCCCAAACTAAATAATTAGTTAAGAAAAAATAAAATTAAAATAATTAAAATAAACTTAAAATAAAAACTAATAATCCTATTGATTCCTAAAATCAAAAATATTATAAAAAGAACAAAATTTTTTATAATATTTTTTATTTTATGATTTTTTGGATATTTTTATGAATAATTTAGAAAAAAGTGAAAAAAAATAATATTTTAAAAAATGATTTAATTAAAATACGAAAATAATAATTAAATAATAATAAAAAACTATTTTTGTTATTTTTTTTAATGAGAGATAGAAACATTTAGAGTAAAAATAATAAAAAACAAAAAGTGACTAAGGTGAAATTCGAACTCTCAACCTCTCACACTCACAACTCCTTACACATGTCCTCTTGCCAATTGTGCCATTTTTACTTTTTAGAAAAAAAATACATGCCATATGATATTTACCTGCAAAAAGTCAAACGACTACACAAATTTGTTAGTAATTGATTAAATGTAATGAAATGCGACGACAAATCTTAGGGCAAAATTTGGGGTATTACAGTTGCCCCTATTTAAATAACTTCACCGGGTGATTCGAGCAACGGAGACTCGAGAAATCGTGGTGGAGGGATTTAAATACAGATAACCGAAAATTTTGCCTTTAGACGCAGTGCTATGCAATGATATGGACAAAACAAAACAAACTATAATGCTAAATATAATATAAATCTGATATGATGCGTATGATGAAAATGACAAATGCACGGATACAGACGAAACAACGTCACAGGGGACGACCCACTGAGGAATTGCACTAGGGAAGAAGACATGTCATATCTGGAAGAATGTCGGGTAGACACGACACAGAATTGTTGATAGGTGTCAAGTAAATTAGAAATTCCCGCAATGTAAGACGCGGGTAAAACACGAGCTCAGGAGAAAAACGTAAATGGGGATAAAACACCCATGATGCCAAGTAAATAAATTTTGCCCACAAGGTAAGACGCGAGTAAAACACGACCTCAGGGAGAAAAAAAAGCAAATGGGAGTAAAACACCATGATGTTAGGTAAACCCAGGAATCTCTGGTAAACGGGGAATAAAACACCTGGGATAAAGGTACATGGGGGATAAAACACCCAAGGATAGAAGGTAAGTGGAGAGTAAAGCACCCAAGATAGACATGTAAATGGGGAGTAAAGCACCCAGGATAGAAATGTAAATGGGGAGTAAAGCACCCAAGATAAAAATGTAAATAGGGAGTAAAACACCCAAGATAAAAATGTAAATGGGGAGTAAAGCACCCAAGATAGAAATGTAAATGGGGAGTAAAACACCCAAGCTAGAAATGTAAATGGGGAGTAAAGCACCCAAGATAGAGAGGTAAATGGGGAATAAAGCACCCAAGATAGAAATGTAAATGGGGAGTAAAGCACCCAAGATAGACATGTAAATGGGGAGTAAAGCACCCAAGCTAGAAATGTAAATGGGGAGTAAAGCACCCAAGCTAGAAATGTAAATGGGGAGTAAAGCACCCAAGATAGAGAGGTAAATGGGGAATAAAGCACCCAAGATAGAAATGTAAAGGAATTATGCTATGACATATGATCAAATGCAAATGCAGACGTCGACGACAAGACTCGACTCTTTCTGTGAGATGACAAAACTGGAGGACTGATTCCTCAACACGGAGATCACTGTCATTCTGTTAAACTGTATCAAGTTGATAGTCACTGTAGGAATGATGAATAACTGCTTGGGGATTATGCAAGTAAACTGCCCCAGGTCAAATGAATTGATAATTGCTTCAGCTGTCTGATTCGTGGAATCGACTGTTTTGCTGTATCCTCGGAGGGCTTGCCCCAGTCTGAGTCTTGAACAATTCTCTGGATAAACCAAATCTGAGAAGATATTGCCTTGAACAAATCTTGAACTGATTCTTTGACAGGATGTAAAAGGAACTTGCCCCTGATAAGATCACTTGACCAAGTTTCTCATTGTTTGAAAATTCCTTAGAGGAAAGCCAGTTTGCAAACAAAAATATTCATACAAACATGGTAATGCAAAGTTCATGCGACTTTTGAAATCAAAATTATTTTTGAAAGATGGAAAATACATGAGTCGTTAGTCAGAACAAGGCGGTTCAAGACACTCAAAGTTTAAAATAAAAGTGTATTGCCAAAATAAATGATTCGCAAGGATCTTTTGGAGTCAGGTTACGCAACCTTGCTGTAGTATACTTTCAAAATAACCTTGCTTCAATTAGGTCTTTTGAGGGTTGTAATGTGGCCTGGTTCACGGTTTATGAAACAAAAGATAAAGACTCAAAAGTTATTTGTACCCACCCAATCTACGTGATGATGTTCAGTCCTATGCTCAGTTAACTCATACTATGCATTCAGGTTCCCATAAGTTAGGGATTTCATTGATCGTAGCAATGATGACTCAGAAGTCAAAGGGACCTATGAAAAGGCAGCCACTACTCCCCTATAACATTTGATTGTTTTGACATTGAGGATTTTCAAGATAAGGATTTAAAAATCTCTTTGTATTATCCCTAAATTTTGCCTAAACTGTTTATTTTAGAGTTTACAGTCAGCGGGATGCCCCAGTTTTGCCTAAGTCTCCTTCATAGGTTTTGACTTAGCGGGCTTCTTTTGCTTTTTTTATATTATTTTTTGTGTGAAGGAAAGTGACTGTTTGATTTTAATGATTACGGTGAACCATCATCGACCTTTTGATTAGAAAACATCTTCGACACTTGTTTGACGTGTGCGAAGGAAAATTTGTTAATGAAAGGTGTATCGTATGAACACACAACCAAGTTAACTGAGAACTACCCATCCCAAGGTTAAAATTGTGGGTTTTTTGTAACGAAAGAAACTCCAACTTCTAGGCCCGAAGGGGGTGACGAGGGATTAACTTCCTTATTTCTCCAGTGTTTGGGAATTGAAACAATGCCTTACATCGTCAACAAGGTTTAATTGAAAGCATACTGACAGCAGTTATGGGTATAACATTTTCGTCATCCTCCCTCCGATCTTAGCATATCAAAATTTTGGACAAGAAGTAAACATTTGAAAAATAAAGCATAAAGATGCAAATAAATGGACGGAAATGAATTGAATCAAAAGTCGCAATGCTTATTTCATTAATGAAAGTACAAACATAATTGAAAGCAAACAACTTAAACAAAATAAGGAAAGTGCAAACAACGAGAAACAAAAGGCCTAGTGACAAAACTTCATTTCTGATGTACTGGCAAGGGATTTTTCTGAACATCCGGATGACTGTCTGTAAAATCAAGTATTCCAGTTCTAACCAATTCACATACTCTAGCCTTCAATGCAAAACAATGCTCCAAGTCATGGCCTGGGGCACCCTCATGGGAAGCACAATGGAGATCAGCCCTAAATCCAGCCGGAGGATTAAGAGGAGGTGGTAAAGCCTTTGTAGTAATCAGTCCTTGCCGGACTAAGTCAGGATATAGCTCTGTGTAAGTCATGAGAATAGGATCAAAGTGACTCCTGTTCCGTTTCTGGTCTGATATCTGTGTCGAGGAATCAGCTTGACAACTCAAAGGTACACTAGAAGACGATAGGACCAAGAAGGAGAAACTGGGGGATAAATGCAATGCAAAAATGTGATGCTGATGCCATGCAATGGTTTCAAGAATTTCAACGGTCGATTGCGAATATTGCTTTTTAAGAAAGTTGGAAAAAATTTTAGACTTTAAAATGTAAGGCTTTTCGAATTTGCAAAGGACTGCTGAATTCCTTGAAACTAGAAATGATATGATGCTTTATGGATGCGAAGCACAAATACACATAAGCAAACAAAAGGTCCTAAGTTAGAGGAACAATGAATGGAGTCAAGGTCTACTCTTCCCAAAGTGGTGTGTACTATAGGTTAATTGTACCTGCAGAACAAGGGTTCTAAATCAGTGCCCAAAATCATCAGTCCATCCTTCGGATATTATCAACTTCCCAACTGACTTGAGGGTCGATAATATTCTTAAGAGAACCTCTTCTGAGTGTAGTATCGCGTAGCAACCATTGTAGGACTACTCCCACATAGTTCCCGCACTACATCCTATATAAGGCCAAGATGGTGTAAAGGTACTACGGTTCCCAGTATCACAGACTCCAATCGATAATGGTAAAAGTTTTCACGATTACACTCGATCAACCGAACCATTTTTGAAAGTGTCTCAACTGAGCGGTGATTCTCGATTTAACTTAGTCGGGACTCACTCCCTATAAGCCTCGTCGAATATATCACCATCCTATAATAATGTCACTCAAGTCCGGGTGTAGGACTTATCTCACAACACAGTAACTCCAAGTAAGGTACCCCAATATATACATACAAGTGAGCAAAATATATAATAAAACAAATATATAAAGAAAAATAAACAAAATAGGGATAACCCTCAATAGTTAGGAGTCCCCAGTGAAGTCGCCATTTTCTGTTGCGGTGAAATTTGGATGTCAAGCTATTGATTAACTTGAATCTTAATTCATTTACAACCGGTCTTTGATTTATCCGAAGGAAAGGTTAAAGAAAGGAAAAACCTAAAAGGGAGAGATCTAAGGTTCGGAGGTTGGTTAAATTTAGGGAAGGTATTAGCACCATAAACTTCCGTAGTACTCTACGGGAACCTTTTGTTTATTTTTTTTATTTATTTCATTAATTATTTTGCTTTAGGGTATATACAAAGGATTGAAAATTAAAAAAGACCTAGGGGTTAATTCTAAGTTTACTCGGCAAGACATCGCATCTTGTGCCTACATATCCTTACGGGAATGGAATCAGAGTAACTGTAGTTCCCCTCAAAAGGGAGGTTAGAGACTTCTTGACTGTGGTCAAGGTCTCAAGGGGAATAAACGCATCTTAAGGACACGCTTACATGGAGTCTTAAACTCCGACCTCTATGTTATGAATTGTTAAGTTGTAATTAGGGTTAAATTAGGGATTCCACGGCGGGAAACCCTAAAATGAGCGCGGCGGCTCTTTGACCTGATGCTAGGGGTAACATGGTAATTTTGCCTGCGGCGAGGCATTTGTGAAAATTAGGGTTTGAGGACTATTGGCATGGCGGCCAAACGGCTAGACCTAATCCTTCGGAGGTGTAATGGGACAAATTAACGATGCAAATGCGCGAATTTAAACCATACAAACAGCAGAAATTAAAGTGCGGAAAGGTAAACGTGATAATTTGTTCGCGAAGTTACAAATGAGAAACAGATACAATTATAATACAACTTGAATTGAAAAACACATTAAAATAGCTAATAGCAACGTAACAAGCTGCACATTGAATACACAACGTTAGTAGACAGAGTCAGACAGTAATCAGACGAGTTATGAAACGGAAGTGCGAAAGTTATAGATATTCTTTGTTGTTTATTTGTGATATATTAAAAAAAGCTTTTGATTTAAGTTAAAAAAGAGGTTTTAATATTATTAAAAAAACTTTTCAAAAATAGTCTTAATTTAATTATCTAACAAAAAGGTTTTATTTAAAAAAAAAGGTTTAATGTTATTATTATATATTTTTTTTTTAAAAACGGTTCTAGTTATTATTTTTAAAAAGATTTTAGTTATTATTTTAAATTTATCTAAAAAAAAAAGTTTTTCTTAAAAATAATAGGTTTTCATATTAATTTGGAAAAGATGTTAATGTTATTTATTTTAAAAAACAGATTTTTATATTATAACAAGTTTTAATGAATTAATGATAATAATAATAATAATAATAATAGTAATAATAATAATAATAATAATGATAATAATAATAAATAATGATAATAATAATAATAATAAAGCAATAATGAATTTTAAATGTGCCAAATAACCCAACAATGTTGCTAATGCAGAAATGCGCTCATCGCAACCAGATCTAAATCGGACGAAACAAAATTTATCGCAAAGAAAAAGAAATTAAGCAAAAAACAGTATTATTGCTCACACAAAAATGCGATCATCGCAACCAGATCGAACTAACACAAATGTCACGCGTCATGCACACAAATGTGCAAACATCGTATCGATATAATTCGATCAAAAATTAACCTTATATATATATATAAACTCTAACAATTTAAAAATTATAAATATATAAACGTAACAGTAATAGATAAAGAAAAAGAAATAACGGTAATAGATGAAGAAAAAAAAATAACGGTAAAAGATGAAGAAAAAGAAACAACAGTAATAGATGAAGGAAAAGAAATAACGGTAAACGATGAAGAAAAAGAAACAACAGTAATAGATGAAGGAAAAGAAATAACGGTAAACGGCACTCACTCCTCTTAGGTTTTTTTCTTTCTTAGGAACAAAAAGGCTTTTCAGTTTTTAAAAAAGGTCTTACTAAAAAAAAGGTTTTAATAATAAATAAAAAAAGGGTTTTGATTTTAAAAAAAAGTTTTGATAAAAAAGGGTTTTGATATTAAAATCTAGGGACCTAAAGACACATGGAGATTAACATGGCAAAATATGCACATAAACATGAAAAGGCAAAAGGTTTAGTAATTTAACGGACCTAAACACATTAAGCAAAATATGCACATAAACATGAAAAGGCAAAAGATTTAGTAATTTAACCTACGAAGCGGAGGTTTGCTTCGATAAATGTGAAAAAGGTTTGAATAAGGGAACACTGGAGAGCTCCAATCCTTCTGACGAGTTGTGGGAACGACCGCCCTTTTTCTCTGGGGATCTCCTTTGTTTCTCCCTTTCTCTCTCCTCTTTTCTGAAGAAAACCTTCTGACGCCCTTTTCAACAAGGCAACACATGTATATATAGGGAACAAATTAGGGTTAACACCAAATTGTCAATAATGTCCCTAAAGCCCATTTTAAAGCCCAAACTAAATAATTAGTTAAGAAAAAATAAAATTAAAATAATTAAAATAAACTTAAAATAAAAACTAATAATCCTATTGATTCCTAAAATCAAAAATATTATAAAAAGAACAAAATTTTTTATAATATTTTTTATTTTATGATTTTTTGGATATTTTTATGAATAATTTAGAAAAAAGTGAAAAAAAATAATATTTTAAAAAATGATTTAATTAAAATACGAAAATAATAATTAAATAATAATAAAAAACTATTTTTGTTATTTTTTTAATGAGAGATAGAAACATTTAGAGTAAAAATAATAAAAAACAAAAAGTGACTAAGGTGAGATTCGAACTCTCAACCTCTCACACTCACAACTCCTTACACATGTCCTCTTGCCAATTGTGCCATTTTTACTTTTTAGAAAAAAAATACATGTCATATGATATTTACCTGCAAAAAGTCAAACGACTACACAAATTTGTTAGTAATTGATTAAATGCAATGAAATGCGACGACAAATCTTAGGGCAAAATTTGGGGTATTACAACCGGCATCAATGCCGATGGTTGGGACTCTCTGCACGCCACGCATATCCATAACCCAACCATCCGGTACTTTCACAGAGCATTGAGCAACACAATCTTCGCCAGAGACAGCAACCATAAGGTGAACTCGAAAGAGCTCTTTTTCCTCCATTGCGTCTTTAACAACGAGCCTGTCGACGCCGCTCCGTTCCTGCTGGCTCACATTCAGGCCAACTGCAACCGTGGCTCGAAGCCATTTTACTTTGGCGGGATTATCACTGCCATTGCACTTGGGCTGAACCTTGGCGACCGCCTCCAGCACCTCCATTCCATCCCCTCGGTGTTCCTTGACACCGACCACTGCAGAGCCTCCCACCTTATCCGCTCCAAAGCCGACGACAAGTACCATCCGGTAGTGCGTGGCAAAACCGTCCGAAGCATCATCCTTCCATCACGCACCCGCACACACCCAGAGGATCGTACCAACTGGTTATTTGACCTCACTGCCCCTCCTGCTGCCGCTGTTCCTACTCAGGATCACACCCAAGGTTCTGACGATGAAATCCAAGCTGAGTTGGACAGGTCCGAGCAACCGGGGGCATCGCAGCCTCCTCCTTCTGAAGGTACATCCTCTCGCCGCCGCCGCCATCATCCAGTGCCCGACTACACCGAAGAGGACCTCCGCCGCTCTCTCGACCAGCAGGCCCAGATACTCGCTATGCTGCAGCAGCAAAATCAGCGAGCAGACCAGTTCGAAGCTTGGCATCGGACTCAAATGCAACAACTTCAAACCGGCCAAGCTACCATTACTGAGAACCTGGAGAATTTAACTTTGCAGGTCGAAGGACTCTGAGACACCGTCTACCATACAAGAGCTATGAGTTATGAGGACCGAGTAGCCCTTGCCAGAGCCAGAGGACACCAGCGTGGACGTGACCGAGGCAGCGGACGTGATTAGTCATCCATCTTTCCTTATTTGTTTACTATATTTCCAGTTTATTTGTACTTTCATTTCAGATGTATCTCCCTCTCGCATGCTTCAAAATCAGTGGGGACACTGATTGAGATAGTGTGGGAGCGGAGCCTTTATTTCCATTCCACTGTACTTTGAATTTCATAATAACATTTTATATTTTTAGCAAATAAAGCTCGTTTATATATCCTTTTTCCGTTACGCAAACATCCCCACGTTATGCAACGTAAACAAAAAATTTTCGTTCGTTCCTCAAAAGCAAAAGCACCACGAGAATGCACCCGAGTTCAAACCAAGTTTTGAAACTCCGAGGAAACGACAGTTCTAACAAAACCATTACCGTCCTGACACCTTAGATCTCTGGTTTATGCAAGTCGGTTTCACTACCTACGTGTACCAAATTCTCAAGTGTCTACGCAAACTCAGCCCCAAGTAGTTTATACTAGCAGTCAGCACCATCCTGAAACACTTCTAAGCGAGCGACCGATGCAAATAAGTGTATGATCTCCAAAAAGATGAAAAATCATGAAAAGAAAGCTAGATAGTCCAAAAACATAAGACACGGTTCCTTCTAAGTTAGGTGCTCCTCACCCGAGCATTTAGCCCAACGGCACGAAAACTCATTGAAAAATCAATGACATAAGCTTATGATCAATGAAGAAGATCAAAAACAGAAATGAGATCATATTCACTAACAGGTCGACTTGCCATGAAAGTGTATGGACAACGGGCTTAATGTGATTGCGCTAGAACAAACATGGTGAACTTGCCGCGAGAACCTTGACACCAAGTTACAGTAGCATGACTGGGACCAGTTTGCATAAAAAGAAGACCTCCGAAGACTTGTAGTCCAGTGTCGTCATGGTACTCGTTTTGTTCTTACCAAGAATCCCGGTTTTTCCCAACCTTGCGAACGAAGAAGCTGCCTCGTGCTTGCCGACCTTTTCATGTTTTACTTGAGGACAAGCAAATATTCAAGCTTAGGGGAGTTTGATAACACGAAATCGTATATATATTTTGATGCATAATTCAACTAAAGTTTAACTGTTTTCGATCCGATTTCGGGTTATTTCCGTGTTATTTGTCTGATGTTTTGCAGGTATTTGATGATCACGTCTAAACAAGGCATTATGAAGAAAAGAAGCAATCTCAGATGAAATATGGACGAAAAAAGAGTGAAAACATCATGAAAAGCGCAGAAGGCTGTTTTTGCTGCTGTGACGACCGTTACAGCTCCATGACGACCGTCACACCTTGTGACGACCGTCATGCAGGCAAAAACGCCCCACTTCAATTGCACGTTAAAGAAGCAGTTCCAAGTCCCAAATAGTGGACCACTACTCCCTGATTTTTCTGCCTCAAAGTCCACCCTCTCCAATTATAACCGTTAGAATTCCATTTCTATAAAAGGGGAAGAAGGGGACCTCAGAAAGGGAGCCGCATTCATACAACGAAGTGCTGCCAAATTTATTTCCAGAGCAACCTTTCCAGTTTAATATTCTTATTTATTTCTCTTTACTTTTTCTACATTCCTTTCATTCTTCTGTAATTTCTACTTCTATTGTACGATCAAATTGGCATAAAGACCAGAATCCTGCCAACATCTGTAGAGGATCTGCCCAAAGGCCAATTGGAATATTTACAGGTTTCTCATTTCAATCGTAATTCCAGTTTTATTATGTTGCATATTATTATTTATCATTTTCATTTATGTTTTACCTTTCCCAAATCCATGTCTAACTAAATTTAGGTAATCGATATGTAGTAATAATTCGAAAGGGATTTGATAATAACCGGTTGAAAAACTTTCTTTTCAAAAGTAATTTATGGTCTGAGTGTTTAAAATTAATTTACTGAATAAACTTCGTCGCGAAAGCGATAACTTATTTAAAAGTAGTTTTGCCACGAAAGTGGGAAATTAATTAAGATACGAACCAACAAGCGAAAGTTGCGGTAAGATCAGATAGTAAACACGAGTCATTCATTTTAATAACAGCGAAAGCACTTTAAAATGAATTAGAACTTAGAGATTTCCAAAAAATAATTTTAACCCCGAATGGGATACGAAAGTGTACGTTTGGCCCTTAGAATTATGATTAGCGTCAATAACCATCGTGAGGCGAGAGTTTTCAAATCACCATTTTCTGCTTAAATAAACTTTGAAAATTATTTCATACACCGGTAACTTGTCAAATCCCTGAAGAACACAATTACTGCATATCGATTCAATCAATTATAATCTAAGTAACCGTCTTAGTTTCCCTTTTAGTGACAATCTTATTCCCTTAAACATATTCTACCTAGCTAAACATAGTAACTCCCGATAACACTAGTTTGATTACGAGTCCCTGTGGGATCGATATCTATTATTACTACGCGATAGACTGTGCACTTGCAGTTAGGTTGTATTAAACATAGAAAGTCGCGATCAAAAGACGGGGACTGGATGCACTGAGGCGAGGAAATGGAACCCCTAGTATCCTGGTCGGGCTTGGCCATCTGCTAGACCTGGGAGACTCGGCCTTTGGTGACCTTCTTGGCACCTTTGTTCACTACGAGCTTCACCACACCTTCTTAAAGCTCGACATTTGACATGCAACAAAAAAACCAAAGAATAAGTCATTACAAGGAAAAATAAGCGAACACATAAGTAAAGAATATGCTCATTACCTAAGAGCATCAAGGCCTCCTTGTTGAAGCGCCTTAGTGTTGATTAAACGGGCCTTGAAGGAAATTTCCCTGTTTTGTCTCGGATAAAGCTCTCATCCTTGGTCACGCACTTGGTGGGAGTGAAACTATCAATAAAGGCCATGATCTTGTCATATGCAAGCTTGTCCTCCTCGTTCAGATCGTGGGGCTTCGTGAGGTAGCTCTTCGTCCCTCTTTTAAAGTGGGCATGCTACCACTCTAGAGGGAACTTTACCTATATGGCCTTCTCCCTTTGTCCATCCACGAGCTTTTCCACGCGCTCAAACATGGAGTTGATGGCAGCGTGTGTTATAGGTTTAACAAGGAAGTATATATCCTTGAAGGACCAGACAAAGTCCATATATGCTCTGAACAGCTTCATCGGATGCTTTAGGGATTCTCAGTTGTGTCGTCCATGGTGAGTCTGCCTCTCGAGTTGGAAGAGATGGAAAAACAGCAGGAGCATGGCGCCAACATGAATGTGTTGGAATACGAGGTTGATGGCCCGCATGAAAGCAATTGCGTTGGGGTGAAGCTGCGGGGGAGCCAACTTCAGCCACTGAAATACCCCGTTTTAAAAATCGCTTAAGGGCATGCGAAGCTTTTTCGAACTACAGTAAAGCGGAAAGAAGCAAAAATTTAGTTTTGAAGGAATTCCTTCTGGGATTTGTATCGTCTCCATAGGGATCGGTGCGAGGGAAAGAATTATCATTCAACGGTCTCTACATTTCTAAGCTTGTGTGTGCAAAAGTTTGGTTGAAAGATTTTAGGCACCAAAAATAAAGGCAGAGAAGATAAAGACTAAAAATAAAAAGTAAAAACGGAAATATAAACAGAGCCTTGTTGGGATTAGACCTCATCAATTTATAACACATGTATTCTTCTAATCATGTTATACACAACTCAAACGTTCGTCTAATATCATCACTTATCACCCACAACAGAGGTTATGTCTAACACAAAGTTGATAGGCAAACCGTATTGTCTCATCGGTGATATCTCACACAGTAAAACCAACACGGAGCATTAAGAACTGATACTCACGTGAATGTTCAACCTAAATCTATGTCTAGAGTTTAGACTCAACAAATATTATTATAACATCCTTATCAAATTAATGATTTGATTCATATTTAACACTGAAGTTCTGGTATGCAGATCACATGTGTTCCACGAACATTGATCTCTGCTCAACAAGGATGAGGACAGACCATGACCAATTTAAATTTCTTTAAATTGTCCCAATGTCATGACCAATGTCACGACCTCTGTTGTGACATCTGCAGTCTGTCATACTATTTATCTAACCATTTAAAGTACAGAATTGTAAATGCAGAAAGATAAATAACACAGTAATTGTTCACCCAGTTCGGTATCAACAACACCTACATCTGGGGGCTACCAAGCCAGGGAGGAAATTCACTATTAGTATAATAAATTCAAAGTCAAACCTCCAATTTGCACTTCTCACTTAATCTCTACCCAATGACACTTTAGCCTAGAGACACTCTAGTATCTGAGTATACCCACTCACTCCCCCTCAATCACACAACAGTGATTTCAAACAATTACAAAAACAGTATGAAGAGACACTTCATACACTCCTTGATCTTGCTTCACAATTTTGATCAAGGAACTCACACACTCTTGTTTCACAGCTTCGAGTGAGACACAACCTAGAATCTACCTAACCAAACCAATCATCCACCGACAATTGCTTGGATTACAAGTATTCCTAAACAGACTTTACAAGTGAAGACTAACCTCCTTCTCTTACAAATATGTCTACCTCAATGTATCAACAGATACAAAGGGTGACTTACACACAAGGGACTCTCAACCTTATACCTCTATTTTACACTCTAGTTTTTCTTGATGTGAGTGCTTGCTTTTCTTCTGCTTCTGCTCCTCTTTTTATAGTCGTGCAGACTGGGCTTGGGTTGTGCAGAAGTAACAAATATTAGTTTTAATAAAGTAAAACTAATTTCCACTATTCAAGGTGTTGTCCAATTAGGTCATGGCATGGTCAGCATTGCCTTGAATCTCTCCTGAGATAACTTAGAAGTTATAACATGTTTCTTGATATTTAGCCTGAGATATATCAGGTCTCATAACAGAAAAACAAACTCAGCCCGTCTGATGTCATACGATCAATGTCATAACATTGGTCATGACATTCAGCTTCACTTCCTCTTAGCTGACCAGCTTGCCCGGCTGAACACTTCTGCAGAATCTTCATCATGATAGTCATGGTTACTCCAATCTTCTGCAGAATAATATTAGAAACAAGTTTCCTAAAAGGTCTCCAAGATCCTTTTATGAATACCAATACTATATGTTCTTGTTCCTAATCCATCTCCTTGACATATTTACTGATGAGGTATTTTCAACATGATCTCATCAATCCAAACCAGTTCTGTCAATAGATATACACTGACAGCTCCTTCTGTTATCATGCAGCTATGACTTGCTTAAAACACATGACAACATACTTCACTCACCACAACTCACATTGTTGTGGCTTCCCACCTCACACTGCCTGTGAGAAACTAGGTTACTGCTATTCCATAGCAGTGCCTGTTGTGCCAGACAGCTATGTCATTACTTTGGTAATGACATCTATGACAACAGTCCTTGCTTCAGCCTCTGCTAGCTCCTACTTGCTCTTGCTGCACTCGACCTTGATGTCTGCCTCTGCTAGCTCCTGTTGCACCAGACAGTGATGTCATATCTTTGGTAATGCCATCCTGTTCAAAACACATGCCAGCAGTACTGTCATTAACCCCTGGTAGCTCTTGTTGCACTACTACTCTTGCTGTTTCTCACA
Organism: Lathyrus sativus; assembly: GCA_963859935.3. Taxonomy (NCBI): domain Eukaryota; kingdom Viridiplantae; phylum Streptophyta; class Magnoliopsida; order Fabales; family Fabaceae; genus Lathyrus; species Lathyrus sativus. The sequence continues at coordinate 614,600,014 of OZ012738.1, read as the reverse complement.
CATGACAGTACTTCTGTCATGATATCAGATGGATGTCACGACATTCAGCATGACATTCACATTAAAACACTCCACAACAGTTCTTTCATCAGCTCCTGCTTGCTTCTTTAGCGATGTCATAACTATGGTAATGACATCCTGCTTAACATTAGTGCAGAGTCATGTTTTACCACAATTTAGCCAATCATAGAACCATGGACAATTCTATATCATAGGACCATGGAACTATCAAACACCATGATCAGAATACGTACACATGATTAACCCTTTTTACATGCATTCACCTAATCTGCCAAATGTATGTGAATAAGTTTCTCATCTCTATTATCATGCATCCTCACAATGCCATTCGCGTCAAGAACGTTATCATGGTTTCTACCGTGTTGATCTTACTCATGCTACTAATCAACATAATATGATGCAAATGAATATCAACTTACAAAACCTTGTCAAAAGTTTGCTCATTGATAGATGAAAATCTAAGACCAAATATTTGAAAAGGTTTTGTCAAGACCCACGAATAAGAAATCAAGGACAATCAACATTATTGAATCAAAACTAGTTCACAAACATATATTAGATGAAATATATAAGGTATCAAAAGATTACATCCAAACCCAAACAAGAGATCAAAGATCTTATCTTCTCCTTCTTAGAGTTTATATTTCTCTCTAAAATATGCTTGAAATAAAGAGAGATAAAATTATGGTCCCAAAAAGTACAAGTTATTTCTAAAAAAGAAAGAAAAGTACTTAAATAATATTTACAAAATTTGTCATGTTCGCACTGTGAACAACTTAATCGCCCAACAAAGTCTACTTTAAGGCACTTGAAATGCCTCAGAAATAGTTAAACCACCCTTGGAAAATATCTGAGTTCATCGTGCGAGCAATTCTTTGCACTACGAACTACATCGCTACAAGTTCACACATAAAACTTTGGGTCCTTTAGCTACTGACTTCCAAGGTTTCCTCCTCATTGGGACCTCGCTGCTATTTCGCACAACGAACATTCATTTCTTGTTTGTACAGCGAACTTCCTGATTCTTCTTCACTTCTTTGTCTTTCTTGTTAAATTCACTTGTGTCTTAATCATTTATGCACAATAAAACACACATAAAATAATCCAAAGGTATTTGCAATATAATTGAAGAATCATACAAGAACAGGAATTAAATATATAAAAACATGAGAAACAAATTGAAAAGTGCCAAGAAAGATGGTTCATTTTAAGTCAAAATTTGCATTTAACAGACTCTCCCCAACTAGATTTTTGATTGTTCTCAAGAAAAGTATGTCCCTCATGAAAACAATAGAAATTTGCTCAAACAAGAGGATTTGCTTAAGCATAAGATTCAACTAAGAAAAGAGATAACAATTCAAATTCAAACAAGAGAAATATGCTCAAATAAGAGGATTTAGTCAAGCAAGAGAATGCACACAAGCAATGTTCACCACTCAATAGAATCGAACAATGACAAAGAATTTAGTTCTTAAATAAATATCATGCAATGTTTCAAATAACAACTAAATTCTTATACTTGAATCACTCTAACGCTCCTCTTCAAAATAAGAATGAAGAAATTAACGTGTTTGCAATTGTGGGGCAATTTCACTCAACTGACAAACAATGCTAATAACAATCTAATTCATACATTCATCTAACAGTCAAAAATGAAAACATGGAAGCAAAAAGATCACTAAGGGATTTTAAGGTTGTAGCTTGGTCGGGTTCACAACAAAGGGACATTTCTAAAGGCCATGAAATTGAAATTGGCAATGCAAAATAAACATTCACTATACAAAGTATTTACACATCCCAAAACCCTAGTTTAGGGATATTTTAGTAAACATCCTACACAAGTAATCATAAATAAAATAGGAAAATAACTTAATAAATAAAATAAAAAAATATGACAAGATTCATGAGACATTAAAGTATTAAAAAATAATTTTTGTTGTGAAGAAATAATTAAAAGTAAAATCAAGAATAAAAGAGAGAAACTAAAAAGAAATTAGAATGAAAAAAACAAGGGGGGTGTGATAGCAAAATCAAGAATGAACTAAATTCAATTCATAATGCGTTGATGGGCCAGAAATCTGGGGTGTAAACAATAAAACGCACAGGCCCAACCATCAAATAAGATTCAAAAACAAAAAAAATGTCATGCGGGCAAATTCATTGATACACGTCATCACCAACTCAGCGCCACTTGAGCAAAGACCACAGTCAACCAAGACACATCACCAAACATGACCAGACGCTGAAGCCCTAGCTCTGGTCGCCTTCTTAGGCGGCCTTCATTGGAGTTGGTCCAAAGCCATGCCAAAACTAAAAATACCTTACCCCTTTCCACTCGTTTTCTCGTGTAGAAACCAAACCCAACCTTATTTTTAGCATTTGAGGCCTCCAATGCCATTAAAACATGCCATGAAAATTTATCATGCATTATGGAATTTGCTTAAAACAAAACAACAACAACCCCAACATGATCCTCGTGTTTCCAGAAGACCAAAGAACACGATCACATGTCTAATATGCATTGAATAGATGAGAAAGAGAGGAGAGAAAGTTAACTAAAATAAAGCTTTGTTTAGCTTCTGATCTTGATGCAAACAAGCCTCCCAACTTCCTCTTTAGCTCTTAGGGACCCTCAGAAAGATGATAGGAGCAAGAGAATGGAAGAAGAAACTCGGAAAACTAGAACTCGAAGAAAGAGAATGTTTTGGCTCAGTTTGGCTGCAGCAAATGAGGTTTTTCTTGTGTGGTCAGGGTTTTTAGCATATATAGTAGAGTTTTTTTATGAGAGAAAGAGTTTACTGAGGTTTAATGTTGTGGTTAATCATTCTTGAAAATTTTGAAATATGGAGGGAATAGGGAGCATAGTACGCATGGCATGGTTTTTGGGATGTTTGTGGGTGGTTTTTTATTGTCTTTTTGTGAGGTCAGAAGGTCAGAATAAGAGAGGATAGAGCAACATTCTTATTGTGCAAGTTTTTCTCTTTTCTTCTTTTGTGAAAGTGTTTAAAATGGTACAAGGATATGGCAGGAGTGTGTTTGGCTAGAATGGGCAATGTTTTATGGTGGAAAGGAGATATTATACGCATGAAATTAGGTCACATGGTTGCTGCATGAATCAATTTAGAATGTGCATGAAAATGTCACAATATGATATGCATAATCATTAACCCATATGGCTCACTTTAATCAACCATAACTCAATGAATTTTGATTCAAATGATGGAATCTTGAGCTCAATGAAAAGTAAGGAGATTGGTGAACAAATTTCATGTTGAAAGCATCTTGAAATGAGGATTAGAAAATATAGAAAACAAGCCTTGAAGTCATGTCCATACACTAGCTCAAAATGACTTAGAAAAAATCCTAAGTTATTGACTTTTGACAACTTTGGAACCTTAAATTTGGAAGACCATAACTTGAGTTGTGTTGATCCAATAAAGTAGTACTTGGTATAGATGGAAAGCTTGAAGAATGCCTAACAACTTTCACATTGATATAATTTTGGATTGAAGCCTAGAACTATGAGGAAAATGGCCTTGAAAGTGGCTCCATCAAGCTGAATTCTAGTACTTAGAAAAATTCTAAGTGTAGAAACCCAAACCATGATTTTTTACCAACTTTAAACATTCATAACTCCAAGTCCATTCATTTTTTGAACTTGATTCCTTTTATAAACTTGTAGTATATGATGTCCTCTTCAAATTGATCATCAGTTTGCTCCATTTGGATCAAGGATGAATGAGATATGGTTCTTCCAATATGGCTAGAATTCTTGATTTCCACACTTAGCAAAATTCTTCAAAAACCATAATTTCACCACTTCTTCTGATTTTATGATTTCACTTGACTTTTCTTGATCAAAACTCATGAGATCATGGAAGATGGCCTAAAATTCCCATGGTTGACCAAAGAACTCAAGAGTTGATTTTTGTGAAACCTCAGTTGACTTTTTGATCAGATGAACTAGAATTCTTGCATTGCTTACGAATAAACCTTCTTGGATTAAGTTAATTATGTTGATGGACCAGAGTGATGCATTAGGTGTCCTTGAAACATATATTGAGGTGTTGGATCATTCCTTGCTTCAAAAGTCAACCCAGAGACCGAATTGAGTCAAAACCCTAAATTGGGTGCATCTGGTGGCTTAGGGCTTGATGATCTTGATTCAGAGCAATCTTACACTTGATTGTTGATGAGAAAAGGCTCTTGAACAAATGTTAAATGAATTAGGGCTTGAGATGTTGAGGATCCCATAATCCTTTGACTGGTCAAACTCTTGATCTTCTTGCTACCAAAACCCTAGCTTATGATCAAAACAAAACCAAGGCACATGCTCTTGTATTTTAAAAGGGTTAGTGATGCATAAAAACACACACATGAGATGATTGATTTTATGAAAAATTAATGCAAATAAGGTGGAATCTTAGGGTTAAAAATTAGGGTGTGACAGATGCCCTTATTAAAGGTTCTTCTATCCGGAGATATGGAGATTGAAATCTTTGTCTCGACAAGATAGGAGAAACTTAAATATAAACATGCACAATTTTTGGCCCTAAGATGCCACAAAAATGCTTATGATATGCAAGCCAAATATTCTGCGGGGAAAGATGCCACAAGAGAAAAGTGTATACTGGAAATGATTGTTGCTCCACTGGGGAAAACAAAAAGACAACTTCATGGGGAAAAGTCAACTGACTACTACTAGGGATGAGACTACACAAGGTAGCTCCAAGAAGTAAACTTTCATGAGAAAATGATTCAGTTAAAATAACTGGATAATATATTTGAAAAGATAATAAATCTCCCACGCTTCAGACTATGAGCCACAGACGAGTCTCAATTTATTCTTTGATCAAGATCTTTCACTTGAAAAGGGTATACATAAACCTCCCACGCCTTGGGTCACAAGACACGAACGGGTCTAAGTTTCTTCTTTGATCAAGGTCTTTCACTTGAAAAGGGTATATATAAACCTCCTCACGCCTCAGGTTGTAAGCCACAAACGGGTCTCAATTTCTTCTTTGATTAAGGTCTTTCACTTGAAAAGGGTATGCATAAACCTCCCCACACCTCGGGTCACAAGCCACGAACGGGTCTCAGTTTCTTCTTTAATCAAGCCTTACACTTGAAAAGGGTAAACATAAATCTCCCCACGCATCGGGTCAAGTCATGAACGGGTCTCAGTTTCTTCCTGGAATGGTGAATACTTATGGGAGAGTATCTTCACAGGGGATGGGAACTTCATGGATCCATAACTTATTAGAGATTATGAAACTTCACCAGGGATCAAAAAGAGATGCATGCCAATTGAATTGTAAAACATGACTTCTCACATAAAGAGAAAGATCATCTGAATCTTCACTAAACTTCTCGAAGAGATACCATTTGATGGAATTAACTTTGAATAGTGGACTCACTGGGAAGAATATCATTGAGGAGCAATATTGTTGTAGTTTAAAGTTGCATTGAAGTGGATAAAATCCTTGCCACGTGAGATCTCAAATAAAGAGAAATACTTGTACGGTCTTCAACAAACTTTTCTGACGAATTTCTAAAGAGATGCCATTTGATGGAAGAAAAATTGGTAATCTTGATAACTTGTTATGAATAGACAAACTGTCTTGGAAAGAGATTGCTGTTTTCCATCCGAATAGAAAATCTTGAGAACAAAACAAGCTGCTCAAATAAAGAGGTCGCCACTTGTTGTATGGGTATAAATTCTAAGAAATGCTACAACGCTGTTGGAGAACAGAGGTTTTCTTCAATGGCGATCCTCAAATAGAATCTTATTGGGAAGACAAAGTGCAAAATAACTGCACACTCAATCTAGGCTCAACAACCTAGAGAGATTCAAAATCATAATTATCAGGGACCAAAGTTCAATTAAGGAAATAACTGAAGAGAAACGGTCAAGCAAGACTCAATCCATTGAGGAATGAACTCAAATGGGAATTTATCTTATCTAAAAAATGGAAAAGATAACTAAAGCAATAAATCTTCCACGAGGATCAAACTGAGTGGGGAATTAGAAAAGAGGTGTACTTTCTGCTTAAGACTGACGACTCTACTAGAGAGATTAGACAAACCAGGTCACTTAGGGATAAACACAACCAAAGAAAATGAATAAACAAACATCACGAAAATGTAGAATGCACACATGCCATGTATATGCATGAATAAATGTATGTCGTGTTATGCTTATGCTGACAAAACAAATTAAGAGAAGTAAACTGGATATGAAATAAATATCTCGACACAGATACTCGACCAATCTTTACAAGAAAAAAGCATCGCTATGGATGAATAGGAAGCCACATCTGGGACCAAAGTCTTGCTTCAAGGACTAAAATTTCTATAAGGAAAAGAGAGTTCTCCACTCAGGGATATAACATCCTGACTTCACTTAGGGGTTTGTCAAGAAAAATCTCGCGACTCTGTTGGGAATGAGAAAGATCTGTTAGGGAAGATCAAACTCATGATTAGAGAGACTTCAAGGGGATAAATATCTATTGTAAACTGAAGTAGTATGAATGAAAGTCGTAACAGGAGAAGCCAGAGATGAGGCCACACAGACCCACTTCATTGGGGAAGCTCGGATCAAAATATTAGTTGTAGATATTAGAGTTGAGACTTCATGGGGATGAAATAAACATCCACTTTGTCGGGAAAGATTGAAGTTTTAAGAAATTCACTATGGAATGAAATAGCATTCACTTTACTGGGGAAGGTTGAAGCCAAGGAAACTCGCTAGGGATTCGTAGGCCACCAACTCGGAAAACTTTGCATCAAACTTGTCATGACCGCTTGGAGCAGACTCACCGAGGAATAGTCATACCACTTGAAGTAGAAACTATCTGGCGACATGGAGGAAAGAAGTCATGAAGACAATGTGGTTCTGTATTTCAAAGTCTATCCTTCTTGGAGAAACTATTAATGTCCTTTTTGTGTTCATAAATCAAAGTAAAACACAAACACATTTTAAAACAAAATTTAAGTTTGTTTCAAAAACTACTAGCAAAATAAAAGACATTTTGCAAGATAAATATAAACATAAAGATTGCCAACAAATAGAAAAGGCTCAAATTTCAATAATTGAATGGTAGTTAACAAATGGCTTGACTCCATGGATCACTACAAAGTTGGAAAATGTTAAATAATGGAAAAAGGTTACATCAAAAACAACGACCACTATCCTTCTAAACAACTTTGGATTTCATATGCTCTGAGCTCCTGATGATCTAACTGATGAGTCTTTGATGATAGAAGTGGTTTTTGACAATCCAATCTGATTTGATGCAGCTGACCAGCCTTATCCCTAACTTTTGTCTAGATTGCCTTTTCAGGTTTTCAATCTACCGGGATGATTTTTTTTTCTGTTTTATGTCTCTAATTTTGCCTGGACCGCCCTTTTGAGTTTTCAGTCCACCGAGATGCTCATTTTTGCCTAAGCTACCCTTTCGGGTTTTCAACTTAACGACTTGTTCTTTTCATTTTTAGGCGTAGTACTTTTTAGCTACATCAACATTCACAGAACGAATGATCTCCTTCCCATCCATAGTTGCTAGCATTAAAGCACCTTTTGAGAAAACTCTCTTGACAATGTATGAGCCATCATAATTAGGACTCCACTTGCCCCTAGAATCAGTGAGGAATGATTGGATTTTCTTAAGCACAAGATCGCCTTTTCTAAATTCACGAGGTCAAACCTTCTTGTCAAAACCTTTCTTCATCCTTTGTTAGTACAGTTGGCCATGGCATAAAGTTGTCATCCTATTTTTTTGATTAAGGTTAGTGCGTCATATCTGGTTTGACACCATTCAGCTTCTGAGAGCTTAACCTCTATCAGAACTCGCATGGAAGGAATCTCAACCTCTACCGGGAGTACAACCTCCATACCATAAACAAGTGAAAAAGGATATGTCCTTGTTAATGTGCGTACTGAAGTATGATACCCATGTAAAGAAAAAGGGAACATCTCATGCCAGTCCTTATAAGTTACAACCATTTTTTGAATGATTTTCTTTATGTTCTTGTTTGCTTCCTCGACAACGACATTCATCTTCGGTCGGTAAGGAAAAGAGTTATGATGTTCAATCTTGAACTCCTCACGTAGCTCCTCCATCATTCTGTTGTTCAAATTTGACCAATTATCAATGATGATTTTACTCGGCACACCATAATGACAGATGAGTTAGTTCTTGATAAATCTGACAACCACTTGTCTGGTGACATTCGCATACGAAGCGACTTCGACCCATTTGACGAAGTAATTAATTGCCACCAAGATGAAGTGATGTCCATTATAATCTTTTGGATCAATCATACAAATCATGTCAATGCCCCACGTGGAGAAAGGCCACAGGGAGAAGATAACATTAAGAAGAGTTGGTGGTGTCATACCCCAAATTTGTCCTACTTGTACATAATTTTCATCTGTACATCCATCCACCAGCAATCATTAAGAAAATCCAAAAATATATATTGCTTCTACTAGTCATTTAAGCTTAGGGTTGTGCAAGATTAAAACTCAAAGTTATCAAGGCAGATGTTGAGTGAAGTGAGTGGTTTTTGACCTAATTTTTTTTGTAGTCAGGGATGTGTGTCTCAAGATTCAATTAGGGTTTTCAAGGCATGATTCTTGCTCAAGAAGGTTCGGTGAAAGTTTTTCAATATTCAAGTGGTTATCAGTTCAAGATTTATTGGTGATTGATTCATGGTTGACTTATTCTCTCAAATTCAGTTTAAGGGTTCAATACATTTCAAGAGTGTTCAAGTTCAGGAATGACATGTGGTTTTGGATTAAAATTCAAATAATTCCCATTTCTATTTCCACTTATGGACGAGCATGATTGTGTTTAATTTTAAATCAAGAATTTTAAGTATCGATCATAATTCAAATCCAAATCACATCAATTCAAGGCTTATTATCCAAAAGTCCACTACTTCACCATACATTCTAAAAATTCAAAAAACATAAATAATGATGCATTGATTCATGTTTTAATCTAAAAATAAAAGGCCAAATTCAATAACCATGTTAAAGCCCATGTCTAAATGACATTACAATCACCAAATCATTTAAGTCCATTACTTTGAAACCCATGTCATTTTATTAAAAACATTGTTTTCTACAAATCCATTGGCATTCAAAAAAGTTACAAATAAAAGGCCCATTTCATACTTGCAAGGCCATGTCAAACTACAACAAAATGGAAAGGAACATTCTGCAGTATCCTCCAGCTTTCGTGCAGCGTACCCACCTCAAATTCCCAAACTTCAAGCCACCATATTCCTCACGCATATCTACACTACCACAACCATACAACCTCGAGCCTTGATTTTTTTGTGCATCAATTTTACACAACTCACTAAAGTCACCCCCCCCCCCCCAAGATTCACGTTTAACACATGACTGCAACACAAAAGAAAACCTGTGAATATACACCTATATACACTCCTAACCGTGAGGTTCTCCAAGGCACCACAAACTGATTCCAACCACGAACCATGACTTGCATTATACACCATAATAGCCATAAAATTTACACAACGAATAATTCTTCAGTGAGTCGTTCCAACCTAAACATGACCTATCCAATGCCATCACGATACAAGCTGATGAAAAAAACACTTCACAACTAGCATTTAAACTTGTACTTGCTGAACACGAGACCATCCATGATAATAAAGACGTTCATTCGTAAGAAGTACAAGTAGCAAAACGTTGCAAACCTGTTACACAACCAGCCCATTTGCAATTAAACTTCGCGACCAATTCCAACAGCACACACCCTTTCAACCTGTAAACAAAGTCAAAATAATTTTCACAACGCAATACTCAACTCGTACGACTGCGTCACCAAATTTCCAACTCATAATTCCTCTCTATCCATTCCAAAAATACCCTCAATCCTCTCTATAAGTTCAACCCTCCCTCGCCCCAATTGGGAAGCTTTCATAAGCCAAAATAACTCTGCCCCGATTCCTCCAAATACAAACTTGCCGCCCCTCACCTTCAACAACAACTTCAACCCATCTCAACCTAAACCCAACCAAATCAAAATCAGAACCGAAATGAGAAAGAATAAGATGAAGAAAATTTGACTGAGACGCATATCAAATCCGACACAAACCTGAGAGCTAAAGATCAAGTGAAGGAAACAGAGTGAGAGAGAGAGAGAGAGAGAGAGAGAGAGAGAGAGAGAGAGAGAGAGAAGAGGTTGGATATTGTCTTTGTTGACCTTGTTTCGTTTTTGACTTGTCTCTTTTTTCTTCTTTTAACTTACTAATATAAACGACGATGATGATGAATGTTGAGTATATTGCTTTTCTTTCCTGATGTTTGGCTTGTGTGATAATCGATTTTGGTTAAACAAAATGGTGTTGGCTGACCTAGTTTGTTTACCATTTCCCTTTTGTTTGAGCCTTTGTTGGACCATGTCCTATGGATCTCCACACCCTTTTTTTACACCATTTTTCTAGTAGTGGATGAATGGGCCATGAGGCCCATGATGATTCCATTGTGATTCACACCTTATTTTTTCCTTCAGCATCCCCTCTTATATTTTGTTAATTATTTGTATTGATAATTTTAGTGATTTTTCTTTGTTAAAAGTTCTTGACATTTTTGTAATATCCTTATTAATACTTGGTTAAATAATCTTATTAGTTACTTGATTAATAATTTTGTTGTTAATTTTCGTTGATAATTTTAGTTAAATATTTTGTCAAAAGTTTTGTTAACCTTTTAAAAACTTTGCTAACTATTTTTGTTAAAATACTTTATTAAAAAAAAGTCTTATTAGTCTGTTGTTAACATTTTTAGTCATATTTTGTGAGTGATTTTGTCATTTACTTTGTTTACTATTTTAAATTTTTGGATATTGATTTCATAGATCTTGATCTATTTTTCTATGTTTTTCTTTCCATCTTGACTCATTTCAATTTCATTCTATTCCTTTTTTATCTTCACTTTTCATTCCCTTTTTTATTCCTTCTTTTCTCATTTTGGTCAATGAAAGTCTTTAATATTATGAATGTTGGTTGATTGAGGTTTTTTTAACCTTCATTATTTCAAATTTGTAGTGAATGATCATCGAGATTAGTTTATATACTTTGGAGTCATGATAGGTTACTGTAATACCCTAATTTTTACCCCTAAGATACCATGTATTATTTGCATCTCATTCCACAAATAAGATTGTAAGTTTGATTATCTTGCCTTCCTCCACTGGTTTTCTCTTGAGAGATCACCAGACACCCTTATTTTCTTGTTTGTTTGATATTTGTTTATGTTTATTAACCATTATTCAAAGTCCAAAAAAAAATGTTTGTTTTTTCTTTACTAACTTTTTCAAGAAGAATTTGGATCAAAGATATCAAATATCAGTCCCTCAGCTTAAATGAATTTCATCTGAAAAAAGTTGAAGTTGATCTGCAAACAATTCAAAATCATCTGATCAAGAGTCTCCCAAGATATGGTTGACTTTTATTCAAGAGACTCCAAGGTTCGTGTGTTTATTTTCATGCCTTCTTTGACCAGTAAAAGAGTCGAGTTAGAGTCATGACAACATATAAAAAAAAACAAATTTTCACCATTTTTTACTGTGGTAATCGATTACCAGTATTAGGGTAATCGATTACCATGTGCACATTTTGTGAAAATTGACCAAATTCAAATTCTGCAACATTTTTGGTACCAAATTCAAATGTTTCATCAAGAAAATATTCTAGATCACTTCATTTTAATTCCCCTACCTCATCATAATTAATTCCCACCATACACCTTCACTAACCATCATTTGATCTTGAATTTCCCTCCAAATTCAAATTCCAAGCCTAATTTTATTTTCAAACCAAATTCCAATCCACCAAATTTTTCAAGTTTAACTCCTATAAATAGAAGCTTCATTTCTCTCATTTCACAAGCTTTTGATAGCCAAATTCACCTTGTCAAATTCCTTCTTGACTCCCAATTTTCTCCAATTACCAAATTTACCAAAGCTCTTTCTTCCTTTGAAAGTTAGTAAGTTCATCACTAGAACTTACTAATCTTTGAGCTAAACCTCATCCGTTCACTTTTTTTATCATCAATTTCATTAGATCAAGGCTTTGGAGTGTGGTTTGTGGAGTTGATTTGAAGAATTTCCAAATTTAGAGTGGTAATTTCTTGATCCACCATTGTTGCTCTTGATACATCCTTCATGATGTAATGTATTGTTGATTCTTGTTACTTGATCTCTAGATCTTGCAAATTGTGCTTTACTGGTGTTGATTGTTGTTACTTTACTTGAATTTTTGTGCTCGATTGCATCCTTGATCATGAGGTGTTTGAAGAAATGATTGATCAAGTTTTTGCATATTTTCAAACTGCTTTGTAGTTGTTTTAACAATGGTAATCAATTACCAGCTTAGGGTAATCGATTACCCATTGTCCATTTTGCCTTTTAGGCTTTGTTTTGTGACTGTTTTGGTTTTTTCTTCTTCTTCTTCTTCCATTTCCTTTTGATTTTTGCCTTTGAATACACTTTTAAAGCTACTTTTCCTCTTTAAATTCATTGGACTTATGGTGTAGATGAAGTTGGATAAACATTCACTAATTCAAATATATTTTTAAAGTGAATTATTTAATTCATTTTAGGTGCTTTGAGTTAATGATATGTTTAGTGCTTTAATCCACCAAGATGAGTGGACAAACTTAAAGATGGAATGACCTTGAAATTGTAATTCAATTTTGATTTCCCTATCCTCTTCTCTTTTTTCCTTTTTATCGATGAAAATCTTCGACATCGTTTAAACTATTTTCAAGTTCTTGATTAAAAGGAGATCATTACGTATTTTCTTTTTGTGCGGTATTGCTTTCGGAGAGTGATCTATATATCACTTCTCTAGCATGCATTAGCACTAACATTGTTATTGACTGGCCTCAGATAGTCGTGGTTTCTACATAAACCCAATTACGATTGCTTAATATATTGCTAGATTGCCCTGTAATCGGAAAATGATCATTTGTGGCTCAAACCTATGTTTGAAAGTCCAAGTACGGTTGATTATTTGTCTTAAGTCCATTACCTATGAAACTTGTTGTTATGAGGCTTTGATTTTATCAATCCTCTAATGAGTTTTGTTTAGCTTTGGCCTAAATGCATGAGTTGATCATCGTTGATCATTTATTCTAACAACTAATCACTAACTCACCAACAATATTATTGTGCTAATTTTATTTATCTTTCCTTCTTGCTTCATACTCTCTCTTTTATTTTTATGCTCCATTTTTATCATCTCATGTCAAATTATTGTTTATGCTTCCGTTATTTTTTCCTTTGTCTGTTGGACACATGTTTATGTTTCCGTCTTTTTTCTTTTATCCATTTGGACCATATATTGTTCAAAACACTAATAAAGGATTAAACCTCTAAAAAACTTGGTGCTCTAAACTTCGTGGCTATACTCTTGGACTATTCTTAGACCTTGGACCTCTTGGACTATTCTTGGACCCATGGACTTAGAATTAGGTCTTTTTCCCTATGCTTGGAGTATTATGGATCTTTGCATTTATTTGACTTGCTCATTTGCTTATGCTTCAAGATTGATGAAATTCTTATTTGGCTTGCTTTGGAGTTTGCTTTCATTTGGTTAGATCCTTCTTATCTCTAACATTTATTTTGCTTTCTAGGGTAGTTATTTCACCTTCTTCCCTTCTTAAAATTTTAAAATCTTCTCCCTTTTTAAAAAACCTTCTTCTTTTCAAACTTTAAACCGCTTTCACAATAAAACCTTGACTTTTGTCAAGTGATTTTCAAACTTTGTTTTCTTTAATAAATGTCAATCAATGTTAATCATGTTTTGACCAATTTTAAATGACTATAAAAAAACACTTCACCTCATTCAAACTTTTTGTGTCTTTGTGCATTTTTCATTTTAAAACTTTTCATAAAGTTTAGACATGAGTCATTTCCATAGTTGAGATATAGTTCTCCTATTCCCTATAGTATTTAAGATATTGACATTTTCCACTTAGACGTTGATTGATAAGCTTGTTGATTTTAATCCAAGTAAAATCCTCCATCTTTATGTGATGCAAATGTTGTCTTATACTTGTGGGCGACTAGTCATAGTTTTCTTCTTAAAATGACGACTTGTCTTTATATTTAAAATCAATAAAAACAAATAAATTTTTGTTATTTGTACCACGAACTATGAGGTTTTGATCATATATTGCACTTTGTGGGTACGTAGGCATGAGGCGGTAAGTCTCTCCAAACACAAAAATCTTAAAAAATAATTCTCTTCTCACCTTCTCAATCTCTTTCCAAGCAAACCATTTTCAAACCAAAAAGCGTAGATATTTCAAAGGGCTCTTATAGAGTACTACAAACGTTTAGGGTGCTAACACCTTTACACTATGTAACCAACCCCCTTACCCAGATCGCTGTTTATTTGATCTTGTTTTAGAACTTGTAGATTTTGTTCGCTCTTTTTCCTTTCCTTTTTTGGATAAAATAAAAGTGTGGTGGCGACTCTTACATTTTAAGTTAAGTTAATCAATAAATTACACTCACAAATTTCCCCACTATAATTATCTTTGATTAATCGACACGAGTTTGTGATTAAGACGAGACAATTACCATTTCTTTTCGCGTGGCACAATTTCTTTAGAAAATGATTCTCAATATCATTTATCCAACGTATTTTAGCACAAATATCATCTTGCATGACCTCCTATAATATGACCTTCGTCATAGATCGTGCAATGACGGTTTAATGCTAAATTCGACTCGATTTATCCGATTAATCACTAACCACTAACTTTAATTTCATTCAATATACTTTTGCTTTAATTTCTGTCAATATGCTCTTGATTTACGTTTCTGTCAATATATCTCGATTATATCATTTTTCATATACTATTGTTAATATTATCTTGATTATATTATTATTGATATTATCTTGTTTATTATCATTATTAATATTGTTCGTATCATATTCATCATAATCATATGGTTTATACTCTGTTCATATTATTCGAAAACACACTAATAACAATCGAAACCCTAAAAGCCTAAATTGATGGACTGTTGGTTACTATTCCGGACAATGGAACTTGGACTTTGTACAGAAACCCTAGCCTGGAGATTTTTGTCTGACTCTTGCTCGTGGCTTAGTTTAGGACACCTCGCACACTCACTTTATTTCGTGCAATCTTGTGTAACTTACATGTACCCCGCTCCCATTTGAATGTACACATTCGCTTTGCTTTGGTTGTGGTTTATTTACTAGGAGAACCCCTAGGGACTATCATAGACAAAACCATTTTCAAACTTTGAACACCTTTGTAAGTCGATTGCTCATTAGCATTACCATCAACCTAACGCACACATTTGCACATTCCATCGTGGTTTCGTTTACTAGAAGCACCCCTAGGGACTAGTATCAATTATTACCTCTTTTGCAAACCCTTGATCCAATGTCAAGTGGTATTTTATTCAAACTTGTAAGTCGAGCGACTTTTGCCTCGCCACCAATCTCTTTTCAACTTATCCACTTAATATTTTTCAAACGCTTTCTCAAACAAACTTCAAAAGAAGAAGATTCTTGGAGTCTAGTATTCCTTGGATCTTAGAATGAATGGCTCTTAAGGTGCAAACCTTGGGTTATTTTTCATTCAACATTTCATCTTAAAACACCTAATATATATCAAACATTTTATTAAAAGGGTCGGTTACCATTCCGTGCATAATTGGAGATAAATCATTGAAAAGGGCGCTTATTGATTTAGGGGCTAGTGTGAGTCTTATGCCATTGTCCATATATAAGAAGCTTGGAATATGAAGTGTTCAAGATACTAGGATGACCCTCCAATTTGCAGATCATTCAGTTAAGATACCTTGTGGAGTGGTTGAAGATGTTCTCGTAAAAATTGATAAATTTGTGTTTCCTGTTGATTTTGTGATTCTGGAGATGCCCGAAGATGAGGATATCCCTCTGATTTTGGGAAGGCCATTCTTATAAAACAGGAAGATGCATGATAGACATTGAGGGAGGCATCATGACCCTCAAAGTTTATGATGAAGAGTTGAAAATTAATGTGAGGAATACCATAAAGCACAAAGAGGATATAGGGACAAGTCACACTGTGTAAGTTATAGATAACATGATAGTTAAAGTTATTCACATTCAAATCCCTAAATCAACATTGGAAAGAGTTCTTAGCTTATCAGCCCAGGAGATAGAGGATAACGATGACGAAAGAAAGAAAGAAGCTCTTACGATGTTGAATGCTCAACCACCTTGGTTGAAGTCCAAACCACACTGGTGGGAGATTTGAGAGATTCACCATAAACAGAGATTGAAAAGGAAAGCAAAACAGGTTGGAGAGTGTGTATTGATTATAGAAGGCTCAACAGTGCAACAAGAAAATATCATTTTCCTCTCCCTTTCATTAACAAGATGTTGGAAAGACTTGCAGGTCATGAGTACTACTGCTTTTTGGATGGTTACTCGAGGTATAATCAAATTGTTGTAACCTCGAAAGATCAGGAGAAGATCGCATTTACATGCCCTTACGATATCTTTTCCTATAGAAGGATGCCATTTTGGGCTATGTAACACTCCCGCTACATTTTAGAGATGTATGACATCTATATTCGCCGACATGCTTGAAAAGCATATGGAGGTGTTTATGGATGATTTTTCTGTTTTTGGTTCTTCTTTTGATACCTGTCTAACTAACTTGTCTATTGTTTTAAAAATATGCCAAGAAGCTAACCTCATTCTTAATTGGGAGAAGTGTCATTTTATGGTGCAGGAAGGTATAATGCTTGGACATAAGATCTCTCACAAGGGGATTAAAGTGAACAAAGCCAAAGTGGAAGTAATAACTAATCTCCCACCCCAGTGGATGAAAAGAGGATTAGAAGCTTCTTAGGACGTGCAAGTTTTTATCGTAAGTTCATCAGAGATTTTTCAAAAGTTGCCAAACCCTTGATGGATTTGCTTGTCAAAGACAAACTCTTTAATTTTGATGATAAATGTAAGGTCGCTTTTGATAGTCTCAAGAGTAAGTTAATTTCCTCACCTATAGTGATAGTCCCCGATTGGTCACTACCCTTTGAAATAATGCATGATTTTAATGACATTGTTGTCGGGGCTATCCTAGGGCAAAGAAGGGATAAATTATTGCATGTCATTTATTATGCTAGTCATGTCCTTAATCCGGCCCAAATGAATTATGCAACTACCGAAAAGGAGTTGTTGACCATAGTGTATGATTTTGACAAATTCAGGTCATATCTTCTTGGTTCTAAAACTATTGTTTATACTTACCATGCTGCGTTGAAGTATTTGTTTGCCAAGCAGGAATTAAAACCTCGACTTTTGAGGTGGATCCTCCTTCTTCGGGAATTTGATCTTGAAATTAGAGATAAAAAGGGTTGTGAAAATATTGTTGCAGATCATTTGTCTCGCATGTTTCCAATAGAAGAAAATGAAAAATATCATCCAATCAGAGACACATTTGAAGATGAGAAAATCCTGGCTATTACTGGTGTTCCATGGTTTACCGACTATGCAAACTACTTGGTAGGTAAAGTGATACCTGGTGATTTTACCGCTAACCAAAAGAAATGTTTCTATATGATTGCAGGTTATATATATGGGATGACCCATTCCTATACAAAAGGGGAGTGGATGTGTTAATCAGAAGATGTGTTCTAGAAAAGGAATAAACAGACATACTGAAAGCTTGCCATGATTATGAGTACAGAGGACATTTTAGTGGAGACAGGACAACTGCAAAGGTCCTCTAGTCCAGGTTGTATTGGCATACCTTATTCAAAGACACTCATCATATTGTTCGGGAATGTGACAGGTGCCAAAGAACAGGTAACATTTCCCGAAGGAACAAGATGCCTCAGAATGCTATGTTAGAGGTAGAATTATTTGACGTATAGGGTATAGACTTCATGGGACCCTTCCCACCATCCTTTGGCAAAAACTATATTCTGGTCGCTGTCGACTATGTATCCAAGTGGGTTGAAGCTATAGCATTACCCACAAATGATGCTAAAGTGGTGGTGCACTTCCTTAAGCACAACATTTTCTTTGGGTCTGGAGTACCGACAACCTTAATTAGTGATGAAGGAACTCATTTTTTGAATAAGTTGATGGAAAACGTGTTGAGGAAGTATAATGTGAAGCATAAGATTGTCACTCCGTATCATCCGTAAACAAGTGGGCAAGTTGAAGTTTCTAACAGACAAATAAAACAAATTATTAAAAAGACTATTAGTGCTTCTCAGAGAGATTGGTCAGTTAAGTTGGATGACACATTGTGGGCATACAAAACAACGTTCAAAACACCTATAGATATTTCCCCTTATCAATTAGTTTATGGTAAGTCGTGTCATTTGCCGCTCGAACTCGAGCACAAGGCCTTTTGGTCTTCCAAGTTCCTGAACTATGATCTTTCAAAAGCTGGTGAATCCCAAACTCTTCAACTCCACGAGTTGGAAGAATTTAGGAACCAAGCATATGGGAATGCCAAGATTTATAAGGAAAAAACAAAAACTTGGCATGATCAGAAGATACAGAAAAAGGAATTTTGGGAGGGACAGTTGGTTTTGCTATTTAATTCCAGGTTGAAGCTATTCCTTGGAAAGCTACGGTCAAGATGGTCAGGACCGTTTATGGTGCATATGGTGTTTCTGCATGGAGCAATTGAACTAAAAAATCAAGCTACTGGAGACACCTTCAAGGTCAATAGACATAGGCTTAAGTCTTACTACTAGGACCAAGAGGATGATCAGATCAAAGATGTTCGTCTGACCTGATAAGATGAACGACCATCGAGCCATGC
Source organism: Lathyrus sativus (assembly GCA_963859935.3). NCBI lineage: Eukaryota > Viridiplantae > Streptophyta > Magnoliopsida > Fabales > Fabaceae > Lathyrus > Lathyrus sativus. The sequence continues at coordinate 614,581,137 of OZ012738.1, read as the reverse complement.
GATGTTAAATGAAGCGCTTCATGGGAGGCAACCCACACGTTTATGTCTAACACTTTTCTCTTTCTTTCTTTTAGTTTTTGCAGGTTTGTTAGGTCGTTACAAAGGACTTGCAATAGAGGAAGTCGCCCCAAAAGAGCGGGATATTTAAGCATACAACTGAAAAATCACGTGTACCTGAGAAAATTCTGAAAACGGGCAAAAAACAGAGAAATTTGTGGGAAAATAGGGGTTTGACATGGCCACCTGTGTCTGCTGACACGACCCGTGTTAGGCCATGAGAATTGAGGACCAAAAAGTGGATAGAGGAAGGATTCTAGTAGGATGACACGGTCGCCCGTGTTAGGCCTACTGGGGATGGGATTTTTGAAACACGGATGAGGAAGCAAAACAACATCCTGACGCGGCCGCCCGTGTCAGCTGACATGGCCCGTGTCAGGCATGCTGAACCAAAATTTTCAAATTTGTTTCCTTTTGATTTGGTGGGCCCACACGAATCCCACCTCTTTACTACTCAATTAAACACCATTATACCTCATCATTTCAGATTTTTACCATTAATTCCCATCGTTATTCATCTTCTACCTCCATTCCTCTCATATTCTTCAAACATTCATCCAAAACCTCCATAACCTTACCACAAAAAGCTTCAATTTTTACCCAATCCGTAGACCAAAACACCATCACACCTTCATAAAAATTGTTCCCCTCTCCATCCTCTACATCGTTCAACCAATTTCCCCCCTAACTTTTTAATTTGTTTTTCGTGATTGTTCTTTATGTTTTAGGTACAAGAATCCTAATGCCTCCCAAACTGTTGCACCCCAAAATGTACCCAACCTTTTTCTTTGGCTGGCTTGTGTTTCATTTCATTTCTTTCTAGCATTTGCATTGCATAACATTTTTCATTGAGCAGGGGATCAAGAGGTTGTGCATAGCAAGAGGATTTTACCCAGAGTGTTAAGCCTAAGCAAGGGGTGTTACTCAAGCATGGATGGTCATCAGGTCATCTAAAAGGGGTCATTAGTCTTGTGAAAGGATTGATGGATGTATGTGGGTCAGCTCCTAACTTGGAGGCCAGTTAAAGATCATTAGAGGATTGTGAATGCATGATTATGGACATGGGATGTTAAGAGAGCTCATTGAGTGCTTTGAGAGCCATGTTGGAGCTTATTCAAGTTGTTGTGTGATGTGAAAGAAGCCACAGTCAAGAATGTTGCATCTAGGGTTTTCATCTGGTTAATCCTCAGTCAATTGTGAAATTAAAGGAGATTAAAACTCAATTCCAAGTCTCTATGGTCATGGGATGTTGTGTTGAGATGTCTAATATATCATTTCAAGATCAATTCATCAAGAATAAGGAGTGTGAGAAGTTACTAAATTAGGGTTCTTAGTATAAAATCCCCTATTTAGTCCCCAACTTCAAGACCACCTTTCTCAAGATAGAATCTCATATCATCTTGACATGGTCATGAAACTTGTAGATCATGTTATTAGCTTTCTTTTGAGTACTAGAAGTCATTCATCTGATATTTAGAACTCAAGTTATGATGCTGATAAGTTACAGGCCCTCAGATGAATGTGATTTTGGTCAACAAAAGTCAACCAACTTCCAACCATTTTTGACCTAGAAGGATGTTTCTCCTTAACTTTTGATGAACATGAAAGTTGTTCCTCATGGTCTTAGCTTTCCAAAGAGTACTATAAGTCTTTCATCTGATTTGTAGAACTCAAGTTATGAGCTTTGCAAGTCATGGGTATTTTGGGAAAGTGAGATTATAGGTCATAAAATTATAGGTCCATTTCACCAACTTGTACACTTCAAATGAAACTCTTTCCAACATGAAACTTGCTCCAAATGGGGTCATTTGTTCAACCAAACATTAAGAAGTCATGGATTTGGCTTGGAATGAAGAATTGGTGTGTGGCTTTTTCATGAAGAAAGCTTAAAAAGGATAAATTGGAATTAATTCATTTGGAACTATTTCAAGGCAACTTTATGCATATTTTGAGTGCAAATGATATTCTAAACATAATGCCAATGTTAGATTTGCAATTTGAGGTCATTTTGATGGTTATTTCCATGGTTTCTTCACCATGAAGTAACAAATATGAAATCCACCATAGGATCAAAACAATGATCAATTGCTGGCCATTTGATCAATTCAGACCATGTGCAAGTGATTGGAAGAAAGAGTGAGGCATGTGCATCTGGTTTTACACGAGTTTGGCAAGAAAAAAGTGAAGGAAAAATTGAAATGGCAATTGGGCTTAATAGCATGTAATGGGGATCCATTTCCATCAAAATCCAACATATAAAACTTGAGGATTATTTTCAGACCTAGAGAATTGGTTTTGGTGCAGAATTGGCTCAAGAGCAACTTTGAAAAAGTGAAGAAAATTTGAAATACGAATTTTGAGATTTACTCCATTTCAAGAAAAATTGAGGATTGCAAAAGCTTTATTGAGGATTATGGAACGTTTCTGGTTGATTTTCTGTAAGCTTCAACAACATTTGAAGGCTCAGTGGAAGTTCTCCACTAGGTATCTTCAATTCAACTTATCTCACTGTTTATGCCATGATTTCTTGCCATTTTTGCATATTTGAGACCTAGGAAGCATGTAGATCATTAATAACTAAAATGAACTGGCATTTGTGATGATTGTTGGTTGGAGCTCCAAACTGTTTTGGCACGATTTGATCTATTCCTGAGCTTTCATGCTTAAATGTTGCTTGATTCATGATCTATGTAATGTGTAGATGATTTCTGGATGCATTTAGTTGATGTTTGTGAACTTTTGAATTTGATGCATCAAATTGTTTTGATTCGATTTGGATTATGTATGCACAATTAATGAAAATGGATCATGGATTCGTGTTCTACGTGATGAGTAGATGAATTTGGACATAAATTTTATTTGATTTGGTTTAGTGTAGCTACCTACGTATGTGTGTGTTACTGTTGCGGTGGCCGGAGTTTTGGAGAAGATGACCGGAGGCGGTTTCCGGCCGTCTGGTTTCCCTCCCATTTTTGGTTGAGGAGGATGATGATGTGTTGCATTCTGATCCACGCGATCTGCATACTTTGCACACACACGGTCTTGATTAAGACCTACGCTACAGACACTTTGACTCGCCACATGGAATCCAGTTTGAATATTCATTAAATGATTTGGCACGTTATGATCTGTTTGATTGGAATACCATTTGATCCAACGCATATGAGCGCGTTCCACTGTGATCCTTTGTTTGACTCCTCAGATGTAATCACCAAGGATTTTCTTTTTTTGTCTTTTATGCTGATGGACCTGGGCCTCTAGTGCTATTAGCACCTCCCCTGCAGCGTGTCCCATTGATTTAACGTGATTTGTTTGCTATTGGCACCACTGTTTTTTTTTCATTTTAGTTTTATTTCCTTTTCATTTTATTTTGGTTTTTGTTTTAATTCTGTCAAGATTTAATTTAATTAAAAATAGTTCCAATGATCCAAAAATTCCATAAAAATATTTTTTATACACTTTGAGATGTCCTTTATTTTTAGGATATTTTTATTTTATTTGTTTTGATTTTATTTTCAATTAAAAATGGAATTAAACGTTGGAAGTGTTTTAGTTGGATCCAATCTTGACATGTTTTGTTCTTTGAATTGTTTCTCTCATTTCCCTTTGTTCGGATGAATGAAAATTGATTCTCATACCCACTATGAGTTGAACAATTTTTTAGGACAATTTTGCCCCTGGTTGGTTGACTTTAGGGTTGACTTTTTGTGCTTTTCTTTTGACCCTCGATTCTCCCATTACAAAGTGGTACATCTTGAATATTATTTTCTTTTGATGGTGCTTTGAGGGGATATTTGCCTTGAGCTTTTGGACTATGGTTGCCAACTTGGTTGTGCACCTCTTGTATTTTATTTGGTAATTTTTGAGCCTTTTTCCTAATTTTGAGATGACTTGCAAGTCAAGTCATTTCCTAAGGTGGCTCACACAAGTGTATGACCTAGTTTAAATTGGAAATGACCTTTGTGGATCCATTGAGCTCTCAACTCTTCTTGTTTCACATATTAGACATGTTGAGCTTGCTGGATGTTCATTTTTAGGTCAAAAGTATGTTCATTACTTGTTGGTTTGTGCATTCCTTTTGTTGTTTCCATTTAGGGTTTCCATATGTCTTATGCTTGCTTTGTTTGTGTGATATCCCTTTTTGTGTGGTTCCTTTTTATGTATTTCTTCTCATCCTTTTCTCTTTTCACTTTTCATATGCATGCTTGGTTGAGATGAGGTTGTGGAGGCTACTTCCCCACACAATTTTCCTTCCACTTTCATTCTACTTGTGCATCTTATGTTTGCATTCTCATTTGCATGATATTTCTTCTTCTTCTTTGGTTCCTCTTTGTCATGTTCCCCATAAGTCCTCTAACCTCTTGAGATTATGATAGACATTAGGTTCTTAACCATGCATGATAATATTAGGTAGTTTCCCTTGTGAATCTCAATCTTAGGATCACCATTGCATGACAACTTTAGGTTTGTGTTAGTCCCCCTTTAGTTTGTCCCTTCTTTTCTCATCTTCATACGATCTTAACACACTTAATAAAGATAATGGATGTTGTGCCATGAGCCTTATACTTGGGAAATGATGATTGAGTGGCCACCTCTCAATTGCCTAGAGTGTTTAGTATACGTCCTTAGGACGATATGCGACACATACGATCCTAGGTTTTAGACTTTAGTACAACATACATTATGAACACTCAAATTCAAAACACTTCTTCTCTAAAAAACACAAAAACACTTCAAACCTTTTTCATCCTTCAGGATTCTAATCAGGAAAATCTTTTCATAAAAAGAGTGTCGTTAACTCTTAGTTCTACCGCAAACGGTAACGCCTAAGTCTCCGATGGTCGAGCTGCGTACACCAAACTGCTAAAACTGTTTGTTAACCCTACTCGGGTAAAACTTTTGAACAACCTGTGTTCTCTTAAGCCCGAACTACGTTTGCTCTGATCTTTCATACCAGATGAAAGTACGTAGGCATAAGATGCAATGTCTTGGCGAGCAACCTTCCCCCATTCTCACCCGTAGTTAGTCGAACTACGTTGATTATGACTTTCCCATTGCACGAGGGAGTACGTAGGCCCGGAGCAGCGATGCTCTGTCGAGTTCTTTCTTTTTTCTTTTGTCCCTGAGCCTTTAGCTAGGTAGTTTCAACACACCCTTTTAGATAGACAACAATGCGTGGATCCCGTCGAGTATGACGGACGTGAGGGGTGATAATACCTTTCCCGTGCGTAACCGACTCCCGAATCCAGACTTGGTTGCAATGACTTTGTCTTTCCCTTTTTCGTCAGGGTTTTTCCGATCGTTTCCTTTCCCTCTCTTTGGGATAAATAACGAATGGTGGCGACTCTTCTGTTTTTCCGCCGGTTGTTTTTCACAGTTGTGACACAAACGTGTCGCTAAAAGAAAAGAGCCAGAGTCGAGACCTCAAGGCCAAAGAAAAGAGCCAGTCGGACGCCGAACACGCACAACATCATATTCGACAAGCCCGAGCATGAAAAATGTTACACATGCCACGTCAAGCGTAAAATCACGCCGACCAAGTGAACATGAAAAGAAGGATGCCCCAGACCATGAGCAGTTTGTTCCATCTTAGGAGGGACCCACCTATGCAGGTACTGACACCTCATTCACAACCGAAGATAATTGGTCGTGGGTGCGTGGTGAAATAGGGTATCTCCGGGCGGAGCAAGCCAGACAGGGAGAAGAACAAGCCCATCAAGGGGCGATCATGGATGACATGCATTCCATGATGCAACAACTGATATTGCGCTTCCCTCATCCGTAGTGAGGCTTTATGAGTTTCCCTCTCGCATTTGTCCTAAAACATTGAGGTTAATGTTTGGTTCAAGTATGGGGGGTTCTTTTGTTGATTTTCAGTATTTCTGTTTTTGTTTCGGTTATTTTCATTAATTGTTACTTTGATTTTGTTATGTTTTTGTTGTGTTGGTTACAGATTCGTAGGTGGATGTTGTTTGAGCAATGGGACAAGTAGTAATGGATGAGAAGATGCAATCGAAATTGGTTCTCCAAGAAGCCCCAATAGGTTGACACTGTTGAATACTATGTTAGATGTAACTCTGTAACACTAGACTGTTTCGTATGCTGTGCACCCAAGCTGAATAGGAAGTTGCACCATGCTAAGAAGCATCTTGGAACCTGTCGAGCTATATCAAAACCTGATGAGGAACAAAAAATCCATACACTTTTATCATCATGAAAGAGATGCAGGTATGTCTTTATCACTCTGAGCTTAGGTACTGACTGTTTAAATTTCACCACACACTTATATGCACCGAGACAATTTTTGTATTAACCCAAAGCCTTTCCAGCCAACCTTATATTTGATCCTTTGCTAACCAACTTTGAGCCTTTTTCCCTTTTGTTTGTTGATAACCCTGTCGTGTGAACCCGTAGCCTAAATATTTTCCTCACTCTGTTCAGATAGGTGTTGCAGCATAATCTGTGTAAAATTATAAGTTTGGGGTAAGAGTACAAAAAAAGGGAATTAAGTAGGTGCAAGAAAAAGAGAAAAATAAAAAGAAGAGAGAAAAGAAAAATATTATTAATAAGAATGATGAAGCACCTACTTAGAAAAAAGAAACAAATAGTTAGTTTGAAAATCATGAATACATACTCAAGAAAAGCATTTGAGTAGAAACTAACCAATTCCAATACAAAAGTATCGAATGCCCCTAAGCAGTACAAGTTACACAGAAAAACTGATGACACCGACTCTGAACCATACCCCTCTATTTTTTCCTTTTTTTGTGTGTTTATCCCACCATGACCCTTAGCCCCATTACAACCATAAAAGACCTCAAAAGGTGTGTGTGTGTGTGTGTGTATGTGTGTTATTGAGATAAATGGTGTTCAAGTTTATAAGTTGATGTTGCATGATCTGCTTTGAGTGTAACCATTGTAACCAGGAGAGACATTGGTGAGGATGTGAAAAAAGCCGACAGGTGAATAAATGCTTTGATGTGGAAGTGCAACAGAGAGTTCAATTAGGGAAGCCAGAAACATAGAGGAAAAGTGAAACAAGAGTTGCGAAAGACATCGGCAGTATTGTGGTAAATTGTTTAGAAAATTGGTGTGAACCTGAATGCTCTCTCAAAGCATTGCTCAAGGACAAGCAATGAGCTAAGTTTGGGGTTGTGATCAGTCACCACTTCTATGTTGTTTCTCACACTTATTTGACATCTAATCCACGAATCAGTAATGTTTATGTTAGTCTTTTTACTTATTTTGAGTGATATTTACTATTTTCATGTTTTTCTCGAGTTTTATGTTTTTCCAGTATTTTTGTTACATTTAGTGCATTTTACACGTTTGGCAGTGATCTTAATGTTTTCAGGTCCATACAGAGAAAAGAAAAAGACTCGGGAAAAGAAATAGGAGATTCAGGAAAAGTCATAGGAGTTTTTCAAGCGGTACAGTGGCCTGACACGGCCACCCGTGTCACCTGACATGGGCCGTGTCAGGAGAGGATCCTTGAGGTTGTGGGAGAGAAGTGAGCAAGAGGATGACATGGGTGCCCGTGTCAGCTGGCACGGCCCGTGTCAGCTGGCACGACCCGTGTCAACAAGTCTAGCACAAAGGAGTTTGGATCAGAGGAACAGGAAGCCAACAAATTTGCTCGTGTCAGCTGACACGACCTGTGTTAGCCTAGGCGTGTCACTCTCCAATTTTTGATTATTTCTGTCTATTTTGACTCCCGAGGGTATTTTTGGAATTTCCTGACTTCATTATTGGATTTGCTAATGTTTAAGATACATCTGGACAAAGAAAAAAACATTTTTTTTATTACTATTGCATTTTGACAAGAAGGATTGAGCACTCAAGGGCAAAGGGAGAACAAAAGATTTTCAAGGGCAGAAGCAATTGAATATCAAATCAATCCCCAAGCACCATTGTAATGTTAAATCTAATTGTTGAATTTACTTTTATTATGAGAGGTTAAGCCCCACAATGCTAGAGGGTGTCCCTGAGTTGCCATTGTATGAATACTATTTCCTTGTCAATGACATAAACACTTATTTTTATTCATCAAGTTTTATCATTCAATGATTTTATCACTTTTTTAATCGGACAAATTGATTTAGTTTTTCGGTTAACCTTAGGTCGGAAAAACCATTATTAATATAATTTGATCGATAATGCATTAGTAGGTAATTCCTAGGACTAGGATTACCCTGTTGTGCACTTGAATACTGCTGAAACTATTTTCAATGCTTGATTTCAAATTAGTTTGCCTATGGAAGTAGTAAATTGATTATGATCTCAAAGGTTTTCTCACTAAGGCCTTAGGGGTAAACACTAAGAGCAGTCAAGAACTTGATAAAAACTATGTTTATGTTATGAAATAAGGGTTGATATTCTTGCAAGGCAATTCATACACTGCCCCTAGTATGCCCTCATATCTTGTTAAACCTTACTCTTTAGTTTGACCTCTTTTAAATATTGTCTTTTAATATTCCCAAATCAAATCTAAAAACCCCAAATTGAGTTTTGTTTAATTGAAAACGAATTACGCTTATATTGCCTACGCAGTCCCTGAGATCGATATTGGGGATAACTCCCTTATTTTAACTATAATCGGCAGAATAGTACACTTGCTATTTATGCGATCAAGTTTTTGGCCCCATTGCTGGGGATTGCCAAATATAAGCTGAATTTTATTCAATTAAAATTTTGTTGCTCTGCGACTAAAATTTTACTTTTGTTTATTTTTATATATATTTTTTATTTTTACTAATATTTGTCTAACCTGTGTATGTGAGGAAAGCCCTCAGCTGAGTTTATTTTTGACGCAGAACCCGAAAGATCACTACACGCGAGACACCGTCAAGCAAAACTAGCAAGACTAAATAAGTTACATGAAGAAATTTTGGTTCATTCTGAGCATTCTGATTCAGAGTCCAGCACAGACGTAGAAAGACAACTAGAAGGAGTGGGAATGGCTAGACTTCCACGAGCAGAACGACTTCTGGGTGACTATGGAGGAGCAAATGCTCCAGTAGGTCGGTTGACCATCGTGAATCAACTGGTTAATGTAGCAAACTTCCAACTGCACCCGACAATAATCCGTCAGCTCAAAAAGAGACCTTTTACTAGAAATATCAATGAAGATGCAAATAAGCATTTACATAGGTTTCTTACTATGAGTACAACATTGAAAATTGAGGGGCATTCGGAGGAAGCTAAAAAGTTACGTATGTTTCCATTCACTCTTTCTGAAGATGCCGAATAGTGGTTCTATTCTTTACATGCAGGGAGTATTACTACTTGGAAGGAGATGGAGACAACTTTCTTGAATGAGTATTTTCCAGCTTCTGTTTATATTCGAAAAAGGTATGATATTATGAATTTTAAACAGAAGGAAGGAGAGTCGCTTAGTGATGCATACAAGAGGTTTAAGAGGTTATTAGTTGATTGTCCCACACATAATATGGATCAAGCAGAACAAATGCAGGTGTTTGTAAATTGCCTAAGAATGAAGACAAAACAACTTATTGATAGAGCTGTTGGTGGCTCTTCCAACTTTACAACAGCCACTGGTATCAAGAAAATCATTGAAGCTATTGCTGCAAATGAACACCTGGATTTGTATGATCGAAATGTGAGCAATCTTGAAGGAGTGATTGATTTGAAACTTGCTAATCAAGTGGTGAAGATGGAAGATCAATTCACTGCTGAAGTTGAAAGGAGACTGAAAGCTATGAATATAGGTACCCAAACTGTAGCACAAGTTCAATCGGTACAAGCTGTTAGTTGTGAGATTTGTGGGGGTCCTCATTTTGCTATGAATTGTGTAGCCACGATTCAACAAAGTGAAGAAAATAATTTCTTGAAGCAGAACAACCCTTATTCTAATACTTATAATCTAGGTTGGAAAAATCATCCAAACTTCTTATGGAAAGACCAACAAGGGAATGCACAGAGACAAGGACCTACTTAGTACCAAAACCAATCTCAACAACAACAATACCGACCTCAACAACATCAATAACCACCATATCAACAACCATATCAACAACCTCAGCCACAATATCAACAACAACTCCAAAGAAAGCAGATTAGGAAATTTCCATTGAAAAGACGGTCGCTCAAAGTATCCAGTTCCAAGAAGAGACTAGAAATAGTCAGAGGAACACTAATGCTTCGATTAAGAATCTGGAGGTTCAATTGGGTTAGGTAGCACAACAGGTAACAAATTCTCAAGCACAAGGTGACCTACCTAGTGCAACAGTCAAATCCAAGAGATCGTAATCAGGTGAATACTATAACAACCAGAAGTGGGAATAAGGTTGAAGTGTCTGAAGAGAAATATGAGGAAGATGACCAATTACTTGAGTTAGACCTGGAAATCTTAGAAACTAAAATCCCCATTGTAATACCCCAAATTTTACCCTTTCTTTTTTATTTTTATTCTAAATTCTTATTAACTTAATAAATTAACCTTCTTTTTTTTTTTTAAATCTTGTTTTTTTAACTAATAATAATTTAATTAAATTTTTTTTATAACTTTACTAATGTTTTTTATTAACTTTTTTTTTTTCTATTTAGTTACCCATGTGAAGACATGATACTATGCACCCAAGCAGATTACCTTCTCCCCAGAGAATTCAAAATTTTAAAACTAGATTTGGTTCTACCATTGATCCTTCTCACCCATGATTGACGTATTGGTTGCAGAGAATGCAGGGTATCTCCGTCGAGATGTTTATTTCATCTCTCGTCCCGTCTCTAGTCAGTTTCGTCATCATACGCAGGGGCATAAGCATCACATGCCTATGTCATATATTCATTTCACATACTCATTACATAATCATTTCATAACATCTTGCATATTTAACTACATACATAGACATTAACATACATTCACATATGCATTAGCATTCACAAGTTCATTGTGTCTCGCCATCATTGATTGTTACCGCCGAGTAACTGGGGTTTGTCCATTCTCTTCAAATAGATTGTCAGCCTTAAGCATAAAATACCTACTTGTTTCCAGTTTCCCCACAGAGCTCGATCCTCGTGGATGACGGTTACTTCAGCTATCTTTCCTCGCCAGGATTAGATATTTACCCTTCGAGATCATTCCCTCGATGGAGTCTTGATTACTAGTCTTCTTTCTAGCTCGATCCTAGATTGAATCTCAGTCTTGTCGGTCGTCGAGCCCAACCGGACGTGCATTTATTTTGCACCATCTAAAGATTTTCACCATACCATGGCAGATACGCGACTGTTCTCGCCCGAGAAGTTTATCACTGTACCCGGACGTGCATTTATTTTGCACTATCTTTCAACTAATCCTTTACAGATACACGCCAGTTCACGCCTGGAAAAGCCTATCAGTACAACACTTTACAATCCTACATTTACAACACTTTACAACATTTTACATCTTACAGCATCAATATACAACATTTCTCACCTAAGAAGCCGATCCTATCTTCGTTACGACTCGCAGCAAATGGCCATCTCCATGGAGCAGTTGGGCTTCCATTTTCCTTGTCGTCTTGAGGTATAGGGAGGTTTTGAACCAAATCGTATTCAGGAGAGCACGATCTTGAAATACGGGGAGGTTTGAGCGGAATCATATTCAGGAGAGCACGATTCTGAATTATGAAGAAGTTCATTTATCCTTTAGTAAAAGAAGAAACCAAATCGTATTCAGGAGAGCACGATCTTGAAATACGGGGAGGTTTGAGCCGAATCATATTCAGGAGAGCACGATTCTGAAGTATGAGGAAGTTCAGTTAGCCTTTTTCATATTCAGGAGAGCACGATTCTGAAGTATGAAGAATTTCATTTACAAGAAAGAGCCGAATCATATTCAGGAGAGCACGATTCTGAAGTATGAGGAAGTTCAGTTAGCCTTTTTCATATTCAGGAGAGCACGATTCTGAAGTATGAAGAATTTCATTTACAAGAAAGAGCCGAATCATATTCAGGAGAGCACGATTCTGAAGTATGAGGAAGTTCAGTTAGCCTTTTCATATTCAGGAGAGCACGATTCTGAAGTATGAAGAATTTCATTTACAAGAAAGAGCCGAATCATATTCAGGAGAGCACGATTCTGAAGTATGAGGAAGTTCAGTCAGCCCTTTTCATATTCAGGAGAGCACGATTCTGAATTTCATTTATCCGAAAGAGCCGAATCATATTCAGGAGAGCACGATTCTGAGTTATGAGGAAGTTCAATTAACCCTTTTCATATTCAGGAGAGCACGATTCTGAAGTATGAAGAATTTCATTTACAAGAAAGAGCCGAATCATATTCAGGAGAGCACGATTCTGAAGTATGAGGAAGTTCAGTTAGCCTTTTCATATTCAGGAGAGCACAATTCTGAAGTATGAAGAATTTCATTTACCCGAAAGAGCCGAATCATATTCAGGAGAGCACGATTCTGAAGTATGAGGAAGTTCAGTTCACCCTTTTCATATTCAGGAGAGCACGATTCTGAAGTATGAAGAATTTCATTTACCCGAAAGAGCCGAATCATATTCAGGAGAGCACGATTCTGAAGTATGAGGAAGTTCAGTTTACCCTTTTCATGTTCAAGAGAGCACGATCTTGAAGCATGAAGAAGTTTATTTATCCTTCAGTAAGAGAAGAATCAGAATCGTATTCCAGGCACCGACCTTAAATATGAGAAGATTTATATATCAGATAAGCAGCAGCCTCTTTATTTGAGTGCTTATCCATTTTTGCACATAAGTCCCTTCTAACGATAAGTGACAGCTCTCCCTCGAGAAGCTTATCAGGGCATTTCCCATCAAAGTCCATTTACTTTGGCATACAGCCGGTCTTTACCCTGTATATTTGATACGGATTTCCGAAAAGTCCATTCGATCCCATCACGAAGGATAGTTTATAGAAGCTTGGATGTTATTCTTTGCTCAATGCTCCAGCAGTCTGTAATCGATCTTGCAAGCCGTGTAGATCCTGTTATTATTAAACATTCCCAAATGGAGGTCATCTCATAGGTGCCATCTCCATTTAAGGATCTTATTCCTAAAGTCCATTTATTTTGGCATACAGCCGGTTTTTACCCTGTATATTTGCTACGGATTCCCGAAAAGTCCGTTTGATCTTGTCACGAGGGATAGGTTACAGAAGCTTGGATGTTATTCTTTGCTCAATGCTCCAGCATTCTGTGATCGATCTTGCAATCGCACGTGATCCAGTTTTACTTTTAGATTCCCAGTGGAGGTCGTCTCACAGGTGCCATCTCCATTTGAGAATCTCGTTCCTTTTCTAAAAATGACAATTGGTCGTGTTCGCACCAGTTGACCATCATTTTAGAATTCCCCAGTGTTGTACTGTGTCCCAGCGCGTTGTTTTCCCCAGTGTGTTCTTCTCGTAGCGTCTGTCCCTGTGTCATCGTATTCGTCAGCATTTTCGCATTCATCATTCCAGCATACGCATCATATCATATTCATGGCATCGTCTGCATTAGTCTGTTCTCGCTTGGTCCATAGCATTGCATATCGCCACATATAAGGGTAAAATTTTCGGTTATCTATATTTAAATCCCTCCACCATGATTCCTCGAGTCTCCGCCACTCAAATCATCCGGTGTAGTTATTTAAATAGGGGCAACTGTAATACCCCAAATTTTACCCTTTCTTTTTTATTTTTATTCTAAATTCTTATTAACTTAATAAATTAACCTTCTTTTTTTTTTTTTAAATCTTGTTTTTTTAACTAATAATAATTTAATTAATTTTTTTTTATAACTTTACTAATGTTTTTTATTAACTTTTTTTTTCTATTTAGTTTATTTATTTAAATCATTTTAAACTCTTCTTACTAACTTTTAGGATTTAGATTAAAATTTAACTTTTTCTTTTCTTTTCTTTAAGAGTAAATTTTTTTTATAACCTTTTTAAAATTAATTTCTAATACATTTTTTAATCAAATTCTAATACCTTTTTTAAAATAAAAATCTAACTTCTTTTTAAAGTTAAATATTTTTTCTAACTCCATTTTAAAATTAAATCTTTTTTCTATTACCTTTTTAAAATTAAATCTTTTTTCTAACTTTTTTAAAGCTAAATCTTTTTTTCTAACTTTTTTAAAGCTAAATCTTTTTTTCTAACTTTTTTAAAGTTAAATATTTTTTTCCAACTTCTTTTTAAAATTAAATATTTTTTTCTAACTACTTTTTTAAAGTTAAAATTTTTTCTAACTTTTTTAAAGTTAAATCTTTTTTTCTAACTTTTTTAAAAAAAATTAAATCTTTTTTCTCTAACTTCTTTTTAAAATTAATTTTTTCTCTAACTTTTTTTTAAAATTAAATCTAAATCTTTTTGACACCATCCTTTTTCAAATTAAAATTCTAAATTCCTTTTAAAATTAAATTCTAATGCCATTTTATTTTCTTTTTTAAAATTAAGATCTAAATTCCTTTTAAAATTAAATTCTAACAGTTTTTAAAATAATTCTAACATTTTTTAAAATCAACATTCAAATATATTTTTTTATTTTAAAATTCTAACTCATTTTTTTTAAACTTAAAACTCTAATTTTTATTTAACTTGAAACTCTAACTTTCTTTGCTAACATTTTTAAATTTAAATCCCAACATTTTTTTTATCAAATCCAATCACAATAAATCACAGATGGAGCAAAATCAAATCAATCAGATCATATCATCATCATAAGAAAATCAGATCTAAATATCAACATCACCATCATTGAATCAAATCTGAAATCATCATAAAAATTCATTCAAATCAAATCAGAGATTGAAAAAGATTGAGATATTCAAATCAAATCTGAGATTGAAAAAGATTTAAAAAAATCAAGTATAAAAGGACCCTCAGGAGCAACAAAACGGGAGATCGACAAGCATCAAAAACTCTTACAGTCTTCATCAAAAGTAACTAACTCTTCTTTTTTTTAATTTCTAATCTTTTTTATATCTTTTTTTCAAAATTTCTACCATTTTTTCTTAATTAAAATTCTAACATTCTAACTCTTTTTTTATTAAAATTCTAACCTTTTCTCTTTTATTTTCAAACTTTTATTTTTATTTTCTAACCTTTTTTTTAAAAACCAAATTTCGAAGTTCTAATTTTTTTGCTAACTTTTAATTCTAACTTTTAATCTATTTTCTTTTTCTTAATCATATTAAAAACTCTAACTTTTCCAAATCTCACAAAAAAAACCTAATTCCATTCTAACTCTTTTCTTATTACCTAAATTCTCATCGTCTCAAAACATTCATCACTTAACTTCTAATTATTGTCAATTCCAATTTTCATCCTTCATTCCTAACAGTATTCTTGATTATCCATGAACCTGTTCACTAATATTTATTTATTTATTTTTGTATTTATTTTTATATTTGTACATAATCTGACATCATCGTTGCTATTTCATATTCCATTATCACTTGTATATTATCGCCATCTTCTTTGCATATTAATTTTCATTGTTTATTAATTTTTCGCTAACATCCTCATTTTTAAGATCCAAATTTCTAACTTTTTTTTTCTTGCTTCGTTAAAATTATAATTTTCTACTTAAATTCCTAACATTCCCGTCTAATTTTTTGTCTAACCCCGTATAATAACAGTCTCTGTTTGTTTTGGTTTTTTTGCAGCTGACTAAGTTCAATTGATTTTATTTTCAGTTTAAATATTCAATTATCATATTTGTAACTGCTTATGGGATGTAATTTTGCGAGACAATTGTCGCATTTATCTTTCCGCACTTTATGTTCTGCCATTGTATGTTTATCGCGTCTTTACCAATAATTTCACTCCTCCGAAGGAATTAGGTCTAGCCGTTTGACCGCCGTGTCAATAGTCCTCAACCTCAACTTCAACCCTTACACCTTTACAAACCCTAATTTTCACAAATGCCTCGCCGCGGGCAAAATTACAATTTTACCCCTAGCATTAGGTCAAAGAGCCGCCGCGCTCATTTTAGGGTTTCCCGCCGTGGAATCCCTAATTTAACCCTAATTACAACATAACATTTCAACGTAGAAATTTGGAGTTTCTACACTCCGCGTAAGCGTGTCCTTAAGACATGTTTATTCCCCTTGAGACCTTGACCACAGTCAAGAAGTCTCTAACCTCCCTTTTGAGGGGAACTACGATTACTCTGATTCCACTCCCGTAAGGATACGTAGGCACAAGATGCGATGTCTTGCCGAGTAAACTTAGAATTAACCCCTTAGGTCTCTTTTCTCACTTTTAATCCTTTTGTACATATACCTTAAGCAAATAAATAAAGCAAATAGTAAACATTTGAACAAAAGGTTCATGTAGAGTACTACAGAAGTTTAGGGTGCTAATACCTTCCCTAAATTTAACCAACCCCCGAACCCTAGATCTTTCCCCGCATTGTGTTTACGATGCAAAATAGGTTTTCCCTCTTTTGACCTTTTCCTTCGGATAAATCAAAGAGCGGTTGTGAATTGAATTGCGATTCAAACTCATTAATAGTTTGTGATCCTATTTCCACCGCAACAGAAAATGGCGACTTCACTGGGGAGTCTTAACTTTTGAAGGTTATCCCTAATTTGTTCATATTTATTACTATTTGTTTTACTATTCATTTGCATGTATATATTGTGCTCTGATTTGGGACTGTTCCTTGTGCTGTGAGATAAGTCCTACGCCCGGACTAGCGACATTATTATAGGATGGGGATATATTCGATGAGGCTTATAGGGAGTGAATCCCGACCAAGCTGATTCGAGAATCACCGCTCAGTTGAGACCTTTTCGAAAATGGTTCGGTTGAACGAGTAATCGTAAAAACTTTTTCCATGGTCGATTGGAGTCTGTGATATTGGGGACCGTAGTACCTTAACACCACCTTGGCCTTATTTAGGACGTAGTGCGGGAGCTATGTGGGAGTAATCCTACAACGGCTGCTACGCGATACTACACTCAAAAGAGGTTCTCTTGAGAATATTATTAACCCCCGAGTCAGTCGGAAGGTTGATAATATCCGAAAGATGGGCTGATGACTTTGGGCACTTTGTAGAACCTTGTTCGGCAGGTACAACTAACCTATAGTACACTCCTTTTGGGATGGGTAGACCTTGACTCCGCTCACGTTCCTTTAACCTAGGACTTTGTGTGTTTTCATGCATTGCATCCATAAAGCATCTCATTGCATTGTATTTCATGGAGTTCAAATATCATTTATGGATATCGCGGGATACCATAAATAAAAGATAAAATGAAAAAACAAGAAAAAGATTTCCTTGGTACCCCACGACATTCGTAAATGTTTGAATTCCATGAAATCTTCATTTGCATTCACATTTTAGCATCATACTTTTGCATTGCATGTGTCTCCCGATTTCTCATACTCGGTTCTCTCACCCTCCAGTTTTGTCACCCTGAGTTCTCTGCATCAATACGACCCTTCAAAAGAATGGAAGATCAAAACCAAGAGATCAACCGTGTCAGCCATGAATTCGAAGATCTTCGAGGAAGTGTAGGGCAGATTTTGGAGATGTTACGAGCTCTTAGTGTGAAGGTGGATGCTCAGTCTACTGTTGTTTCTAAGACTAATACCGTTATGGAACCTCAACCAGCTGTTACTGTCAAGAATGTACCTCCTCACGGTCTTCAATCCGGTTTGGTGCCTCCCAGTGCTCGACCAGTTCGACGAGCTACCCCTCCAAAGTGCAAAACTCCTAACTCCGATCATGGTAAAGGACCTACACGTTCAAAGAACCGCAAAAAGGCTACTCCTCAACCTTTACAATATCAGCAGAGTTATGTTCAAGGTTATCCGTTTCTATATGTTCAACAACCCTATGTAGCTACTGT
The DNA here is from genome assembly GCA_963859935.3 of Lathyrus sativus. NCBI lineage: Eukaryota > Viridiplantae > Streptophyta > Magnoliopsida > Fabales > Fabaceae > Lathyrus > Lathyrus sativus. Next base: position 614,563,270 of record OZ012738.1, on the reverse strand, counting down.
TGCACCTCCTTTCGATCAGCAGTTTCCTGCATGCCAGCCTGTACAGTCAGCTCCGGTATATCAGGCACCAGTTTATCAACAACCTTCCGGTTATCCGCCTATGCAAGTTCCTGTCAACAGTCAACGAGTGCCCAACGCTCCTGTTCACCAACAATCATGGGATCAGGTTCCTTATCTCCGTAAGAGTCAGTATAAGCCTTGTCCTCCAATTCCGATGACATTCACTGAGTTATACCCCCATTTGGTACAACAGGGTCTGATTACCACCCGTGCTTTGGGTCCTCCGCCTAATCCGTTACCTGCAAGTTACAATGCTGCCGCTCATTGTTTATTTCATGAGGGTGCGCCCGGCCATGATCTAGAGAATTGTTATGCTCTTAAGAAAGTTGTCAGAAATTTGCTAGAAGCAAAGAAGTTGTCTTTTAGCGACGCTCAGATGAAGATCGAGACTCCTCTCGGGGTCCCTCACTTGTCGGGTTCGAATTCTGCAAAGCATGCTACTCCTGTGGCAAATCAGCCGAATCCAGTAATTATTCAAAGGCCTGGCTCGCTTCACTTCAGTAACCCTCAGGATGATATGACCGGGATCAACAAAGAATCTGGGAAAGTTATTTTGAAGCAACGACTGAAAACTGTTGAAGATGTGACCAGCGTAACTGGGGCAAACCATGATGACTCACAGTGATCATAAGCCAGACGTCCTTTCCATTGAGGCTCCGCCAAAGGAAACTGTTACTCTTGAATGCAAGATTTCATAAACATTTAGAAGGATTTTTTTTCCGACCGTTCATTTGTTTATTTAGATGTATTTCTCTTTGATTAAGCATATTTAGCATGCACGAACTTGTTTATCTTTGATTAATTAATGCAACGCATATGTTTGTCTTGAATAAATCCATTCGTTTCACTCATTCAAAACATATTTTTCATAAATTATAATGCCAACTTTACCCGATCTCTTGTTCTGATAGAGAATTAGGAGGAGGATGACGAACCCAAAACGTCAGATTTCTTGTCGTATGCTTTCAATTGAAACCCGCTGATGATGTAAGGCATTGTTTCAAATCCCAAACACTGGAGATATAAGGATGTTAATCCCTAGTCAACCCTTTGAGCCTTGAAGTAGGAGTTTTCCTTTCTCTTTAAGAACCTTCATCCTAACCTGGGGCAGGGTAGGTTTCAGTTAAATCGATCGAGCACTTAGATCCTCAAAAAGGAAGAGCAAACCTTCGAGAATTTATCCTTAGCATCTTAAGAAGTACAATACAATGGCTATCCCTCGGTTACCTAAGGAGTGGGGCAGTCACGAGCCTTTCAAAAGATTTACACGACTTGTGTATAAAAGAATATTCAAAAAAAAAAAATAAGAGCCCGCTAAGTCAAAACCTATGAAGGAGACTTAGGCAAAACTGGGGCATCCCGCTGGACTCCAAAGTCAAATCAATAGACGCTGTCCAGGCAAAAGTTAGGGAATAAGAGCAATAAACCATTAGTTTTTTGAATCCTTATAAAGAACAAAGTCGTGTGACCAATTGCCATTAGAAACAGGTGAGTGACTGCCATGTCCAAAGCCTTGATAAGTTCTCGACTATAGCAAATCCGCTTGAGATATGAGCGTTCGTATCCGATTAACTGAATTAGGATTGGAGAACATCACGAAGAAGGGGTGGGTACAAATATAACTTTGAGCCTTTATCCTTTGTTTCTTAAACCGTGAACCGAGCCACGATACAACCTTTAAAAGACCTAATTGAAGTAGGACTTCGGTTGAAAGCATACTTGACAAGATCACGTTTCCTGACTCCTACGAGCTATGCTCAGAAAAATTCATGTTGGCATTATAATTAAAACTTATATCCCGACTAGTGATTTCGGTCACAAGTTATTACGATATCTTTTTCAAAACAAAAAATTCAAGACAAATATATGTGTGCATTGACCAGCTCAGGATAGGCATTTCAGGCATGACGACTTTGCTTGATATCTTAGAGATTTACATATGGACATAACCCGTGGAACTTGAAGATCCTGCTGAACAGGGGCAGGTAGTTTCCCAATTCGCTTACCAACGCGAGTCCGACATTCTTAAGAGCTATTTCCCAAAGATTTCGTCGTAACACGATTAATTTGTGCCAGTTACGTCGAGACCTGACAAATCTCTCAAAGAGTTCGAGAACAATGAGGCAACCGGACCCGGTGTTCTCTATAAAATCCTCTTGAGATGACCCTACCTCACAACGCAAGTATCCTGGGGCACCGTGTTTTTTGAAGAGACAAATGGCGACTACTATAGGGTCCTTCAAGATCAAAACTATATGGCTTCACAATTTTCTTCATGCACCCGAGGGATTTTACTCACAGCGGCCTTCATTCCCCAGTAAATCTCAGTGTTGCAACAGGCTCCTAAACTATTGCCTCATCACAGTCCCCAGCGAGACTATAAGCTGACAACTTTTTCTTGGGTAACTCGAAAGTGTCCCTCAGGTTTTCTTCTCCCCATGTGAAGACATGATACTATGCACCCAAGCAGATTACCTTCTCCCCAGAGAATTCAAAATTTTAAAACTAGATTTGGTTCTACCATTGATCCTTCTCACCCATGATTGACGTATTGGTTGCAGAGAATGCAGGGTATCTCCGTCGAGATGTTTATTTCATCTCTCGTCCCGTCTCTAGTCAGTTTCGTCATCATACGCAGGGGCATAAGCATCACATGCCTATGTCATATATTCATTTCACATACTCATTACATAATCATTTCATAACATCTTGCATATTTAACTACATACATAGACATTAACATACATTCACATATGCATTAGCATTCACAAGTTCATTGTGTCTCGCCATCATTGATTGTTACCGCCGAGTAACTGGGGTTTGTCCATTCTCTTCAAATAGATTGTCAGCCTTAAGCATAAAATACCTACTTGTTTCCAGTTTCCCCACAGAGCTCGATCCTCGTGGATGACGGTTACTTCAGCTATCTTTCCTCGCCAGGATTAGATATTTACCCTTCGAGATCATTCCCTCGATGGAGTCTTGATTACTAGTCTTCTTTCTAGCTCGATCCTAGATTGAATCTCAGTCTTGTCGGTCGTCGAGCCCAACCGGACGTGCATTTATTTTGCACCATCTAAAGATTTTCACCATACCATGGCAGATACGCGACTGTTCTCGCCCGAGAAGTTTATCACTGTACCCGGACGTGCATTTATTTTGCACTATCTTTCAACTAATCCTTTACAGATACACGCCAGTTCACGCCTGGAAAAGCCTATCAGTACAACACTTTACAATCCTACATTTACAACACTTTACAACATTTTACATCTTACAGCATCAATATACAACATTTCTCACCTAAGAAGCCGATCCTATCTTCGTTACGACTCGCAGCAAATGGCCATCTCCATGGAGCAGTTGGGCTTCCATTTTCCTTGTCGTCTTGAGGTATAGGGAGGTTTTGAACCAAATCGTATTCAGGAGAGCACGATCTTGAAATACGGGGAGGTTTGAGCGGAATCATATTCAGGAGAGCACGATTCTGAATTATGAAGAAGTTCATTTATCCTTTAGTAAAAGAAGAAACCAAATCGTATTCAGGAGAGCACGATCTTGAAATACGGGGAGGTTTGAGCCGAATCATATTCAGGAGAGCACGATTCTGAAGTATGAGGAAGTTCAGTTAGCCTTTTTCATATTCAGGAGAGCACGATTCTGAAGTATGAAGAATTTCATTTACAAGAAAGAGCCGAATCATATTCAGGAGAGCACGATTCTGAAGTATGAGGAAGTTCAGTTAGCCTTTTTCATATTCAGGAGAGCACGATTCTGAAGTATGAAGAATTTCATTTACAAGAAAGAGCCGAATCATATTCAGGAGAGCACGATTCTGAAGTATGAGGAAGTTCAGTTAGCCTTTTCATATTCAGGAGAGCACGATTCTGAAGTATGAAGAATTTCATTTACAAGAAAGAGCCGAATCATATTCAGGAGAGCACGATTCTGAAGTATGAGGAAGTTCAGTCAGCCCTTTTCATATTCAGGAGAGCACGATTCTGAATTTCATTTATCCGAAAGAGCCGAATCATATTCAGGAGAGCACGATTCTGAGTTATGAGGAAGTTCAATTAACCCTTTTCATATTCAGGAGAGCACGATTCTGAAGTATGAAGAATTTCATTTACAAGAAAGAGCCGAATCATATTCAGGAGAGCACGATTCTGAAGTATGAGGAAGTTCAGTTAGCCTTTTCATATTCAGGAGAGCACAATTCTGAAGTATGAAGAATTTCATTTACCCGAAAGAGCCGAATCATATTCAGGAGAGCACGATTCTGAAGTATGAGGAAGTTCAGTTCACCCTTTTCATATTCAGGAGAGCACGATTCTGAAGTATGAAGAATTTCATTTACCCGAAAGAGCCGAATCATATTCAGGAGAGCACGATTCTGAAGTATGAGGAAGTTCAGTTTACCCTTTTCATGTTCAAGAGAGCACGATCTTGAAGCATGAAGAAGTTTATTTATCCTTCAGTAAGAGAAGAATCAGAATCGTATTCCAGGCACCGACCTTAAATATGAGAAGATTTATATATCAGATAAGCAGCAGCCTCTTTATTTGAGTGCTTATCCATTTTTGCACATAAGTCCCTTCTAACGATAAGTGACAGCTCTCCCTCGAGAAGCTTATCAGGGCATTTCCCATCAAAGTCCATTTACTTTGGCATACAGCCGGTCTTTACCCTGTATATTTGATACGGATTTCCGAAAAGTCCATTCGATCCCATCACGAAGGATAGTTTATAGAAGCTTGGATGTTATTCTTTGCTCAATGCTCCAGCAGTCTGTAATCGATCTTGCAAGCCGTGTAGATCCTGTTATTATTAAACATTCCCAAATGGAGGTCATCTCATAGGTGCCATCTCCATTTAAGGATCTTATTCCTAAAGTCCATTTATTTTGGCATACAGCCGGTTTTTACCCTGTATATTTGCTACGGATTCCCGAAAAGTCCGTTTGATCTTGTCACGAGGGATAGGTTACAGAAGCTTGGATGTTATTCTTTGCTCAATGCTCCAGCATTCTGTGATCGATCTTGCAATCGCACGTGATCCAGTTTTACTTTTAGATTCCCAGTGGAGGTCGTCTCACAGGTGCCATCTCCATTTGAGAATCTCGTTCCTTTTCTAAAAATGACAATTGGTCGTGTTCGCACCAGTTGACCATCATTTTAGAATTCCCCAGTGTTGTACTGTGTCCCAGCGCGTTGTTTTCCCCAGTGTGTTCTTCTCGTAGCGTTTGTCCCTGTGTCATCGTATTCGTCAGCATTTTCGCATTCATCATTCCAGCATACGCATCATATCATATTCATGGCATCGTCTGCATTAGTCTGTTCTCGCTTGGTCCATAGCATTGCATATCGCCACATATAAGGGTAAAATTTTCGGTTATCTATATTTAAATCCCTCCACCATGATTCCTCGAGTCTCCGCCACTCAAATCATCCGGTGTAGTTATTTAAATAGGGGCAACTGTAATACCCCAAATTTTACCCTTTCTTTTTTTTTTTTATTCTAAATTCTTATTAACTTAATAAATTAACCTTCTTTTTTTTTTTTTTTAAATCTTGTTTTTTTAACTAATAATAATTTAATTAATTTTTTTTTATAACTTTACTAATGTTTTTTATTAACTTTTTTTTTCTATTTAGTTTATTTATTTAAATCATTTTAAACTCTTCTTACTAACTTTTAGGATTTAGATTAAAATTTAACTTTTTCTTTTCTTTTCTTTAAGAGTAAATTTTTTTTATAACCTTTTTAAAATTAATTTCTAATACATTTTTTAATCAAATTCTAATACCTTTTTTAAAATAAAAATCTAACTTCTTTTTAAAGTTAAATATTTTTTCTAACTCCATTTTAAAATTAAATCTTTTTTCTATTACCTTTTTAAAATTAAATCTTTTTTCTAACTTTTTTAAAGCTAAATCTTTTTTTCTAACTTTTTTAAAGCTAAATCTTTTTTTCTAACTTTTTTAAAGTTAAATATTTTTTTCCAACTTCTTTTTAAAATTAAATATTTTTTTCTAACTACTTTTTTAAAGTTAAAATTTTTTCTAACTTTTTTAAAGTTAAATCTTTTTTTCTAACTTTTTTAAAAAAAAATTAAATCTTTTTTCTCTAACTTCTTTTTAAAATTAATTTTTTCTCTAACTTTTTTTTAAAATTAAATCTAAATCTTTTTGACACCATCCTTTTTCAAATTAAAATTCTAAATTCCTTTTAAAATTAAATTCTAATGCCATTTTATTTTCTTTTTTAAAATTAAGATCTAAATTCCTTTTAAAATTAAATTCTAACAGTTTTTAAAATAATTCTAACATTTTTTAAAATCAACATTCAAATATATTTTTTTATTTTAAAATTCTAACTCATTTTTTTTAAACTTAAAACTCTAATTTTTATTTAACTTGAAACTCTAACTTTCTTTGCTAACATTTTTAAATTTAAATCCCAACATTTTTTTTATCAAATCCAATCACAATAAATCACAGATGGAGCAAAATCAAATCAATCAGATCATATCATCATCATAAGAAAATCAGATCTAAATATCAACATCACCATCATTGAATCAAATCTGAAATCATCATAAAAATTCATTCAAATCAAATCAGAGATTGAAAAAGATTGAGATATTCAAATCAAATCTGAGATTGAAAAAGATTTAAAAAAATCAAGTATAAAAGGACCCTCAGGAGCAACAAAACGGGAGATCGACAAGCATCAAAAACTCTTACAATCTTCATCAAAAGTAACTAACTCTTCTTTTTTTTAATTTCTAATCTTTTTTATATCTTTTTTTCAAAATTTCTACCATTTTTTCTTAATTAAAATTCTAACATTCTAACTCTTTTTTTATTAAAATTCTAACCTTTTCTCTTTTATTTTCAAACTTTTATTTTTATTTTCTAACCTTTTTTTTAAAAACCAAATTTCGAAGTTCTAATTTTTTTGCTAACTTTTAATTCTAACTTTTAATCTATTTTCTTTTTCTTAATCATATTAAAAACTCTAACTTTTCCAAATCTCACAAAAAAAACCTAATTCCATTCTAACTCTTTTCTTATTACCTAAATTCTCATCGTCTCAAAACATTCATCACTTAACTTCTAATTATTGTCAATTCCAATTTTCATCCTTCATTCCTAACAGTATTCTTGATTATCCATGAACCTGTTCACTAATATTTATTTATTTATTTTTGTATTTATTTTTATATTTGTACATAATCTGACATCATCGTTGCTATTTCATATTCCATTATCACTTGTATATTATCGCCATCTTCTTTGCATATTAATTTTCATTGTTTATTAATTTTTCGCTAACATCCTCATTTTTAAGATCCAAATTTCTAACTTTTTTTTTCTTGCTTCGTTAAAATTATAATTTTCTACTTAAATTCCTAACATTCCCGTCTAATTTTTTGTCTAACCCCGTATAATAACAGTCTCTGTTTGTTTTGGTTTTTTTGCAGCTGACTAAGTTCAATTGATTTTATTTTCAGTTTAAATATTCAATTATCATATTTGTAACTGCTTATGGGATGTAATTTTGCGAGACAATTGTCGCATTTATCTTTCCGCACTTTATGTTCTGCCATTGTATGTTTATCGCGTCTTTACCAATAATTTCACTCCTCCGAAGGAATTAGGTCTAGCCGTTTGACCGCCGTGTCAATAGTCCTCAACCTCAACTTCAACCCTTACACCTTTACAAACCCTAATTTTCACAAATGCCTCGCCGCGGGCAAAATTACAATTTTACCCCTAGCATTAGGTCAAAGAGCCGCCGCGCTCATTTTAGGGTTTCCCGCCGTGGAATCCCTAATTTAACCCTAATTACAACATAACATTTCAACGTAGAAATTTGGAGTTTCTACACTCCGCGTAAGCGTGTCCTTAAGACATGTTTATTCCCCTTGAGACCTTGACCACAGTCAAGAAGTCTCTAACCTCCCTTTTGAGGGGAACTACGATTACTCTGATTCCACTCCCGTAAGGATACGTAGGCACAAGATGCGATGTCTTGCCGAGTAAACTTAGAATTAACCCCTTAGGTATCTTTTCTCACTTTTAATCCTTTTGTACATATACCTTAAGCAAATAAATAAAGCAAATAGTAAACATTTGAACAAAAGGTTCCTGTAGAGTACTACAGAAGTTTAGGGTGCTAATACCTTCCCTAAATTTAACCAACCCCCGAACCCTAGATCTTTCCCCGCATTGTGTTTACGATGCAAAATAGGTTTTCCCTCTTTTGACCTTTTCCTTCGGATAAATCAAAGAGCGGTTGTGAATTGAATTGCGATTCAAACTCATTAATAGTTTGTGATCCTATTTCCACCGCAACACCCATCGAGGAAGAACAGATTCAAAAGCCGATTGTGAAGGAAAAACCATTGAACCAAGACCCGTCATTAAGCTTCCTTTCCCAATAAGAAACAAGCGAAAAGATCAACATGAGAAAAACTTTGAGAAGTTTCTAAAGATGTTCAGAAAGTTAGAGATCAACATCCTATTTACCGAGGCACTTAAGCAGATGCCTATATATGCTAAATTCATGAAGGAAATCATCTCCAAAAAGCTCACCATCGACACTAAACCTGTTATTCTAACTGAAACTTGTAGTGCTATTTTGCAGGGTATGAAGATTCCAGTGAAGAGGCCAAATAGAGGGTTGGTTACCATTCCGTGCATAATTAGAGACAGATCATTTAAAAGGGCGCTTGTTGATTTAGGGGCTAGTGTGAGACTTATGCCATTGTCCATATACAAGAAGCTTGGAATAAGAAGTGTTCAAGATACTAGGATGACACTCCAATTTGCAGATCATTCAGTTAAAAGGACTTGTGGAGTGGTTGAAGATGTTCTAGTAAAAATTGATAAATTTGTGTTTCCTGTTGATTTTGTGATTCTAGAGATGCCCGAAGATGAGGATATCCCTCTGATTTTGGGAAGGCCATTCTTAGAAACAGGAAGATGTATGCGAGACATTGAGGGAGGCACCATGACCCTCAAAGTTTATGATGAATAGCTGAAAATTGATGTGAGGAATACCATGAAGCACAAAGAGGATATAGGGATAAGTCACACTGTGGAAGTTATAGATAACATGGTAGTTAAAGCTATTCACAATCAAATCCCTAAATCACCTTTGGAAAAAGTTCTTAGCTTATCAGCCCAAGAGATAGAGGATAACGAGGATGAAAGAAAGAAAGAAGTTCTTGCAATGTTGAATGCTCAGCCACCTTGGTTGAAGTCCAAACCACACCTGTGGGAGGATTTGAGAGCTTCACCAGAAACGAAAATTAAAAAGGAAAGAAAAGCAGGTTATAGAGTGTGTATTGATTACAAGAGGCTCAACACCGCAACAAGAAAATATCATTTCCCTCTCCCTTTCATTGATCAAATGTTGGAAAGACTTACGGGTCATGAGTACTACTGCTTTTTGGATGGTTACTCGGGGTATAATCAAATTGTTGTAGCCCCGGAAGATCGGGAGAAGATCACGTTTACATGCTCTTACGATATCTTTGCCTATAGAAGGATGTCATTTGGGCTATGTAACGCTCCTGGTACATTTCAAAGATGTATGACATCTATATTTGTCAACATGCTTGAAAAGCATATGAATGTGTTTATGGATGATTTTTCTGTTTTTGGTTCTTCTTTTGATACTTGTCTAACTAATTTGTCTCTTGTTTTAAAAAGATGCCAAGAAGCTAACCTCATTCTCAATTGGGAGAAGTGTCATTTTATAGTGTAGGAAGGTATATTACTTGGACATAAGATCTCTCATGAAGGGATTGAAGTTGACAAAGCCAATGTGGAAGTAATAGCTAATCTCCCACCCCCATTGGATGAAAAGGGGATTAGGAGCTTCTTAGGACATGCACGTTTTTATTGCAGGTTCATTAGAGATTTTTCAAAAGTTGTCAAACCCTTGACAGATTTGCTTGTCAAAGACAAACTCTTTAATTTTGATGATAAGTGTAAGGTGGCTTTTGAGACTCTCAAGAATAAGTTAATTTCTGCACCTATAGTGATATCCCCTAATTGGTCACTCCCCTTTGAAATAATGTGTGATGCTAGTGACATTGTTGTCGGAGTTGTCCTAGGGAAAAGAAGGTTTGCTCACTTCCCCATGGTTAAATCTTTCACAGTCGGCTGCTCAAAAGAAATCTTCTTATCCTTTGGAGGTGTTAAAGAGAATACACAACCACTCCTTGTAACCCTGCTGAGTCGGCAATATTAACAATGGATAGCAAGACAGGAAGAGGCACCTCCCTTCCATTCTATAACATAGTGGCATTATATTTGTAAGGAACTACCATATTAGAGACACAGGGGGTTGGGTCGGGCACATTGATGACCAAAGGAGTTGTAGAAGACTTTCTGCTATCATAAGTGAACTCAGTATGCTCCAATTCTTTAAAATGAGGCACTATTACAAACACCTCTTAGTCTTCATCCATGTTAACTAGATTTCTATAATAAGTGGTTGTGATAGTCCTTCGATCCAATAAAATATGAATATCACTTCTTACAAGTTGGCACCCTCGCTTGTTGACGGAACAAACACGACAGGCAGTGTAATTATGATTTTTCATGATAAAAAAAAGCCATTATGGTTAATCCTTCATGCATTCTCACCAAAGGTTCTTGGATGAACCTAACATAAAAAACAACATATTTTCCAGAGCACCCTTGCACCGTATTGACATGAGGCTGATATTTAGAAGCATCCCTGTTCCTATAGAATTTCATAACTCCTCGATCTAGCAAATGTTGAAGAATTCTTCTCACAAGTTGATAGCCCCATCTATGTGTCATGGTACAGACATCACAAATTGCATAGTCATGTGGTTGTAGATGGCCAAAGTTAACCAATCCTTCATGCACTCCAACTAAATCTTCATTTAAATCCAAAATATTAAAAATCCTGAACTCACCGAGGCAACCATGCACCATGTTCAGATTGGATGATCCATATGGTGGGAGAGGATTTGCCTGAACATTAGGATTACTGTCTTTGAAAGACAAGATCCCACACTTGACTAACCTCTGAACATCTGCCTTCAACCCAATACAATTTTCTATGTTACGCCCTAAGGTACCTTGATGGTAAGGGCAAAGTTGATCTGCTTTGTACTAATAAGGAAGATCATTTGGAACTTCTGGTGGAGATTTAGTTTGAATATGCCCCTTATCTAGCAAGGCGGGAAACAATTATGCATATGTCATCGAAATCAAATAAAAACCTAGTCTTCTTTGCGGGCAACCTTGATTATTGAATGGTGGGAAAGCCTGTTGGAAAGGCTGTTGATTATGAGGAAGATATTGTTGTTGTTGCTATTGTTACTGATGTTGATGTTGTTAGACGCGTGGTTTCGCAAATTGTGGTTGATAAACAGGAATATTGATAACTGGTGAAATGGAAACAATGTGTTGTTGTTAAAACCTTCTTCTTTGTCTACCGTGATGTACAACCTCTACTTCTTATTCCTTCTTCTTCATGAAGTTACTTATGTGCTTATTGACACTGCCGGAAGTACTTCCTTCTTTTGTAAGTCTATCTTCACGAACTCCCTCTTCCAAACGTATTCCCATGTTTACCATCTCAGTAAAATCACTGGGTGCGCTAGCTACCATCCTTTCATAGAAAAATGGACTCAATGGTCTTCAAGAAAATCTTGGTCATTTATTTTTCTTCCAGAGGTGGTGTGGTCTGAGTAACCATTTCGCGCCAACGTTGGGCATACTCTTTGAAGTTCTCTTTATCTTTCTGGGTCAGGGCTCTCAACTGATCCCTGTCGGGTGCCATGTCAATATTATACTTGTATTGTTTGATAAAAGCTTCACAAAGATCGTTGAAGGTCTGGATCCTTGTACTATCTAGCCCCATGTACCACTTAAGGGTTGCGCCCGTCTGAATATCCTTGAAATTATGAATAAGTAGTTGATCATTGTCAGTTTATGTCGACATCTTGCGAGCATACATGACAAGATAACTTTAAGGGCAAGAGTTGCCTTTATACCTCTCAAAGTTTGGGACCTTGAATTTATGAGGAATCTTGACATTTGGGACCAAACAAAGTTCAAAAGCACTCTTCCCAAATAGATCTTTCCCACAGAGGGCCTTAATCTATTTCTGCATCTCCAAGAACTGGTCATAAAATTCATCCATCCTTTAATTAATTCCAACACTATCACTAAAAGCGATGTGGAACACTGGCTCTTCAAGATTATAATGAGCATAATTCACCAATGGTTGTGGCATAGTAATTACAGCAGTTACAGTCGGGGCTTCAGAAACTGGTTGACGGTATCTGTCACAACTGCGAAAACACCAAGCGGAAAAACAGAAGAGTCGCCATCATTCGTTATTTATCCCAAAAAGAGGGAAAGGAAACGATCAGAGAAAACCTGACGAAAAGGGAAAAGACAAGGTCATCGCAACCAAATTTTTGGTTCGGGAGTCGGTTACGTAAGGGGAAGGTATTAGCACGCCTCACGTTCGTTGTACTCAACAGGATCCATGCTTGTTGTCTAATCAAAGGGTGTGTTTATCTATCTAAGCTACAGGCTCACATGACAAAAGAAAAGAAAAGAGACTCTATAGAGCATCGCCGCTCTATGCCTACGTATTCCCCTGTGGAATGGGAAAGTCAGAGTCAACGTAGTTCGGAAAACTGCGGGTGAAGGTGGGGGAAGGTTACTCGCCAAGACGTCGTCATCTTGTGCCTACGTATCCTCGTCTGGTATGAGAAATCAGAGCAAACATAGTTCAGGCTGACACGACTACTGGTTCAAATGTTTTAGCCGAGTAGGGTTAAACCTTCGTTCTAGCAGTTAGGGACGATGCCTGTTTGCGGTAAAACCAAGACTTAACAACACTCTCTCTTCTGAAAATGGTTTTCAATTAATCCCGAAGGATAAAAAGGTTTGAGGTTTTGTTTGTGTTTTTTAGTGAAGTGAATCGATTGATTTGTGATTCACGTTGCACTAAAGATTATGACATAGGAACGAATGCATCGCATATCGCCCCCAAATGGGACGTACACTAAACACTCTAGACAAACGATAGGAAACCCCTCACTCATCATGCCCCATGTGCTTAAGGCTCGTAGCATACAACATTCATCGTATTTATTAGATGAGTTAGAATGTGTTTTAAGATGAGAAGAGAGACGCAAACTCTAAGAGGAAACTAATTGACCCTAATGTTATTGTAATACCCCAAATTTTACCCTTACATTTAGTCCGACATTTCGCATATCATCTCCTATGAACATTTGCTAACCACTAACAAGTTGTGGAGGTGTTTGTTTTGCAGATTTGGTTGGTCCCAGGGGTATTTTGGTCATTTCACGCAAATTCTGCTAATTTCTTGAAAACGGGCTGTTATTACGTTCTGAGGTATTTATTTACCATTTGGGTCAAGGTGCCAGTATGTTTTGTCAGAAATATGATTGGACTCGGGGCCGTGCTTTGTTTGATTCTGAAACGTTTCCAAACAGTTTTGTTTCCTTTTATAAAGCTGGTTTGAAAAGGGAGTGGATACTGTTAAGGTTATTTTGAGAAGAGATGTGATCAACGAGGTTTTAATTTGAATATGTTTGGATATAATCATATGGCGGGATATCATTTATAAAAAGCAAAGGAGAGGTTAAGTTTTAATATTTGTGGGCTTTTATTCATGAATGTTCATAAGCTACAAATCAAAGTTGAATTTAAATAAATAATGGATGATTATTCATGGATATTTAAATTCATAATTGAGAAAATAGAAACGAATATTTACTGGATTTTATTTCACACCATCTAGAATTACAAGTTGAAATGGAAGTAATTTGTGGATTTTATTCATGATGATCTTTCATTTACAAAAGGATTATACATTTACAATGGGTATCTATTCTAGGTCCTAAAGTCCTAAAAAGAGATAAAAACTACAAGTTTCTTCATTGGTCCTCTCTTGAGTTCTTCACGCAACCCTTGATCACCTGCACATCAAAGCAGAGCAAACCACAGGAAAAGAGGTTAGAAGATTGTTTGACACTCTCAGAACATTATCATCATCGAGTGTCGGGAGGGCACGACTAAAGCCGCATCCTACTCCCGTTACCAATCTGAGCCATCGGCGTCAGATCAGGTAGTTATTGTTCTTATCATAAGGGACTGCCGAGAGAAAGAGAGAGTAAAAGAAGTGGGACTGATTTGATTTGCCATAATTGGATTCGGTTCAAAAACAAATTAAAAACACCATTCCATCAAGTAAATAATTTTTGGGACACTATCAAGTAAACCAAATTTCACAGCTGTATCAACTCTGAACCACACAAGCGAACCCGTGAAAATCAAACACCAAATCTGAACGGAAATAAGCCACGACAGAATTCGCATCAGCATAAGCTCGGTTTCAGCATCAAATCACAATCAGCAGCAGTGTAATAAACCAAATGAGCAAGTCACATTGAAAATTCAAGTATAGAATCCAAGGCTCAGTGTGAACATCATAGCCTAAAAGTCGCAGCCACAAACAGTCGTTCGAAAGACGCACGGGAAAAGAACCAAGTCAAGCAAATCTGTCACCCAAGGTTCAACAAACAAATCATAAGCTGTACAAGGTTGAAAGAAGTAATCTAATTCACAAACATTAGAGCCAAAGCAATTCAATTCAAAAACGAACAAACCCAGAGAAGTTCAAAGAAAAATTATCCAACATCATAGCCTCTTCTCGCACAACAAACAGCACAAGTTTTTCCAAACCTGAATTCCCAAAACTGCATCAGCTCTGAAGCCACAATTACACCAAAACAGACTTAGTTCCACAACACAGTTCACATCATGAAAAGCGACATAATTGAGTCAGATGAGATCACAAACTGCACCGACATGAGCTCATAAGCATCATAAAAGAAAAATCGGACAATGCAGCAAACGAATGTGCAAGGCCGAAATCAGAGTAACAAGCTGTATCAGAAAAAAGACAAACCACCATTAATCAACAGCCAGAAAGAGTAATTAGCGATGGTAAGTCACCATGACAAACCAACGTGCCATTCTGCTCACAACGCGAGCAACAAACAAGATCATAGCGTCTTCTCTGAAGGGCTCAGTTCAACATCATTGCCCTAAAACAGAAAGTTGGGGACCTGAAGATTAAAAAATTGAAACAGGTTAGGTTGTCACAAGCATATCAGTTCATAAGATAAACAAGTGCAAAACCATAACAAGTCCCTATCAGTCGTCGCAGCAACAGCGTAAAACCAGGATTGTAATATCCTGCTTCGACGGTTCAGACCATCAAGTCGTCATCACCATCAAACCTTTCTCGGCAGCGACAAAGATTGGCAGTTTCCAAACTTGGAGATGGGCCCTGAAAGAAGAAGAGGAAAAATCAGTTTGGTCTAGAGCAATAATCACAGGCATCTCAGCTTTTGCAAGCAACTGCGACAAAAGTGTATCAACAGGTAAGCTCGTACAAACAACCATAACAGGCATCTCAATAACAGAAGAGATAAGCACATCCTCTAGCAATAACTCATCTGCGTCTATGATCATGACTAAAATGAATGAGACACCCACAGAGAATAACTTTTCTACTTGTGAGGGCTTAACAATTCAAAATATGCAAAATCAAATAGATCACAAATAAGTTTGGTTCCAAAACAGATCAAAATAAGCCCGTTTCTGAAAGCAATTCGAAGCATATCCAATTGAAGCAAACCAGAAATATACACTCCAAATAGGAAAGTTCGAACCAAAATAAGTCATACCAGCAATGAGTCCCAAATCAAATCTGAAAAAGGAAATCAGAACATATCAGAGATAAATCGATATCAAATCCAATCTCAGTTTCGAATCCTACCAGAAAAGATAGCAGAAATCAAATCAAATCAATTTCAATCAGAATCATATCTCAGTAATGTAAAAAACCCAACAAAAGCCCAAAAGGAGAGATTATAAAAGGACACAACATCACCTCGTAGAAAAGGGGGAGGAAGGCGAAGAAGAGGATCGAGAAACCCTGAAAAACCATCGATTAAAAACCCTAACGGGTTAACGGCGAAAACGAAGAAGGGTCGCAAGCAGAGAACAAGGAACTAACGGAAGAAATCATCAAGTGCATCACTAAAGCGCAGACGAGTCAACCGAAGGAGGTCCACCGGCGCCGTTTCGTACAACAACGGGCAAACCCCCTTGAAGCTCAGACCGTATCGTCATCATCGCTCTCCAACGCACAATCTCGCCATCGAAGCATTCGAAGAGTGAGATAAAGATCTGTGTTTAATCATGTTTTCATGTATGTTTCAGGATAATTGAGAAGAACTAAGCATGCAAGTGAAGAACGATGAGAATCGTACATGGAGAAGAATGAGAGGCACAACGGCGCCGTGAAGGGGTTCATAAACCCTAACTCGTTGTTTTGACATACCAGCCCAACCCCTTTTAGTTTTCTCATCTTTTTATTTTATTATTTGTTTTTTTTATAATTAATATTATATTAAGTATTTAAAACTGTTTTTTTAAAATAAATAAAATTAAAAAAAACCTTTTTTTATATATAATAAAAATAAAAACCTCTTTTTAATAAATAACTTAAAATATTTTTTAAATATAAAATTTAAAGCCCTTTTTTAGATTAAATTTAAAATATTTTTTTAAATTAACATTACTCTTTCTTCTATAAATTTAATTAACACTTTTTCTTTAAAAACAACAGAAAAAAAACCTTCAACATTGCACTCTTGTCTCAGGACTCGTCCGATCACCGTCTAACTTCGCTTACTAATGCGTGTGTTCATTTTTGCAGCTTATGTTTACTGTTATTGCGTTGTGTTTTCATTTAAGTTTCATTATTATTGTAACTGCTTCTCGGTTGTAACCTCGCGAACGAACAATCGCGCTCACTTTCCGCATCTTATTTCCGCTTGCATAATTTAAATTTCTCACATTTTTATCACTATTATTCTATCACATCACTCACATCCGAAGGTTAGGTCTAGCTTTTGGTCGCCGCGCCAATAGTCCTCAACTTCAAACCCTTACACCTTTACAAACCCTAATTTTCACAAATGCCTCGCCGCAGGCAAAATTACAATTTTACCCCTAGCATTAGGTCAAAGAGCCGCCGCGCTCATTTTAGGGTTTCCCGCCGTGGAATCCCTAATTTAACCCTAATTACAACTTAACAATTTACAACGTAGAGATTTGGAGTTTCTACACTCCACGTAAGCGTGTCCTTAAGATGCGTTTACTCCCCTTGAGACCTTGACCACAGTCAAGACGTTTCTAACCTCCCTTTTGAGGGGAACTACGATTACTCTGATTCCACTCCCGTAAGGATACGTAGGCACGAGATGCGATATCTTGCCGAGTAAACTTAGAATTAACCCCTTAGGTCTCTTTTCTCACTTTTAATCCTTTGTACATATACCTTAAGAATAATAAAGCAAATAGTGAAAATTTGAACAAAAGGTTCCTGTAGAGTACTACAGAAGTTTAGGGTGCTAATACTTTCCCTAAATTTAACCAACCCCCGAACCCTAGATCTTTCCCCGCATTGTGTTTACGATGCAAAAATAGGTTTTCCCTCTTTTGACCTTTTCCTTCGGATAAATCAAAGAGCGGTTGTGAATTGAATTGCGATTCAAGTTAATTAATAATTTGATATCCTATTTCCACCGCAACAGAAAATGGCGACTTCACTGGGGAATCTAACTTTAACTTTTGAGGGTTATCCCTAACTTGTTCATATTTATTACTATCTGTGTTATTATTCATTTGCATGTATATATTTGTGCTTTGATTGTGGGACTGTTCCTTGTGCGGTGAGATGAGTCCTACACCCGGATCTAGTGTACCTTAGGTAAATGGCAATAGACCAAGGAAACTGTACGACGTATATCGATACGGTTGATCTGGTGGCCATAGTTAGTGCGACTTCTTGGTTGGTGCTTATATTCCTTAAGTCAAGTTGAGGATAATATTGAGGCTGCCATGTGTTGTCAATGCACTAACTGACTTTTAGAACCCTAGTTAACTCATCTTGGCCTTTAGAAAGTAGTGAGGTAACCGGCTTTGGTGCAGACTGAAGTTGGTTGACACTCGATACTACGCTCATTGAGATCTTAAACTTGGAGGGTTTTGGTTGGCAAGTAAGTTGCCTTCTGAACAACCACCCTTGTGAAGGATCAATGATATTGAGATCCCTTAGAACCTGGTTACTTTTGTAGGACAGGATGAACCATCTAACTTCAGGGGAGGGTACTTGCCTTTGGACCTCATGCGAGCCTTTAACCTAGGACTTTGTGTGTTTTCATGCGTTGCATCCATAAAGCATCTCATCGCATTGTATTTCATGGAGTTCAAACACCATTTATGGATATCGCAGGATACCATAAATAAAAAAAAAATATATAAAATGAAAAAACAAGAAAAAGATTTCTTTGGTACCCCACGACATTAGTAAATGTTTTGAATTCCATGAAATCTTCATTTACATTCACATTTTAGCATCATTTACTTTTTTTGCATTGCATGTGTCTCCCGATTTCTCACACTCGGTTCTCTCACCTTCCAGTTCTGTCACCCTGAGTTCTCGGCACCAATACAACACCAGAGCTCAAACTCGGAAAAGAATGGAGGATCAGGCAAAAGAGATTGATCGCCTTAGCAATGAACTTGAAGACCTTCGAGGGGGTATGGGGCGTATGATGGAATTGTTACATGTCATGAATGCTAAGATGGATACCCAGCCCACTGTTGTTTCTGAGATTACCGGCGTTACTGTGGACCCTTCACCAAGTGTGACCGTAGCAAGGGACCCACCTTATGGTCTTGCTCCCGGTTTTGTGCCTCCTCAAGCCACTGTTCCGATTAATCAACCTGTTCAGCAGGCCGTGCCCTTGTTTTCTGAAGTTTCTAGGGGGGCTCCTATCTTTGCACCACCTGTTGTACACACCCGTGCGCAACCGTATTTCAATGAGACAGTTTTTGATAATCTTGATGAGAATGTTGAGGGTTATGAGAAACATGATAAGCTTCGTGAGGAAGTAAACACTATCGTCCAGAGATTGAAGAAGGTAGAGGGTGATCAAATTTTTGGGACTGCTGCAAGGGATGTTTGTTTGGTCTCAGGTTTGGTTATTCCCCCGAAGTTCAAAACTCCGAACTTCGATCGCTATGAAGGTGCCACCTGTCCTAAGAGTCATTTGATCATGTATTATCGCAAAATGGCTGCCCATGTTGAGAATGATAAACTGATGATTCATTGCTTCCAAGACAGTTTGAAGGGTGCTTCTTCCAAGTGGTATCTAACTTTAGACCAGTCTCGCGTTAAGAGTTTTCAAGATTTATCTGACGCTTTCATCAAACACTACAAGTACAATATGGATCTGGCTCCTGACAGAAGACAGTTGCTGAGTATGTCACAAAAGAATTCTGAGTCATTCAAAGAGTATGCTCAAAGGTGGAGAGAGACTGCTTCGCAGGTAGAACCTCCTTTGACCGAGAAAGAGTTAGCTGATTGGTTTGTCGACACGGTCCGTCCAGAATTTTACGAGAGAATGGTGGGTAGTGTGACTTCAAATTTCTCCGACATCGTTGCTGTGGGTGTCAAGATTGAATTGGGTATGAAAAGTGGTAAAATGACAAATAATCATGGTACTTCTAAGGATCAGCCGAAGAAACCTCCGTATAGCTCCCAGAAAAAGAAGGAGAGTGAGACTAATGCTATATCCTCTGGTAGACCAAGGGAACGCTTTTATCGGCATCCGCAAGGTTATGCTCAACCTCAAGGGTACCCAGTCCAATATGCTCAACAACCCTATGTGGCAGCTATTACTCCTTTTTTCAATCAACAGGTTCCTATGTACCAACCTATGCAACAACCTCCTGTTTATCCGCCTCCTGTCAACTACCTACAGGCACCCAATACTCCTGCTCCTCAACAGCCAGAGAGTCCGGCTCCTCGTCGGAATGTTCCGAATAGAAGAACGTATAAGCCTTGTCCGCCAATTCCGATGACTTTTACCGAGTTGTATCCCTCTTTGGTCAAGCAAGGTCTAATCACCACTCGGGCTTTGGGTCCGCCTCCTAATCCTCTACCCGCCAATTACAACGCCGCTGCTCATTGTTTATTTCATGAGGGTGCGCCTGGCCATGATCTGGAGAATTGTTATGCTCTCAAAAATATTGTCAGGGATTTATTGGAAAAGAAGATTTTGTCATTCGAAGATCCTCAACCAAATGTTAAGAAGAACCCTTTTCCTAACCATGAGAGTGTCAATGCCGTTAGTGTCGATTCGGGGGATGGTTATGCCCTTGACGTTGAACAGATTAAGACTCCTCTCAAAATGTTCCATTCGAAACTGTTTGAAGTTGGTTTAGTAGATACTTCCCACGTTGCATGTGTAAGTTGTGAAGCCAGTACTAAGGGTTGTGTGTTGGTTCAGAGGCTGATTAATGAGGGTGTTTTACAAGTGACAAGCCAAGCCAAGAAGGATGTGGTCGCCGTGGTTGAGCCTGTCTTCCATCAGCCTGAATCAAAGGGTAAGGTACCAGTGTTTAATCTATCAGGGGCAGGCTCCGCCAACCTCGTGTTCGATATACCAAGGTCGCATATCCCTGAAGTGAATCAGCCTAAGCCTATAGTTATTCGAAGACCAAGTCCATTTCCTTTCAGTGATCCTAAGGCTGTGCCTTGGAAATATGACGTGACGATGATTGACAAGGAATCCGGGAAGGTTATTCCAAATGAAGAGGTTAAGGGCACGATGACCAATATCGCAGAGGTAAGCAGGATGACTCGCAGTGGCCGTGTGTATACTCCCCATTCTAATGAGGATCCACCTAAGGAAACGACTAATATCCCAGTGCCTGCCAAAGACAAAGGTAAGGGAGCCGTTACGAATGATGAAGATGCTGAATTTTTGAGGATCATCAAGAAAAGTGACTATAAAGTTATTGACCAACTTCATCAGACTCCTTCCAAGATTTCGATTTTATCTCTGTTGATGAATTCACCCGCTCATAGGATGGCCTTGCAGAAGGTTTTGACTCAAGCACATGTGGATCAAGATATTAGCACCAGTCGATTTAATAGTGTGATTGCCAACTTGACCGCCTGTAACACCCTCAGTTTCAGCAATGAAGAGTTACCGAAGGAGGGTCCGAACCATAATCGTGCTTTACATATATCGGTAAAATGTCAAGAGGACAATTTAGCGAGAGTGCTAGTGGACACCGGCTCTTCTCTGAATGTTCTACCCAAGAGGGTTCTTGATAAGTTGGCTTGTAAAGAGACTGTGTTGAAACCTACTCCTTTGGTTGTTAAGGCTTTCGATGGCTCTCGCCGATCGGTAATGGGGGAGGTTGAGCTTCCTATCCTGATTGGTCCGCAAGTTTTTAGTATCACGTTTCAAGTCATGGATATTAATCCCAATTACAGTTGTTTACTTGGAAGGCCGTGGATCCATGCCGATGGGGAAGTGACCTCAACGTTACATCAAAAGATGAAATTCGTGATCGATGGAAAGTTGGTTATTATACACGGTGAGGAGGATCTGATGGTCAGCAACCTGTCCTCTTTCCGTTACATCGAGGCCGATGAGAATGCTTTAGACATTTCCTTTCAAGCACTTGAGATCGCCAATGCTGTTCTGCTGGAGGTCGAAGAGACAGTGGGTCAGGGTAATCCATCTTTTGCATCTCTGAAGAGTACCAAAGCAACAATTGACAGGGGCATTCCTGAAGGCTGGGGAGAGGTAATTAATGTCAAGACCAAGACTGATCGCTCTGGGTTGGGTTACAAACCAACTCAGAATGGAGCTGCCACGACCGTCGAAGGGCGTCCGAAGGTTATCCAAGAAGTATTTGTCAGCGGAGGTTTCCAAGTCAATGCCATCAGTGACTGTGAGAAAAATGAAGAGCTGAGCAACCTGGTGTTTAAGGGTGATGCAGTTTTGAACAACTGGGAGGCCGTAGAGATCCCTGTTATTTTTCCCTTGTCAAAGTAATTGTTTTTTTAAGTTTCATTTACATTTTCAAATAAAAATCCATAGCTCTGCCCAAGGCTATAGGGTCGCTGTTATTGGGCCACCTTTCATTTCTAAAAGGATATTAATAAAAGCATTTTTGTTCAATTCCACTTTGGTTCATTTGCGTTCTTCGTTTTCACCTTTAAGAATGAAATTGGCAACCTTTCTTCCAAAAAATAATAATAAAAAAAAACAGCATTTCATTCTTACATATCTTCGAGCATTTTAATTAAGTAAGCTTTCCATCATGCAGAGATATCGTAAACCTTGTTGGATCCAATGACTTTACTGACACTCCTGACTGGGATGCACCCATCAATCAAGCTGAGGATGAGGGTGAAGAAGATTTTGAAGTACCCGCGGAACTGACAAGATTGATTGAGTACGAGTACACAGAGCTTCAACCGCATAAAGAGCAGGTGGACTTAATTAATCTCGGTACAGATAAGAGCAAGAAAGAGGTCAAAATTGGTGCAATGCTTGGGACGGAGATTAGGCCGAGGTTGATTGAGTTGTTAAAAGAGTATGTTGATGTGTTCGCTTGGTCGTATCAAGATATGCCGGGCCTAGACACGGATATTGTTGTTCACAAGTTGCCGCTTAAGCCAGATTGTCCGCCTATCAAACAAAAGCTTCGAAGAACGAGACCCGACATGGCTTTGAAGATTCGAGATGAGGTTAAAAAGCAGTTGGATGCAGGTTTCTTGGCAGTCGCAAAATATCCATATTGGGTTGCCAACATTGTGCCGGTACCTAAGAAGGACGGTAAGGTTAGGATGTGTGTAGACTACAGGGACCTGAACAAAGCAAGTCCAAAAGACGACTTCCCACTGCCACATATTGACACACTGGTAGACAATACGGCCAGTTTTGCGTTGTTTTCATTTATGGATGGTTTCTCTGGCTATAATCAGATCAAGATGGATCCCGATGATCGAGAGAAGACTACTTTCATTACTCCTTGGGGAACCTTCTGCTACAAAGTCATGCCCTTCGGTTTAAAGAATGCAGGGGCAACTTACCAACGTGCTATGACCACTCTTTTTCATGATATGATGCACAAAGAGATTGAGGTGTATGTGGACGATATGATAGCCAAATCTCAAAGTGAAGAGGAGCATTTAGACCATTTGGTGAAGCTGTTTGAACGACTCAGGAAATACCAGTTGAAATTGAATCCTGCAAAATGTACCTTCGGTGTCAGATCCGGAAAATTGCTTGGTTTCATTGTTAGCCAGCGAGGGATTGAGGTAGATCCTGACAAAGTCCGAGCCATTCAAGATATGCCGGCTCCGCGAACCGAGACGCAAGTTAGGGGTTTTCTGGGACGTCTGAATTACATTTCCAGGTTTATCTTTAATATGACCGCTACTTGTGAGCCGATATTCAAGTTGCTTTGCAAGGGGCAGACAGTTGAGTGGAACCCTGATTGTCAGAAAGCGTTTGAGAAGATTAAAGGTTATTTGCAAGATCCCCCTATTCTGATCCCTCCCGTACCTGGAAGACCGTTGTTTATGTACCTTACTGTTCTCGAGAAGTCTATGGGTTGTGTGCTTGGACAACATGATGAGACTGGGAAAAAGGAACATGCGATTTATTACCTGAGCAAGAAGTTTACCGATTGCGAAAACAGATACTCACCATTAGAGAAAACTTGTTGTGCATTGGCATGGGCCGCTAAGCGCCTTCGGCAATATATGGTCTGTCATACCACGTTATTGATTTCTAAAATGGATCCGATCAAGTATATTTTCGAAAAACCTGCTCAAACCGGGAGGCTAGCCCGTTAGCACATGTTGTTATCCGAATATGACATCCAGTATGTACCCCAGAAGGCGATTAAGGGTAGCATCTTATCTGATTACCTTGCAGACCAGCCAGTGGAAGATTATGAACCTCTTAAGCTCGATTTTCCTGATGAGGATATTTTGTTGATTAAAAGAGATTGTGAAGAGCCAGATCCGAGCGAAGGCCCAGAACCAGGTCTTTGGTGGAAGATGATGTTTGATGGTTCCTCGAATTTCAATGGGCATGGTATAGGTGTAACGCCCCATATTGCTTTCAGGATTACCGACTGACCCCACAAACCAACACAGGTCTTTTCAGCATGCTTTTTCCTCACTCACATGCTTTCCGAGAAACTTCCCAGAAGGTCACCCATCCCTAAATTTCTCCAAGTCAAGCACGCTTAACTGTGGAGTTCTTATGAACAGGCTACCGAAAAGAAGATGCATCTTGTTGGTATAGGTAGTACCAATTAATCCTTATAAGCCTTCATTCA
This sequence comes from Lathyrus sativus, assembly GCA_963859935.3. Classification (NCBI taxonomy): domain Eukaryota; kingdom Viridiplantae; phylum Streptophyta; class Magnoliopsida; order Fabales; family Fabaceae; genus Lathyrus; species Lathyrus sativus. The sequence continues at coordinate 614,538,872 of OZ012738.1, read as the reverse complement.
ACCATACAGTCCCATACCTGCATAGCCTCAGGATCCCTCTCATTCGGATGTGAATTCGGTTTTCCCCTAGAAGCTGCTAGGAGTGTCCCATTGTCATGCCTCATGACACCGACAACCACTCCCTCGCCCACGGGTGTTACATGTAACCACCGTCATCTTTCACCTCAGGTGTTACATGCCCACCAGCTTCCGCTTGGTTCGTCCCCGAACCACATCGTACTGGGATAGGTATGGCTCTGATACCATTTGTAACGCCCCATATTGCTTTCAGGATTACCGACTGACCCCACAAACCAACACAGGTCTTTTCAGCATGCTTTTTCCTCACTCACATGCTTTCCGAGAAACTTCCCAGAAGGTCACCCATCCCTAAATTTCTCCAAGTCAAGCACGCTTAACTGTGGAGTTCTTATGAACAGGCTACCGAAAAGAAGATGCATCTTGTTGGTATAGGTAGTACCAATTAATCCTTATAAGCCTTCATTCAACCATACAGTCCCATACCTGCATAGTCTCAGGATCCCTCTCATTCGGATGTGAATTCGGTTTTCCCCTAGAAGGGGCTAGGAGTGTCTCATTGTCATGCCTCATGACACCGACAACCACTCCCTCGCCCACGGGTGTTACATGTAACCACCGTCCTCTTTCACCTCAGGTGTTACATGCCCACCAGCTTCCGCTTGGTTCGTCCCCGAACCACATCGTACTGGGAGAGGTATGGCTCTGATACCATTTGTAACGCCCCATATTGCTTTTTAGGATTACCGACTGACCCCACAAACCAACACGGGTCTTTTCAGCATGCTTTTTCCTCACTCACACGCTTTCCGGGAAACTTCCCAGAAGGTCACCCATCCCATAATTGCTCCAAGTCAAGCACGCTTAACTGTGGGGTTCTTATGAACGGGCTACCGAAAAGAAGATGCATCTTGTTGGTATAGGTAGTACCAATTAATCCTTATAAGCCTTCATTCAACCATGCAGTCCCATACTTGCATAGTCTCAGGATCCCTCTCATTCGGATGTGAATTCGGTTTTCCCCTAGAAGGGGCTAGGAGTGTCTCATTGTCATGCCTCATGACACCGACAACCACTCCCTCGCCCACGGGTGTTACATGTAACCACCGTCCTCTTTCACCTCAGGTGTTACAATAGGCGCCGTTTTGATGAATCCAAAAGGTGGATTTACCCCATTTACCGCAAGGTTGGACTTTGAGTGTACTAATAACGTTGCAGAGTATGAAGCGTGCATCCTCGGCCTCGAAGCAACGATTCACCTCCGAATCAAACTTCTTAAAGTAAGTGGTGACTCAGCCTTGGTTATTTACCAAGTACAGGGCAAATGGGAAACGAAGAATGAGAAGTTAATCCCTTATAAAGACTATATTATTGAGCTGATCAAGTATTTCGACGAGATAGAGTTCGAGCATGTTCCTAGATCCGAGAATCACGTAGCTGATGCATTAGCCATGTTAGCATCCATGTGGAAAGTTAAGTTTGTTAATGAAGCACCTCTTATCCATATTGAGCGCAAGGTTGAGCCCGCTTATTGTCAGATGGTCGAAGAAGTTGAGGTGGATGAAAAGCCTTGGTTTCATGATATCAAGAACTACCTCGCCAAGCAGGAGTATCCCGATGGTGCTACTAGTCTGGACAAAAAGACATTGAGAAGATTGGCGTCCAAATTCTTTATCAGTAATGGTGTGTTGTACAAGAGAAATCACGACATGGTCCTGCTCAGATGTGTTGATAAACGGGAAGCGGACATGTTACTGCAGGAAATTCATGAAGGGACCTTCGGGACTCATGCCAATGGTTACGCTATGTCCAAGAAGATGTTAAGGGCTGGGTATTACTGGTTAACCATGGAAGCCGACTGCATCCGATACGCTAGGAAATGCCATAAGTGCCAAATTTATGCTGATAAAATGCACGTACCTCCGTCACCGTTGAATGTGTTGTCTTCACCATGGCCGTTCTCTATGTGGGGCATAGACATGATTGGGGCAATTGAGCCAAAAGCTTCTAATGGACATCGTTTCATCCTTGTTGCCATTGATTATTTCACCAAATGGGTAGAGGCTGTCTCCTACGCCAACGTGACCAAGCAAGTGGTTGCCCGCTTCATCAGGAAAGAAATCATCTGCCGCTATGGAGTTCCAAGCCGGATAATAACTGACAATGGCACCAATCTGAATAATAAGACTATGAAAGAGTTGTGTGACAATTTCAAGATCACTCACCATAACTCTTCTCCGTACCGTCCTAAGATGAATGGGGCCGTTGAAGCTGCAAATAAAAATATCAAGAAGATCCTGCAAAAGATGGTTGTGACTTACAAAGATTGGCATGAGATGTTACCGTTTGCTTTGCATGGATACAGAACCTCAGTAAGAACTTCGACAGGGGCAACACCTTTCTCACTAGTATATGGAATGGACGCCGTGCTCCCCATCGAAGTAGAGATACCTTCGCTAAGAGTGTTAATGGAAGCTGAACTTAAGGAAGCTGAGTGGGTTCAGGACAGATTGGATCAGTTGAATCTCATTGACGAGAAGCGCTTGACAGCCATGTGCCATGGGCAATTATATCAGAAACGGATGAAAAGAGCGTTTGATAAAAAGATTCGTATCCGTGAGTTCCGTCAAGGAGAGCTCGTACTCAAAAAGATCTTACCAGTACATAAAGATATGCGTGGAAAGTGGATGCCCAATTATGAAGGCCCGTTCGTTGTAAAGACCGTCTTCTCCGGAGGGTCTCTAATACTTACGACAATGGACGGTGAAGAACTTGCGCACCCTGTGAATTCTGATGCAGTCCGAAAATATTATGCCTAAAGACCCGCTAAGTCGAAAACCTGCAAAAGGCGACTTAGGCACAAGTAAGGGTTGAAAAAAAATAATAATAATAAAAAGCTCGCTAAGTCGAAAACCCGAAAGGGCGGCTTAGGCAAAAAAGAGCGTCCCGGTGGATTGAAAACCCGAAAGGGCGGTCCAGGCAAAAGTTAGGGACAGAGGCATTTCATTGCATCAGAAGACACACTTTTCGCATGAGAGCCATGTTTCAGTTCTTTCATCCTTGCCCAAAGCAGGATTCTGGATTAGTCTTAGTTATTAGTGTCAGTAGGTGTCATTGGATTCGATGTACCTTTTTCCCATGTTGCCAATTTCAAAATGTAATCATCTGTGGAGCTATGCCTTCAGCAAGCAACCACCCTTTAATAAAAGATACCATCTCGTTACTTACATTCCTTGGTGCATTGCTCTTTATTTTCTATTGTTATGCAAAATGCGTTTATTCTTAAAATTTGAAAATGAAAGGTGCATTGTAGATTTTTCAAAACTATTTTTCAAAAACAAAACAAATTTGAAATGTAATAAATTACTTTGACTAGTGGAAATTCCGACAGGATCTCTTCATTCCCCGGAAATATCATTATTGCAGAAACACTTTCAAACCATTGCCCAGTGACAGTCCCCAGAGGGACTATAAGCTGACAACTTTTTCTTGGGTAACTCAAAAGTGTCCCTCAGGTTTTCTTCTCCCCAGGTGAAGACATAGTACTATGCACTCAAGCAGATTACCTTATCCCCAGAGAATTCAGAACTTTAAAACCAGATTTGGTTCTACCATTGATCTTTCTTACCCATGATTGACGTATTGGTTGCAGAGAACGCAGGGTATTTCCGTCGAGATGTTTATTTCATCTCTCGTCCCGTCTCTAGTCTGTTTCGTCAGCATACGCAAGGGCATAAGCATCACATGCCTATTTCATTACATATTCATTACATATTCATTACATATTCATTACATACTCATTACATACTCATTTCATAACATCTAACATACATAGACATTAACATACATTCATATTAACATATTCATTAACATACGCGTTAGCATGCCCAGGTTCATTGTGTCTCTACCATCGGTCGTTACCACCGAGTAACTGGGTTTGTCCATTCTCTCCAAATAGATTGTCAGCCCTAAGCATAAAATACTTACTTGTTTCCAGTTTCCCTACGGAGCTCGATCCTCGTGGATGACGGTTGCTTCAGCTGTCTTTCCTCGCCAGGATAAGATATCTACCCGTCGAGTTCATTCCCTCGATGGAGTCTTGATTACCAGTCTTCTTTCTAGCTCGATCCTAGATTGAATCTCAGTCTTGTCGGTCGTCAATCCCAACCGGACGTGCATTTATTTTGCACCATCTAAAGGTTTTCACCATACCATGACAGATACGCGACTATCTCGCTTGAGAAGTTTATCACTGTACCCGGACGTGCATTTATTTTGCACTATCTTTCAAGAAGATCAACTACAATCCTTTACGGATACACGACAGTTCACGCCTGGAAAATCTACCAGTACAACACTTTACAATCCTACATGTTACAACCCTTTACACTTTACATTTTACAGCATCAGCATACGACATTTCTCACCTAAGAAGTCGATCCTATCCTCGTTATGACTCGCAGCAAATGGCCATCTCCATGGAGCAGTTGGGCTTCCATTTACCTGCCCTCTTGGGGAATGAACCCAAATCGTATTCAGGAAAGCATGATCCTGAGTTACGGGGAGGTTTGAGCGGAATCATATTCAGGAGAGCACGATTCTGAAGTTATGAAGAAGTTCATTTATCCTTTAGTAAAAGAAGGAGCGGAATCATATTCAGGAGAGCACGATTCTGAGTTATGAGGAAGTTCAGTTGGCCGTTTTTCAGGAGAGCACGATTCTGAAGAATGAGGAAATTTCAGGAGCCGAATCATATTCAGGAGAGCACGATTCTGAGTTATGAGGAAGTTCGATTATCCAGTTTCATATTCAGGAGAGCACGATTCTGAAGTATGGAAAAATTCATTTACAACCAAATCATATTCAGGAGAGCACGATTCTGAAATATGAGTACATTCAGTCATCCAGTTTCATATTCAGGAGAGCACGATTCTGAAGTATGAGGAAGTTCAGTTTACCCTTTTCATGTTCAGGAGAGCACGATCTTGAAGCATGAAGAAGTTTATTTATCCGTCAGTAAGAGAAGAATCAGAATCGTATTCCAGGCGCTGACCTTAAATACGAGAAGATTTATTTATCAGATAAGCAGCAGCCTCTTTATTTGAGTGCTTATCCATTTTTGCACATAAGTCCCTTCCAACGATAAGCGACGGTTCTCCCGAGAAACTTATCAGGGCATCTCCCATTAAAGTCCATTTATTTTGGCATACAGTCGGTCTTTACCCTGTATATTTGATACGGATTTCCGAGAAGTTCGTTTGATCGTGTCACGAGGGATAGTTTACAGAAGCTTGGATGTTATTCTTTGCTCAATGCTCCAGCATTCTATAAGCGATCTTGCAATCGTACGCGATTCAGTTTTTATCCTTTAGATTCCCCAGTGGAGGCCGTCTCACAGATGCCATCTCCATTTGAGAATCTCGTTCCTTTTTCTAAAAGTGACAATTGGTCATTCGCACCAGTTGACTATCATTTTTTTTAGAATTCCCCCAGTGTTGTATTGTGTCTCAGCGCATCACTGCCCCCAGTGTGTTCTTCTCATGGCGTCTGTCTCGGTGTCGTCATGTTCGTCAGCATTTTCGCATTCATTATTCCAGCATACGCATCATATCATAGTCATGGCATCATCTGCATTAAGTCGTTCCAGTTTTGTCCATAGCATTGCATATCGTCGCATATAAGGGCAAAATTTTCGGTTATCTATATTTAAATCTCTCCACCACGATTCCTCGAGTCTCTGTCACTCAAATCGTCCGGTATAGCTATTTAAATAGGGGCAACTGTAATACCCCAAATTTTACCCTTACATTTAGTCCGGCATTTCGCATATCATCTCCTATGAACATTTGCTAACCACTAACAAGTTGTGGAGGTGTTTGTTTTGCAGATTTGGTTGGTCCCAGGGGTATTTTGGTCATTTCACGCAAATTCTGCTAATTTCTTGAAAACGGGCTGTTATTACGTTCTGAGGTATTTATTTACCATTTGGGTCAAGGTGCCAGTATGTTTTGTCAGAAATATGATTGGACTCGGGGCCGTGCTTTGTTTGATTCTGAAACGTTTCCAAACAGTTTTGTTTCCTTTTATAAAGCTGGTTTGAAAAGGGAGTGGATACTGTTAAGGTTATTTTGAGAAGAGATGTGATCAACGAGGTTTTAATTTGAATATGTTTGGATATAATCATATGGCGGGATATCATTTATAAAAAGCAAAGGAGAGGTTAAGTTTTAATATTTGTGGGCTTTTATTCATGAATGTTCATAAGCTACAAATCAAAGTTGAATTTAAATAAATAATGGATGATTATTCATGGATATTTAAATTCATAATTGAGAAAATAGAAACGAATATTTACTGGATTTTATTTCACACCATCTAGAATTACAAGTTGAAATGGAAGTAATTTGTGGATTTTATTCATGATGATCTTTCATTTACAAAAGGATTATACATTTACAATGGGTATCTATTCTAGGTCCTAAAGTCCTAAAAAGAGATAAAAACTACAAGTTTCTTCATTGGTCCTCTCTTGAGTTCTTCACGCAACCCTTGATCACCTGCACATCAAAGCAGAGCAAACCACAGGAAAAGAGGTTAGAAGATTGTTTGACACTCTCAGAACATTATCATCATCGAGTGTCGGGAGGGCACGACTAAAGCCGCATCCTACTCCCGTTACCAATCTGAGCCATCGGCGTCAGATCAGGTAGTTATTGTTCTTATCATAAGGGACTGCCGAGAGAAAGAGAGAGTAAAAGAAGTGGGACTGATTTGATTTGCCATAATTGGATTCGGTTCAAAAACAAATTAAAACACCATTCCATCAAGTAAATAATTTTTGGGACACTATCAAGTAAACCAAATTTCACAGCTGTATCAACTCTGAACCACACAAGCGAACCCGTGAAAATCAAACACCAAATCTGAACGGAAATAAGCCACGACAGAATTCGCATCAGCATAAGCTCGGTTTCAGCATCAAATCACAATCAGCAGCAGTGTAATAAACCAAATGAGCAAGTCACATTGAAAATTCAAGTATAGAATCCAAGGCTCAGTGTGAACATCATAGCCTAAAAGTCGCAGCCACAAACAGTCGTTCGAAAGACACACGGGAAAAGAACCAAGTCAAGCAAATCTGTCACCCAAGGTTCAACAAACAAATCATAAGCTGTACAAGGTTGAAAGAAGTAATCTAATTCACAAACATTAGAGCCAAAGCAATTCAATTCAAAAACGAACAAACCCAGAGAAGTTCAAAGAAAAATTATCCAACATCATAGCCTCTTCTCGCACAACAAACAGCACAAGTTTTTCCAAACCTGAATTCCCAAAACTGCATCAGCTCTGAAGCCACAATTACACCAAAACAGACTTAGTTCCACAACACAGTTCACATCATGAAAAGCGACATAATTGAGTCAGATGAGATCACAAACTGCACCGACATGAGCTCATAAGCATCATAAAAGAAAAATTGGACAATGCAGCAAACGAATGTGCAAGGCCGAAATCAGAGTAACAAGCTGTATCAGAAAAAAGACAAACCACCATTAATCAACAGCCAGAAAGAGTAATTAGCGATGGTAAGTCACCATGACAAACCAACGTGCCATTCTGCTCACAACGCGAGCAACAAACAAGATCATAGCGTCTTCTCTGAAGGGCTCAGTTCAACATCATTGCCCTAAAACAGAAAGTTGGGGACCTGAAGATTAAAAAATTGAAACAGGTTAGGTTGTCACAAGCATATCAGTTCATAAGATAAACAAGTGCAAAACCATAACAAGTCCCTATCAGTCGTCGCAGCAACAGCGTAAAACCAGGATTGTAATATCCTGCTTCGACGGTTCAGACCATCAAGTCGTCATCACCATCAAACCTTTCTCGGCAGCGACAAAGATTGGCAGTTTCCAAACTTGGAGATGGGCCCTGAAAGAAGAAGAGGAAAAATCAGTTTGGTCTAGAGCAATAATCACAGGCATCTCAGCTTTTGCAAGCAACTGCGACAAAAGTGTATCAACAGGTAAGCTCGTACAAACAACCATAACAGGCATCTCAATAACAGAAGAGATAAGCACATCCTCTAGCAATAACTCATCTGCGTCTATGATCATGACTAAAATGAATGAGACACCCACAGAGAATAACTTTTCTACTTGTGAGGGCTTAACAATTCAAAATATGCAAAATCAAATAGATCACAAATAAGTTTGGTTCCAAAACAGATCAAAATAAGCTCGTTTCTGAAAGCAATTCGAAGCATATCCAATTGAAGCAAACCAGAAATATACACTCCAAATAGGAAAGTTCGAACCAAAATAAGTCATACCAGCAATGAGTCCCAAATCAAATCTGAAAAAGGAAATCAGAACATATCAGAGATAAATCGATATCAAATCCAATCTCAGTTTCGAATCCTACCAGAAAAGATAGCAGAAATCAAATCAAATCAATTTCAATCAGAATCATATCTCAGTAATGTAAAAAACCCAACAAAAGCCCAAAAGGAGAGATTATAAAAGGACACAACATCACCTCGTAGAAAAGGGGGAGGAAGGCGAAGAAGAGGATCGAGAAACCCTGAAAAACCATCGATTAAAAACCCTAACGGGTTAACGGCGAAAACGAAGAAGGGTCGCAAGCAGAGAACAAGGAACTAACGGAAGAAATCATCAAGTGCATCACTAAAGCGCAGACGAGTCAACCGAAGGAGGTCCACCGGCGCCGTTTCGTACAACAACGGGCAAACCCCCTTGAAGCTCAGACCGTATCGTCATCATCGCTCTCCAACGCACAATCTCGCCATCGAAGCATTCGAAGAGTGAGATAAAGATCTGTGTTTAATCATGTTTTCATGTATGTTTCAGGATAATTGAGAAGAACTAAGCATGCAAGTGAAGAACGATGAGAATCGGACATGGAGAAGAATGAGAGGCACAACGGCGCCGTGAAGGGGTTCATAAACCCTAACTCGTTGTTTTGACATACCAGCCCAACCCCTTTTAGTTTTCTCATCTTTTTATTTTATTATTTGTTTTTTTTATAATTAATATTATATTAAGTATTTAAAACTGTTTTTTTAAAATAAATAAAATTAAAAAAAACCTTTTTTTATATATAATAAAAATAAAAACCTCTTTTTAATAAATAACTTAAAATATTTTTTAAATATAAAATTTAAAGCCCTTTTTTAGATTAAATTTAAAATATTTTTTTAAATTAACATTACTCTTTCTTCTATAAATTTAATTAACACTTTTTCTTTAAAAACAACAGAAAAAAAACCTTCAACATTGCACTCTTGTCTTAGGACTCGTCCGATCACCGTCTAACTTCGCTTACTAATGCGTGTGTTCATTTTTGCAGCTTATGTTTACTGTTATTGCGTTGTGTTTTCATTTAAGTTTCATTATTATTGTAACTGCTTCTCGGTTGTAACCTCGCGAACGAACAATCGCGCTCACTTTCCGCATCTTATTTCCGCTTGCATAATTTAAATTTCTCACATTTTTATCACTATTATTCTATCACATCACTCACATCCGAAGGTTAGGTCTAGCTTTTGGTCGCCGCGCCAATAGTCCTCAACTTCAAACCCTTACACCTTTACAAACCCTAATTTTCACAAATGCCTCGCCGCAGGCAAAATTACAATTTTACCCCTAGCATTAGGTCAAAGAGCCGCCGCGCTCATTTTAGGGTTTCCCGCCGTGGAATCCCTAATTTAACCCTAATTACAACTTAACAATTTACAACGTAGAGATTTGGAGTTTCTACACTCCACGTAAGCGTGTCCTTAAGATGCGTTTACTCCCCTTGAGACCTTGACCACAGTCAAGACGTTTCTAACCTCCCTTTTGAGGGGAACTACGATTACTCTGATTCCACTCCCGTAAGGATACGTAGGCACGAGATGCGATATCTTGCCGAGTAAACTTAGAATTAACCCCTTAGGTCTCTTTTCTCACTTTTAATCCTTTGTACATATACCTTAAGAATAATAAAGCAAATAGTGAAAATTTGAACAAAAGGTTCCTGTAGAGTACTACAGAAGTTTAGGGTGCTAATACTTTCCCTAAATTTAACCAACCCCCGAACCCTAGATCTTTCCCCGCATTGTGTTTACGATGCAAAAATAGGTTTTCCCTCTTTTGACCTTTTCCTTCGGATAAATCAAAGAGCGGTTGTGAATTGAATTGCGATTCAAGTTAATTAATAATTTGATATCCTATTTCCACCGCAACAGTTATCATGCAAAATGATCCTAAAGTTGGGATTGAAAGGGAAATCTACCCTAATGTTAGCATGCTTGGATTGAACACCTAATGTCTCCCTTACTCCCATAGGGACTAGGAATCTTAAGGGATCATGGCAAAAGACCAAGTAAAATAAATCAATCACAAGTAGAAAGAAATGAAAAGATGCAAACATGAAATGGAAGCACAAAGGATGCAAAGAATAGTGGGAGGAAAAAGTGTGGGGCAACAGCCACCACAAGCACATATCAACCAAGCAATTCAAGCAAAGGGAACAATGCAAATGATCATAACTTTGAACCACATCCATAAGCATGCATTCAAGTGGAAATCGAACACGCGTGTCGATAAAATCATGATTAAACAATCAAGAACAACAACGGATATCCAAAACATCTCACTTCAAATGCATCATATCAATCCATGAAGATTCAAAGTGAGAGAGCACCAAAACAACCTTGAAAAACTGTAAAACAGGCATGCTGGCGCAGTGTTAATCGGTTAACACCAGGGGTTAACCGATTAACTAGCTGAAAATGTTTGAAAATTTGAATATTCGCACTGGTTAATCGATTAACCAGTTTGCACTGCATCTGGTTAATCGATTAACACTGTACTAGAGGCAAAAAATAGCAGCTCAAAAGCACTTTTCAATAATTAATCACTTCTCCAATAATCCAGATGATTGTATAATCAATTATGCACGAATTTAAACCAGAAAACCGTGATCCAATCAACATGTAAACACATTAAACAACAAGATCACGAATCACATAGATCAAATTAACCAAAAGTCAATCAAAAATGAAGATCCACATTGAATATGCAAAATAAGCTCTAAATAGCAACGAATCTAGAATTCCAACCTACAAAGTGAAGATTTGCTTTGGTAATTGTTGATTCAACTTCAATTGAGCAGATCCAAGTAAGAAATCAGGAATTCCTTAGAGATCCAAATGAGTTCTTGTAGTAGAAATGAAGATCCACCAAAATTAAGCAAGAATTATCCAAATAAGCTCCTCTAGATCAACTTCAAAATTCAGATCCAAACTAGCACAAAAATTGAATGGAGAATTGGAGATGATAAGGATGAAGGATGAAGGTTTTAGCTCTAGAATTCAATGATTCCAATGGAGAATCAAAGAATTCAAGGTGAGAGCTCTAATGGAGGTTTTGGAGTGAAAAGTTGAGAGAGAAAAATTGAGGGAATGAGAGTGAATTCTGAAAATGAAATGAGATTATGAGGATTGTGTCTGTAAGGCTTGGAGTAAATCATTTAAATATGCTCTTGGTTTGGATCTAAATGTGGTTTGGAGTGTGGTTTGTGAAAATTGGTTTGGGATTAGGAATGGGAAATTGGAGGGAACTTGAATTAATTTGAAAGTTAATCAAAAATCAAAGTGGTTCTAGATCCTTCCTTTGGTGTAAAATCAAATTCACAAGTGATCAAAATTGGACTCCAAATTGGCTGTTGATAACACGAAATCGTATATATATTTTGATGCATAGTTCAACTAAAGTTTAACCGTTTTCGATCCGATTTCGAGTTATTTCCGTGTTATTTGTCTGATGTTTTGCAGGTATTCAACGATCACGTCTAAACAAGGCAACATGAAGAAAAGAAGCAATCTCAGATGAATTATGGACGAAAAAGGAGTGAAAACATCATGAAAAGCGCAAAAGCTGTTTTTGCTGATGTGACGACCGTCACAGCTTCATGACGACCGTCACACGGGTGACGACCGTCATGCAGGCAAAAACGCCCCACTTCAATTACACGTTAAAGAATCAGTTCTAATTCCCACAGACTGGACCACTACTCCCTAAATTATCTGCCTCAAAGTCCATCATCTTCAATGATAACCGTTGGGATTCCACTTCTATAAAAAGGGAAGCAGGGGACTTCAGAAAGGGTGCTGCATTCATACAACGAAGTGCTGCCAAATTTATTTCCAGAGCATATTTTCCAGCAATATTCTTATTTGTTTCTCTTTACCTTTCCTGTATTCCATTTTTCATTCTTCTGTAATTTCTACTTTCATTGTACGATCAATTTGGCATTAGAGATCAGAATCCTGCCAACATCTGTGGAGGATCTGCCCAAAGGCCAATTGGAATATTTACAGGTTTCTCATTTCAATCGATTCCAGTTTTATTATAATGCAAATCATTATTTATTGTTTTTATTTATGTTTTATCTTTCCCAAATCCATGTCTAGCTAAACTTAGGTAATCGATATGTAGTAATAATTCGAATGGGATTTGATAACAACTGGTTGAAAAACTTTCTTTTCAAAAAAGTAATTTATGGTCTGAGTGTTTAAAATTGATTCACTGAATAAACTTCGTCGCGAAAGCGAGAACTTATTTAAAAGTAGTTTTGCCACAAAAGTTGGAAATTAATTAAGATACGAACCAACAAGCGAAAGCTGCGGTAAGGTCAGATAGTAAACACCAGTCATTCATTTTAATAACAGCGAAAGCACTTTAAAATGAATTAGAACTTAGAGATTTCCAAAAAATAATTTTAACCCCGAACGGGATACGAAAGTGTACGTTTGGCCCTTAGGATTATGATTAGCGTCAATAACCATCGTGAGGCGAGAGTCTTCAAATCCCCATTTTCTGCTTAAATAAACTTTGAAAATTATTTCATACACCAGTAACTTATCAAATCCCTGAAGAACACAATTACTACGTATCGATTCAATCATTTATAATCTAAATAGTATTCTTATTTCCCTTTTAGTGACAATCTTATTCCCTCAAACATATTCTACCTAGCTAAACATAGTAACTCCCGAGAACACTAGTTTGATTACGAGTCCCTGTGGGATCGATATCTATTATTACTATGCGATAGACTGTGCACTTGCAGTTAGGTTGTATTAGACATAGAAAGTCGCGATCAAGTTTTTGGCGCCGTTGTCGGGGACCCGTTTAGTCAATAATGTAACCTTCTGTTACGCCGTATAGACTAGGTTAACAATTTTCATTTTTCCTTTACTAGTTCTGTCGATTGTATGCCAAGTAATCGCCCGCAAGGCGATATCGTAAAACCTTCAGTCGCAGAACTAGAACGCTTCTTACATTTAAGAAGTAGAATCATTGAGTACCAACTCAAACAACTCAAACATAACACTCCCGAACCTCTCACTCCCATTCCCAAATCAGAAGAAGAAGAACCAGAGATGGCTGAAGGACCTCCAAACAAACCGCTGAAGGCATACGCTACACCCTCTCAGATGGAGCCTAGAAGTAGCATTGCTGCCCCAACTATTACCCGAAATGATTTTGAGCTGAAACCATCATTGCTGTCGGCTGTACAACAAAACCAATTCTCAGGAAACGCAACTGAGGATCCGAACGAACATCTAACGAAGTTTGTACAATACGCAAACACAGTGAAAGCAAATGGAGTAACTCCAGACGCGATAAGACTTCGTCTTTTCCCATTCTCTCTTAGAGATAGAGCGTGGACATGCTTGCAATCGTTACCATCCAACTACGTTACGACATGGGAGCAATTGAAGAATGTCTTCTTAGCGAGATACTTTCCGCCAAGCAAAACTGCTATGCTTAGAGCTCAAATCAACGGATTTCGACAAAAAGATACTGAATCTCTTTACGAAGCATGAGAACGATTCAAAGATATGATGAGAACATGTCCTCACCACGGTCTAGAAGACTGGGTGACAATCCATACTTTCTATAATGGGCTTCTATACAATACTAGATTGACAATAGACGCTGCCGCGGGTGGTGCACTTATGGATAAGCCATACGATGAAGCCTATCAATTAATAGAAAACATGTCACAAAACCATTGCCAATGGGGAGGTGAACGCACTCCAACAGAGAAAACCACAGCGAAAGGTGGGATGTACGAGATCAGCAACCTTGAAAAGTTCAATGCTAAAGTAGATGCTCTAGCACAGAAGATTGATAGTCTGACCGTTAACCCCACTGCAACCGTCGCTGCCGTAACTCCAAATTGCGAGTTATGCGGAAGCACCACTCATAATGCACCCGAATGCCCATTGCTAGCCGGAATCCCACCAGACCAGGTAAATTATGCTCAAGGAAATCCCTACGCAAATACCTACAACCCAGGTTGGCGAAATCATCCAAACTTTTCTTACAAAAGCGAAAATGCATTGCAAATGCCTACTGCTCCGCAAGGATATCAGAAACCAGCTGCTCAGAATGCACCTAGGAAATCAAACCTCGAATTGATGATGGAAAAATTCATAGCTACTCAAGCTCAAACAAACAAAGAATTCCTGAATCAAAACATATACACTAGCGAGCAAATTAAACAGTTGACAGGAAAAGTAGACGCTTTAGCCACCCACAACAAAATGTTAGAAACACAGATATCACAAGTGGCTCAACAACAAGCCTCTGCTGCCGCACCTGCTGGCACATTTCCTGGACAACCCGAACAGAATCCAAAAGGCCAAGCAAATGCTGTAATACTAAGAAGTGGAAAAGAATTGGACGAACCGATCGATCCGAGGACCGAAAACTCAGCCATGCAACAAAAACCAACTGAACAAGCAGAGAAGGAATCCGAGTCAGAGAAGAAGGAGGACAACGAGAAGGAGGATACCGCAAGTGAAAAAACTCAAGCACCTCCAGCGCCATATAAATCACCTATCCCTTATCCTCAAAGATTAATAAACTCCAAAACTTCAGGACAGTTTAAGAAATTTGTAGAGCTCCTTAAACAGCTGAATATTACTATTCCTTTTACAGAAGCGATAACTCAAATGCCGTCATACGCTAAATTTCTCAAAGAAATCCTGTCGAATAAGAGAAAGATCGAGGATAACGAAACAGTTACACTTACTGCAGAGTGTAGCGCTATTATTCAAAACCGCATGCCTCCTAAATTAAAAGACCCAGGTAGTTTCTCCATACCCTGCGTCATAGGAAAGTCCGTAATAGACAAAGCTCTATGCGATTTAGGAGCCAGTATCAGTGTTATGCCCTTATCTATATGCAAAAAGCTGAATATGGGAGACCTCAGACCAACCAAAATGTCCGTACAATTAGCTGACATATCAGTAAAATACCCCGTCGGAATACTGGAAAACGTTCCAGTACGCATAGGACAATTCTACATTCCAACCGACTTCATAATCATAGACATCAAGGAAGATATTGTAACCCCAATTATCCTAGGAAGACCATTCCTAGCTACAGCTGAAGCGATTATAGATGTGAATAAAGGAAGGCTAACATTCGAAGTAGGAGAAGAAAAGATAGAGTTCATTCTCACCAAGTTCTTACAAGCACCAGCCATAGATGATACCTGCTATTTAGTAGACGAAATTGACGAATGCATAAGAGAACTTGAGAACGAAGAGACCACGTATTCAGAAATAATAAAGATTCAAATACCCGATATTTCTGAAGACGATAATTGGCGTAAACCGTATAAAAACGACAGCCTAAGCGAAAGCTTAGCACTGACCCCAAACCATATGCCAGGTCCGAAGAACCCATCTTTAGAACTCAAAACACTACCAAAAAACCTTAGATATGAATTTCTAGACGATGAACTAAAAAGACCAGTGATAGTCAACGCCGACTTAGGACAACCAGAAACCGAAAAGCTATTAGAAGTCCTAAAGAAGTACCCCACCGTGTTAGGCTATAACATAAACGATCTAAAAGGTATAAGCCCTTCGATCTGTATGCATCGAATTACAATAGAGGAAGACTCTAAAACCTCTCGAGAGCATCAGAGAAGACTGAACCCCATCCTGAGCACTGTAGTCAGAGATGAAGTAAAGAAATTGCTAGATGCAGGAATCATCTATCCGATCTCCGATAGTGAATGAGTCAGCCCAGTTCATGTCGTACCAAAGAAAGGAGGAGTCACAGTAGTTAAAAATGAAAAAGGCGAATCAATAACAAAAAGAGTCGTGACTGGAAGCAGGATGTGCATTGACTATAGAAAGCTTAACAAGGCTACACGCAAAGATCACTTCCCGTTACCCTTCATAGACCAAATGTTGGAAAGATTAGCCAAACACTCATACTTCTGCTATCTAGATGGTTACTCAGGATTCTTCCAAATTCCCATCCATCCTGATGACCAAGAAAATACTACATTCACCTGTCCTTATGGTACTTTTGCTTACCGCTGAATGCCGTTCGGACTCTGTAACGCTCCAGCAACCTTCCAAAGATGCATGATGGCAATCTTCGCAGATTTCATAGACGACATCATGGAAGTATTTATGGACGATTTCTCGGTATGTGGACAAAGTTTCGAAGGATGCCTACAAAACTTAGAAATGGTATTAGAACGTTGTGTAAAAGTAAACCTCGTCCTAAATTGGGAAAAATGCCATTTTATGGTCCGACAAGGAATAGTTCTAGGACACGTCATATCAGATAGAGGAATTGAGGTAGACAAAGCTAAAATAGAGATTATAAAAGATCTCCAACCTCCAAAATCCGTACGAGAAATACGGAGTTTTCTAGGACATGCCGGTTTCTACAAAAGATTTATAAAAGATTTTTCGAAAATCACAAAACCTCTGACCGGCCTGTTGATGAAAGATGCTGAGTTCGTCTTCGACGACGACTGTCTAAAAGCATTCGAAACATTGAAATCAGCCCTTATCACCGCACCGATCATGCAACCACCCGATTGGCGACTACCGTTCGAAATCATGTGCGATGCGAGTGATTATGCTGTAGGCGCAGTTCTAGGACAAAGGAAGGACAAGAAACTCCATGCCATCTACTATGCCAATAGAACCTTAGATCCTGCCCAAATGAACTACGCTACCACAGAAAAGGAACTTCTAGCAGTTATATTTGCGCTTGACAAATTCCGTTCTTACTTAGTAGGAGTAAAAATTATCATATACACAGACCACGCTGCCATAAGGTACCTAATAAGCAAAAAGGATGCCAAACCAAGACTATTGAGATGGATCCTGTTACTACAAGAGTTTGACTTAGAAATCAAAGATAAGAAAGGAACCGAGAACGTTGTTGCAGATCACTTATCCCGAATAGAAGGCATCAAACACGAACCAGTACCGATAAATGACGATTTCCCGTACGAACGTCTGATAGCCAAATTAGAAAGTGACACACCCAATTCAATCTCGGAAGATCCAGAATTCGAAAAAGCCGTAGAAGCCGTCTATGCCCAAGCCACATTACCTTGGTACGCTGACATCGTTAATTACCTCGCTGCGGGCGTGCTTCCACCGGATCTTACTTATCAGCAAAAGAAGAAATTCTTCCACGATCTGAAACACTATTATTGGGACGAACCTCTACTCTTCAAGAGAGGGGCCGACAACATATATCGTCATTGTGTCCCAGAGGAAGAAATAGAAAATATTATTTCCCAATGCCATTCAGCACCGTATGTTGGTCATGCTAGTACATCCAAGACATGCGCTAAGATTCTCCAAGCCGGCTTATTCTGGCCTAATCTCTGGAAAGACGTTCACATCACTGTCCAAAAGTGCGATAGATGCCAACGAACTGGCAACATCTCACGACGCGATGAAATGCCTCAGAAAGGAATCTTAGAGGTAGAAATCTTCGACGTCTGGGGAATAGATTTCATGGGACCATTCCCACCTTCTTTTGGTAATAACTACATACTCGTCACTGTCGATTACGTGTATAAATGGATAGAAGCCATAGATGCTCCAACAAACGACGCACGAGTAGTAATCAAACTCTTCAAAAACACAATATTTCCTAGATTCGGTGTACCAAGACTCGTCATTAGTGACGGCGGATCTCACTTCATATCACGAATATTCGATAAACTTCTCTCTAGATATGGAGTCCGACACCGAGTAGCTACACCTTATCATCCGCAAACTAGCGGACAAGTAGAGGTCTCGAACAGATAAATAAAACAGATATTGGAAAAGACTGTCGCTACCTCAAGGAAAGATTGGTCGTCGAAGTTACAAGAAGCTTTATGGGCTTATAGGACCGCATTTAAGACACCAATAGGTACTACCCCCTACAAACTAGTTTACGGTAAATCCTGCCATCTCCCTGTAGAGTTAGAGCATAAGGCCTTCTGGGCCATTAAGACACTCAACTTCAACTACACTGAGGCAGGAGAAAAGCAAATCTTGAACTTACACGAGTTGGAAGAACTTCGATTAGACGCTTACGAAAATGCCCGTATCTACAAAGAACGAACTAAAAAGTGGCATGATAAACGTTCAGTCAGGAAACAATTCAGCGTGGGAGACATCGTATTGCTATTTAATTCAAGATTAAAACTCTTCCCAAGTAAACTAAAATCTAGGTGGTCTGGACCCTATGAAGTGACTAAAGTACTTCAGAGTGGAGCTGTCGAAATTACCGATAAGACGAATGCACCATTTATTGTAAACGGGCAACGTCTAAAACATTACAATAAGGACGACAGCAGTCCTCAAGTGAGCAGTATAGCATTGCTTGAGCTTCCAACTCAAACATCCGAATAGCTTCTCACCAAGCTATCGTCAGGCTTTAGACGTTAAAAACAACGCTTACTGGGAGGCAACCCAATTTCCCTCGTTATTGTATTTCATCTTTCTTTAAAATTTTACTTTGAAAATCCAACAAAAATTCTAAACTTATAATTACTACTACTTTCTACTTTCGTTCGTTTTCATATTTTTATTTTATTTTTCTCTTTTGTCTTTTGTTTCCACCGCTTTTCGTCTTTAAAAATCCTGACTTCAATTTCCTGTCTTAAACTTTTCAGGATTTTTAAAAGTCTTCAAAACATTCCTTCTGTTTTCTCCGAATTACCTGCGAGTATGGCCGAATACGACTTCACAAAGGTTCACTTCCGAAGACTAGCTCAAAAGGCAAGATTTGCAGCACTGACCGAAAGAGAATTCGCCTTAACACTGTATTATGATAAAGCTACTATGGATAAACTAGGAATCACGGATAGCATTCAATACCTGTTCAATCAACTGGGTTGGGAGAACACTGCTCTGAAAACACGTTTTGCCACCTACAAGGATCTTACCTATGAATTCCTTAGTTCTTTCAGATACATACCCAACTATGGTTTTGGATCCAACACAGAGCTGATTACCTTCCGATTATTTGGAATGGACCAAACCCATAGCCGGATGTCACTAGCTAACCTCCTAGAATTTCCTAGCGAACCGCATGTGTTCATCAGTGCAGAAGATGACGATATTGATTTTCAACTCGATCAATTCTGGGGTAGAATCACATGCGACTATCACCCTGAACCAGACAGAATGTACAACGATGATATTCATAACCCAGACTTCAGATACTTCCATAAGATACTAGCTCACACCTTGTTTGGAAAAGAAGAAAATATTACTGCAGTATCTAAAGAGGAGTTATTCATCATGTTCTGTGCTTCTCAGGGACGTATAGTAAATGCAGTGCCTTTCATGATGAGATCTTTCAAACGCCTCACGCTGGAACCTCAGACACCTATCCTTATAGGAGGCCTCGTGACAATGATTGCCCACGAGCTTGACCTTAGATTCCACTTAAATTCCAGCACTCGTTTTGGCACCATCCGACCCATGAACATACAATTCTGCTTTAACAGGCGCATTTTAGGAACTATGGGACCTGGACCGTATGAGTACCTCATTAACGAAAAACCAGTACAGCTATTCACACTGCCTGATCATCTGATGACAAGTATCCACAACAAGGATAACTGGCTCTATGAATTGGATGAGCCTATGGGACCTCCTTCACCACAGTCAACACCACAGAACTATATGTATGACAGTGACCACATCTCTGAGGCACACGACTATATGTACTATGAGGATGTTGTATCCGAAGCTGAAGTAGACCCTACGACTCCTCCATACTACAACACTTATCCTGAGCCTATCCCTGAGGAGACCACCGACAAAATGGATACCGTTTTACTCAGATTGGACGGCGTTGATACAACTTTGACTAATGTAAAAGCTGACATCGCAGGCATGCACAGCGAACTGGTAGGCTTCATGGATTTAGTCTGCGACCAACTCGACTACTACGCACGGAAGTTCGATGAGTTGAAGACACGAAAAGAATAGTTACTAGTTCTTAGTAGTAGTTTCAGTTTAGTTTAGTCTAGTTTAGTTTCATTTAATCATTTAGAATTTTCGCATTGTTAGTTTTCTTTATGTACTACATACAATCATTTCAATTTTATGTTATTTCAATTCTAGTTTTTATTCAATTATTCTATTTTCGCATTATTTGTTGTTTGTTGGCTGCTATATTACATTGTCGTATCATTAATAAGCCTTAAAGTCACTACGAGTACGCCCTCAGAGCAAAATTCTGCGTTCTGCAGATTTTGCTGTTGTGACGACCGTCACAGGACCCTGACGAGCGTCACGCGGGTGACGACCGTCACGAATTCAAAAACTGATATCTGATAAAACAGGGTTCGTGTTCTCTTCCACTACCCCCATTACCACTTCCAATCACCCTAACTCCTACCCCACTACGAATTTTCGTCCTCCCCACATTGAACTCTATATTTCAACTCCAAACTCAACTTCCAAACCACACTTCTGTCAGTTCTTCCCACTCTGCAGAAAAACCCCAATCTTCAGAAACCTCTCCATCTTCCAACAATGGCAAGGAATGAAGAAACCCCAGATATCAGCAACATTATCTTCAGTGAAGGAGACTTAGGCGAAAGACAACGAGCAAACTACATCGCATTTCATCAGAGGTCGCTCCAGCCGACTCATTATCCACACCTTCCATCGCTTACGGAGCTCGGACTCCTTGAAGGCGTAACCTGGATGCTTCAAAGAGCAGGCATCTGGAACCTCTGCACCAACCCACAGCCAACATACGAACAACTCACTCTTGAGTTCTTGAGTTCGTTCACTTACGTCACAAGCAGCGGCGAACTTAACCAGCACTCAGGTGCCGTGATCGGGAAAATAGCAAGTGTACTATTTTTACCAATTGTAGTAATAAGGGAAAAGTCCCAAGTACCGATCTCGAGGACTGCGTAGTAATTAACAGAATTTTTAGGATTCAATTGAACAAAAGGTCTAGTGGGTTGTTTGGTAGCAGAGTAATATCACAAGTAAATACGGACTTAATTAATCAATCTAAGAACAGTGTTAGGGGAGTGGAGACTATAAGAGTAAAGACCCTGTATGATTATTCTACTATACTAGTTATTAACCTTAATTTATCAGTTGGCCACTTTAGTTGCCTTAATTCCTTAATGGAAACCCTTTGATGATTTTCCTGTTCACTAATTCCTCAGTGTCCCTGAAAAACATCAAGCAATAATTCCGACCATAAAATACGGGATACGGGATATCCTCATTCCTAAGAAATATCGACCGTGATACTATTTTGCAAAAGTGTTAGGTTGACTTTCCAGACTAACGCCTAAGCACCATTCGAATTCTACTTTCCAATATGAATACGAATAGGATTAATGCAAAATCAAATATATTAAGGTAAAAACATAGTTCTCATAGAATAATTAAACAAACGTCATTACATCGCATTAAGGACCACCCCCTAACAACTTGGGGTTTAGCTACTCATGTTCTGGGTAAACATCAAAGTAATTAGAATTAAAAAGGAGAAGATCATTACAATGCACGTTGAACTTCTTAGATCATCAATTGCTTCCGCTTTTGATCGATCCTCTGTTTCCAGCCGAACTCTCCTCTCAGTTGTCAATCCTAATCCCTGTTCAAAAAGTGTTCCTCTACTTTCTAAAATGTGCCTCTTATATCTAAATTCAAATTACATAGCGAAATGTCTCAAATGCCCTTCGAAATAGGTCTGACAGCAAAAAAAACAGAAAACAGAGAAATTTCACGTTCAGTGGCCCTGACACGGGCCGTGTTGTGCAACACGGGTGGCCGTGTCAGGCTGCTGGCTTCTTTTGGGGCGTGTTCCTCTCCAAGGGCTGCAACACGGGCCGTGTTGCATGACACGGGCACCCGTGTTGCAAGTCTGAGTCTTCTTTTTCCATCTGTTTTGGTCCACCCGTGTCTGCCAGCCGTGTCCTTCATGACACGGGCTGTGTTGTGCAACACGGGTACCCGTGTTGCAGCTCTGAGTTCCCTTTTTCGCCTTTTCTTTTCCTCCGAATGCGGTGCGATTTTCGTGCTATCCATTCCTGCCAAAAACACACTAAAAGAAACCAAATCAAATGCACCAGCGACAAAAGCAACATAAACTTAAAAATAAGACTCGAAGACATACAACTCCGAGTAATGCAGATAATAACAACTAAAGTTTCAAAAACTAGATAAAAACATTGCGAAATTAACCACAAACAGCGTTTGAAAACACAACTGAAATCCACCGATCAAACTCCCCCGAACTTGAACTTTTGCTTGTCCTCAAGCAACAAGCTCACCAACCCGAACTTAATATCTCTTTTTTGTTTTTTCATAACGGAACCGTCCATAGAATTGTGAGTTACGGTGATAATACTCATACTTGAACTTCTCATTCCAAGTCCCCTAGGATTTATCTCGGCTTTTCCCTCAAAATAGGTAACCTGCAAACACTAGACTGCGGTAAACCACAGACCTCAGTCTCCCTATGGGTAACCTCTCTGACTATGCTTTGTACTTAAGTCTTCTTTTTCGATTTTCCTCCCTTTCATTCGGACAATCACTATATGGCTTTTATGATTTTCCTCGTGTGCACAAGATTTATCAATCTTTTTCTGGCACTGTTATTCTTTTTGAATGGCTTTCAGGTTCGACCGCCGTTGGGCTGAATAACCGGGTGAGGGTTACCCAACTTAGAAGGATTAGTCGCCTACTTGCCCCTTTTTGTTTTTTTTTTTCTGTGCCTTAACTCTATATTTTTCATTATCCTTGCACACACGATTATTTTTGATGGAGCCTGATTGTCAAAATAAACTACTCAGGGGTACTTCTCAGATCAAAGCACTATGGTACAAATCTACACGTCGAACTCGTTCCTCTTTGGGAAACCCCGGGTGTTGGCATTTTACCTATCTCTCAAGATTATCCCAATTTTGTCCTCACGGTTCTTTTCTGAGTATTCTATATACTTTCTCATCACCTCACTCAACATCTTCACTCAACAGTTCCCCAACCAACAATTTTTTTTAGCTCAATGTCAGGGGGGTCTTCCTGTGGATCGCTATCATGTTATCAAACTAACACTGGACTGGAAATTAAATAGACAAATAACTGCAACAGAATTGAAAACACACAAATAACATAAAAACACAAAATAAAATAAAACTCAAATAAAATACCCCCACACTAGAATTCAACAGTGTCCTCACTGTTGGAACACTAGTAGCAGGGGACTCACAGAGTTCATGGTTGCGGAGGTTGGTCGCGCATCATCATCTGCCGCATCCATTCATGCATCTCACCGATCAACCTGCCTTGTCGGATTTGCTCGTTCCCTTGTCTTGTCTGCTCCTCGCCTTGCCTCGTCTGCTCACTTCGGAGATGGCACGTCTCATTCTCCATCCAGTCCCATTCTTTTTTAGATAAGCTCCACGAGCCTGAGCCTGATTCCTGATGGGGTGAAAATCGAGTAGGCGGTATAGGCGCTTCTTCTACCTGATCGCCTTCATCCTCAAAGAATTCTGCACCTGTACCATCATAAAATTGGTCTTCTTCATCCTGCAGGGGGCTCTCATATAGCCAGTTATTCACATTTTGAATACTAATAAAGTCAGGGGCAGGTAAAGCAAGGAGATGACTGTTTCGGCTTACCAAGGAATAGTAATTATCAAAGACACGAATCATACCTTGGGCAGTCAGTGTGGCAAGATCTATTTTTGTCTTACCTGTAACAGTGGGTTCCTCTCTCAAGAGAGCACCATGGCCAAAGTGATTCGCGATTTGAGTAATCATACCGCCTACACTTATTTCGCCTGAAGGTGCATTCGCAACCCTCTTCAGGTGATCAGCTGCAAAGGCAGCTACATTAATGAGCTCGTGATTGGCCATGCCGTACATGAAGTACAATTCCCTCTGAGTCGCTACCCCTGTGCTGTCACCCCTGCCGAACAGTGTATATGCCAATCCCTTTTGAGCGTACCTGAAACAAGGGTTATGGATACAAGAAGCTTTTGCCGCTTTCGCGACATAATCAGTTCTGCCTGTAATAGCCTTCCAAAAGTCCCCTGCACTAAAATTTCCCGGAGGGGCTCCGGGACCAAAATTGGGGAGCTTCAGAATATCTCCCAATTCGGCTATGGTCAGGCTATGGTCAGTGTCAAATAACCTAAACCGCAGTGTACCATAATATTCTTCCTCCACCCCCGTCCACCTGTGCTTCAACTGAAATTCTAAAGTGCTAAAAAATTCAACAGTTATGCGCTCATAAGTTGGCGCTTCTAATTGCATAAATTCTAACATCCCCAGAGTGTGAAACATCCTATGGACCTCTATTCTCAGCCCTAGATTATCAAGCGTAGTGTTACAGATATACCTTGTGGGCGTGAGTTTACGCTTGATGATGTTAGAGTACTTTTTCTGATGATCCGGGTCTTCAAAGAGTATGCCATGAGGGTTCGCCATACGGTGTGCTCTCTTTCTGGGGCGTGAAGTTTCCGCCACTGCTTTTCCGGTATCTCTACGAGGAGGCATTCTGAACCTGCAAAACACAAACAACACAGATGGTTCGAAAAATTTCGAAATCCCTGTTAGTGAAAAACGAAACCGTAGAATTAATCACAATGATGAGTAGAGTGTTTTTTGTGAAGGACGGAAGTGGTTCCGGTGAGTGGGTGTGGTAGATAATGAAGCTTTTGTGTAGAGAGGGTTATGGAGGTTAAGGGTTTTGTGAGGGAGAAGAAGGAGGAAGATGAAAAAATGATAGGAATTGTGTGATGGGTAATGATAAGTGGGGGTTTAAGTGGTGGGCCCCACGGGGTAAAAATTGAAAATTCTGACCGCGCCTTGCAACACGGGCCGTGTTGCACAACACGGGCACCCGTGTTGCTCCCCCTGTAGAATATATTTTTTTTCAAAGTCACGCCTCTGCAACACGGGCCGTGTTGCACAACACGGGCACCCGTGTTGCTCCACTGGTCCACCTGTTTTTCCAACTTCCTCTTTTCTGTCATGCTGGGCCTGACACGGGCCGTGTTGTACAACACGGCCACCCGTGTCAGGGTGTTGTTTCTCATATTTTTCTTCTCCTCTGGTCTCCGACATTTTCTTTCACCGATGAACTGCGAGTTTAGCAAAACCTGTTAAAACGAAAACAAAATGAAAACGTGTAAATGAAATACGTGGGTTGCCTCCCACGAAGCGCTTCGTTTAACGTCGCCTGGCTCGACGGTCCGTCATCGTATCACGTGAGATGAACGACATCGTTGCGATCCTTCTGTTGTCCCTCGTAGTAAGGTTTTAGACGCTGACCATTTACTTTAAAAATGTCTCCATTTGCTGGATTTTTCAGCTCAACTGCTCCGTGCGGAAATGTCTTATGTACTACAAATGGTCCAGACCATTTTGATTTAAGCTTTCCCGGAAATAGTTTCAGTCGGGAGTTGTACAACAGTACTAATTGTCCTTTCCTAAATTCTTTCTTCTGAATACGTCGATCATGCCATTTCTTTGCTTGGTCCTTGTACATTTTTGCATTCTCATATGCCTGATTCCTGAATTCCTCTAGCTCATGGAGTTGGAGGGTTCTGGACTCTCCTGCTCTGGTGAGGTCTAGGTTAAGCACTTTTGATGCCCATAATGCCTTGTGTTCTAACTCTAGAGGCAGATGGCAAGCTTTACCATAGACCAGTTGGTACAGGGACATACCAATGGGTGTTTTGTATGCAGTGCGATACGCCCAGAGAGCGTCGTCCAGCTTTACTGCCCAGTCCTTACGGGATGCACGCACTATTTTCTCTAATATCTGTTTGAGTTGTCGATTCGACACCTCAGCTTGCCCGTTGGTTTGAGGATGGTACGGAGTAGATATTTTGTGCTTCACATTATACTTAAGGAGTAGCTTTTCCATGAGATGATTTAGGAAATGAGTTCCTTCATCACTTATAAGGGCCCTTGGTACGCCAAACCGTGAAAATATGTTCTCCTTCAGAAATCTGACCACTACTTTAGCATCATTTGTTGGTAGTGCCACTGCTTC